>CM041781.1:273351618-273951618 GCA_023374045.1 Limonium bicolor
GCTCAAACCGTGGGAAACAAGAGAGAATGAAGAAGTGAGGAGAGAGGTGAGTTAAAATGAGATCTTTATATTGTAAAGTAAATAGTACTTTTGCTTTATCCTTTAATTTCCTTTCTTATTTGCTTAATGACTCATAAAGGTGGTGACTCACCTTATAAGAAACCGGCCCCCATTTAATAATAAGGGTACTTAAGTCTTTGTTGGCCAAATCTCTCACTTATATTGACTTATGTTATAAACTAGCTTAATTAAGTTACTATTCATAAAACAAGGCACATTATTGTGAAATTTTTGATTTCCCATTGATGTAGACTTCCAAATGTGATACTATATAGTACACATGTTAATTAAAGAGTAATGATGGACATTTAGCCATTCAAAACTCATTTACAAGACAATTTTTCAAAAATGTGCTTTAAGACTCCTTAAAGCACATTTTGTGTTTTAACTTGTTTTCAAGCTTGGTTTCCTTTGGTAATTGATTTAAAATGACCATTAGGATATTACTAAGGTCTTAGAACAATATTTGGGTACTCTCCCAAGTCTCTCCAAGTTTAGAGCACGTTTTTGCTTAAACTGCTCTTTTGGTGTTTCCTTATATTTTCTTTTATTAGAAATGTTTCTTAATGTTTCTAAGGCATTATTTAGCCTCCTTATATCTTAGTTTATCATTTAAACACCATATCTAAGTTTGGGGTATTTCATGGTAGGAACGAAATGGAGTATATTAGTGTGTTGGAGCCTAGTGAACTAAGTGTTATTGTGCTGGAATTTAATGTGTGGTTAGTGCTTAGAATGGTGTTGGTAATGTCTACATGAATAGGGCTGTTGAACTAAGTTGTATGAGCTAAATATTGCTTTGGGAATGCTTATAATTGTAAGGAACCTCTACCAAAATTTCGGTAGGAAACTAAGTGACGTAGGTGTTTAAGGAGAAAGAATAACCTATGTTGAGCAAGGTGTGTTTTAGAGTTAATATGAGTAGTTAATCACCCTTGGTTGGATTAGAAGAGAAGCTATGTAGAGGGGTAAGACTTCGGATGGAAATAATCCAATGAAAGAACCGTTGGGCTAGTGAAGAAGAGGAAGAGAAAAATCTGTAACAAAGAGTTTTAGGAGAATTAAGAGTGGGAAAATGGTGTAAGGAAACCAAGAAATGGGTGATGAGTTTAAAGAAAGAATTAGGAGAGTTTAGAGTGCAAATTAGTGTAAAAACATGCATGTGGAAAGATGTTGGAAGAAATGGGAATTTGATTGAAGTTGAAACAGAGTCAAAACTGTCAAAACTGTAACAGACCTTGTCTGGTCCGGGTTTGCAAATAAGTAGCTAAACACGAACCAGCTCTAAAACACGTAGAAGAGTGTCCCTGAAGCATGGTCTGGGTTCGTAAACTAGGACCTAAACCCAGACCACACCTAAAATAAGTCAGTATGTTCTCGATGGAGATGGTCCAGGTTTCTAAACTGGTACACAAACCCGGACCACCATAAAAACTTGGCAGAAAGTTGACCAAAGTCTTGGTCCGGGTTTACAACCACGGACACAAACCCGGACCAACCCAAATTTTCACCAGAAAGTGTTTTTAAGCAATTCTAAGGTGGGGAATGGAATGGTATTGATTATAAGGTAATTAGGACTTGATTAATGATGTTTAGTGGTCATTAAGGGTATAAACAAGCTTGAGAAGTGATGAGAAGTAAGTAACTTATGTGAATGAAAGTGAAATGTAAGGAGTTAGTAAATGTAAACAGGGAAACACTAAAGATAAAGTGGGTTAGGTTAATTGTAGGTGATGCCCGATTCCATGTATGTTATAGGATTAGAATAGTTGGACTCTGGAGGAGAGTCGGCAAGCCGAGGGCTACGGTGTACGGTATGATTTTCTCATGCTCTGTATGCTATCGTGGTTACTCTAATTTGTGTGTTTGTGTGTTATGTGTTATCACCTAAACAAGATAAAATGCACGAATCGGATTTATTGCATTTCTTGTGCTTGTAATGTATTGTTCCTTGTTGGACCGTATTTTGAACTTGAAGTTTGTAATTCATGAAATATGTGATTGTGGATGAAGTACTTGAAAAGTTGTGATTGAAGGTGAAGTGTTGATTGATGGGTTGTGACAACCTTGATTGATTTGATAATTGTGGGCCTCTCACTAATTCCCTAACAGTCTAACACTCTAACTTTGAGAATTGAGTAATTTGGAGTATTTGAGAAGCCTGATATAGTTTTGGCCACGCATGAGGATGAGGTAACAAGAGAGATTGTTAATCGAATCCTGGCCTTAATCTTTTCCACGGTCCAAATCCCTTGAATGGGTAGCAACCTGGATAAGTGAGCCAACCTAAAGCCCGGTGGTGGGATATCGTAGTCCCTACCTAGAGGTCACCGACTTGACTTGAGTATTATAGTAAGAAAAGTAATTGGCCAAGTAAGATCATGACTGGTGTAAGTAAAACGATCTCGAGCAAAAGAGTAAAGTACATCCGATCAACCTGGATGAGTAAGTAACTAACAAAGTATTGTGGATGAACTTGAGAAGTGTATCTCGGTGCCTTGGTAAGTACGAATGGTTGATTGTGATTGTCTTCCATTGTATGTATTGGAATGTATGTATGTATGCACTATGGTAAATGTATTGTTGTTCATTATAGCATGTATGCATGTATAAAATAAATGAACTCCATGTATGCGACAAGGTAGTCGGCGTACCGCCGTTAGCACGCGGGGTATGTGAATTTCATACCAGCTATTTGCTGAGCCCCTTGGGGCACTGTTTTTATCCTCCAGGTACCCAAGAAGGTTAATGGTCGAGAGTGAGACCATGCTGCTATGCCCATATTAGCTAGGGATTGTTGGATGGTATATTGATTTGTGTGTGAGCTTGTAGCCCTTTGAATGGCCGGTGTGCTGCATTGTATATGTAGCAGTACTTGAAGTTAAGTAGACCGTGTTAGACAGAGAGAGATGTTGAACCCATAGACAGTTGTATAGACTTGTGAGGAATATTGTAATTCGAATTGTAACCTAGTAAACTCGGTATATCAAATTGTAAGCGTTGAGTATTGTATTGAATGGAGAATGGTGTATAATTTGTTTAGAAATTGAAGTGTGAATTGTATTGTTTGTACTAGGGTATTCCGGTCCATCAGACCGATGCTGTAGTGGAAGTAGGCCTTGTTAGTCACGTGGGTGGCTAACGGCATTGTATCACCCGCCGATGTGTATGGATTATCCACTGCGTAAGTATGGAAGTACGAGGTGATTAGATGGTAATGATGAGATTAGCGGTAGGGGTGTTACAACAGAGGTAATAAGTCCCGATAGTACACCAACCAGGAGCATTGGAGCGGGTTTTGGTCCCTAGATGCACCGAACATCATTTTTATATCATCATCATATCATCTTCATCTTCATATCACTCGCATATCATCTATATTTGCACTACAGGTTCCCAACACCTTAGAATGTTCAGCGTACTTCTTTCATCATTTTAGGTAGTCAACGCCTTAGAATAGCTTGACATCATTTCATCACTTTAGGTAGTCAACACCTTAGAATAGCTTGACATCATTTTATCATTTTAGGTAGTCAACGCCTTAGAATAGCTTGACATCATTTCATCATTTCAGGTTGTCAACGCCTAAGAATAGCTTGACATCTTTTCATTATTTCAGGTAGTCAATGCCTTAGAATAGCTTGACATCATTTCATCATTTCAGGCAGTCAATGTCTTAGAATAGCTTGACATTATTTCATCATTTCAGGTAGTCAAAGCCTTAAAATATCTATACATCATTTTATCATTTCAGGTAGTCAATGCCTTAAAACAACTTGACATCATTTCATCATTTCAGGTAGTTAACGCCTTAGAATAGTTTGACATCATTTCATATTTTCAGGTAGTCAACGCCTTAGAATAGCTAGACATCATTTCATTATTTCAGGTCGACAACGCCTAAGAATAGCTTGACAATATTTCATCATTTAGGTAGTCTACACCTTAGAATACCCTGACAACATTTTATCAATTTAGGTAGTTAGCGTCTTCGAATAACTCAACAATTTCAAAGTCCTTCCTTCGATAGTTAGTGCCTTCGATTAGGTAACAATTTCCAAAGTCATTCCTTATGTAGTTAGCGCCTTTGAATAGTCACAAGTTTCAGTTCACTTCACTTCACGTTGAGTTCAGCCTTTGAATAGTCAACAATTTCATAGCCCTTCCTTCAGGTGGTCAGCGCCTTAGAATAGCTCGATAAAACCTAGGTAGTTGGTGCTTTCGAATAACCCAATAGTTCCCAAGTTCTTTTTTCTGGTAGCCTGCGCCTTGGAATAGCTCGGCACAATCAGGGATCTTTGGTAGCATCTTGAAAAAGGGAGTAGACTTATTGAAGTCAGACAAAATTTTGGGATATCACTCAAGCATCAAATAGCCTTTTCACTTCCATTCCAAAGTCTAGTTGACGGGGGCCAATCTGTTATACCCAATATTTTACCCCTAGAAGAGAGTCTCAAAGGCATGAGCGCTATAAAAGGGAATTTTGGTCAAGGGATAGGGAATCCTAGATTGATCAGCATGTTTCAAGGCATAGGTGACAGCTTAGTCATCACGAGGGGCGTTTTTGTAATTTTCAGGGCTCCTACGCCATCCCGTATGCTTTCTCTATCCTCTAAAAATGACTCAAATCAACCCGGAATGCTTTAAAATTTAAAAACAAGTAAGAGGATGACAATTAGAGCATAATGGTCTTAGAATTTTAAATTTGTGAATTTCCATTAATTTCTTATTAATTTATGAACAAATATGACGAGAAATTAAAATAAAAAAATATTCCATTATCCAAAAATTCAAATTTCTCTTTAGAAAAATAAGAAATATCTTCCTCTACGTGTGGTTCAAATTTCATAGCTAGATTCTATTGGAAAGTCACCTAACCAAAACCCCGGTAAACTTTGGTTTTTACCGAGTTTACTCTACCTCTAGTGATGCCTATATAAGGGATCTTATCTCTTGATAAGAGACACACCAAGAACCCTAAGCAGTTAGAGAACCCAACCGTCTCTAATCACTCAAGTTTTTCAACACCCGAGCACCAAAATCTCATCAAAAATCTTCTAAAATCATCACATAAACACATTTTTCAAATCCTACAACCTCAACAATCATCAAACCCCCACCAAATCATCATAAAAAGTGAAGAATAACATCAAAAATTAAGGGTCAGAAGCTTGGTCCGAGCTCAATCCAAGACTGCCGTCAATGAAGCTTTGAGGATTCTCGACATGAAAGAACTCACTAATCCTGAAGGTAAAACAGGTTAGAATTCAGGTTTCTAACTCCCTTTGACTTAACATACTCTTTGTTCAAATTTGTGATTGAACCAATCTTTTCCGGCTCCTAAATTAATGTTTGTTTCTGTTTCTGCCCAATTACTTGTTTAATAAGTTTCATCATTAGCTAAGCTCCTGTGGCTTGGTCGGTAGAGGAGTGGTATATAGGAACCAAAGGTCATGGGTTCGAAACCTACCCACTACCGTAACTATAAAAAAACTAAGTTTCGTCATTAACTCGAATTCAAATTGAAATTTTAACACCCTGGATTTTACCTCAAAAGATAGCTTATGAAAATACAAATCTAACGGCGCAAACGACATTAAAAACGGACTTCAAACGAGTCCTAGAATTGAAAAACAACGTTGTTCCGAACTTGTGTCCGGACATTGAAAGCTCGGACACAAACCGAGAAGATTGAAATGCGGAAAACCATTTGTCCTAACTTGTGTCCGGACATTGAAGTTCGGACACAAGTCGAACCTTAAAACTTCGAAAACCTTTTTCGCGCGTTTGAACGTCGGTCCGGACTTGCAAGTTCGCATGTAGGTCGAGACTTGCAAGTCGGACCCGTCCTCGCATACTGTTTGAACTTTTAAGTTCGGACAGAAGTTTGTACACGACCAAACAATGAATTCTTTAAATCGCTTCGGGGCATGTCCAAACATTGATGTCCGGACTGACGTTCGGACATGTCCTGGGATGGGTTTCTAGAAATGTGACAGAACCACATAATCCACCAAAAACTCCATAAAAGCAATGTTAGCCGATAGTAAATCTTTTAGCAACACTTAAAGTAGTAAACTCCACAAGAGCACAGTGAAAACAACACTCAGTTTTGCTTATCAAGGATTTCTAAATCATCAAAAGTGAACGTTTGAATAATACACCAAAACAAAACCTCAATTGCAGGAAATCAAATTCGTCCAGGGCATTACCGCCACACCCAAACTCCGTGGGTGCTCAGGCTAATGAACTAAATAAACATCAAGAACAAATGTTAACTCAACTTATGCGGAAGCCAAAATAAATATCCAAAGTGTAAAATCTTAAAGAACGACACAATAACTTTTAAACGTTGCAATTCAAACATTGTCTCAATAACTCATAATTCCTAAACTATGTGATTTCGCCGTCCTGATCCCCACACTTAGTCATCCATACCTGCAATCATAAAACATAGACAAAAACACAGAAAGGATCGCACAAATCAAAAAACTGAGTAAAAACTACCTCAATCTGTAAAATACGCTTTAGAAACTCATTTGCCATTTGTCAATCAGGTGAGAATGATTTGATGAGCATTAGAGGAACTTCCAGAATCCACAAAAAACATCAAAAACACAGTAGGGAGCTTTCCACAGGAGATCACCACAACACCAATACGGGGTCACCTATGGGACCTCAAACAACAGGATAGTTACCTACGGGACCGTCAAACAACCACCTCACCCTAAGTCCTTAAGTGTGCACACCCCCTATGAGACAGCAATAACATAGAGTAGATCAAAGGGCTTAACTGCAACAATGTGTGCAACACAAATATTAACAATCATGGGGAGCACCTATGGGCTCCCAAAAAATAAGATACATCCTGCGAAAAGACATCCAAAACTAGAAACCAAATTCCACAGCACAAACCAATACTTCCAATTCCAAACGTGGGAACAATCCCCAATTTCCAAAACACAACCGAGAATCCTCGAAACTCAACAAAACCTTTTTCAATGTCTCGCAAAACAGCAGTCCAACAACATTGAGCATAGAATTTACCTGGAACAACCAAATCCCTCAAGAGCCCAACTGCTCCGGACTATCGATAGCGCTCATCGATGTAATCGGCGTCTAGGTAGCCAAAATTAACAATCAGAATTCACCGAACAACGAGTAAAATAACTATACAAACTAGGTAGAATACATTACCCAACAATCCACTAACTAGCACCAGGGAATTGATCAGACCTCAACGGAAGTAGCGTGAAATAACCAAGAGTTTGAAGAGGAAGAGCGTGAAAATTTTGTGTAGAGTATAAGCGCAGGAACGGCGTATTAAGGATGAAGAGGGATGAGGAAACCGATGTTTTAAATAGAAAAATAATGGCAAAACAAGGAGGAATATAATTAATTCAATAAAACCCTATGTTTAAGGAGAGAAGATGTTAAATCCAAAAGAGAAATTCTATCACTAGTATTGCAAATATTTAAAAGGTATAGAAATGATTGATTGTTAGGAAAGTCATCAGAAGAATCGAGATTGTTAGCAATCTATATAGGAGTAAATAAGTTAATAACAATTTAATTAATGAATCAACAATTTGAAATAGAAGAACGTGGTTAACCGTTGCAACAAGATAAGGAGGAGAAATAAAATATCTAGGAAGTTAATTAATAAACATTTATTTGGAAGGAAGTAATTTAAAAATAAATAGGTATATTGTAAATGGTCTAAAAGTTTAACAGAAGGAAAGACAATCACGTTAAAATGGTAAGTCAAAATGCTTGTAATAAATATTGAGAGAAGAATGAGGAGAGTTAATAATAATATATTAAGTAGTCAATTAGGATTTGAACTCTTGAAATCAAATACCTACAAGGAGAAAGTCAAATTGAATTTGAACTCTAACTATTTAAAATTAATAAGTTTGGAAGGAAAAATCTAGAATGGTATCTTGAAGTTTAAATAACGTCATGAAGTTAGGAGGATGAAGTAATATTTAAATAGTATAATATCTGAAATATATCTAAAGTCTAATAAGGCCTAAACGTTACAAATAATTGTAACTATTTTAAGGAGAAGATTAATTTAGGAATGGATTTCGTTTAATTCCATGGGCCACCTTAACTAACCTCAGACATATTATCCATACTATACACTATACTATTCCTAACTTGCAAATTCCCGGGTATTTCAGAAATCTTGTGATCACTAACATACTGAATCTTTCAGGATACACACCATAAAATTTGAGCCGCAAACACCGCTAGAAAACACACGAACGCCACTGTCCGTGGCTAGTCCATGCCCTCGGACAGCTTGTCCAGGATCCCGGGTCGGCCCGTCCATGGCCACGAACAGCCTTAGACGGTGGCGGGACAAATTAAGGTTTTCAACTTATGTTCGGGCCCGAGGATGCCCTGTCCGTGGCCATGGACTTTTCAAAATCTTGTTTTCTCGTAATTTCGACTTTTCTGCTTATTTAGGTTAATTAGGGTCCGTGGGTTTGAACATTATGTCCATGGCCACGGACAGAATTAAAAATTGAACTAATTCTGCTTCTAAAACCCTTATTTAGGTAATTTTGATTTTCACTTTAATTTTCTGTCAAAAATTTGAAAATATAAAAAAAATCAGAAACTTGCGCACTTTAGTTTACTCGAACTCGTAATAAGCCGTAAATAATCTAAGTAGAGGAAAAATGACTTAAAAGGGAGTGAAAGTAAACTGAACCCTAAAAAAAGTCGAATACCAAGCCCCCAAACCTGAACTCTACCTTTCCTAATTTACCGTAGGTTAAAATTATGTGGCGACTCGTAATAGGTTCTAGTGAGCTTACTTAGGATTTAATAATTGAAGTTATATTAACTGGTTATTGAGCTTAGGTTATAAGTTGACCTAGAACCCGATCAAATCCTAGTCAACCCGAATCAACATAGAATAGTGGTTCAAAAATTGAGGCTCACAGGAACATAATGGACATCTATATATGCGTAGTTCACTAGTATTGAACTGGGTTCTTTGCAATGTAAATATGTACTTGTTACCACATTTCTCTGGTATTGATGTGACTGTTATATTTCAACCAAGCCAGCTCACAAGTGATAGTCTTCATGGCCTTATATTCAGCCTCTGCAGATGACTACGAAACACTTTATTATTTTTTTATTTCCATGCTATCGATGAACCTCCCAAAAGTATATAGTAACTTGAAACAAATCTTCTAGTTGTTAGGCAACTAGCCAAATCCCCGTCATTTAAAGCTGTTAAATAATAATCTTGCAGATTGTTAAGAAATATCCCATAACTGATTGTACCTTCGATGTAGTGTCGGTATAAGTAAGGAAACATTCATATCCTTAGGTTGGTGTAAAAATTGGCTAAGAAGCTTTGTAGTGAGGTTTATATAAGGGTTTGTGTCAGCTAAATAATTCAACTTCCCTACCAAACTATGATATTTAGTGGGGTCTTTTAGGACTTCATTATCATCTCTGCCTAGCATTATATCAAGCTGTAATGAAGATACAATAGTTTTTCTCTCTAACATGATAAAATATTTTAATTAATCAGAGCATAATTTTTTTTAGATATCACAAGACCTAATTGGTGGTGCAGAAACTCCATTCCTAAGAGGAAATGAAGAGTTCCTAGGTCTTTAATTCTAAATTCTTCTGTCGAGACTTTCTTTTATGATGCCAATTTCATGGTTGTCTTTATTAGTAATCATAGCATCATCTACATAGACAACAAGCTAGGTGACATGATTCTTTTATGTTTCAAAAGATAGATAGTAATCATTAAGGGATATTTCGGATCTAATTTGTTCCAATAAGTTTTTAAATGGGAATTTTCATGAGATGCCCCTGAGGTTTGACCGAATTTCACCAAATACCCCTACCTTTTCAGAATTACTATGAGATACCCCTAAGATTTAGTTTTTAATATGAGATACCCTTCCGTCTATTTTCTCAGTAAACGTCCGTTAACTTTTTCAATTTCTTCCCATTTTACCCTTAATCCAATTTTTCATGAGATACCCCCACATATTTGTAACGACTACTTTCACCAGATACCCCTGTAACAGGTACTTTCACCAGATACCCCTGTAACGGGTACTTTCACCAGATACCCCTGTAACGGGTATTTTCACCAGACACCCCTGCAACATAAAACAGCTAGTTCTGGCCTATAAAATCAGAAAAAACACAACTTTTTGACATTATAGTTTTCATAATGTGACAATGTCTTCCTCACAATCAAGTTACTCGGTCACTATTGTTGCTGAAGGTGGAAGATGCAATTGTGGAAGAGAAGCTGAAGTCATTGTTTCAAGAAAAAAACACTTCATCCGGAAGAATGTACTACAAATGCTTATATTGCAATAGGCGGATAGATTGAGCAAAACCACAACTAATCAACAGATTCCAATGGCACAACAACATTATATCCCCAACCAACAGAGCTTAGAAGCAGTGCAACATGAGCTGATGAAGATCAAGGAGGAAGTGAAGGACTTGAAGATGCAAAGTTCAATGGGGGGTGAGGGAAGGAGTATTTATATGAATATTCTATGTATTGTTGCTGCTGAAAATGTAACCAAATGTTAGAAATGTAAAAAAATCAGAAGTATAATAAAGCTGTTACTTTTGAGCTTGATTATTTCACAAAGTTGCAGCAGCTTACACATTAAGCTAGTGCATTTACATAGTTCCAACAAAAATATTTCAGCTTATAAATAATCCTACGCCCCATTGAACTTTGCATCTTCAAGTCCTTCACTTCCTCCTTGATCTTCATCAGCTCATGTTGCACTGCTTCAAGCTCTATTGGTTGGGGATATAATGTTGTTGTGCCATTTGGTTACATTTTCAGCAGCAACAATACATTTCTAACATTTGGTTACATTTTCAGCAGCACAACAATACATAGAATATGCATATAAATACTCCTACCCTCACCCCCATTGAACTTTGCATCTTCGAGTCCTTCACTTCATCCTTGATCTTCATCAGCTCATGTTGCACTGCTTCTAAGCTCGTTGGTTGGGGGAGATAATGTTGTTGTGCCATTGGAATCTATTGATTAGTTGTGGTTTTGCCCAATCTATCCGTCTATTGCAATATAAGCATTTGTAGTACATTCTTCCGGATGAAGTGTTATTTTCTTGAAACAATGACTTCAGCTTCTCTTCCACAATTGCATCTTCTACCTTCAGTAACAGTAGTGACCGAGTAACTTGATGTGAGGAAGACATTGTCACATTATGAAATCTATAATGTCAAAATGTTGTGTTTTTCTGATTTTATAGGCCAGAACTAGCTGTTTTATGTTGCAGGGGTGTGTGGTGAAAATACCCGTTACAGGGGGTATTTGGTGAAAGTACCCGTTACAGGGGTATCTGGTGAAAGTACCCGTTACGGGTATCTGGTGAAACTAGCCATTTGAAACATGCAAGGGTATCTGGTGAAAGTATTCGTTACAAATATGTGGGGGTATCTCATGAAAAAATGGATTAAGGGTAAAATGGGAAGAAATTGAAAAAGTTAACGGACGTTTACTGAGAAAATGGACGGAAGGGTATCTCGTATTAAAAACTAAATCTCAGGGGTATCTCATAGTAATTCTGAAAAGGTAGGGGTATTTAGTGAAATTCGGTCAAACCTCAGGGGCATCTCATGAAAATTCCCTTTTTAAATCTAGCAAACCATTGTCTAGAAGCATGTTTAAAACCATATGGAAATTTTAAGTCTACAAGCATTAATTTTCTCATAGACTTTCAAACCATTTGGAATCTGCATGTCAATTTCCTCATGAAAATCATCATGTATAAAAGCATTATTGACATCTGATTGACTTATCTTGCACCCCCTTTTAACAGCAACAACAAGCAATTTTCTTATGGTAGTCATTCTAACAAGAAGAGAAAAGGTTTCAGTGTAATCTAACCCACATTTCTGATTGTATCTCTTAGAAACTGACCTATCTTTATGTCTCTATATTGTTCCATCTGATCTAAGTTTGGTTTTATAAACCCTCTTACATCCTATATCCTTTTTATGTTTAGCCTGTTTGGTTCGCTCACAAGTATCATTTTTATGAGAGCCTCTAACTCCTGATTCATAGCATCTACTCAATGTCCTATTTGAGAAGCTTCGTCATAAGTTTCTAGTTCCCTAGTCTCTAGGATTTGGGGGAATACCCTTTATTATGGATAGAGTTGATTGACAAAGAAGTTGTGGGAGTTATATCAGTCAGACTATACAAATGATCACCATTTTGTTGATAGTTTTAGTTGTTGTTAAGATGAATTATGTTTGAGAAAATTTCAGTAAAACATCTTGGTTAACGACATTAATACCATTATAATAATCTTCTAGATAGGTGGGTGTATGCCTAATACAAGATGACCTTCTAAGGGTTTTCTGATGTGGTTATTGGTTCAAAATATCATAATCTTCATAAATGCGGGCATCATCAGGTAGCTAGAGTTTGTAAGCCACAACACATACATGCACAAGAAAACGAAATAGGCCATAGAAATGAGGACTGACCTTAGCAGTGCGACTATGAGAGAGTGATCTGCTCTTATATGGGCGGATATAAAGATAAACCATGCACCAACTTGGTACTCAGTTGGTCAGCGATGACGACTAGCATGGGCTTTCATACGTTGTTGTGCAGACAATAATTGGTGCATAATATAATCCAAAATACAATAGCACTCAAACACCACATCCCCCTCTTGAATCATTGATCACAACAGGCTGTAACAGAGAAGAACAGGTGGAACCTTCCATAAAATGGCCGAAAAGGGTTAGTCCCTAAGCTCTGATGAAAAGAAGTATTAAACCAATATTTTCCTAGCAAAGAATTCGAAGCCAATTCTCATGATTTTGGAAGGAAAAGCATCTCAGATAATCCTCCATACAACGATTGACAACCTCTGTTTGTCCATCAAAATGAGGATGATAAGAGGAGCTAAGTGTAACATCGCTTAATCCTAATCCATTAATTATGTCGGCGATCCTTATTAGATTTCTTGGTTGTGTTGCTGATAGCAGAGAAAAATAACTCTATGGGATGTTACTGCCGTTGTACACATAAACGCACAACAAGGCTACCAACCAACTAAAAGAACCGCGGTGCATGACTTACAAACACATTTACCTATAACACACTATTTAGTATCCATCGCATAGCTACCCATCCCCGCACTCCAACTAATCATATTCATTTACATACCTGTAAAAACATTGTTGAAGGGGTCAACCCAGCTCTAAATATGCTATTATATAATCCTCATACACCTTCAAACCACACTTAAGTTATTTGGTCGAAGTTAACATGCAGTCCATTTTATTATAATCCAATTTCCAATAATTCAATATAACATAACACATCAATACCCAAACGATTAAAAAGACAACAATCATATCATGAACACAATAGAATAAATAATGTAATTAAACTCAAGTGAAAGATAAACATACAACAAATAATTCATATATAGTTTTGAGCACATACATTTCCAAGCCTTCAAACGTATTAAGGTTCATAGTATCTTACAATAACGGGTAAGTACATGCTAACAAAGATTTTGTAGGGAAAAGAATGTACAAAATGAATAAAAGAATACTACAAACTCTACTACGGGTAGCAAAGTCTTGGTCGGAATAAAGTGTAAGTAAATTATGACCAAGAGTATCAAACCCAAGGGACTTAATAGAAAATTAGTCATAATCCTTAGTAATTGCCTAATTCTAACAGGGGGGATGATCATTAATTTTCAACTTTCTAATTCTCTAGTAATTTACATGAACTATCCTTGATTCGGTATAATCAACCTAAGAACCAGTATGATCACCAAGTCAAATTAGCAAGTCTCGAATTCATCAAACATATGAACGTGTCGTGTTATACCCAAAATTTTGACCCCCCTGGTTAGGGTCTACGTGGTTTTGATGTTGTGGGGGACATTTCAACCAAGTAATGAGGGATTCCTGCTCGATCGGTGCATTCCAGGGCATAAGGAGCAGTTTCGTCATTGTCAGGGGCGTTTTCATAATTTTTAAGGCTCCTGAGACATCCTATAGGCTTTCTCTCCTCCGAAAGATGCCCAAATCAGCTTGAAATGCTTTGATATTTTAACCCATGATATAGATGACATTCTAAGCATAATGGCGTTGGAATTTTGATTTTTTGAATTTCTAATAATTTTCTAGCAATTTCTGACTGAATCTGACGAGAAATTCAATTTAAAAATATTCCAACATTTAAAAAATCCGATTCCAATTCAGAAAATTCATAATTGTCATCCTTGACATGTGGTTAAAATTTCACAGCAAAATTCCGTTGGAAGTCACTTTAAATATCAAAAATCTTACTTTTACTACTATTTTCTTTATCTTTAAGAAAGTTTATATAATGGATAGGTTTTTTTGATAACCAGAAGGGGATATCTCAAGAACCCTAGGGAGTCGAAAACACTGCCTCCTCTCTCTCTCACATTTCTAACACCCGGCCACCCGAATCATACCAAAAATCCCCGAAATCACCATCTAAACACATTTTCCAATCCCCAAAGCACAAATAATCTTCAAAACCTCACAAAACACTTCCAAATGTGAAGAGCAGCAAGAACAACCAACAACCCAGCTTGGTTCGAAATCCTTTCGGGTCGCCATCAACGAAGCACTCGACGAATCCCGTGTGAAGAATCATCAGGAATCCGAAGGTAAAACAGTATAAATTTCACTTCCTATCTCCCCACGATATATCAATCTTGCCTCAAAATTTGGCTTAAACTAACTCCTTTTCGCTTCTGTATCACTATTGCTTTAGCTACTGCCTGTTACTTGTTGCTAAGTTTCATTTTTTTTGATGTGATATTGAGTTCTTTCAGTTACTAACGTGTTTAAAATCTTTTAGGCTACACCCTAAAATTTGAGCTCAAAACACCCTCGGGAACCATCGAAAACCCAATGTCCGTGAGTTGTCCTGACCTCGGACTCATTGTCTTGGACCACGGACGGGTTGTTCGTGACCACGGACAGCCACGGACGGTGGCGGGATTTTTATTTTCAATTTTTCAAAATTTAGGGTTTCTGTCAATACATGGTCGAGCCCACGGACCCCTGTCCGTGGCCCCAGACTTTTCAGTTTGCGTTTTTATTTTAGTTCTGTTTTCGAAATCACTTAATTCAACTGGGGTCCGTGGTATCGGACATTAGGTCCGTGGCCACGGACGTAATTAAAATTTGACCTAATTCTTCCTCCGAAACCCTAGTTTAGGTAACTTTCAGTTTCACTTTAACTTTCTGTCAAAAAACATCAAAAAATAAAAAAAAAACAGAAGCGCGCACCTAGGTTAAAAGCAACTTTGTAGAAAGCCGTAAATAAACCAAGTAGAGGAAAAATGACCTAGGAAGGGTAATGATAGTAATTTGAACCCTAAATTAGTCGAATACCAAGCCCTCGAACCCGAACTCTCCTTTCCTAATTTGATCTAGGATAAAATTAGGTGGCGACACATAATAGGTTCCAGTGAGCTAGCTTAGGTTTTAATAATTAATGTTATATGACATAGTTATTTATCTTAGGTTATAAGTGGACCTAAAACCAGGTTAGATCCTAATCAGCTTTAATCAACACAGGATAGGGTTTAAAATCGAGGCTCACATGTCGGATGTCATGCCGGACCTCAGACGCAAGGCACATTCAAGGACTTTGAATGTGCCGGACACCATCCATCTGGCAGTACACCCGGCAGGATCTATTTGTTAATGATATTTCCAGTTTCGGGTCTGACAATAGGAACTCAACACTCATCACCGAATCCAGCAAATATATTGCCAATAAACGAACAAGATAGTGGAGAGATAATAGATTAATTCCAAATCTTAAGTCTTGAGGCTTAGTCTATTGAAAACAAAGTTAAAGATCACTAAGATTCCACAACCTATTCTACTCTTGTTTTATGAACTTGAATAGAATTTTGAGATAAGGAGAACAAGTAGCGAACTCATTCCACTTTGCACAAAGATCAAAATCTTAGTTTGAAAGTTGCAAATTTTATAAACGATCTTAATTATTTTACAAAGAAGATCATCCCTAACTAAGGATGACCAAGGATCCTACTCAACCAATAATATAATTATAAGAAGAGATACAAGGAGGAAAAGAGAATCAAACTTAGTAAGAATTCTCTCAAACCCGATAGAAGTCTTCTCCTTGTAGGTTGGAGTTGGATTTGTAGAACTCTTTTGGCAGCAATGTGCAGTGATTTGTGTAATCTGAGGCGTGAAAGTAGAATGAAGATGATGTGTTAAAGTGTGATCACATGGGTAGGGTATTTATAGGTGTTGGAAGTGATTCTATGGAAAGATATATCTTAAATGATGTCATTCCATAAAAACACACCTCTAAGACATGTCTTTACCAAAAGGGTACCTTTTACCCTAGTTGTATTGGTATGGAAAGACGCATCAACAAATGATGTCTTTCCATAGTGTCTCCCCATCCAAAAGACATCTTTCCAACTAAAAGGCATCTCTTCACCATGAGGCACCTTTTCACCACAAGACACCTTTTCACCATGAGACACCTTTTCACCAAAAGACACTTTTTCACCATGAGACACCTTTTCACCAAAAGTGTAACACCCCGTCCTAAGCCAATCATGGTTATCGCAAACTTAACAACTTAATCACAAACGTCGCAGCAGAATAAACTAACACCAGGACCTTGCCACGGTTTGAACAACAGAAGATACCGAACTTTAAATATTTACAACGCTTATCCAAAAATATACATACCAACCAAAACACCCACCAACCGAGTTTCTAGTATCTCAAGTAACCACATAATCCTTCACGAGTTTAAGTATTAACAGACGGCGCACAAGCGCAACCCGTGCTCAAAAATAACCTAGCCTAAGTTCTACCGCCCCTACTCTTAGGATGACTCTTCATGGGACGCTACCTGCAAAATAAAAACAGCCCCCAAAGGGGGTCAGCAAATTGCTGGTACGATTCTCTTATGGCCCCCAAGCTAACGGGGCTACGCAACTATTGTCGATAGCATTGGATTGATTAGATACACAATCATAATATGATGTGCAATAAAACAACACAAATGAACAGCATAGTTCACACTCTTGAATGACTTAAAAGTGTTCTCTTAAACCTTATCTCAGTCTTAGAATACCAACCGTCCTTTAATAAGAATTAGTCGTATGTTACCTTCAATGTTTATTTGTCGTGGTTCAAAAGCAACCCTACGCCAATGAGCCTATTAACTCCATTGGTTAATAACACACTTATCTTAAAATTTAGGATTTAGGTGATCCTACCGCACCATCTTAATGCCTCATACCTTGGACTGGTAATCCAGTACTGAGCCGACTTTGACCCTAGCCAACAAGTCCGAAGACATGTCCTTAAGCGGAAGTCGGACCTGATTCAGATACCGACTCCCTTTCCTTAGCATGCATGACCGGAGTCAGTCCCGGATTCCTCACTACTCTTAGGTTCCAGTTAGTGAAAATCTTACAAACCATGTGTTAGTTAAACCTTAACGGGTATTAACCAACACTTACCGAAATATAATTCCTCTCCTCAACTCCATAGGTTTTAAGCTTAGTTAGTAGCTAATCTCAGGTCTCGTGGGTTAGTGTAAAGAGAACACACACACAACGAGAACAATAAAAACCAGTTGCATGCTTTATCTTGTCTTAATTATAGCAGATATGCAGATATCGCACAAGCCGAGGGACACCTCGTTAGCAAGCAGGTCACAAGAAAACTGTACCGTTCACCGTCGGCGATTGTTTGGTTAATCTCCTTCCAAGTCCCAATTCACAAGTCCTACAACATTCATTCAGTTTTAGGTTATTAATTAGCTCAACTCAACACAATTTACTTGACTCCCTTAGAAACCAATACTTAAAACATTTTTTATTCACTAAGTCCTTATGGTTTTAACTTAAACTTCTAAGTGCATCGGTTCTCATCATTTATTATATTTGTTCACCCACTTATTAGCCATTACACCCTCCAACATGTCCTAAACAACTTTATAACATCAATACCTAACAATCCCCATCATTTCCTAACATTTTCCAAGCTTAAACATCATTTTTAGGGTGGTCCGGAACTTGGTCCTTACCTTAAGTCCCGGACCAACACTTGGTGTAAACTCTCGGCTGATTTTATGTTGTGGTCCGAGACTTTGTATGGGACCTAAGTCCCGGACCAATACAAGCTGAAACTCTCAGGTACTTATTAAGGGGTGGTTCGGGACTTCATACAAGACTTAAGTCCTGGACCTGCGTGTTGAAGGTATTCTCTGCTCTATTTTAGGCATGGTCCGGGACTTTACCCTGGACCTAGGTCCCGGACCAGCTACAGGTTTTTACCATTTGCATTTTTCTAAGTGTGATTGCACTTGTTCTCCTCATCCATGATTTACCCAAAGATCATGTATGATCTTAGGAATATTCTAACACCAAAATAACATCTCAAACTTTCCTAATTCCTTATCTAAGCTTGTTACCCAATTTCTCACATAATCTCTTAACACTTGTTATATTTTCCTTAGGTTTTCTAAGTGGTATATCATACCTACAACTCAAACTAACCAAAATGTTATCTCACAAACATTACTACCACTCCTAAGAATTATTGCTCCACAGCACCTCCCTTACATAAACCCTTCTATTTTCCTCAAGCTTACACTTAGATTCTCACAAGGCGTTATTCTTCCTTTGTTTACCAAAACTTGCACAAGACTTAATCACACTCCCACCATAACCCTCGAGCATCAAACTCACTCATTTAAAGTCTAATTCCTCCAAGACAACTCCTAAGTCCTTTAAACACTCAAGAACACTCTAGTTCACCTTCTTTCACCAATTTAGGCCTTAAGCATTCCTAGTACCTTCTAGGTCATCAAACTTCATTTATACACCTTAAACTTCTTGTTTTCCCACCAAATTTTGACATGGCTTTAGTATATTTCTACATACAAACACTTGATTTTTACCATTTAACAACCTTGAACACCCAAATTCTTTTCACACATTCTTAACTCCCAAATTACACCAAAACTACACTACATCACAATATAGAGCATAAACTTAAAATGCATAGCACTTAGGCCCTAAAATGACATAAAGCTTAACTACTGAATTTCCACACATATTAGCCTTTGACCTGCAAATACACACAACAAGGCTCCCATTGAAATATAAATGCTCTTGTAATTTAATTACCTTTCAAGTGTCTAACTATCTCATTTCCCATTTGCTCTTTAATCACAATTTCTCAAATATAATCATTGTTTCTCCTAGGTTTTATACCCCTTTCCTAATGTGAACACAATAAAACAGCTTAAGGTAAGCAATTTACCTTGTTCTTTTACAAGCTTCACAAACTTTCCTCCATAGGTTTTTCCTTAAACAATCTCGGTCACCAATTTACTTCTGCTTGCCAATGTTCTAATCAATATCCAATGACTCCAATGAGTGCTAAATAATACACTAACCTTAAGGAATCAAACCTAGGTTAAAATGTGTTTTAAGATATTAAAATGAATATTTTACCTTGAAGCCTTAAGGTAGGCTTGGATATGAATCAAGAAGGACCTCCTCTAGCCCTTGGAGAATAGAAAACAAGCTAGAACAAGGCATAAAATGAAGCCCCATGAGTGGTAATTTTCGGTAATGAAGAAAAGATGGTGGAAACCTAGTTTTTCGTACATATTCTTTACCTTAAGAGAATGGAGAAGCTAATGGACTCCTCAAGCTTGTTTTTCCTCCACTAATGGCGGTTTTCCTTGGAACCAAATTGAATCTCTCGGAGATTTGAAAGGATAGAAAGAATGAGCTTGGGCTAACTTAGAGAAATATGCACATAGTTTTGATTTTGGAGCTAAGATGAGTGCTTGGCAAGCAAATGAAGGTGGAACTAGCATGGAGTTGCTTCCTACGTGAATGAAGAAGAAATAGAGCAGGTTAAATCGGTGTGAAGAAGAAGAAATGAAGAAAGGAGGAGAGAGGGAAGCTAAAAGCAAGATTTTTGTTTAAAAGGTAAATAGTACTATTTGCCTTATCTCTTCTTTTTCCTTTAGTTATTTAATCATTTAGTGACTCCCCACATAAAAACCAGCCCCTCTTATTTAAGAAGATATTTGTGGTCTTAGTTGACCAACTAATTGACTTATGTTGACTTAATGCTAAACTTGCAATATTTGAGCACTATTCACAAATTAGTGCACATAATTGTGAAATATTTTATTTCCCAGTGATTTAGACTTCCTAATGTGATACTAAGTAGTACACAAGTTGATTAAGGAGTAATCATGGGCATTGAGCCACATAAAACCCCAATCTAAGGCAATTTTTCAAAAATGTGCTTTAAGAGTCCTTAAAGCATAATTTGTGTTTTAACTTGTTTTTGAGCTAGGTTTTCTTTGGTAATTGATTTGACATTACCATTAGGATGTTACTAAGGTCTAAGAATGATATTTGGGTGCTAACCCAAGTTACTCCAAGCTTAGAGCACATTTTGCTTAAATTACTCTTATGGTGTTTCCTTGTGTTTTCTTTGGTTTAAATTGTTTCCTAATGTTTCTAAGGCATTATTTAGACTTCTTATATCTTAGTTTATCATTTAAACACCATATCTAGGTTTGGGGTATTTCAAAAAGACACCTCTTCATCAAAAGACACCTTTTCATCAAAAGACACCTTTTCACTAAAAGGCACCTCTTCACCAAAAGACACCGTTTCACCGAAAGACATCTCTTCATCGAAAGACACCTTCCACCAAAAGGTACCTCTTCACTAAAAGACACCTTTTCACCAAAAGGCACCTCTTCGCTGCTCTATACTTGTGCTGTGAATGGGCCATCCAGCATCATGCCCGGCAAAAGTTCATCCTTTGATTAAAGATTTATTCCTAACATAAAAAACATACAAAACATAAGTCCGAACTTATATAATGAATTTTATAATCAAGATATATTAAAAATAGCTATTTTAACCTTACTTTAATTAATATACATATAATTATATCCTCTAAAATATGATAAGTTTGAGTCTTATCATTATGTAATCGCATTTTATGAATAGTTTAGTTCTCAATTACTTTATCTCATAACCCTGTTGTGCCATCGTGTTAGAAGGTGACACAATTCCCTTATTATAATGTGGGACACCTATGATAGTAACAGACACCAGACGGGGTGACCCGGCCAACAATCAATCGACTCATTAGACTACCATATACCTGGAGCAGACCTGATCTCAGTCATCCACTCGTGATCACAACACGCGACCAAGAACCTCTTGGATTTCCCATGTTTAATTAATACGTGAACATATGATATTATTCTCATATCCATGTTCTTACTCATCATGTGATGATAACTTTTCTTCCACATTACCTGAGAAACATTCTTAGGTTGCTCATATATTATGGGTATCATATCCAATATTTATTATCCTTCCTTAAATACATACCTCTTGTCATTACTTATAATTTATACATTAATGTAATTTTATTTGGTACTTGTCTCATTTGAACGTACACACATAAATAAACTTCAAACAGGAATAGCACTCTACATCATATATTTCAACAAGCAAGAACAATAAAATAACTATAAACACACATTTCTTCTTATTAAGCAATTTTCACACATCCAAACTCAAGGTGACCGTCAGGGGTATTCGGATCATACAATAACATATCTAGAATACGCAGCTTCAAACGATGTCCTATCCCGTGTGTTCGACTCCAAAGATCGTACACTAGAAGGAAAGTTAATAATTTATTTCCCATTTTGTTCTTATTCACGAAATATTACCCATTGTTAATTGCCCCTCCCACCTAATTAGATTTATAAACCCAATACTTTCATTTTAAAAGGAATGCCTACAAGCTACTTCAATTTTAGGTTAGTTATAACCTTTAACTCGTAATTGAAATCTTATACAATTAATATCCAATAATATTGTGATTAAAAATTCCACTGCTCATCCTATGATAAACATGTCTTACAATATATATATATATACAAGTGTAACAAGCCTAAAAATTTTATTATATATGTAACGAGTTTGTTCAAGTTCATGTGACCACATTACTGATATCGTTTGAATCCTCATTTTAATTTCTATTCACCATATATATATATCTCGTAGGACTAAGGCTTTATATTAAAACATCCTAGCCAAAATATCACAAGCTAATATAATATCATTTTTTTCTAGCTCTCCCCCTAGTAAAGTACTCTAGTTTGTTGGGACATCAGAGTGTTGCAGAGTTAGCCAATCACCTCGACAGAGTCAATCATTCTCAGACAGACACAAAGAGCGAGCCACTTCAATGGAGTCCCTGCAACTAAGAAGACTTCACTGAATCTCCAGTGTCGTTGGGAATAATAAGGAGCTAACTCGGAATGCTTCAACACCACAACGGTCATAAAGTCCTCCCATCACACCCGAAGTTCGTGGCCCAAGTCAGAAGACCACTCATGGACGTTGGACGTTGCTCACTAAGTTAGTTCCAGTATTTACGGAACTAACTCCCTCGACCTGCTAGTTGCAATGCTAATATAAATAGGTTGTGTAATAGCTAGTTTAAGGTGTGCTTTCATACATAAATATTTCAGAGTTTAGAGAGAGAGAAAGAAAACTATTTTGTATGCTAGAGAGAGAAAATACATACCCATTTAGTTAGTGCATCTAGATAGACTCTGCCTAGAAAGATTCTAGTTTCGTTACGCTTACCATTGATCTAATCAGAGAGTGTATTAGGTGAGTGAGTGAAAAACCGCTAAGTAGATCCTTTCTTCTTAGTGGGCATTTGTAAGTTGTTTTATTTGACCAGGAAATGAAATAGCTTATTTGTGTATCTCGCTGAGTTTCACAGAGTCCTTCTATCTTTCTAGCATCATTTTGTTTCAATTACTTCAAAGTCTTCCGCACCCATAGTTTAATCAGTTCGATTGAGTGTCTCTACATCACAGAGTTTTTCTCACACTCAAAGACTGATTGAGTCAAACCAACTCTTAGGCTCACACCTTTGATTCGTTTGAGTTAGCCACCCGATCCTACACGTGGTATCAGAGCCTTGCTTAGGCTAACAGTCAATCAACGAAGCAATGGGAGACCTCTTCGCCAATCAAAACAACAAAATGCACTTCGAGCACCCCAAGCTCACCTCCACCAACTACGATCATTGGAAAAACGAGATCGAGCAACACATTGAGTTAGTCAACTCTGAGCTTTGGGAGATAGTCACCGGAGGAGACCTCGCAGTCAATCCAGATCGATCCACATGGACTATTGCAGATCGCAAGAGGTATGAGCTAAATCGACAAGCATCCCGCACAATCTTCACGTGTTTGTCTATTCCAGAACAAAAAATAGTCAACCACTGCAAGTTTGCAAACGAAATATGGACTCTCCTTCAAGCTACCCACGAAGGAGTCACTGAACTCAAGAAATGTAAAGCTCAAGAACTTCGAAAGGACTATGAAAATTTTCTGCAAAAACCCGGTGAGTCTCTGGAAGAAGTGCTTGATCGTTTTTATCTACTCACTACTACTATGTAGAAAGTTAGCATCTTACCGGATAGAGAGAGTGTCTTGCACAAGCTGCTGGACAGTCTCAGAGAAGAATGGGTAGAGACGGTAATCTCCACCAAAGCATGCAATGATTTCTCCAAATGGAGCTGTCAAGACTTAGGTTCCTATCTACAATCTGTAGATAAATACAAGAAGAATGTTCGAAAAAAGTGTGGTAATGCTTCTTCTTCTTCCTCTTCTAGCAAGATTACTACTTTGAATGACCAAGCCTTGCAGGTTAATTCGACTCAGTACACTCAAGAAGGAGCCTATGTCGTTGATACTCAAATCAGACAAGCTAAGGATGAGCTGGTAGATATTATCATTGAAGAAAGTGAGGCTGAGACTATGGAAGACTTTGTCTTCATAGTAAAGAACTTCTGAAAATTCATGCGTAACCAGCCAAATCAACAGAGCCGGTCGTTCTCAAATATCTCCAAACAAGTCTTCAACTCTGTCACCTGTTTCAACTGTAATAAACCCGGTCACTTCAAGAAGGCTGCCCCTTACTCAAGAATCAGTATGGAAAATCCCAAGGAAGGTCGTTGATGGCAGCTGTTGGATGGGGTGATTCAGACTCCGATGATCAAGACACAGAGTCTAGCGGCCTGGTATGTCTCACGGCACATGATATGATGGAATCCATGATCCCCGATAATGAGGTAACTCGTTCTCATCTTGAAACAGACCTTTACCGTATTACTCCTATGGGATTTATGACCTTAATTGCTAAAATTATGTCTGAGACTAACTCTCTCAAGGCAAGTCTCACCAGCAAAATAACTGAGTTATCTAAGGAACTCGAAATCTCAAGGGGTCTTATGTATGACCTAAGAGATGAAGCTGAGGAACACAAGACCATCTCCTGCTCTTTTAGACTAGATCTACAAGAATCAAGGGGTCATGTTGATTCCCTCCAAAAGGAACTCCATGATACCATAGAGCAAAATCAATCCAGCCAGAGCAACCAGGAAGAGTCTCTTACTCTGATCGACTCTCTCAAGCAGGACCTCACCATTTTTACTGATAAGTGTTGTTCTCTTCAAAATGATCTAAATACTTCCGAATCCAAAAGCATCTCCTTAAACACCACTATAAAAAACCTCACTCAAAAACTGAAAGAGAAAGAGCACGCTCTCTCTCTCAAGCCTGTCAAATTTATCTAACAAGTCACCTCTTCCGAATTGCCTGAGTGGGCTACCTCTAAAATCAAGGAAGTCAGTCAAGAGCGTGATGATCTTCGTTTAAAAGTGGAACAACTCTCTCAAGAGATTGCCAATCTTCAATCTGGAGTTGGATCCACTCTGTCTAAGCCCAAGTGGCAAAAATGGAAGTTCAATATCCAAAAAAATATGTCCAAACCCGACAACAAAGCCAAACGATATCAAGAAAAGGAAAAGTTTGACTCCTGGTGGAAAGGACAGCAGAAATATGTCAATCTTTCTCCAACCAAGATCTATGGCTACTGCGGGAGTCTTGGGCATAGGGACAGTGCTTGTGATAAACTGAATAAATATCTTTCATTCAATGTCAAACGAGTTAGATTGGTACTTGAAGCACGAGAAGAATTAAAAAGATCTGGCTCGAAAAGGGAACCCAAGTACATCTGGGTTCCCAAATCTAACAAATGATCTTTTATTTTGTAGGTGAAGGCGAATGGAGAGAGCTGGTACCTGGATAGTGGATGCTCCTGTCACATGACTGGAGATCCAAATCAATTCAATTCACTTTCATCCTACCAAGGAGGTACGGTTACTTTTGGAAACAATAAGCAGGGAGAAATCGTGGGAGTTGGCTCTGTAGGTAACCCCTCAAAATTTAAAATTGATGGAGTCCATCTGGTCAATGGACTTCAGCATAGTTTATTAAGTATTTCTCAAATGTGTGATAGATTCAATTTGGTACTTTTCTCCTCTTCGGATTGTAAGGTTTATGATGAGCGTACAGGTTCCTTAAAAGCTGTGGGACGCAGAGGAGGAAATCTCTACAAAATGTTCCTAAACTCCATTAATCCAGATGATCAAGTCTGTCTAAATGTGCATTCCAAAAACTCATTGCTATGGCACTCCAGACTTGGTCACGCAAATCACAGGCCGTTGAATAAATTGAAAAGCAAAGACTTGGTGATTGGTTTACCCGACACAAACTTTGACACACACTCCGTCTGTGAAGCATGCATAAAAGGTAAACACACCCGGTCTTCCTTCAAGAGTAAAACAACTCTCTCTACTAACTCTCCGTTGGAATTGCTTCCCATGGATCTTGTTGGCCCCATGCGTACACAAAGCAGAAGTGGTAAAAGGTATATTCTGGTCATAGTCGATGACTATTCTAGGCGGACTTGGGTCATTTTTCTATCTACGAAAGATGAAACTTTTATGGAGTTCGTCAAACTCCATAAAATGCTTATCAACAAATTTTCGTTTACATTGAAAACCCTGAGAACGGGCCAGGGTACTGCATTTTGCAACAAGTCGTTTGATGAGTTTTGCAGGGACAACGGAGTTGATCACCAAATCTCATCCGCATGCACTCTGGAACAGAACGTAGTGGTTGAACGAAAGAATAGAACCTTGGTTGAAATGGCACGCACCATGCTCATCGACGTCAACTAACTCCATCATACTGGGCAGAAGCTGTTAACACAACATGCTATGTGTTAAATCGTGCGCTGATTCATCCATTCCTTCAAAAGGCACCGTACGAACTACTCCGTCAACGAAAACCAAAGCTCATTCATCTCAAGCGTTTCGGATGTAAGTGCTTTATCCACAATAATGGTAAGGACAACTTGGGTAAGTTCTCTCCTAAAAGTGATGAAGGTATATTCTTGGCTACTCTTCTAAAAGCAAAGCTTATCGTGTTATCAATCTAGAACTCAATGTTAAGAAGAGAGTCCCCACGTCAAGTTCGATGAGTCCCACAATGTTGGATCATCTTCTGATCAACTTGACTTTGCTCTAGACGATTACCTCACTGATCCACACTTCATCACCGTACCCATAGGAAGACTCAACGACTCCCAATCCATCACACCTAATGACTCTCCAGAAAACAAAAGCAATGCATCAGACTCTACAGACTCTAACAATAACCCTGAAACACCCTTACCACAAAACTTAAACTATGACACCTCTGACAAAGACACACCCCCTCCTGCTTCACATCGACAGTTCAAAAAAAAATCAGCTCATCCTCCTGACAACATATTATCTAGACCCAAACTCAGGTGTTCAAACACGTTTCCAAGCTATGCAAAACCTCTATGCCTTTGGTGCTTTTCTCTCCCGTACTGAACCAATAAATGTCAAAGAAGCACTCATTGATAGTGATTGGGTCACTGCAATGCAGGAGGAACTAAACTCTCTCCAAAGACATGTTGTATGGGAGTTAGTTCCTCGACCCACATATCAACAAACCATCGGTACTCGTTGGGTCTTTCGTAATAAACTTGATGATGCAGGACAAGTTTTCAGGAACAAAGCTCGATTGGTCGTTAAGGGCTACAATCAAGAAGAAGGGATTGACTATGATGAAACCTTCGCACCTGTAGCTTGTCTTGAAGCAATTCGCGTGTTAATTGCGTTTGCTGCATTCAAAGGTTTCACACTATATCAAATGGATGTCAAGACAGCCTTCCTCCATGGCTATATTGATAGAGAAGTCTATGTGGAGCAACCCTCAGGGTTCACAGACTCCGTCCATCCCGACTACGTCTACAAACTATGTAAGGCCCTTTACGGACTGAAACAGGCTCCACGAGCTTGGTATGAAAGATTGTCTACATATCTGTTGCAAAATGGTTTCTCTCGAGGTAACATAGATAAGACACTATTCATTCTTCACTCATCACATGACTTACTTGTAGTACAGATTTATGTTGATGATATCATTTATGGCTCTACAAGTAACGCCCTCTGCGATCATTTTGCTAACCTTATGAAGCAAGAGTTTTCCATGAATGAGTTAGGTGAACTCAAGTTCTTCTTAGGATTACAAATTCAACAAGAAAAAGAAGGGATTAAGATCCACCAATAAAAGTACATCAAGGAACTCCTTGATAAGTACAATCTTAAAAACGTCAAGAGCATGTATACACCAAGTTGTACATCTGCTAAACTACATCTTAATGATGACGGATTCGGTGTTAATGCCACCGAATATAGAGGAATGATAGGGTCCCTCTGGTACCTGACTGCAAGTCGCCCCAACATTCATCACACAATCTGTCTTTGTGCCTGCTTTCAAGCAGCACCAAAGCAGTCTCACCTAAAGGTAGTCAAACGTATCTTTCGATATCTTAAAGGTACAAGTACACTCAATCTATGGTATCCTCGATCTCCTACCTTTACTTTATCTGGATATAGTAACTCTGATTGGGCTGCTTCCCTCCAAGATCGAAAGAGTACTTCAGGTAATGTACAGTTCTTGGGTCTTTGCCTTGTTTCGTGGTCCTCCAAAAAACAAACCTCCGTAGCACTCTCTACAGCGGAGGCAGAGTATGTCTCTGCTGCAGCCTGTTGCTCCCAATTCCTTTGGATGAAACAATAGCTTCAAGATTATCATGTCTCCCAAGAACAAATCCCAATCTTTTGTCACAACAAAACCACAATCAAAATATCAGAAAATCCAGTCCAACACTCATGAACCAAACATATTGAAATTCGTTTTCACTTCTTGAAAGACTATGTCGAGAAGAAGCTTATTCAACTTGACTTTGTGCCCACAGAAGATCAACTTGCAGATATCTTTACTCAACCCTTGTCTACAGCACGATTTGAAGCACTTCGATCAGCAATTGGGTTGACTCCGTCTACCTAGACGGTCGCATCTCCTTGCTCCTACCGCAATCTTCAGCAGGTACTCCCTCATGTCTCTTCGAGTCTGTCTTTGTTTGCACTTGAATCTGTGAACTGTGTTTTCTTGCTTAAGAACGTCTCTTTAATTCTGGCAATCCGCATCCACATCATCTATCCACACCCGATCCGCCTCAATCCATGCCCTTAATCTCGCGCCTGCCAATTTTTTCACGCCTGACACACGAAATCCCTACAACTTCCGCAGTCACTTCAGCCTTTATATCCCTCATCCGTCTACTCCATCTCTCTCACCTACATCCATTTTACACCCAAGCATACTAGAATCATAATGGCAGGCATTAACCTCAACGACATCAATATTCCGGCCGAAATTTTCCAAGATCCAATCCGCCTTCAGGCGTACCTCCAATCTATGGCTAACCCAAACCCATCTCCACCTACCACCACCACCACTCACTCCCCCACCAAAACCACTACTACATCTTCCCCCAAACACTCTACCACACCACCACCAACCACCCGCTATACATCACCCCATCAAACACCACCCTCTGTCGCCAAGACCGACATTCTTGAGACGGATGTCGACGATGTCACACCCCTACAAACCCTGCCACCAACTCCACCACCTCAAGACCCAAACCCTACTACCAAAACCCAAGCAACTGATCCCCCATAAGCTCCACCGAAAAAGTCTCATTCACCAACTCCACAAGCCTCTCCTGAAAAATCAGCCACCCCAACTCCACCCCGTTCTCCAAAACCTAAACCAAGAAAAAGAAAAGCTCAGACCACTACCCGTCCCACAGCCAAGCGCGTACTGCGATCCTCCGTCAGGGCCTAACCTGTAACACCCCTCTCAATAATCACGATATAATCTCTCACGTAGCAATAAATAAAACGTCTCGCAGCGGAAAAACAAATAACCATTACAAAACTCACTCGGGTGTCACCGGCCGTTACCCGCCCATGCGAGCAACGCAGCCAAACTACATCCAACTTCCAATACAAATAAACTGCTAACCGCAGTGATAACGAGAAACTCCTATACATCATACTAAGTCCATAACCATAAACATCGACAAGTGAGTGACTACCCAATCCTGAAAAATACATAACCTTACCATAAGACCATACACCATCTTCATTGCTATACAACATCTCCAATTACCCTGTTCCTGCTCTTCAGCTCCGACAATGATCAACAACCTGTAATGGTGTAGTATCAGCGATAGACGCTGAGTATGCCGGGCCTGGACCCTAATGGTCACTTGTCATTTTAACCATCTTATTATTAGATTAGTTTCATGCTTTTCCTTTTTACAGTTATAATCAAAACTGAAGCATAAATGTATAATATACATAATCAACCATCCAAATATCCATAAACATTTAACCATTCATCCAATCCAAACGGTCATAGAATAAATCAAACAACATTTGTATATCGAACGTATCGAGTATCAACAATATATTGTACAATGTACAATCGCCGTAGCGTTACCATCCACTGTCAATTTATTTTAGTTCGGCTTTCAAGCCCCATCCATATGTACAATGTACATTCGCCGTAGCATACAGTTTCCATAGTTAATTTACCTTAGCCTTGAAGGCTCCATCCAACCATCAACACACAATAAAATAACCACAAGTTTAACCGATGAACAACAAAGTGAAACAACGAGAATAATAAACAAGTATAAAGTCTCGTCCATGGTTTTGTTTGCCACTGTATAAGTCTCAATTGTTTTAGTTGTTCAGTTATACCTAGTGACAATGTCTCGTTAAAACGACATGTCTCTAGTTACCCATATATTATGGCGGGTCACCCACGGCAGTAGCCACTCCAACGGTAGAGTCTCCGACCAACGAGCCATTCTAGCTCACGGGAAATTTTCTTGATACTTACGGACCCGTACGCGGACATCCTGGTATCGTTTTTGTGATCAGCACAGCGCGCACCAAGAGCCACATCCTCTTGGCTTTACTTCCATTCCATTAATTAATTAATTATACCATCGCATCGCATTACCAAATTTTCTAACACACAGCAGACTAAGGTCATTAGTCCAATCCGGAGTCTGTAAACTCGGGATCCAGTGCTAGATAACAAGAGCGGCGTATAGAAAGGCCAATGCTCCGTATAAAAGTCTCAGATAATATGTATATGTTATTATCATAGTGCTACAACGTTTTACTTACGTTCCTTATATTTCATATAAGATAGCACCATAGCCGCTAGTTCGTTTTATATATATAGGTTCATATATACGAACCAATACTGTTAACTCAACAACAGTAAATGATAAGCAGCTATAAATATACAGTTCATGCATATTAATTATCACATTCAGACAAACAATCTTATCACAGATCACATAACAACATACAAGTTATATCAACCAAATCCGAGCCCAAGGAGCAACCTTAGGATAACTCGGATCAAACCCCTTTACATATCGTTCACCCTGATTGTATTACGGTGGAGTATGAATCAGCAAGATCCTATGCTCCGTGTAGTCCGCTAGCTCGTCGAGCGTCTCGTCAGAGGTACAATCTAAACGGTAATAAACTATAAGTCAGTCTGCATGACTAACTACATCCGGTATCTCCGAATAATAAGTAACCCCGACAGTTCACCCCTGTTTTCTACAGTTGTTCGTTACGGGTTTCTCTAAAACAGTCGGTTTTGTTACTTATAACGTGTACGTCATAATATTTCAACTGTTAAGTGTAATTCACTATTTCCTTTTTAATCTTATCCACCATCTAGTTTAGGTACGTAACCCGTAGTTGCATTATGCATGCATGATTATATTATATTATATTCTTTTCTTTTGTATCATTTATTTTATTGTATGCTCTTTCGTATTGTTTTATTTTCCCACCATCCTTCATAATTCGACATGTTGTTTAATACCCCGGACCTAATATTAGTGATTTAATTACTCTAATAAAATTATTAAAGGCCTAATGGTGCCTAAAGATATTGGTAAAAAGAATAAAAACAAAAGCAAGAGAAAACGCTTGAAAAGCGAAAAACGCTAAAATGCGCATTAAATGAAAATAAGAGATATATGATCTCGTAAGGGTCCGAGATGGATTCCTAAGGCTATTTAGGCCTAATTAGTATACGGAAATGATTCCCGAAGAAACGGATCCAAATAATGGATTAAAACGCTAATTAAGCATAAAAGCACGTTTTTCGAGAAAACCAACCCGAAAATGTGACTTTAAGCGGTCAAATGGACCCGTAGAAATTATAGTTGATTAAATAACTATAAATAAGTGTTAATGGAAGCTTAATAACCATTAAAAATAAAGAAACAAGAAAAATCCGAAAAACGGGCCCGGTTAGTGAATAGTGCCTAACCGGGTAATTAAACGAGCGTTTCTTGTAAAAAAAAAGAAGAAAAACGCTACCAGCTAGTATTTTGTGTGGGGCGATTTTAATTAGTATGTACACACACATTAATAAGCTTGCTAGTTATTTAATAGCAAGAAGACAAGAAAAATAAGTAAAGTAAAAAGTGAAATAGTAAAAAAAGGGATTTTAAGTTATCTCTTACCTCCCTTCTTCTTATTTCACGATTTGCCCCAACCTCTGGCTACCTCCTTTTCTGCCTCTGTAAACATGGCGATTTCAAAACAGCACACCACCTCCATCTTGTTCTCCCATTTTCTTGCTCATTTCTTCACCGAATCGCATAAAAATGGTACCATTAGATTCGTATCGGCGAGGGCTACGTTTCCACCCCTCAAAATCTCGATTCCTCCATCTTCACTTCCATGGGTGTTGGAGCTTTTGGAGCTTCAAGAGCTGATTTGACTCTCCTCCATCTCCTTAATGTCTCAAGGTAATAATAAGTAAGAGCTTTGGCCATTTCAAGCTTGTTCTTGTGATTTGGAAAATTTTCCTCACGTTGAAAATTTTCTTCTCCATTTCAGCCGATTTCTCCATGCCTTAGTGGGGTGTTGGAAATTCCATATTTGATTGCCAAGCTCTCCTTTGACATTCCAAGGTAATACCTAAGTTAGAACCCTAAGAACTAGCTCCTATGATTAACTTTGTGAGTTACGTGAGTAATGAACTAGTTGTTATGTGTGGTTTGGGGTATGATTGTAGACATCAATCTATACCTCTGTTTAGTGTGGAAACAAGAAGAGAAAGAGAGAATTAGAGAAGGAGGAAGAGAGAGGAAGAAGAAAACAGAAAAACTAGCAAGGTAATGAATTTACCTTGGGTTGTTCGTTCTCTGTAAACCGATTTTGAATGTAAATAAATAACCATGAACTAGTGTAGTCTTGTACTACAATATTGGTTTTTGATTGAGGAAGTTTTTAATGCTGTTTGGGGATGCAAAACAAACTTAGAAACTGAGCTTGTATTGTGGATGACAGAGGGGAAATTAATGTGTTGCTGTAAGGATTTTTATGTTGTAATAACAGGGATGGAAAAACTGATTTTGGTGGCTGTTGTAGTGTGGTGTCAATGCTAAGAATGTAGTTAAGTTATGGCAAAACTTGTTAGGAAATAATGTCATTTGGGTGCTAGTTATGGCATCAGTAGGAGAGGTTTGAATGGCTCAAAGAAGAAGCCAAAATCTGTTGCAATCCGATAGAAAAACAAGTGGAAAACTAGCTTTGTAAGTGTAAAGAGTCTAAGTAAAAAAATTAGCTAGATTGGTGAGTGCATTTGGTGCTTGGTTTAAGGTGATTAAGAAGGGTAATTAGATGCTAAAACATGTAGATTTTAGTTGGTGAAGGTTGGTTAATTAATGGGCAAAGAGAGAACCTGTAACAGATGAAGAAACTGTAAAATTTGCAAAATCTGTAGCAGGGTCCGGGACTTAGGTCCAGGACCAAGTCCCGGACCACCCCTATTTTACCCCCGAGAGGCTCTGCTTGTTTGGTCCGGGTCCTAACCCCATGCCCAAGTCCCGGACCATATAATTTTTCAACCCAAGAGTTCCCTGCTTGTTTGGTCCGGGACCTAACTCCATGCCCAAGTCCCGGACCATATACAATTTATTAGCCGAGAGTTTGAACCATGGTTGGTCCGGGACTTAAGTCCGTGTGAAGTCCCGACCAGACCAGAAATGTAAAAATAAGAGTTTAAGTGGGGTTTAAGCTAGGGAATGGATTGGTAATGACGTTATAAGATGTTAAGGCCTTGTTTGGTGACATGTTAAGGCCCTAGGAAGTGTAAGAAAGTGTTAGAAGTGTTTGAGAAGTGAGAACTCAAATTAACAAGAGTGAAACCAAGATAACGGGATAACGGGGTAATACGGGAATAACATTTAACTATGTCCGTATGATCTTAGTATTAATAATAATGTTTGAAACGTTATCAGAGGATCGTGTGTGACCCGAGCAAGGTGAGATGACACAGTAAAAGTAAAAACCCCGGTGAAAGGTATGATTTTCTCATACTCCGCGTGCTAACCGAGTTACGTTGATTTGTGTGTTTGTGTGCCGGCTTAATCAAGATTAAAGCATGAAAATAATCCATTGTTTGATTATGCATGCCTTGTTGTATGTTGAATGAGCTAACATACTTGTATGCCGGTGTGGCCTAACATAGTGTATGGACCGACTCGTAGTGAGTAACGTTAAGCTAGAGACCCATAGATCGGGTCGATGCTAATGATAACGAAAACGTGCAAACACACAAACTATCCGTTAAAGTATAACGATAACGCAAACATATGAACTCCCTAGAATGTGAGGAGATGTACGGGTTGAGTAAATACCCGATAATGGTTAGAAAACCACATAGAAACAATCCACGAAACAAATGAGAGTGGAAAGATAAGTGAACCTCCTTCAAGAGGATTTAAGATAGTTCGAAGATGTGAACTAGTGAGAAGGTAAAAGAGACCTGAGGGATTAGTAGCTCCCTTGAGACATGGTCGACCTCCTATATGAGGATTTTACCTGATATATGCAATTAACCGAATGTATGAGTAAAGTAAATGTATGGGTAACTCTTAAAACCTAAGATTAACCAAACTTAAGTAATGTTCCAAAGTCATTAGAAACATCGAGAGTGATGCTTCTAGACTAATATACGTAATATTACTAATCTCCGAGTGAGGAGTGTATGGGAATGTGAGTAGTCCGAGGGTAGTCGGACCTAAGTAAAAGAGATAGGAACTAAGAGAGAGTTCCGTGAGCTAGTTGAACCTTCCCACCATGCTAGACCCAGAGTAGGGTCGAAACCGGGGAAGTAAGACTATGCTAGAGAGCCATGAGTTTTGGCCTAAGTATGTATTAAGAGTAACAAGCGTGACGTAGGAGACCTGTAGTGTCTCGAGAATCTACAAGAGCTTGAGTATAAATAACCCAAGAGTTGGTGAGATACTGAGTATAAATAACCAAGAGTGGGTGAGATAATGAGTATAATAACCCAAGAGTATGGGTGAGATAATGAGTATAAATAACCCAGAGTATGGGTGAGATAATGAGTATAAATACCCAAGAGTATGGGTGAGTAATGAGAATAAGTAACCCGAGAGTGTGGGTGAGTATAGTGCGAGTAGCCCAAGAGAATGGGTATGTATATGAATAGGTAACCCGAGAGAGCGGGTGAGGTATTGAATAATAAACACAAGCATAGTGAGGTTAACCCTCAAGGCCTAAGAGTACCCAGATACAACTAACAACCTTGTTATGTTAGTTAGGAATTGTGTTCCATGATTGGATATAAATTCCTTGAGCATTACATGTACTTATTGTACTGCTATGATGCATGTTGTTTGACTAAAATGAACTCCATGTATATCCGACTAAGTGGTCGGCGTACCCCGGTTAGCGCTCGGGGTATGCGAATTTCATATGCAGCGTTAAGCTGAGCCCCTAGGGGCGATGTTTTTATTTTACAGGTACACCGAAGATGTTACCGTTCGAGAGTAGGACGGGGTCGGTGGGGTTGCATGGGTAGTAGTTTTAATTACTTATGTATTGAAGGAAGTGTAAGACCGAGTATGTTGTCGGCATCCATTTATTGTAGACTCGGTATAGTAGAGAAATGATTTGAGTATTGTATTTATCGTGTAATCGGTTGTTCCAGTCCATCAGACCGTTACTGTATGTGAGATAGGCCTGGTTAGCCATATGGGTGGCTAACGGCGTTGTATCACCCCTGTTGTATTTAGAGTTCCGCTGCGAGATTATTGGTAATTGTGACAATTTAAGAGTTAATGACGAGATTAGCAGTTGGGGTGTTACAAAAATGGTATCAGAGCGAAGTATCGCTCTGATGACTGGAAATACCGAGCTTAGGAAATACCGAGTTAGGAATTAGTGAATTAGGGCTAAGGGTTGAGTGGTAGCGTGAGAGATGCGCTAGTCAGGAACTTCCAGTATGATCTGGATACCTACAATACCAGACCCGCCCTCCACAACCCCCATATTAAAAGCTCGGGAAAGAACGTCAGAGAGACGGGAAACCCGAACTGGCACTTATTGTTATTTCGATATGAACCATAAACCTGTCATGCGGTAGATCCCGAGAACCGGAAATCCCGGAGACGGATCCCGCTGGAACGACAATAACGCACTCAATGGCGGGAGATCGAAACATCCTAATCCAAGGAGACTGGAATCTGTGGCAGCTTGGGGCGACTTGCTTAGCAGTCGCGAGAACCCAGCTGGCCGAGCAGCAGCAAGAAGGAGAGCACCAACCGTGCAACAAGGCGGATTCATAAGAACTAACAAGAACCGGGACACATGTCTACGGACCGCCATAATTAAATAATAACACCAACGGTATACCAATTGACTAAGCATCTAGTCAAAGGTAGATGCACCCACCCTGCCACACCCGAAGAGGTTGCAATACCTAACGGGCACAACTTAGACAGCTACAAGCATAATTACGGGATATACCCGAATAGGACTACAGAAGTAGTACCTAAATAAGTTTAACCTCGGTAACCACAGTAAAGACGTGGGAACGAGCAACGAGGTAAAGCATAGAATTAAAATAGTTAAGGAACTCCGAGAGTGGAGGAGCTCCTAAATGAACGACAGTCATGTCAAGAGGAATGAGAATCAGCTCAAGGAGCAGTTATCCAACTAGGGGATCAAGGAAGAGCCAACGAGGCTACCAAATACAATGTGAACAATACCGTGACCGGTATGAGTTAACCCAAAAACCGCCTGTACCGCGCACTTGCCTCGGCAAGTGCAGTATAACGGACAGCTAAGAGGAACTTTGACACGCAATAAGTACTTAGCAGAGTACGTGGATGGCTAAGGAAGCCGACATAGCACCACAAACCTAAGAATTGTGAAACGAACCCTTGAAAAGGCCTAACGGCTTGATCATTGTATAAAGAATATACCGGTCAGCAAAGGCTAGACCTGGTAAGAAGCAACGGCATTGAAATGCCGCGAAGAGTTTACTTTCAAGACTCAAACTTTTCTTCAAAACATGAAATTTTCCAAAAACCCCCAAATTTTTAAAAACCAAACCAGAGAATCACGGTAAGTTATCATAGGACGATTTAAGAGGAGTTGGCGACAGAATACTTCACCTAGGCGTGACCGACACTACAAGTGTACACAAAATGAGACATGGAACGACCGCACTCCGAAGGAGCTTGCGGACCTGACAGACCAATTATGAGTTAGTCAGGTAAGTGGTAACGTATCAATAAGATACTCCATGTATGTATACTAGTAGAGTACGGAACACGGGAAGTAGCCCACTCCATACTACGGACGAAAGAGCCAATTCAAACAAAGACAGTTGGACACCTCGAATGACCGAAGAACATAAGGAAGCTTACCAAGATAAAGGAGTCTAGAATCCAGTAAGGTGACGGACCTAAGGATATAGCGTTAATAAGTGCGAGAAGCACAGAGTATTAAGCATAGACATGAGATATGTCTCAGGAATCAAGGAGGAAATACCTAATAACTGGAATGGATACCAGTGTAAGCAATAAGATGAATGCCTTAATTGATCATATCAATGTTTGATAAACGGGATAGAATTCCCACAGTATATCTCACTAAGAGAATAACGACCTAATAAGTAAGTAGGTAAAGGAAAAGTACTAATACTCTACCCAATAACGGGATACATTACAACCCTAAACGGGATAGTTTGAGTTATACATAGCCGCAAGGCGAAGTCGCAACTGAACATAACCATAAGTACAAGCCAGATGTAATGGCATTACTCAGTAACACCCAGGAGCAATCCGAGAAGGGTGCCGGGTCAGAGTCAACAGTAGTTGAACGAAACATCGTGTTGAGAACACAGTGGTTAAGCAAACACTCGGGTAGAACCCGAAGGGATCCCTCGTAACACGGGATACCCTAAATTGCCAGAGGGCATGAATTAATATTAGAATACAAAAGGGGCTTCCATGTACGGAAGTGTGGTGAGACAACCATATCAAAAACCCAGTAATAACCTCCAAACCATTTAATGGTATACGGAGAAGCGAGAAGAGAAACCTATATAAACAGCCCGCATGGAGCATGACTCGAGGCAAAGGTGGCTTGTAAGCCGATAGAACCAACTACAACTCGTAGATTCAAACGTTGCAAAACATATGCATTAAGGCATAAGAGTTACTGTGGAGCACGAACCACTACTTAGAGTGGGGAAACCACTTATTATTGTGGAGCCTATGGAGCGGCAATTGCGTGAATCCTCCAGAGAAAGGCTACCATCTAGGTATGAAATGTGAAACCGCTAGTGCGGTGTAGTAAAACTTGAGCATGTGTATATTGCCAATTAGTATATGAACTATAGTTTTGCAGCAATTCGAAACCGAAGAGTAATCAGTTGAGTAGTAAACACTGTATGTGTGCAATATGAACTGCAGAGTAAGCAGCGCGCAAGTGCGCAGAGAGATTTAAAAATAGCGTATATTATTGAGCCAAATGAATGGCAAGCCATAGTGTAAATGGCGAGAACACCTGGGCGGAAGCTAAAGTAGTAGCGGATGCCATGAAAATGAGAAAGGACAAGGTACGCAGTAAGCGACCATTGTAAGAGTATATTCGGTGAGTGATATGAAGCTGATAAGGAAATGTGGTAAAGAAGAGAAGACATGATCTTCCTATCTCATGAGAGATTTACTGTCAAGGGTTTACGCTTCTGCACTCTGTATGACTGAGTGTTTTGGTATTGCACTTGTGCGGTAATGATCGAGTGGGAGAGCCAGGAATTGAGAAATGTCAACGAAGCCTGTTGAGTGAGTGAGAATCTAGAGAGATAACCGTGCGGCCATTGGCTAAAGATGCACAAAGAATGTGGGCAGTAACCCACAGGACCCAGGATCGATGTGTGGAAAAAGGCAGAGTAGTATGAATGAGGAATTCTTGTACAGAAAATAAATAAACAAATGTAATTCAGAAGCAACTATTAATCGAGGAAGCACTACATACTGAGTAGTAGCTTGACCTCAACCGACAATAAGTCGGAAAAAATATGTGAATAATCATGAAGGTATCCATAGTTATACAAACAGATTTCCAGAGAGCTGGAGAGAAAATCTATAACTCATCGAATTCGCATACGGTAAGAGATACCTAGCGACGATTGATTAACCTTTATTCCCAAGTCAAAAGGGATAGAAAGGGAGTGGATAATACATTGAGAGTACCAAAAGGGCGAGTTAAGCTCTAGTTATCAGGTCACGCAATAGAAGCTTGTGGACCGTAACTCAAAGGTTAAGTATACCTAGCAATTGTGAGTAGTTGCCTAATCCTAAATGCTTTGAAGCCTTAGAGGCTAGAACCGAACCCGGTTATGAGTTAATTAACCGCATTGAAGTTAAAACACTTCATGATACCAGAAATAGTGAACCAATGTTCAGTATAACATATGGTCTGTTACGCGGGCGTAACCCCTTTTAAGGGGGGTAGGGCGAGAAACCGCTTAGAGTATGTTTTACGTTTAGTTCGTAAACTACTATGTGCATAGCACAAAAGAAATTGTTTTGATGATTGGAACTTATGTTACATAAACATATGTACCCATTCATTGTGTAATAATGATGTTGTGCATGAGTGATGCAAGTAACGAGTATGTAATATTTATGAAAAGAGGAGTAGAGAGACTCCTAGGGAATGAGAATCCCTATAGTATATGTCTAGTGAGATTAGACATGAGACATAATGAGTACGAATTGGTATGAAACCGATGTGGAACCTTGTAGGGAGTGAGTTCCCTAGGTGATTTTATTTGAGAATGATAGATGGAGTGAGTTCCATCCTTTGGAGTTGTATGTTATGTGTTTTAAATTGAGCAACAATTTGAGTAAAAGAAGCCATAAGTATGGAATACCTAGGTAAAGTAGTGAAGCAATGAGAATGACAAATGACCTAAGTACTAGGAACTAGAGATTAATTGAAACGAATTGTTTCGTGAATATGACTAGAAAGAGTAAAAGATAGAAAACAAAAATGTTTGACTATCTGATTGTTTGAAACTGACGTGGGAGGTGGAACTTGATCTGCTAGCGATCAAGGGAAACCGAACACAAATTAGGGGAAGGATAGTTCAACACTGATGCTGATCACATCAGGGTTAGATGATTCCTGAAGCTCCCTATAGTGGTCACAAGTAATCACGCTAAGAAAGATACAGCTACCATAAATCTGATTTGGAGTTGTGTGATGTTTAAAAAGAATTTTCAAACAGATTTTGAAAAAGAATTTTCTTCAAGTATGAAGATGGAAATGAAACTGGTTTTAAACCGCTATCACCCGCCGATGGCTGTGGCCTTAAGTCTTGATGACCGGTAGAACGGTGGGCGTGTACTGGTTTTGAAACCATTGCACCGTACGTGCGGCGGTCCTAAGTGACCGGTTGGGGCGGGGTCGGTGTCAGTGTGTGATTTTTCCAAAGGCAGGGGACGGGGAGAGTACCCTGAGATGTTCCTGTGTTGAGTGAGTCAACCAGAGTGCCTGAGGATATGTATATGTGTAATGTTTGATCAGAACCGAAGGGACCGTGGGCCAGAGAGAGTAAGTGCCCATTTGTCATGAAACGGCCGTGAACCAGAAAGAGTAAGTGTTCAACGTGACCGGTACCTGAGGGATCAGTAGTAGATTACTCGATATGGATTCGAGGACTGTAGTGCCTTCTTGTCTTCGGACCGATTCCATGGAGAGAGTAAAAGAGTATTTTTGATTGCTATACATGCTGTGATTTGTGTGTGGTATGTGTAGTATGTAATGTGACTGACTTGTGGAGTCTGTAAGGTTATACATGTATTATAACCTTGGCATAGCGTGCCCATGAGAGTAACCATTTAGATTCACCAACTTTGAGGACAAAGTTCCTAAGGGGGGTAGATTTTAATACCCCGGACCTAATATTGGTGATTTAATTACTCTAATAAATTATTAAAGGCCTAATGGTGCCTAAAGAGTATTGGTAAAAAGAATAAAACCAAAAGCAAGAGAAAACGCTTGAAAAGCGAAAAACGCTAAAATGCGCATTAAATGAAAATAAGAGATATATGATCTCGTAAGGGTCCGAGATGGATTCCTAAGGCTTAGTTAGGCCTAATTAGTATACGGGAATGATTCCCGAAGAAAACGGATCCAAATAATGGATTAAAACGCTAATTAAGCATAAAAGCACGTTTTTCGAGAAAACCCGAAAACGTGACTTTAAGCGGTCAAATGGACCCGTAGAAATTATAGTTGATTAAATAACTATAAATAAGTGTTAATGGAAGCTTAATAACCATTAAAAAAAAAGAAACAAGAAAAATCCGAAAAACGGGCCCGGTTAGTGAATAGTGCCTAACCGGGTAATTAAACGAGCGTTTCTTGTAAAAAAAAAAAGAAGAAAAACGCTACCAGCTAGTATTTTGTGTGGGCCGATTTTAATTAGTATGTACACACACATTAATAAGCTTGCTAGTTATTTAATAGCAAGAAGACAAGAAAATAAGTAAAGTAAAAAGTGAAATAGTAAAAAGGGATTTTAAGTACTCTCTTACCTCCCTTCTTTCTTATTTCACGATTTGCCCCAACCTCTGGCTACCTCCTTCTTCCGCCTCTGTAAACATGGCGATTTCAAAACAGCACACCACCTCCATCTTGTTCTCCCATTTTCTTGCTCATTTCTTCACCGAATCGCATAAAAATGGTACCGTTAGATTCGTATCGGCGAGGGCTACGTTTTCCACCCCTCAAAATCTCGATTCCTCCATCTTCACTTCCATGGGTGTTGGAGCTTTTGGAGCTTCAAGAGCTGATTTTGACTCTCCTCCATCTCCTTAATGTCTCAAGGTAATAATAAGTAAGAGCTTTGGCCATTTCAAGCTTGTTCTTGCGATTTGGAAAAATTTCCTCACGTTGAAAATTTTCTTCTCCATTTCAGCCGATTTCTCCATGCCTTAGTGGGGTGTTGGAAATTCCATTATTTGATTGCCAAGCTCTCCTTTGGACATTCCAAGGTAATACCTAAGTTAGAACCCTAAGAACTAGCTCCTATGATATTAACTTTGTGAGTTACGTGAGTAATGAACTAGTTGTTATGTGTGGTTTGGGGTATGATTGTAGACATCAATCTATACCTCTGTTTAGTGTGGAAACAAGAAGAGAAAGAGAGAATCAGAGAAGGAGGAAGAAGAGGGAAGAAAACAGAAAAACTAGCAAGGTAATGAATTTACCTTGGGTTGTTTCGTTCTCTGTAAACCGATTTTGAATGTAAATAAATAACCATGAACTAGTGTAGTCTTGTACTACAATATTGGTTTTTGATTGAGGAAGTTTTTAATGCTGTTTGGGGATGCAAAACAAACTTAGAAACTGAGCTTGTATTGTGGATGACAGAGGGGAAATTAATGTGTTGCTGTAAGGATTTTTATGTTGTAATAACAGGGATGGAAAAACTGATTTTGGTGGCTGTTGTAGTGTGGTGTAAATGCTAAGAATGTAGTTAAGTTATGGCAAAACTTGTTAGGAAATAATGTCATTTGGGTGCTAGTTATGGCATCAGTAGGAGAGGTTTGAATGGCTCAAAGAAGAAGCCAAAATCTGTTGCAATCCGATAGAAAAACAAGTGGAAAACTAGCTTTGTAAGTGTAAAGAGTCTAAGTAAAAAAAATTAGCTAGATTGGTGAGTGCATTTGGTGCTTGGTTTAAGGTGATTAAGAAGGGTAATTAGATGCTAAAACATGTGGATTTTAGTTGGTGAAGGTTGGTTAATTAATGGGCAAAGAGAGAACCTGTAACAGATGAAGAAACTGTAAAATTGCAAAATCTGTAGCAGGGTCCGGGACTTAGGTCCAGGACCAAGTCCCGGACCACCCCTATTTTTACCCCCGAGAGTGCTCTGCTTGTTTGGTCGGGTCCTAACCCATGCCCAAGTCCCGGACCATATACATTTTTCAACCCGAGAGTTCCCTGCTTGTTTGGTCCGGGACCTAACTCCATGCCCAAGTCCCGGACCATATACAATTTATTAGCCGAGAGTTTGAACCATGGTTGGTCCGGGACTTAAGTCCCGTGTGAAGTCCCGGACCAGACCAGAAATGTAAAATAAGAGTTTTAAGTGGGGTTTAAGCTAGGGAATGGATTGGTAATGACGTTATAAGATGTTAAGGCCTTGTTTGGTGACATGTTAAGGCCCTAGGAAGTGTAAGAAAGTGTTAGAAGTGTTTGAGAGGTGAGAACTCAAATTAACAAGAGTGAAACCAAGATAACGGGATAACGGGGTAATACGGGAATAACATTTAACTATGTTCCGTATGATCTTAGTATTAATAATAATGTTTGAAACGTTATCAGAGGATCGTGTGTGACCGAGCAAGGTGAGATGACACAGTAAAAGTAAAAACCCCGGTGAAAGGTATGATTTTCTCATACTCCGCGTGCTAACCGAGTTACGTTGATTTGTGTGTTTGTGTGCCGGCTTAATCAAGATTAAGCATGAAAATAATCCATTGTTTGATTATGCATGCCTTGTTGTATGTTGAATGAGCTAACATACTTGTATGCCGGTGTGGCCTAACATAGTGTATGGACCGACTCGTAGTGAGTAACGTTAAGCTAGAGACCCATAGATCGGGTCGATGCTAATGATAACGAAAACGTGCAAACACACAAACTATCCGTTAAAGTATAACGGATAACGCAAACATATGAACTCCCTAGAATGTGAGGAGATGTACGGGTTGAGTAAATACCCGATAATGGTTAGAAAACCACATAGAAACAATCCACGAAACAAATGAGAGTGGAAGGATAAGTGAACCTCCTTCAAGAGGATTTAAGATAGTTCGAAGATGTGAACTAGTGAGGAAGGTAAAAGAGACCTGAGGGATTAGTAGCTCCCTTGAGACATGGTCGACCTCCTATATGAGGATTTTACCTGATATATGCAATTAACCGAATGTATGAGTAAAATAAATGTATGGGTAACTCTTAAAACCTAAGATTAACCAAACTTAAGTAATGTTCCCAAAGTCATTAGAAACATCGAGAGTGATGCTTCTAGACTAATATACGATATTACTATATCTCCGAGTGAGGAGTGTATGGGAATGTGAGTAGTCCGAGGGTAGTCGGACCTAAGTAAAAGAGATAGGAACTAAGAGAGAGTTCCGTGAGCTAGTTGAACCTTCCCACCATGCTAGACCCAGAGTAGGGTCGAAACCGAGGAAGTAAGACTATGCTAGAGAGCCATGAGTTTTGGCCTAAGTATGTATTAAGAGTAACAAGCGTGACGTAGGAGACCTGTAGTGTCTCGAGAATCTACAAGAGCTTGAGTATAAATAACCCAAGAGTATGGGTGAGATACTGAGTATAAATAACCAAGAGTATGGGTGAGAAATGAGTATAAATAACCCAAGAGTATGGTGAGATAATGAGTATAAATAACCAAGAGTATGGGTGAGATAATGAGTATAAATAACCCAAGAGTATGGTGAGTTAATGAGAATAAGTAACCCGAGAGTGTGGTGAGTATAGTGCGAGTAGCCCAAGAGAATGGGTATGTATATGAATAGGAACCCGAGAGAGCGGGTGAGGTATTGAATAAGTAAACAAGGCATAGTGAGGTTAACCCTCAAGGCCTAAGAGTACCCAGATACAACTAACAACCTTGTTATGTTAGTTAGGAATTGTGTTCCATGATTGGATATAAATTCCTTGAGCATACATGTACTTATTGTACTGCTATGATGCATGTTGTTTGACTAAAATGAACTCCATGTATATCCGACTAAGTGGTCGGCGTACCCCGGTTAGCGCTCGGGGTATGCGAATTTCATATGCAGCGTTAAGCTGAGCCCCTAGGGGCAATGTTTTTATTTTACAGGTACACCGAAGATGTTACCGTTCGAGAGTAGGACGGGGTGGGTCGGTGGGTTGCATGGGTAGTTAGTTTTAATTACTTATGTATTGAAGAAGTGTAAGACCGAGTATGTTGTCGGCATCCATTTATTATAGACTCGGTATAGTAGAGAAATTATTTGAGTATTGTATTGTATCGTGTAATCGGTTGTTCCAGTCCATTAGACCGTTACTGTATGTGAGATAGGCCTGGTTAGCCATATGGGTGGCTAACGGCGTTGTATCACCCTCTGTTGTATTTAGAGTTCCGCTGCGAGAGATTGGTAATTGTGACAGTAAGAGTTAATGACGAGATTAGCAGTTGCGGTGTTACATGTTGTATAATCCTTTATCTTTAGCAAATATAGTTGTGCTTCCCAAAACTCATAACTTATAGTTCGTAACTATATTTTTTTTTAATAACCACCACCATTAAATCATAGGATTTCCAACCAAAATATATATCCACCTTATATACATTACTCTTGTGTATGTATATATTTACCACGTAGGTAACTTCATGAGTTAATAAACTCTTATATTTTATGTTACTTTTTATCATCTTTTATTAGATGATTATTCCCATTAGTTGTATCATATTGTACAACTTATATTAAGATGATTATCCTAACATAAGTAACATTTTATGTGTATAATTACAACTCCTAAGGTTTATTCAATAAATACCTTAGCTTATAAATCCCATTTTTTTTATAGTTTGTCACATTATTTTATGTGAGTACCCTTCCTATATTAATTCCATTAAACCACCTTAAATACCATATAATTGTCATAACATTATGACATTGTAGACCATAGTCTAAAATTCATTTTCCAACTCTTATTAATTCGGTATAGCCCTTGAATTTATTTAATTCCCTTTTGCCCACATAACATCATGTAATGTTATACCAAAATACTAATACCATTTGATATGATATTTTATTTCCTTTAACTTATAACCTATAGTTTTTATAGAAAACTATTGTATATTGCCTCATAGGCATATACTAAACCTTACACTTTTCCGTAAACCATAATTTCCTTTATTTACAAAATCACCCCTTTCTTTTACCATGTTATATTTACCATTTAATATAACATTTCTAACTTACAAAGAGTATAACCTATGGTTATTTTTTGTAAATTCCGAACAGCCCTTGTGTTATTCTATAGTTGTCATTTGGCCCTATTTATAACATATAGTTCACCATATCATTAAAACTATATTTTATACACATAACTTATTAAATTCTCTTAATAATTCTAAAAATCACCAAATTCCACCAAAGGGTTAAAATATCCTTATTAACCCATATACTTTCAATATTTACCATTCCCCATCTATTTTTCTCCAAAGTGTCATAATGACATTATAACTATATATTATACATATTTAGTTCATTTTAAATTCCCAAATCACCAAATAAATTCCTAAAAATTCCTAATAGCCCATGGGTGTTTAAAATACCATTGTACACCCTTTATTTTTGGTAATAACATATTTACCACATATGTTATAAAAATATTACCTTAAGATACTTATCATATTATAACACCTTAAATAAGTTATTTAACTTATCTAATTTGGTCAAAACCTATCATATGGTCAAGGTTGACCACCTTAATATTTCCTTGACCACCAATTCCTTATAATTACGGTTTGCACCCAAACTTTCTAGAAATCACCATTTAACCCAAAACTTTACAAAATCTTATAAACTTTATTTTAACTCCATTTTACCTCTCAATTTTCGGCCTATTATTCTAAAGCCCCCAAATTTAATTTAATTACACCTAATACCCCATTTATTTCGTTAAGGTAATGCATTTATACTACTTAAACTTAATTAAAAGCTTGTTAATGCATAAATAAAATGGCCTAAAATACATGGCCTTATTACAAACATTGGCTTGCAAAATAAATTACACATAAATGTCCCAAAAACACTTATAATTCTCGGCCACCACACACTTTCCATTTAATTACCAAACTCTCAACATAAGGTCTTAAATTTGACATTTAGTGTACTTAATCACTTAGATAAATTTACTAAGCCATTCTTTAAACATTTAAGGTCAAAAATGACCTTATACCATGTTCTCTCACGGCCGGCAATTAATATAGAAATAGCTTTAGAACATTTTAACTTAGCCAAAGTTAATGTTAAGTGATTTATACCTTGATTTAGCTTGAATAATTCTTGTTTGAATTCGGCCAGCCTTAGATAAAATTCCCAAAGCTTTCTCTTGCATGTTTCAAACAGCAAACAAGGCCTAGTTAGTCTCCAAGAAAGATCTAACCATAAGGAGTAATTTAAGTAAGATTTAAGGCAAAAATCACCTTAAAAATGCAAGGGAAGTTCAAAGTGGTTTCAACCGAACCAAACACACCACAAGGTGTTAGATCCACCATATTGACATAGGAAATAGTTAGATCTCGAAATGCTACCTTGTTGTTAGTTTTACCTTGGAAAAATGCCTTAAAAGAGGGTATTTCCTTTGGATCTCGGCCATCCTTGCTCCAAATGGCTAACCAACAGATTCCACATGAAAAGGATAAGAAGGTGAGGCTATGACCAAAGTTCACAGCCGAACTTGAAGGGAATCAAAAGTTATGAGCTTAAAGCACATTTTTACCTTAAAATGTAGATTTGGACAACCTTGGTCCCTCTACTGGTCTCAACCGAGTTTAGCTCTTGTTCTAACCTTATAACACTGAGAATAAGCCATAGGAATTGATGAGCACGAAATCTAGGTGTTGGTAGTGAAGAGATGAGAAAAAAAAGAGCTAAAATGACATTAAAACACTTACATTAAGAGCTTAGGAGCTAGGTTTGCCTTCCATGCTCAAGAACACACTTGAGAGCTTCAAAGGAGGGGAGAGCTCGGCTGGGCAGAAGAGAATCGGACAAGAAGGGAGAGAAATGATGGAAAGGCTTGAATTATTTGAAAAAGTAAGTTAATTTTCAAAAAGTAAATGTATTAGGTAGGAATTATTGTCAATCAAGGACTTATGCTGCCTCCTCTCTTATTGCAGCCGATTTCCATGGTCCAAGTGGGTCAATTAATTGACCATTGACCATACTGGTCAATTTGACTCATGCGGGCCCACTTTAGGGTTTTATTAATATTTAATATTAAATTTGTAAAAATTCGTAAATTTCTGGAATCAAATTCCTAATATCATATAATATGATATTTATTATATTTAAAGGTATTTATAACCTTTTAGCCCATTAAAACCAATTTAGAAGGCGATTACACAAAAACGTGCTTTAAGGAGTTTTAGTGCACATTTTGTGTCGCAAGGTGTTTCTGGCTTGGTTTTCTTTGACAACGGTTTTGTTGTGTTCCTTACATGATACTTGATCATGGTATTCAATTTATATCATTTAGAGGTCATTTGATTTTTAAGGTTTTCCTAGAGCACCTTTTTGCCCTTTTTGACCTTGAAGCATGTAAATGCTTTTTCTTTGTGTTGGAGTGTTGTCCAATGGTTCTAATATGTTAGTAAGTTTAGTAATGTGTTAATATGCTTAGGACAAATTTTTAGGTCCTAAGTAGTTCATTTGGGTATTTATTTACCCTTAGCAGTCAAAGGGTGCAAATCTTGATTTGTGTTGACCACTGTTGTTCTCAGTTGACTTTTAAGGCATGTTTAGGCCCTTAATTAATGTGATTAAATATTTAATCCATGCTTTAATAATTTGGGGTATTTCAGTCTACCCCCTTAAAAAGACTTCGTCCTGAAGTCTCTTAATCAATAGGTAAGTATATATAAATGTATAACTACCCATTGTTCCCATAATGTATATCTATGAGATATATCATTTACACACATCGTATTGCTCTTATACAGCACATAGCCATCACGTTGTGGCGTTAGTTCAATCATATATGGATATAGGTGATCCATCAGCACCATCATTTCCTATCAGTTCTACCAACCCTGACAACCTCCTGAGGTGTCCATAACATTCCATTGTTCCACATTCCATATCTAATGATTCATTTCGTATCTAGGCGATACCATATGTAATCATTCTATAAAGCAATATGAATACATATCACAAATAGCATAAGAAAAGTACTACACACATGGTGTACATACAATCATTCAAACAAGTATCTCATAAGATACATACATTCAAGTGTACATCACACACAAACAAACCAAACAACGCACGCCCCGCGTACCAACCATAACCAACAAAACCACTCACTGTATGCTATGCATACTAAATAATTCACATACTAATCAAACAAACCTCGTATGCCCCGCACACCACCATTCTTTGTATGCAATGCATACTAAACAAAAAAATTAGTGTACACCTGTGCATAGCCAAGAGGCTCTACCCCCCTTAAAGGGTTACGCCCCCGTACCCCACAAGTATACAACAGCCGCTCAACAAGGAGCGCTGGATACTTGGCTCTCAAGAGTTTACCAACTCGTGGATTATCCTCATATCAGAGAGACGGGTATGACTCTAGCCCTTCAGGGCTCCACAAAACATAAAGGGTGAGGCACTGATTATTTGTGCTCTCTCCCAAGTTCATTCTTATGGGCCCACTCGCTCCGTATGAGGTGCAGACCCATGAATCATAGGCTCAATTTGCCTTCCCTTTTTTTTTCCCATTGCTGTGAATCCACTTGTTTGGATCACTAGCATATTTGCGTGTGTCTTCTCTCACTGATATTCAGCTTGATATGTAATATGACATTGGCTACTGTTAGTACTTAGTGCTCTTTGCACTTGTCTTTGTAATACTAAGACGTACCAGCCTATATGTCCACAAGGATGATGTTTGTCATCCATGTCTCCTGGTGGTTTGATTCCGGAGTAGTAACACACTGTTATCGTTCTCTTTTTTTTTACACACTCGTGTTGATATCCACTTTATCTTTCTGCGTTCCCACTAGATTAGTAACAGCACGAGTGCAATACCAAAACACTCAGTCATACAGAGTGTAGAGGCGTAAACGCTCAACAACTAATATCTCATGAGTCAAACAGATAAGATGTGCGAATTATCCTGTGAGTGGTACATTCCAAATCCATTGTTCTTTGCTTAAGGTATCTGCTATCATATAGCTTTATCTTTTCTCCTTGCGTAGTCACGCGTTTATGTCCATATCATCTGGTAGATTTCTCTGGATTGTAAGAATTACTCGATCCTTATGAGGATTCTACATATTATACGTCCATAACGGGTTTTTCTCTTTTTTTTTTGGGTTCCTGTCCTTGAACTGTTTCCTGTCTTCACTGTATACTGTCTGCTGTTCTCTGTTGAAGGTTCTTTTTTTTTAGCCGTTGGTTTAACTGCGGCTCTTCTCGTCCATCTTCGAGGTAATCCGTCTTACTGTCCGTAGAATGGAGTTGACTACTTCTCGTGTTCCTAACACATATGTCTACTTGCATGGGGTACCGTACTGATACATTACTACTTACCCGACTAACTCATAAATAAGTCTGTCAGGCCCACATGCTCCTAACGGAGTGCGGTCGTCCCATGTCTCGTTTAGTAAACTGGTAATGTCTGTCACACGGTTGTTGTGAAGTATTCTTTTGTCAATCTCCCTTTGATGGGTATCCCTTTTTTTTTTTTCTCTTCCTCTTCTTCTTTCTTCTTCTTTTTTTGTTCTTCTTCTTTTGCTTTTTTTTGTGTTATAGTTCACGTTATCAGTTATCCTGTAATAAGTGATATTGTCTTTGTGGCAACGTGGTAAGTATCGTATCATAGACTAGTATTATTCAACTCGGTGTAAGTAAAATCCGTGCTATATTAGCAAACTTGTTCTCCCCTTTTTTTTTGATCTCATTGAGTACAACACATTTTTCCTTTTTCTCCCTGTTTTTTTTTATCATATCATCCATAGTTCATATTCGTCCCCTCATCCATGTAATTGGATGTATTGCAGATTGCATAATAGCTTGAGCAACTTGGCTCTTCACTTCCCAACCATCCTCACTGACGGTGGTGCATCCGCAAAGGGTATGCTTGTCCATAAGGACTAAACATGTATCACTAGTAGTGATTAGCATTAAATGCAAGTATATTCTGATGGTATTTGCTAGTAGCCCTGTCGAAACTTCCTCGTACGTTTAAACTGGGTGTTTTTTTTTTTACAGTCATAGGGTTGTGTATAATGTGTCCAGTTGCAGCAGTGGTTGGACTATCGGTCCTTCCAAAATTGCATAGGTTTCTAATCTTAGGGTTTGTATGAAAACGTTTGAAAAACATCTTTTTTTTTTGGTATACATATAATAAAAGACTTAAAAGTAGTAGTTGTTGCATTTGCAGTTGCTGTTACTGTTGCCGTTGTGTTGTTGCACTTGCTGTAGCAAGTGCGCAAGGCAGATGGAAATTTCAGTGGTTTATTGTCATAGCGCTTGCAATAGCAAGTGCGCCATGCAGGTGGAAATTCTGGTTCAGTAATTCCCGGTCTCATTGACTCTTCGTCATTTGAGTATTGCTACATGATAATGTAAGCTTAACATTCTGTTCATATATATATTTTCCGTCAAGGTTTAAAGCTTACTGGTACTGAGTACACATAATCTCAGAAGTCATACACAAATGGCGAGTGGTCCCCGACACACTCCCATATACTAATAACATAAGTCTGTTTAACATCCAAGGTAAGTATACAACATAGTAATCGAGTCTTCCACCAGCGGTCTCATGGAGTTAGGGTACTCATGCCTATCTACTCCCTTGCCCTTATAGGCTCCAGCATCAGTAGATGTCTGGCCATCCTGGCCGCCTCGTGGTACTTCAGATCCTCCAGCTGAGGTCTTCTGAGTATTCTTTGGTGGCCTGTAATTACGGCTCTCTGGGTTCATCCAGCATTCGAATTCTCTAGGGCCCTCTTTGTGGCAGCACGGCACTCGGCTTGCGGCCTTCGCAGTCGACCCCAGGATGGTCCTTCCCACAACGCTTACAGTAAAAGTGGGCTGGGGCTGTCCGGTGCCTGATAGTAGTATTTAAGTTTAAGTTAAAATCTGTTGATATAGAGGTTAAGGTCACAATTGAGTTTTAAGAGGTAGGCGTTCTCACCTTAGGAGGTGCAGATCTCAAAGGCTTAGCGTCTATAGTTGGGCCGGTCAACCGAAGGATGGGCTCTTTCCCTTCTTTCCCTGGTGACCCTGCTGCCCTTTCTTTTTAAAGAATTCTTGTTAAAGGTTTCGGGTCAGCATTCCTAAAGGTATTTAATATGGTAAACAATTTAGAATGGGATAAGTCCTTACTTCCCTTCTTCTGGCTATTGCCTGAAGATGCTCCTCCACCCTCAGACTCTTCCTCAAGGTTCTTCCTTTTCTTTGCCCCTAGAGTCTCTTCCCGAGTCTGGAGCATTAGCTCCGTCCTCGAGGCAGCCTCATAACACTCTTGGAATCTCCTTGGTAAGTTCTCACAAAGTTAATTGGTAATGTAGTAAGTAAAGAATTTTATGGCTTTCATGTTAGTATCTGGATGGTAGTGTAGAGGGTAGCACCCATCGCCATCTGAATGCGAAATAATAGTCCTCCCCGGAACTTCTCGACCCTCACGGTCTCTGAGTAATCCACACCGGGAATGGAGTCCAGCGAACCAATGAATCGAGCGTAATACTCATCCACGGTCAGACCTCCTTGGGTCAGTGTCTCTGACTCCTAGCGCTTCTTCTGTTTGAGATGTGCTGGGTAGTACTTCCCTCTCAGCAACTCGACAAAGGCAGCCCACGAAAAGTCGGGCGTAGCCAGGTGATAGTCCTAGACCAACCTCCACCAAGTTCTGGCTGCATCCTTCAGATGGAAAGCAGCAATGGCGACCCTCTTGTCGTCAGGTACTTGTAAAGCTTCATAGGCCTTCTCATGTTCAACAATGTAACACTCCAAAGCTACGGGGTCTGGCTCCCCAGAATATGTAGGTGGTCGGGTCTCGCCAACTGACTTCAGCCAGTTCGTTTCCTTGGGCTGTGGTGGGTGGGCTGGTGCTCCTCCTATCTAAGTACCCAGCTGTGCAAGAACGGCTGCAACCGTCTCAGCAACTCCTGTAATGCCGGGGTCACCGCCTCCACCTCTTCCAGTACCACGCCCTCTAGTTCCACCAGACATCTGTAGTACAGTATGTCACATAAATACCCGGTAAATTACCGTACACAACCAATAGATATCAAGTTGCCTTAAGGCTAACCTGTCACGCAATTTGCATTACTAGACACAATATCTTTCTAAGACGAATCATCTCGTAACTCCTAAATGTTTCCCAATATTATCCAAGTCCTAAGCTCACTGTCTTAACCTACTTTCTCGTCATCAGAGCGGTACTCCGCTCTGATACCACTTTTGTAACACCCCTCTCAGTAATCACGATATAATCTCTCACGTAGCAATAAATAAAACGTCTCGCAGCGGAAAAACAAATAACCATTACAAAACTCACTCGGGTGTCACCGGCCGTTACCCGCCCATGCGAGCAACGCAGCCAAACTACATCCAACTTCCAATACAAATAAACTGCTAACCGCAGTGATAACGAGAAACTCCTATACATCATACTAAGTCCATAACCATAAACATCGACAAGTGAGCGACTACCCAATCCTGAAAAATACATAACCTTACCATAAGACCATACACCATCTTCATTGCTATACAACATCTCCAATTACCTGTTCCTGCTCTTCAGCTCCGACAATGATCAACAACTGTAATGGTGTAGTATCAGCGATAGACGCTGAGTATGCCGGGCCTGGACCCTAATGGTCACTTGTCATTTTAACCATCTTATTATTAGATTGGTTTCATGCTTTTCCTTTTTACAGTTATAATCAAAACTGAAGCATAAATGTATAATATACATAATCAACCATCCAAATATCCATAAACATTTAACCATCCATCCAATCCAAACAGTCATAGAATAAATCAAACAACATTTGTATATCGAACGTATCGAGTATCAACAATATATTGTACAATGTACAATCGCCGTAGCGTTACCATCCACTGTCAATTTATTTTAGTTTGGCTTTCAAGCCCCATCCATATGTACAATGTACATTCGCCGTAGCGTACAGTTTCCATAGTTAATTTACCTTAGCCTTGAAGGCTCCATCCAACCATCAACACACAATAAAATAACCACAAGTTTAACCGATGAACAACAAAGCGAAACAACGAGAATAATAAACAAGTATAAAGTCTCGTCCATGGTTTTGTTCGCCACTGTATAAGTCTCAATTGTTTTAGTTGTTCAGTTATACCTAGTGACAATGTCTCGTTAAAACGACATGTCTCTAGTTACCCATATATTATGGCGGGTCACCCACGGCAGTAGCCACTCCAACGGTAGAGTCTCCGACCAACGAGCCATTCTAGCTCACGGGAAATTTTCTTGATACTTACGGACCCGTACGCGGACATCCTGGTATCGTTTTTGTGATCACAGCGCGCACCAAGAGCCACATCCTCTTGGCTTTACTTCCATTCCATTAATTAATTAATTATACCATCGCATCGCATTACCAAATTTTCTAACACAGCAGACTAAGGTCATTAGTCCAATCCGGAGTCTGTAAACTCGGGATCCAGTGCTAGATACAAGAGCGGCGTATAGAAAGGCCAATGCTCCGTATAAAAGTCTCAGATAATATGTATATGTTATTATCATAGTGCTACAACGTTTTACTTACGTTCCTTATATTTCATATAAGATAGCACCATAGCCGCTAGTTCGTTTTATATATATAGGTTCATATATACGAACCAATACTGTTAACTCAACAACAGTAAATGATAAGCAGCTATAAATATACAGTTCATGCATATTAATTATCACATTCAGACAAACAATCTTATCACAGATCACACAACAACATACAAGTTATATCAACCAAATCCGAGCCCAAGGAGCAACCTTAGGACAACTCGGATCAAACCCCTTTACATACCGTTCACCCTGATTGTATTACGGTGGAGTATGAATCAGCAAGATCCTATGCTCCGTGTAGTCCGCTAGCTCGTCGAGCGTCTTGTCAGAGGTACAATCTAAACGGTAATAAACTATAAGTCAGTCTCCATGACTAACTACATCCGGTATCTCCGAATAATAAGTAACCCCGACAGTTCACCCCTGTTTTCTACAGTTGTTCGTTACGGGTTTCTCTAAAACAGTCGGTTTTGTTACTTATAACGCGTACGTCATAATATTTCAACTGTTAAGTTTAATTCACTATTTCCTTTTTAATCTTATCCACCATCTAGTTTAGGTACGTAACCCATAGTTGCATGTATGCATGCATGATTATATTATATTATATTCTTTTTCTTATTGTATCATTTATTTTATTGTATGCTCTTTCGTATTGTTTTATTTTCCCACCATCCTTCATAATTCGACATGTTGTATAATCCCTTTATCTTTAGCAAATAATATTTGCTTCCAAAACTCATAACTTATAGTTCGTAACTATATTTTTTTAATAACCACCACCATTAAATCATAGGATTTCCAACCAAAATATATATCCACCTTATATACATTACTCTTGTGTATGTATATATTTACCACGTAGGTAACTTCCATGAGTTTAATAAACTCTTATATTTTATGTTACTTTTTATCATCTTTTATTAGATGATTATTCCCATTAGTTGTATCATATTGTACAACTTATATTAAGATGATTATCCTAACATAAGTAACATTTTATGTTGTATAATTACAACTCCTAAGGTTTATTCAATAAATACCTTAGCTTATAAATCCCATTTTTTTTATAGTTTGTCACATTATTTTATGTGAGTACCCTTCCTTATATTAATTCCATTAAACCACCTTAATACCATATAATTGTCATAACATTTATGACATTGTAGACCATAGTCTAAAATTCATTTTCCAACTCTTATTAATTCGGTATAGCCCTTGAATTTATTTAAATTCCCTTTTGCCCACATAACATCATGTAATGTTATACCAAAATACTAATACCATTTGATATGATATTTTTATTTCCTTTAACTTATAACCTATAGTTTTTATAGAAAACTATTGTATATTGCCTCATAGGCATATACTAAACCTTACACTTTTCCTTAAACCATAATTTCCTTTATTTACAAAATCACCCCTTTCTTTTTACCATGTTATATTTACCATTTAATATAACATTTCTAACTTACAAAAGAGTATAACCTATGGTTATTTTTTGTAAATTCCGAACAGCCCTTGTGCTATTCTATAGTTGCCATTTGGCCCTATTTATAACATATAGTTCACCATATCATTAAAACTATATTTTATACACATAACTTATTAAATTCTCTTAATAATTCTAAAAATCACCAAATTCCACCAAAGGGTTATAAATATCCTTATTAACCCATATACTTTCAATATTTACCATTCCACCATCTATTTTTCTCCAAAGTGTCATAATGACATTATAACTATATATAACATATTTAGTTCATTTTAAATTCCAAAATCCACCAAATAAATTCCTAAAAATTCCTAATAGCCCATGGGTGTTTAAAATACCATTGTACACCCTTTATTTTTGGTAATAACATATTTACCACATATGTTATAAAAATATTACCTTAAGATACTTATCTTATTATAACACCTTAAATAAGTTATTTAACTTATCTAATTTGGTCAAAACCTATCATATGGTCAAGGTTGACCACCTTAATATTTCCTTGACCACCAATTCCTTATAATTACGGTTTGCACCCAAACTTTCTAGAAATCACCATTTAACCCCAAAACTTTACAAAATCTTATAAACTTTATTTTAACTCCATTTTACCTCTCATTTTCGGCCTTATTATTCTAAAGCCCCCAAATTTAATTTAATTACACCTAATACCCCATTTATTTTCGGTAATGCATTTATACTACTTAAACTTAATTAAAAGCTTGTAAATGCATAAATAAAATGGCCTAAAATACATGGCCTTATTACAAACATTGGCTTGCAAAATAAATTACACATAAATGTCCCAAAAACACTTATAATTCTCGGCCTCACCACACACTTTCCATTTAATTACCAAACTTCCACATAATGTCTTAAATTTGACATTTATATGTTACTTAATCACTTAGATAAATTTACTAAGCCATTTCTTTAAACATTTTAAGGTCAAAAATGACCTTATTACCATGTTCTCTCACGGCAATTAATATAGAAATAGCTTAGAACATTTTAACTTAGCAAAGTTAATGTTTAAGTGATTTATACCTTGATTTAGCTTGAATAATTCCTTGTTTGAATTCGGCCAGCCTTAGATAAAATTTCCAAAGCTTCTCTTGCATGTTTCAAACAGCAAACAAGGCCTAGTTAGTCTCCAAGAAAGATCTAACCATAAGGAGTAATTTAATGTAAGATTTAAGGCAAAAATCACCTTAAAAATGCAAGGGAAGTTCAAAGTGGTTTCGACCTGAACCAAACACACCACAAGGTGTTAGATCCACCATATTGACATAGGAAATAGTTAGATCTCGAAATGCTACCTTGTTGTTAGGTTTTACCTTGGAAAAATGCCTTAAAAGAGGGTATTTCCTTTGGATCTCGGCCATCCTTGCTCCAAATGGCTAACCAACAGATTCCACATGAAAAGGAGAAGAAGGTGAGGCTATGACCAAAGTTTCACAGCCGAACTTGAAGGGAATCAAAAGTTATGAGCTTAAAGCACATTTTTACCTTAAAATGTAGATTTGGACAACCTTGGTCTACTGGTCTCAACCGAGTTTAGCTCTTGTTCTAACCTTAGAACACTGAGAATAAGCCATAGGAATTGATGAGCCACGAAATCTAGGTGTTGGTAGTGAAGAGATGAAGAAAAAGAGCTAAAAATGACATTAAAACACTTACATTAAGAGCTTAGGAGCTAGGTTTGCCTTCCATGCTCAAGAACACACTTGAGAGCTTCAAAGGAAGGGGGAGCTCGGCTGGGCAGAAGAGAATCGGACAAGGAAGGGAGAAATGAGTGGAAAGGCTTGAATTATTTGAAAAAGTAAGTTAATTTTCAAAAAGTAAATGTATTAGGTAGGAATTATTGTCAATCAAGGACTTATGGCCTCCTCTCTTATTGCAGCCGATTTCCATGGTCCAAGTGGGTCAATTAATTGACCATTGACCATACTTGGTCAATTTGACTCATGCGGGCCCCACTTTAGGGTTTTATTAATATTTTAATATTAAATTTGTGTAAAAATTCGAATTTTGGAATTAAATTCCTAATATCATAATATGATATTTTATTATATTTAAAGGTATTTATAACCTTTTAGCCCATTTAAAACCAATTTAGAAGGCGATTACACAAAAACGTGCTTTAAGGAGTTTTAGTGCACATTTTGTGTCGCAAGGTGTTTCTGGGCTTGGTTTTCTTTGACAACGGTTTTGTTGTGTTCCTTACATGATACTTGATCATGGTATTCAATTTTATATCATTTAGAGGTCATTTGATTTTTAAGGTTTTCCTAGAGCACCTTTTTGCCCTTTTTGACCTTGAAGCATGTAAATGCTTTTTCTTTGTGTTGAGTGTTGTCCAACGGTTATAATATGTTTAGTAATGTGTTAATATGCTTAGGACAAATTTTTAGGTCCTAAGTAGTTCATTTGGGTATTTATTTACCCTTAGCAGTCAAAGGGTGCAACATCTTGATTTGTGTTGACCACTGTTGTTCTCAGTTGACTTTTAAGGCATGTTTAGGCCTTAATTAATGTGATTAAATATTTAATCCATGCTTTAAATTTGGGGTATCATCAATGCCAGCCAGCATCACTACCTCAACACCCTGCCGGTCAGAGCGACGTTAATAAATAGGTAAGTATATATAATGTATAACTACCCATTGTTCCCATAATGTATATCTATGAGATATCATTTACACACATCGTATTGCTCTTATACAGCACATAGCCATCACGTTGTGGCGTTAGTTCAATCATATATGGATATAGGTGATCCATCAGCACCATCATTTCCTATCAGTTCTACCAACCTGACAACCTCCCTGAGGTGTCCATAACATTCCATTGTTCCACATTCCATATCTAATGATTCATTTCGTATCTAGGCGATACCATATGTAATCATTCTATAAAGCAATATGAATACATATCACAAATAGCATAAGAAAGTACTACACACATGGTGTACATACAATCATTCAAACAAGTATCTCATAAGATACATACATTCAAGTGTACATCACACACAAACAAACCAAACAACGCACGCCCCGCGTACCAACCATAACCAACAAAACCAACTCACTGTATGCTATGCATACTAAATAATTCACATACTAATCAAACAAACCTCGTATGCCCCGCACACCACCCATTCTTTGTATGCAATGCATACTAAACAAACAAAATTTAGTGTACACCTGTGCATAGCCAAGAGGCTCTACCCCCTTAAAAGGGTTACGCCCCGTACCCCACAAGTATACAACAGCCGCTCAACAAGGAGCGCTGGATACTTGGCTCTCAAAGAGTTTACCAACTCGTGGATTATCCTCATATCAGAGAGACGGGTATGACTCTAGCCCTTCAGGGCTCCACAAAACAAAGGGTGAGGCACTGATCTATTTGTGCTCTCTCCCAAGTTCATTCTTATGGGCCCACTCGCTCCGTATGAGGTGCAGACCCATGAATCATAGGCTCAATTTGCCTTTCCCTTTTTTTTATTGCTGTGAATCCACTTGTTTGGATCACTAGCATATTTGCGTGTGTCTTCTCTCACTGATATTCAGCTTGATATGTAATATGACATTGGCTACTGTTAGTACTTAGTGCTCTTTGCACTTGTCTTTGTAATACTAAGACGTACCAGCCTATATGTCCACAAGGATGATGTTTGTCATCCATGTCTCCTGGTGGTTTTATTCCGGAGTAACACACTGTTATTGTAACACCCCCAAACACTGGCCTAGGAGTTAGGGGTATTACACGCCGCGTATTATTACATAATAACGCAAGGCTCTAATAAACAGAATTAAACAGATAATCAAATAAGGCCCAAAACAGAATACTTGAACAAAGTATAACCACAATGAAGTCTTAACACCTCAAAAGGTTTTACAGAACCCACCAAACGTATAACAGAAACGGAAGCTAACAAAAGGCCCAAAGGCTCAAATCCAAATACAAAGTCTCAAAAGAAGCTAAATACAAAGCAGCTAAACTCCAGAAGCTGAGGGGAGACGATCCTCGCTAATCAATCTGCAAAAGCGTTAGAAGTAGGGGAATGAGCACACAACTATGCCCAGTAGATGACAACTTCATCAACCAGCATGCTCAAAACATTTACAGAATATTACAAATCAGAAGGAGTCAAGAGAATCCACATCAGAAACAGAAGACCAATCATTAAGGGACTAAACAGAGCAGAAGCAGACAGAAGCAGAAAACAGAGTGGGACACTAGCGATCACAGCATACAGACAGAACGAGCAACCAGCTCGTGAACAGAACGAGGAAACCTCACTCGTAAACAGAACAGGTGTAAAACCCGTGAACAGAACGGGGAACATCACCCGTGAACAGAAGGATCCTACATAGCGCGCTACGAGACAGCGTAACCAGCCATCCAAAGGCTCAGACACAGAGATAACTAGGTCCCAAAACAGAAGCTTAAATACAGATAAGCATATGTGCACCAAAGGCACCAGAAAGCTCATAGATAGCTTGGAAATCAGAAGGGGAATCCAACCCCGCAAACAGAAGTCAAAACGGAGCTCAAACGAGCAAGTTATGGCCAAAACAGTAGCCTGTCCGAACTTGTGTCCGGACATCAATGTTCGGACACAAGTCGAGACTCAGAAGGCAAAATCAGACAGATGTCCGAACTTGTGTCCGGACTTCAAAGTTCGGACACAAGTCGAACCTTAAAACAGATGGAGAGTCAGAGGTGTCCGAACATCCAAGTTCGGACGGATGTTCGGACATCCTTCGGAAAACAGAACGTGGAGAGTCCGAACTTGTGTCCGGACATCCAATGTTCGGACACAAGTCGAAGCCAAAATCAGAGAATGCAGAAGGCTGTGTCCGAACTTCAAAGTTCGGACGGAAGTTCGGACACAGCGAAGATTTTCAAAAGATTAAGCGCAGAAGGGCATGTCCGAACTTCAAAGCTCGGACGGAAGTTCGGACATGCCGAAAACCTCAGAAATCAGAAGCGAATTCACGAACAGAGGCACAAAAACCAATCCAAATCAACACACACATTTACAAAACAACCTTGGGGGTTTAATCCATTGAAAGGCATTAAACAGACATAAACCACACCCACAAGATCAAATCATTGAATAAATGCAGAACCAAACTCCCCAAGGCTGAACACACGGATCGAATCCGAAAGCCACCTACCTCAATTACAACAGAGAATTCTCTTCGAATCTGAACAACGATCGCTCCAACGCAGACACAGCAGTACGCAGACCCAGAAATGCAATCAGACAGCCACTGAAAACTCACAACGACGCAGAGAACGAACACCACAATCAGAAACTGTCCACAACCCAAAATCTGAAACGAAAACGGAATCAAAACCCTCACCTGAATCTGTCTACAGATTACAGAGCAGTCCACAGCAGATGAACCCGATGAAGGAGTCGAGAAGAATCGCTGAATCAAAACCAGATTGCAGAGAACGAATCAGAACGTGAAATCAACGCAACTGTAGAACTGAGAGGGGGCTGAACACTATACCTTGAACAGAATGCGAGTTGCGACGGAGACGATGAATTCACAGCAGAAACTCGAATTCCCAAACAGCAGCACTTGGACAGATGGAGAAGAACAAAGCGTGAAGAGAAAATTGAGAGAGAAGAGAGAAGGGTTGAGAAGCGAGAAGAAGAGCGTAAACGATCGTGAGAACGTGATTAGAAGTGAGGGTAATTAATGAGGGAAAAAGAAAATGAATTAAGTATTATCCTCACCTGATTAATTTGATAGAAAACAAAAGACCTCCTCGCCCCCGGCTTCTTTAATAAGGACTTCCGTGTCCTAAATTCAGAATGGACCATCTTAATGAACCATAGTAACGAAATAAAATATAACCAAACCTTGGGTTATAACATCACCTCCCCCTTAAAAGAATTTCGTCCTCGAAATTAAAACATACCTACTGCTCGAAACGGGCGGAAACTTAGAACGAACTTCGCTTTCGACCTCCCAGGTCGCCTCTTCCTCGGACTGACCCGACCACTGCACCTTCACCAAGGGCATGGTCTTACTCCTGAGCTTGCGGACATCCCTCGCCAAAATCCTCAAAGGAACTGCCTCAAACGTGAAGTCCTCCCTCAACTGAAGCGGACTGAAGTCGATCACATGAGATGGGTCCGGAATGTACTTCCTCAGCATCGAAACATGGAAAACACTGTGCACTGCTGCTAAAGACGGAGGCAGAGCCAAACGATAGGCAACCGGTCCGATCCTCTCTAGGATCTCAAAAGGACCCACAAAACGAGGGCTAAGCTTGCCTCTCTTCCCAAAACGAACGACTCCTCGCACAGGAGAAACCTTCAGATACACATGATCGCCCACCTCAAACTCTAGAGGTCGTCTCCTCTGATCGGCGTAGCTCTTCTGACGACTCTGAGCCACAAGCAGACGCTCTCTGATAGACTGAATCTTGCCCACAGCATCCTGAACCAAGTCTGGACCAATCACAGCTCTCTCCTTCAGATCATCCCAACAGATGGGTGATCTGCACCTCCTGCCATACAAGGCCTCAAACGGAGCCATCCCGATACTGGTCTGAAAGCTGTTATTGTACGCGAACTCTATCAGTGCCACGTGCTGATCCCAGCTGCCCCCAAAGTCGAGTACACATGCCCTGAGCATGTCCTCTAGGACCTGATTCGTCCTCTCTGTCTGCCCGTCTGACTGAGGATGGTAAGCTGAACTGAAAGACAACTTCGTCCCCAAAGCCTGATGCAAACTCTGCCAGAACCTGGACACAAACCTCGGATCTCTGTCAGACACAATCGAAGCCGGAACCCCATGCAGACGTACTATCTCATCAATGTACAACTGGGCTAAACGGTGCAAACTGAAGTCTTCCTGACAGGTAGGAAGTGAGCGCTCTTCGTGAGCCGGTCCACAATGACCCAAACTGCATCGAAACCCCTCGGAGTCTTAGGCAGTCCCATGACAAAATCCATACCGACGCTCTCCCACTTCCACTCCGGAACGGGAAGAGGCTGAAGCAAACCGCTGGTCTCTGATGCTCGGCCTTGACCTGCTGACAGGTCCTACATCTGGATACAAAGTCGAGATGTCCCTCTTCATATTGCTCCACCAGAAAGTCTCGCAGATCCCGGTACATCTTCACACCTCCTGGGTGTACCGAGTAAGGAGCTCCATGAGCCTCCTGCATGATCTCACGCCTCAACGCGTCGTCTGCCGGCACACAAACACGGCCTCTGAACCTCAGGCAGCCATCCTCTGAAACCCGGAACTCGGACTCCTGACCAGCAGACAAACTCTCTCTGATCTTACACAGACTGACATCAAGCTCCTGACTGGCCTTGATCCGGTCGATCAAGGTAGGCTGAACCTGCAGTGCTGCTAACATCCCAGACCTCTCTGGACGGACAACCCAGATACCCATGCGCTGCAGCTCCTGAGCAGACCTCTCCACACCGGACAAAGCACAAACAGTCCCAGACGGACCCCTCCTACTGAGCGCATCAGCAACCACATTCGCCCTACCCGGATGGTAGAGGATCTCTAAGTCATAATCGTGCAACAACTCCAGCCATCCCTCTGCCTCAAGTTCAACTCCTTCTGAGTGAACAGATACTTGAGGCTCTTATGGTCCGTATACACCTTGCACGCTGCCCCATACAAGTAGTGCCTCCAAATCTTCAACGCAAAGACCACCGCAGCCAGCTCCAGATCGTGGGTCGGATAGTTCTTCTCATATGGCTTCAACTGACGAGAGCCATATGCTACTACCTTCCCATGCTGCATCACACATCCAAGTCCCCTATGGGACGCATCACAGAAAACCTCAACCCTCGGTCCCCTCCGGAAGAGTCAAGATCGGCGCAGTAGTCAACCTCTTCTTCTCCAGAAAACACTGCTCACAGGCATCGCTCCACTCAAACTTCACATCCTTCTGCAGCAGACGAGTCAACGGAATCACCAACTTGGAGAAGCCCTCCACAAACTTGCGATAGTAGCCCGCTAGTCCAAGGAAGCTACGAATATCTCCGACATTAGTAGGCCTGGCCCACTCAGTAATAGCTCGAATCTTCTCCGGGTCCACGGAGATACCATCCTTGGAGACCACATGTCCCAAGAATACCACCTGATCTAGCCAGAACTCGCACTTCTTCAGCTTCGCATACAACTCGTTCTCCCTCAGAGTCTGGAGAACGGTCCTCAAATGCTCCTCGTGCTCCTCAGCACTCTTGGAATACACCAAGATGTCATCGATGAAAACTACACGAACTGGTCCAAAAACGGCTTGAAGACTCTGTTCATCATATCCATAAATACTGACGGCGCATTCGTCAACCCGAATGGCATCACTAGGAACTCGTAGTGTCCATAACGAGTCCTGAAAGCGGACTTAGGCACGTCGTCTGCCTTAATCCTCAGCTGATGATATCCCGACCTCAGATCGATCTTCGAAAACACCTTAGCTCCTGCTAACTGGTCGAACAAGTCGTCTATGCGCGGGAGAGGATACCTATTCTTAATGGTAACCTTGTTGAGCTCCCTGTAGTCAATGCACAACCGCATACTACCGTCCTTCTTCTTTACAAAGCACTGGCGCTCCCCAAGGCGACACACTAGGGCGATGAAGCCCTTATCCAGCAGCTCCTGCAACTGGACCTTCAGCTCCTTGAGCTCAGCAGGCGCCATACGGTATGGGGCCTTCGAAATGGGCTGAGTCTCAGGTGCGAGCTCGATCGAGAACTCCACCTCTCTGACAGGGGGAAGCCCAGGTACATCATCCTGGAACACATCGGGAAGTCTCTGACCACTGGAATCTCCTCCAACTTCGCATCCTTGCGAACCTCAGGGATGTAGCACAGATATCCCTGGCATCCTTTCCTCAGAAAACGGAACGCCTGCATCGCTGATATGACTGGCGGCGAGCACGGGAGTCCATTCCCTGCTACAACAACGGGGCTGACCCGGCTCCTCAAAAGTGACTCTCGAAGCAGCACAATCAATATGGGCATGGTGCGCAGCAAGCCAATCCATGCCCAGAATCACATCAAAAGAAGTCATCTCCATCGGGATGAGGTTAGCACACAGAGTCCTATCTCTGACTAACACAGGACTATCTTTGCAAACAGAATTCAACAGCATAGAAGAGTCCCTAACTAATGGACTATGCACACATAACTCAACACCCAGAGGCACAACAGGCAAACCGAGCTCACCCACTAACTCAGCAGAAATAAAAGAGTGGGTGGCTCCAGAGTCAAACAAACAGAAAACAGAACGAGATGACAGCTGGAGAATACCTGTGACAACTCTGTCAGTCGATCGGTCTCTCTCTCCAGCCATCGCGTACACTCTGGCCTGGCCCTGGGGCTTCTTCTGCTCAGCCCGGTCTCGATCTCTAGACCCAGATGTAGATCCTCCAGCTCCACCTCCAGAGCTACCTCTGCTCCTCTCAGCCTGAGGGCAATCAGCAATCCTATGCTCCAAGGACCCACACTTGAAGCAGGCTCCAAACTTCCTGTAGCAGTCCTGGCCTCTATGAAACTTGCCGCAGACCCGGCACTTCGGAGCGGGAGCTGATGAAGACGAACCACCTCTGTCTCGCGAACGGTCCCCAGAGCGGTCTCCAGTAGACTGCTTCTTCTGAGAAGCAGACTGATCCCTCCTATCACTGTCATCGGACCTCTGCTTCCTCTTCTGGTCCTTCCCTCCAGACTGGCGACCTCTCAAGTCAGCCTCTACCAACAGGGCGACATCAGCAACGTCCCTGAAGGTCTTGTGACGCAGCGGCGTCACAGCAGATCGGATATCCGGCCTCAGGCCGCTCTCAAACTTCCTGGCCTTCCTATGCTCGTCAGGCTCAGGTGCAAACTTAGACAGGCTGATGAACTTCCGGACGTACTCCTCCACACTCATATCCCGACCCTGGCGTAGTCGGTTATACTCCAGGATGCGCTGATCCTTGTAGACGTCGGGGTAGAACTGCTTGTTGAACTCCCCAATGAACTGCTCCCACGTCCAAGGCTGTGGGAACTTCCCCATCACTGACCTCCACCACTCCTTGGCTTCGGCCTTGAACAGAAAGGTGGCGAAGTCGACCTTCTGCTCCTCCTCAGAGCCCATCACTCGAAGCAAATCCTCCACCTCTGACAACCAGTGGCTGGCCTCCTGGGGTCTCCTGCCCCATCGAACGATGGCGGCTTCAGCTTCATGAACTCCTGAAGCGCCTTCACGTTCCTCCCTCCAGCATCTGCCCCAGCCGGCCTGCTCCTCCAGCTGGACCCCCCCCTGCAGCCATGGTCTGCATGAGCTGCGTCATGAACTGCTGAACAGCATCAGCAACATTCCCTGGAGGGTTATTCGCTCTCCTTGGCGGCATTCTGAAAGTCCAACAGCAGACAGTTAGACTCCGACACTAACACTGACATTTCTGACTGACTGGCTAACTTAAAATCCCAGCAGATTAGAACCCAGAGCTCTGATACCACTAAATGTAACACCCCCAACACTGGCCTAGGAGTTAGGGGTATTACACGCCGCGTATTATTACATAATAACGCAAGGCTCTAATAAACAGAATTAAACAGATAATCAAATAAGGCCCAAAACAGAATACTTGAACAAAGTATAACCACAATGAAGTCTTAACACCTCAAAAGGTTTTACAGAACCCACCAAACGTATAACAGAAACGGAAGCTAACAAAAGGCCCAAAGGCTCAAATCCAAATACAAAGTCTCAAAGAGCTAAATACAAAGCTAAACTCCAGAAGCTGAGGGGAGACGATCCTCGCTAATCAATCTGCAAAAGCGTTAGAAGTAGGGGAATGAGCACACAACTATGCCCAGTAGATGACCAACTTCATCAACCAGCATGCTCAAAACATTTACAGAATATTACAAATCAGAAGGAGTCAAGAGAATCCACATATAGAAATCAGAAACAGAGTCCAATCATTAAGGGACTAAACAGAGCAGAAGCACAGAAGCAGAAAACAGAGTGGGACACTAGCGATCACAGCATACAGACAGAACGAGCAACCAGCTCGTGAACAGAACGAGGAAACCTCACTCGTAAACAGAACAGGTGTAAACACCCGTGAACAGAACGGGGAACATCACCCGTGAACAGAAGGATCCTACATAGCGCGCTACGAGACAGCGTAACCAGCCATCCAAAGGCTCAGACACAGAGATAACTAGGTCCCAAAACAGAAGCTTAAATACAGATAAGCATATGTGCACCAAAGGCACCAGAAAGCTCATAGATAGCTTGGAAATCAGAAGGGGAATCCAACCCCGCAAACAGAAGTCAAAACGGAGCTCAAACGAGCAAGTTATGGCCAAAACAGTAGCCTGTCCGAACTTGTGTCCGGACATCAATGTTCGGACACAAGTCGAGACTCAGAAGGCAAAATCAGACAGATGTCCGAACTTGTGTCCGGACTTCAAAGTTCGGACACAAGTCGAACCTTAAAACAGATGGAGAGTCAGAGGTGTCCGAACATCCAAGTTCGGACGGATGTTCGGACATCCTTCGGAAAACAGAACGTGGAGAGTCCGAACTTGTGTCCGGACATCCAATGTTCGGACACAAGTCGAAGCCAAAATCAGAGAATGCAGAAGGCTGTGTCCGAACTTCAAAGTTCGGACGGAAGTTCGGACACAGCGAAGATTTTCAAAAGATTAAGCGCAGAAGGGCATGTCCGAACTTCAAAGCTCGGACGGAAGTTCGGACATGCCGAAAACCTCAGAAATCAGAAGCGAATTCACGAACAGAGGCACAAAACCAATCCAAATCAACACACACATTTACAAAACAACCTTGGGGGTTTAATCCATTGAAAGGCATTAAACAGACATAAACACACCAACACAGATCAAATCATTGAATAAATGCAGAACCAAACTCCCCAAGGCTGAACACACGGATCGAATCCGAAAGCCACCTACCTCAATTACAACAGAGAATCTCTTCGAATCTGAACAACGATCGCTCCAACGCAGACACAGCAGTACGCAGACCCAGAAATGCAATCAGACAGCCACTGAAAACTCACAACGACGCAGAGAACGAACACCACAATCAGAAACTGTCCACAACCCAAAATCTGAAACGAAAACGGAATCAAAACCCTCACCTGAATCTGTCTACAGATTACAGAGCAGTCCACAGCAGATGAACCCGATGAAGGTCGAGAAGAATCGCTGAATCATAATCAGATTGCAGAGAACGAATCAGAACGTGAAATCAACGCAACTGTAGAACTGAGAGGGGGCTGAACACTATACCTTGAACAGAATGCGAATTGCGACGGAGACGATGAATTCACAGCAGAAACTCGAATTCCCAAACAGCAGCACTTGGATAGATGGAGAAGAACAAAGCGTGAAGAGAAAATTGAGAGAGAAGAGAGAAGGGTTGAGAAGCGAGAAGAAGAGCGTAAACGATCGTGAGAACGTGATTAGAAGTGAGGGTAATTAATGAGGGAAAAAGAAAATGAATTAAGTATTATCCTCACCTGATTAATTTGATAGAAAATAAAAGACCTCCTCGCCCCCGGCTTCTTTAATAAGGACTTCCGTGTCCTAAATTCAGAATGGACCATCTTAATGAACCATAGTAACGAAATAAAAATATAACCAAACCTTGGGTTATAACAGTTATCGTTCTTCTTTTTTTTTACACACTCGTGTTGATATCCACTTTATCTTTCTGCGTTCCCACTAGATTAGTAACGGCACAGTTGCAATACCAAAACACTCAGTCATACAAGAGTGTAGAGGCGTAAACGCGCAAAACTAATACTCGAGTCAAACAGATAAGATGTGCGAATTATCCTGTGAGTGGTATTCCAAATCCATTGTTCTTTGCTTAAGGTACTGCTATCATATAGCTTTATCTTTTCTCCTTGCGTAGTCACGCGTTTAGGTCCATATCATCTGGTAGATTTTCTCTGGATTGTAAGAATTTCTCGATCCTTATGAGGATTCTACATATTATACGTCCATAACGGGTTTTTCTCTTTTTTTTTTGGGGTTCCTGTCCTTGAACTGGTTTCCCTGTCTTCACTGTATACTGTCTGCTGTTCTCTGTGAAGGTTCTTTTTTTTTTTTTTTTCTTTTTTTTTATGCGGCTCTTCTCGTCCATCTTCGAGGTAATCCGTCTTACTGTCCGTAGAATGGAGTTGACTACTTCTCGTGTTCCTAACCTACTTGTCTACTTGCATGGGGTACCGTACTGATACATTACTACTTACCCGACTAACTCATAAATAAGTCTGTCAGGCCCACATGCTCCTAACGGAGTGCGGTCGTCCCATGTCTCGTTTAGTAAACTGGTAATGTCTGTCACACGGTTGTTGTGAAATATTCTTTTGTCAATCTCCCTTTGATGGGTATCCCTTTTTTTTTCTCTTCCTCTTCTTCTATTTTTTGTTCTTCTTCTTTTTGCTTCTTTTTTTTTGTGTTATAGTTCACGTTATCAGTTATCTTGTAATAAGTGATATTGCCCTTTGTGGCAACCGTGGTAACTTGTATCATAGACTAGTATTATTCAACTCGGTGTAAGTAAACCGTGCTATATTAGCAAACTTGTTTCTCCCCTTTTTTTTTGATCTCATTGAGTACAACACATTTTTCCTTTTTCTCCCTGTTTTTTTTTATCATATCTCATCCATAGTTCATATTCGTCCCCTCATCCATGTAATTGGATGTATTGCAGATTGCATATAGCTTGAGCAACTGGCTCTTCACTTCCCAACCATCCTCACTGACGGTGGTGCATCCGCAAAGGGTATGCTTGTCCATAAGGACTAAACATTATCACTAGTAGTGATTAGCATTAAATGCAAGTATATTCTGATGGTATTTGGCTAGTAGCCCTGTCTGAAACTTCCTCGTACGTTTAAACTGGTGTGTTTTTTTTTACAGTCATAGTGGCTGTATAATGTGTCCAGTTGCAGTGGTTGGACTATCGGTCCTTCCAAAATTGCATAGGTTTCTCTAATCTTAGGGTTTGTATGAAAACGTTTGAAAAACATCTTTTTTTTTTTGGTATACATATATAAAAGACTTAAAAGTAGTAGTTGTTGCAGTTGCATTTGCAGTTGCAGTTACTGTTGCCGTTGCTGTTGCTGCACTTGCTGTAGCTAGTGCGCAAGGCAGATGGAAATTTCAGTGGTTTATTGTCATAGCGCTTGCAATAGCAAGTGCGCCATGCAGGTGGAAATTCTGGTTCAGTAATTCCCGGTCTCATTGACTCTTCGTCATTTGAGTATTGCTACATGATAATGTAAGCATTAACATTCTGTTCATATATATATTTTCCGTCAAGGTTTAAAGCTTACTGGTACTGAGTACACATAATCTCAGAAGTCATACACAAATGGCGAGTGGTCCCCGACACACTTCCATATACTAATAACATAAGTCTATTTAACATCCAAGGTAAGTATACAACATAGTAATCGAGTCTTCCACCAGCGGTCTCATGGAGTTAGGGTACTCATGCCCTATCTACTCCCTTGCCCTTATAGGCTCCAGCATCAGTAGATGTCTGGCCATCCTGGCCGCCTCGTGGTACTTCAGATCCTCCAGCTGAGGTCTTCTGAGTATTCTTTGGTGGCCTGTAATTACGGCTCTCTGGGTTCATCCAGCATTCGAATTCTCTAGGGCCCTCTTTGTGGCAGCACCGACACTCGGCTTTGCGGCCTTCGCAGTCGACCCCAGGATGGTCCTTCCCACAACGCTTACAGTAAAAGTGGCGCTGGGGCTGTCCGGTGCCTGTATAGTAGTTTTAAGTTTAAGTTAAAATCTGTTTGATAGAGGTTAAGGTCACAATTGAGTTTTAAGAGGTAGGCGTTCTCACCCTTAGGAGGTGCAGATCTCAAGCTTAGCGCGTATAGTTGGGCCGGTCAACCGAAGGACGGGCTCTTTCCCTTTCTTTCCCTGGTGACCCTGCTGCCCTTTCTTTTTAAAGAATTTCTTGTTAAAGGTTCGGGTCAGCATTCCTAAAGGTATTTAATATGTAATCAATTTTAGAATGGGATAAGTCCTTACTTCCCCTTCTTCTGGCTATTGCCTGAAGATGCTCCTCCACCCTCAGACTCTTCCTCAAGGTTCTTCCTTTTTCTTGCCCTAGAGTCTCTTCCCGAGTCTGGAGCATTAGCTCCGTCCTCGAGGCAGCCTCATAACACTCTTGGAATCTCCTTGGTAAGTTCTCACAAAGTTAATTGGTAATGTAGTAAGTAAAGAATTTATGGCTTTCATGTTAGTATCTGGATGGTAGTGTAGAGGGTAGCACCCATCGCCATCTGAATGTCGAATAATAGTCCTCCCCGGAACTTCTCGACCCTCACGGTCTCTGAGTAATCCACACCGGGAATGGAGTCCAGCAAACCAATGAATCGAGCGTAATACTCATCCACGGTCAGACCTCCTTGGGTCAGTGTCTCTGACTCCTAGCGCTTCTTCTGTTTGAGATGTGCTGGGTAGTACTTTCCCTCTCAGCAACTCGACAAAGGCAGCCCACGAAAGTCGGGCGTAGCCAGGTGATAGTCCTTGACCAACCTCCACCAAGTTCTGGCTGCATCCTTCAGATGGAAAGCAGCAATGGCGACCCTCTTGTCGTCAGTGCTTGTACAGCTTCATAGGCCTTCTCATGTTCAACAATGTAACGCTCCAAAGCTACGGGGTCTGGCTCCCAGAATATGTAGGTGTTCGGGTCTCGCCAACTGACATCAGCCAGTTTGTTTTCCTTGGGCTGTGGCGGGTGGGCTGGTGCTCCTCCTATCTAAGTACCCAGCTGTGCAAGAACGGCTGCAACCGTCTCAGCAAACTCCTGTAATGCCGGGGTCACCCGCCTCCACCTCTTCTAGTACCACGCCCTCTAGTTCCACCAGACATCTGTAGTACAGTATGTCACATAAATACCCGGTAATTACCGTACACACCAATAGATATCAGTTTGCCTTAAGGCTAACCTGTCACGCAATTTGCATTACTAGACACAGTATCTTTCTAAGACGATCATCTCGTACTCCTAAATGTTTTCCCAATATTTCCCAAGTCCTAAGCCACGTCTTAACCTACTTTCTCGTCATCAGAGCGTACTCCGCTCTGATACCAACTTTGTAACACCCCTCTCAGTAATCAGATATAATCTTCTCACGTAGCAATAAATAAAACGTCTCGCAGCGGAAAAACAAATAACCATTACAAAACTCACTCGGGGTGTCACCGGCCGTACCCGCCCATGCGAGCAATGCAGCCAAACTACATCCAACTTCCAATACACATAAACTGCTAACCGCAGTTGATAACGAGAAACTCCTATACAATCATACTAAGTCCATAACCATAAACTCGACAAGTGAGCGACTACCCAATCCTGGAAAAAGTACATAACCTTACCATAAGACCATACACCATCTTCATTGCTATATACACATCCCAATTACCCTGTTCCTGCTCTTCAGCTCCGACAATGATCAACAACTTGTAATGGTAGTATCAGCGATAGACGCTGAGTATGCCGGGCCTGGACCCTAATGGTCACTTGTCATTTTAACCATCTTATTATTGATTGGTTTCATGCTTTTCCCTTTTAAGAACATTATAATCAAAACTGGAGCATAACTTTATAATATACATAATCAACCATCCAAATTCCATAAACATTTAACATCCATCCAATCCAAACAGTCATAGAATAAAAAAATCAAAACATTTGTATATCGAACGTATCGAGTATCAACAATATATTGTACAATGTACATCGCCGTAGCGTTATCATCCACTGTCATTATTTTAGTTTGGCTTTCAAGCCCCATCCATATGTACAAGTACATAGCCGTAGCGTACAGTTTCCATAGTTAATTTACCTTAGCCTGAAGGCTCCATCCAACCATCAAAACACACAATAAAATAACCCAAGTTTAACCGAGAACAACAAAGCGAAACAACGAGAATAATATACAAGTATAAAGTCTCGTCCATGGTTTTTGTTCGCCACTGTATAAGTCTCATTGTTTTAGTGTTCAGTTATACCTAGTGACAATGTCTCGTTAAAACGACATGTCTCTAGTTACCCATATATTATGGCGGGTCACCCACGGCAGTAGCCACTCCAACGGTAGAGTCTCCGACCAACGAGCCATTCTAGCTCACGGGAAATTTTCTTGATACTTACGGACCCGTACGCGGACATCCTGGTATCGTTTTTGTGATCACAGCGCGCACCAAGAGCCACATCCTCTTGGCTTTACTTCCATTCCATTAATTAATTAATTATACCATCGCATCGCATTACCAAATTTTCTAACACAGCAGACTAAGGTCATTAGTCCAATCCGGAGTCTGTAAACTCGGGATCCAGTGCTAGATACAAGAGCGGCGTATAGAAAGGCCAATGCTCCGTATAAAAGTCTCAGATAATATGTATATGTTATTATCATAGTGCTACAACGTTTTACTTACGTTCCTTATATTTCATATAAGATAGCACCATAGCCGCTAGTTCGTTTTATATATATAGGTTCATATATACGAACCAATACTGTTAACTCAACAACATAAGCAGCTATAAATATACAGTTCATGCATATTAATTATCACATTCAGACAAACAATCTTATCACAGATCACACAACAACATACAAGTTATATCAACCAAATCCGAGCCCAAGGAGCAACCTTAGGACAACTCGGATCAAACCCCTTTACATACCGTTCACCCTGATTGTATTACGGTGGAGTATGAATCAGCAAGATCCTATGCTCCGTGTAGTCCGCTAGCTCGTCGAGCGTCTTGTCAGAGGTACAATCTAAACGGTAATAAACTATAAGTCAGTCTCCATGACTAACTACATCCGGTATCTCCGAATAATAAGTAACCCCGACAGTTCACCCCTGTTTTCTACAGTTGTTCGTTACGGGTTTCTCTAAAACAGTCGGTTTTGTTACTTATAACGCGTACGTCATAATATTTCAACTGTTAAGTTTAATTCACTATTTCCTTTTTAATCTTATCCACCATCTAGTTTAGGTACGTAACCCATAGTTGCATGTATGCATGCATGATTATATTATATTATATTCTTTTCTTATTGTATCATTTATTTTATTGTATGCTCTTTCGTATTGTTTTATTTTCCCACCATCCTTCATAATTCGGCATGTTGTATATCCCTTTATCTTTAGCAAATAATATTTGCTTCCAAAACTCATAACTTATAGTTCGTAACTATATATTTTTTTTAATAACCACCACCATTAAATCATAGGATTTCCAACCAAAATATATATCCACCTTATATACATTACTCTTGTGTATGTATATATTTACCACGTAGGTAACTTCCATGAGTTTAATAAACTCTTATATTTTATGTTACTTTTTATCATCTTTTTTAGATGATTATTCCCATTAGTTGTATCATATTGTACAACTTATATTAAGATGATTATCCTAACATAAGTAACATTTTATGTTGTATAATTACAACTCCTAAGGTTTATTCAATAAATACCTTAGCTTATAAATCCCATTTTTTTTATAGTTTGTCACATTATTTTATGTGAGTACCCTTCCTTATATTAATTCCATTAAACCACCTTAATACCATATAATTGTCATAACATTTATGACATTGTAGACCATAGTCTAAAATTCATTTTCCAACTCTTATTAATTCGGTATAGCCCTTGAATTTATTTAAATTCCCTTTTGCCCACATAACATCATGTAATGTTATACCAAAATACTAATACCATTTGATATGATATTTTTATTTCCTTTAACTTATAACCTATAGTTTTTATAGAAAACTATTGTATATTGCCTCATAGGCATATACTAAACCTTACACTTTTCCTTAAACCATAATTTCCTTTATTTACAAAATCACCCCTTTCTTTTTACCATGTTATATTTACCATTTAATATAACATTTCTAACTAACTTACAAAAGAGTATAACCTATGATTATTTTTTGTAAATTCCGAACAGCCCTTGTGCTATTCTATAGTTGCCATTTGGCCCTATTTATAACATATAGTTCACCATATCATTAAAACTATATTTTATACACATAACTTATTAAATTCTCTTAATAATTCTAAAAATCACCAAATTCCACCAAAGGGTTATAAATATCCTTATTAACCCATATACTTTCAATATTACCATTCCACCATCTATTTTTCTCCAAAGTGTCATAATGACATTATAACTATATATTATACATATTTAGTTCATTTTAAATTCCAAAATCCACCAAATAAATTCCTAAAAATTCCTAATAGCCCATGGGTGTTTAAAATACCATTGTACACCCTTTATTTTTGGTAATAACATATTTACCACATATGTTATAAAAATATTACCTTAAGATACTTATCTTATTATAACACCTTAAATAAGTTATTTAACTTATCTAATTTGGTCAAAACCTATCATTTGGTCAAGGTTGAACACCTTAATATTTCCTTGACCACCAATTCCTTATAATTACGGTTTGCACCCAAACTTTCTAAAGAAATCACCATTTAACCCCAAAACTTTACAAAATCTTATAAACTTTATTTTAACTCCATTTTACCTCTCATTTTCGGCCTTATTATTCTAAAGCCCCCAAATTTAATTTAATTACACCTAATACCCCATTTATTTTCGGTAATGCATTTATACTACTTAAACTTAATTAAAAGCTTGTAAATGCATAAATAAAATGGCCTAAAATACATGGCCTTATTACAAACATTGGCTTGCAAAATAAATTACACATAAATGTCCCAAAACACTTATAATTCTCAATTCTCGGCCTCACCACACACTTTCCATTTAATTACCAAACTTCCACATAATGTCTTAAATTTGACATTTATGTTACTTAATCACTTAGATAAATTTACTAAGCCATTTATTTAAACATTTTAAGGTCAAAAATGACCTTATTACCATGTTCTCTCACGGCAATTAATATAGAAATAGCTTAGAACATTTTAACTTAGCAAAGTGAATGTTTAAGTGATTTATACCTTGATTTAGCTTGAATAATTCCTTGTTTGAATTCGGCCAGCCTTAGATAAAATTTCCAAAGCTTCTCTTGCATGTTTCAAACAGCAAACAAGGCCTAGTTAGTCTCCAAGAAAGATCTAACCATAAGGAGTAATTTAATGTAAGATTTAAGGCAAAAATCACCTTAAAAATGCAAGGGAAGTTCAAAGTGGTTTCGACCTGAACCAAACACACCACAAGGTGTTAGATCCACCATATTGACATAGGAAATAGTTAGATCTCGAAATGCTACCTTGTTGTTAGGTTTTACCTTGGAAAAATGCCTTAAAAGAGGGTATTTCCTTTGGATCTCGGCCATCCTTGCTCCAAATGGCTAACCAACAGATTACACATGAAAAGGAGAAGAAGGTGAGGCTATGACCAAAGTTTCACAGCCGAACTTGAAGGGAATCAAAAGTTATGAGCTTAAAGCACATTTTTACCTTAAAATGTAGATTTGGACAACCTTGGTCCCTCTACTGGTCTCAACCGAGTTTAGCTCTTGTTCTAACCTTATAACACTGAGAATAAGCCATAGGAATTGATGAGCCACGAAATCTAGGTGTTGGTAGTGAAGAGATGAAGAAAAAGAGCTAAAAATGACATTAAAACACTTACATTAAGAGCTTAGGAGCTAGGTTTGCCTTCCATGCTCAAGAACACACTTGAGAGCTTCAAAGGAAGGGGAGAGCTCGGCTGGGCAGAAGAGAATCGGACAAGGAAGGGAGAAATGAGTGGAAAGGCTTGAATTATTTGAAAAAGTAAGTTAATTTTCAAAAAGTAAATGTATTAGGTAGGAATTATTGTCAATCAAGGACTTATGCTGCCTCCTCTCTTATTGCAGCCAATTTCCATGGTCCAAGTGGGTCAATTAATTGACCATTGACCATACTTGGTCAATTTGACTCATGCGGGCCCCACTTTAGGGTTTTATTAATATTTTAATATTAAATTTGTACAAATTCGTAAATTTCTGGAATCAAATTCCTAATATCATATAATATGATATTTTATTATATTTAAAGGTATTTATAACCTTTTAGCCCATTTAAAACCAATTTAGAAGGCGATTACACAAAAACGTGCTTTAAGGAGTTTTAGTGCACATTTTGTGTCGCAAGGTGTTTCTGGGCTTGGTTTTCTTTGACAACGGTTTTGTTGTGTTCCTTACATGATACTTGATCATGGTATTCAATTTTATATCATTTAGAGGTCATTTGATTTTTAAGGTTTTCCTAGAGCACCTTTTTGCCCTTTTTGACCTTGAAGCATGTAAATGCTTTTTCTTTGTGTTGGAGTGTTGTCCAACGGTTATAATATGTTTAGTAATGTGTTAATATGCTTAGGACAAATTTTTAGGTCCTAAGTAGTTCATTTGGGTATTTATTTACCCTTAGCAGTCAAAGGGTGCAACATCTTGATTTGTGTTGACCACTGTTGTTCTCAGTTGACTTTTAAGGCATGTTTAGGCCTTAATTAATGTGATTAAATATTTAATCCATGATTTAATAATTGGGGGTATTTCATAAACCACATCAAGGACCAAGGTGGTCAAAAATTCCATTTTATGGTAAAAACATACCTTAAGACTTTCATGACTTCATACGGTTTTCCTTAGTTGATTTCCTTGAGTTTTGTTGGAGTATGAAGGTGTTGCTGAGATAGTCAACCAAATCAAACGAGTCAATCACACTTCTCAAAACAAGACAGAGTCAGCCAACCTCGAAAGAGCGAGAGAGTCCATCCATGTGAATTCATCAATCAGTTACAAAATTCAAGGATCAACGTCCACTAAACCATAACAGTCATCAACTATCATCCTTGGACGAAATTCATGCAAAAAGTGAGCAAAATCCAAAGCCTTGACTTTCTGATAATTCGAGAGAGTCTGTCGGTCAGTTGTGAAAATTAAGGAGCAAGTACAGCAACTACATTGACTTACAACGGTCATCAACGTTCAGAATTGGACCAAAATTATCTCAATGTGGCACTAATCTGAAGACTTGGCTCCAGCTTCCGAAATTTGGCTCCAGCTTCCGAAATTCAAGGAAAGAGTCATTGGTTCCTGAAATTTCGGAACTGACAGAGTCAGTCTGCTACATCAGACGTGAGAGTCATAATTGAACGTTGCCAAGTCGTCCAATGGATTGGTAATTGTCTGAAAATTAAGGGCCAAGGCTTAGCAACGTTCACAAAGAAGTTAGGACCGGATTTTAAGCAACTACAAGTAACTATAACGTTCAGATGGCATAAATTTTGGAAGCAGACTCCCTCAACGGCTCCACTATATAAGAGAGTTGTCATTTCATTTCTCATTGCAGCTTTCCAGAGAGAATCATTCAGAGCATTTGTTTAGAGAAAGCTTTGCCTATTTTAGAGAGAAAAAGAGAGAGAGAAGTACTAGATTCGTTTGTGCATATCGACAGAGTCATTCTAGGTAGGACCTAGTTTTCACTACACTTATCATTGAGCTGATCAGAGATTGTATTGGGTGAGTGAGTGAAAAACCGCTAAGTAGATCCCTTCTACTTAGTGGGCATTTGTAAGTTGTTTTATTTGACCAGGAAATGAAATAGCTTATTGTGTATCTTGCTGAGTTTCACAAAGTCCTTCTAATCTTTCACATCATCAATTCATTTAATTCCTTTAAGTCTTCCGCGCACTCAGTTCAATCAGTTCGATTGAGTGCCTCTGCATCACAGAGTGTTTCTTACTTTCAAAGACCGATTGAGTCAAACCAACTCTTAGACTCACACCTTGAGTTGGTTTGAGTTAGCCACCTGATCCTACATGTGGTATCAGAGCCTTGCTTAGGCTGACAGTCAATAAACGAGCAATGGCATCTGTCGATTGGGGTGCTTCAGACTCCGACGATCAAGACACAGAGTCCAGCGGCCTGGTATGTCTCATGGCACATGATACGACGGAGTCCATGATCCCCGACAATGAGGTAACTCGTTCCCATCTTGAAACAGATCTTTATCGTATAACTCCTATGGGTTTCATGACCTTAATTGCTAAAATTGTCTCTGAGACTAACTCCCTCAAAGCTAGTCTCACCAGCAAAATTTCTGAGTTAACTGAGGAACTTGAAATCTCAAAGGGTCTCATGTATGCTTTAAGAGACGAAGCTGAGGAACACAAGACTATCTCTTGCTCTCTTAGATTAGACTTACGAGACTCTCGGCGTCGTGTTGACTCCCTTAAAAAAGAGCTCAACAAAACCAAGAGTCTTACTGAATCCAACCAAAGGGAACAGGAAGAGTCACTCACTCAGATTGACTCTCTCAAACATGACCTCACTGTTTGCGCTGACAAGTGTTGTTCTTTGCAGAATGAGTTAAATAGTTCAGAATCTCAAGTTATCTCTCTAACCTCTTCTGTTGAGCAACTCTCTCGAAAATTGAAAGAAAAGGAACATGCACTCTCTCTCAAACCAGTCAATTTCATCAAACAGGTCACTCCATCAGAATTGCCCGAGTGGGCCAACTCCAAGATCAAGGAAGTTAGTCAAGATCATGATAAAATTCGAAAGGAAGTTGAAAAACTCTCCCAAGAGATAGTCAATATACGATCTTGAGTTGGATCCACTCAATCGAAGCCCAAGTGGCATAAAGGTAAATTCGATATTCCTAAAAATATGTCCAAATCCAACAACAAACACAAGCGCCAACAACAAAAAGAAAATTTTGATTCTTGGTGGAAAGGACAGCAAAAATACGTTAATCTTCCTCCCACTAAGATTTGTGGTTATTGCGGGAGTCTTGGACATCGAGATAGTGCCTGTGAAAAGCTTCATAAGGATGTGTCATTTAATATCAAGCGACTCAATCTTATCCTTGAGGCACGAGAAAAGCTGAAAAAATCTGGTTCAAAAATGGGACCCAAGTATATTTGGGCTCCCAAAACTACCAAGTGATTTTTTTTGCAGGTGGAAGCGAGCGTGGAGATGGACTATGTGTACTTGGACAGAGGGTGCTCCAGAACTGGAAATCCCGACAAATTCAGCTCGCTTTCATCCTACAAAGGAGGTAAGGTCACCTTTGGAAACAACAACCAAGGTGAAATCATGGGAGTTGGCACCATAGGTAACCCCTCCAAGTTTAAGGTAGATGGAGTCCATCTGGTCACTGGACTTCAACATAGTCTATTAAGCATTTTTCAAATTTGTGAAAGATTAAATTTACTACTTTTCTCATCTGTCGATTGCAAAGTTTTTGATGAACGTACAGGATCTCTAGAAGCCACGGGACGTAAAGAAGGAAATTTGTACAAGAAGTGTCTAAATGCCATCAATTCTGATGACCAAGTCTGTCTATATGCTTGCTTTCAAGTAGCACCTAAACAATCCCATCTCAAGGCGGTCAAGCAAATCTTTCGATACTTAAAAGGAACCCGTCAATTTCATCTATGGACTGTGTTGAGAAAAAGCCAATCCAACTTGACTTTGTTCCAATAGAGGATCAGCTAGCAGATATCTTTACCAAGCCTCTTCCTACCACCAAATTCGAGGCACTCCGTTCAGCAATCAGAATGACTCAATCAACGTTAGACGGTAGTCTCTCTCCTCCTTTAGCTGTATAATTAGTAGGTGATGCTTGCATACTGTTTGAGTCAATCCGTGTTCTCATATTGATAGACTGTGTATGTTCTTTGTGTCCCTTTGCGGTTTTCATTTTAAAAAAACAAGAAAAAGGGAGAGAGGACAAAGGCAAGGTACTCCGCTAACTTGTTTCTCCTGAACCAAAATGGACCTCGTCCACTCGGTTATTAAGCCTTTAAGGGTGCTTCATCACCTAACTTCCTAAGGGTGCGAAACCTAGGAAAGTTGGCCCAAAGCTGTTACATGGGTGGAGAGAAAAGTCTGGGGGATGGAGACAGTCCCTGTGTGCTTAACTTGTTAAATATCTATGAATTACAAATATAGAGCTATAAAGTCTTCAAAAATACAATGCAATACAACAATGATCATTACAAGTTATGAGTATGTGGCAATGAAAGGTATTGTGGAATATGACAATACTTCTTGCCCCTTGTCGTCCATGAGTATGTTTGCGTTATGGATACAGTCTATTTATTTTTTAATGTACGGATTGACTTAGACTTTGTTGCAAACTTCTCTTACTGATGACAGCAAAAAGGGGGAAGTAGTGAATCCCGTCTCTCTACGAACGGGTCACTCTGGTTATATTCTGGATTGACTCTGTCTCTGTGCGACTAGGTCTTAGGTGAAGTTTGGATATTCTGTTTCGTTTTTACTCTGTTGGTACTAAATCATGTTGGTTGCAGTTTTCTTAACTTAGTCATATATTCCCTTTTCCAATCTCTCTTAGTAGGTTGTGGTTTGCCAAATTGTGCTCATCGATTCAGGGGGAACTCTAACAAGAGTTACTCAATCTATGCTGATTAAGGGGGAACCTGGACAGGGTCGGTTCCCCAAAATTCTTTTTGCTCTTGTCTTGTTTTGCAGATTGACTCATTCGGGATTCACAAAAAGATTTTTGCTATCATCAACAACAAGGGGGAAACTATTGGAGTATGAAGGTGTTGCTGAGATAGTCAACCAAATCAAACGAGTCAGTCACACTTCTCAAAACAAGACAGAGTCAGTCAACCTCGAAAGAGCGAGAGAGTCCATCCATGTGAATTCATTAATCAGTTACAAATTTCAAGGAGCAACGTCCACTAAACCATAACAGTCATCAACTATCATCCTTGGCCGAAATTCATGCAAAAAGTGAGCAAAATCCAAAGCCTTGACTTTCTGATAATTCGAGAGAGTCTGTCGGTCAGTTGCGAAAATTAAGGAGCAAGTACAACAACTACATTGACTTACAACAGTCATCAACGTTCAGACTTGGACCAAAATTATCTCAACGTGGCACAAATCTGAAGACTTGGCTCCAGCTTCCGAAATTTGGCTCCAGCTTCCGAAATTCAAGGAAAGTGTAACACCCCTCTCCATAATCACGATATAATCCCTCACGTAGCAATAAATAAAACGTCTCGCAGCGGAAAAATAAATAACAATTACAAAACTCACACGGGTGTCACCGGCCATTACTCGCCCATGCGAGCAACGTAGCCATACCACATCCAACTTCCAAAATAAACAAACTGCTAACCGCAGTGATAACGAGAAACTCCTATACATCAAACTAAGTCCATAACCATAACATTGACAAGTGAGCGTCTACCCAATCCTGAGAAATACATAACCTTACCATAAGACCATACACCATCTTCATTACCATACAGCATCTCCAACTACCCTGTTCCTGCTCTTCAGCTCCGACAATGATCAACAACCTGAAATGGTGTAGTATCAGTGATAGACGCTGAGTATGCCGGGCCTGGACCCTATTGGTCACTTGTCATTTTAACCATCTTATTATTAGATTGGTTTCATGCTTTTTCCTTTTTACAGTTATAATCAAAACTGAAGCATAAATGTATAATATACATAATCAACCATCCAAATATTCATAAACATTAGTCATCCATCCAAACCAAACATTCATAGAATATCTCAAACAACATTTGTATATCGAACGTATCGTGCAATAACAACAATATTTTGTACAATGTACAATCGCCGTAGTGTTCACCATCCACTATCAATTTATTTTAGTTTGGCTTTCAAGCCCCGTCCATATGTACAATGTACATTCGCCGTAGCGTACAGTTCCCATAGTTAATTTACCTTAGCCTTGTAGGCTCCATCCAACCATGTTTAATTAATGTCAGTAGGGCGTCATGTTAGGACAACCCGATAAACCTCACCATGGACAGTAGTCCCCCGTACACACAAAGGTGCTCATTTCGCCAGAGGTCCGGAGGCCCCTGACTCACTTATGTCTCGTAAGACGTCCATAAAAAGGCCGTAGCCACCTGATCCACGAACCTATTTGGGCTCGTTGGATATAACCTGGAGCGGAATCCAATTAGGAAACCCCTCAGTGATCACAAATGCGCAACCAAGTGGTTCGTAAACCACCGGGATTCCTCACCTCAATCTCATACCATCACTCTCATAATGTTTAAGATCTGCTCTTAGTCTTATGGAGAATATTTATTAACCAGCGGCCCAATGGGTCACGCATACCTAGAAGTCAGCTAGGTGATATTTATGTTAGAGATCCATGCTCTAGAGACCGACAATGTCGTGACTCGTCCCTAAGTGTTTTACTTAGGTTACCATATACTTAATATTAATATCATGGTATTATACCAAGTAGCCGTCATGTCATCACAACGCATATGTATGTTTATATAAGTCGATCTATAGTCGACGTAGTGTTAGTCCCGTAGGACGCCCGTGCATAAATAATTAATGCATCAACACTTAAACACATACATGTAACCACACACATATAACACACAAGTTATATCAATCAAATCCGAGCCCAAGGAGCAACCTTAGGTCAACTCGGCAAACCCCTTTACATACCGTTCACCCTGATTGTATTACGGTGGAGTATGAATCAGCAAGATCCTACGCTCTGTGTAGTCCGTTAGCTCGTCAAGCGTCCTTGTCAGAAGTACACTCTAAACGGTAATAAAACTATAAGTCAGTCTCCATGACTAACTACATCCGGTATTTCCGAATAATAAGCAACCCCGACAGTTCACCCCTGTTTCTACAGTTGTTTGTTACAGGTTTTTCTGAAACAGTCGGCTTTGTTACTCAAAACGTGTACGTCAAAACTATTTCAACTGTTAAGTTTAATTCCTTATTTCTTTTAATCTTATCCACATCTAGTTTAGGTACGTAACCTATAGTTGCATGTATGCATGCATTCTTATATATTTTTTTCCATCATCCATTATAATTCTTTGTATTTCATTACCCATTATCTTAGCAAAATTCATAGCTTACAGTTTGTAACTATATTTTTTTCCAAATAACCACCACCATTAAATCGTAAGGTTTTCAACCAAAATATTTATACACCTTATATACATTATTCTTGTGTATGTATATATTTTACCACGTAGGTAATTCTCATGAGTTTCATAAACTCTTGTATTTTATGTTACATTTTATCATCTTTTATTGGATGATTTTTTTCCCATTAGTTGTATTATATTATACAACTTATATTAAGATTATTATCCTAATATCATGTAACATCTTATGTTGTATAATTACAACTCCTAAGGTTTATTCCATAAACACCTTAGTTTATAAATCTCATTTATTTATAGTTTGTCACATTATTTTATGTGAGTACCCTTCCTTATATTAATTCCATCTAAACCATATCATTGTCATAACATTTATAACATTATAGACCTTAGTCTAAAATTCATCTTTCAACTCTTATTAACTCAGTATAGCCCTTAACTTAATTTAAATTCCGTTTTGACCACATAACATTATGTAATGTTATACCATATTCTAATATCATTGATATGATATTTTATTTCCCTTAACTTATAACCTATAGTTTTTATACAAAACTATTATTATTGCCTCTTAGGCACCATAAGAAAATCTTATTCTTTTCTATAAACCATAGTTTCCTTTATTTACAAAATCACCCCTTCTTTGTACCATGTTATATATACCATTTAATATAACATTTCTAACTTATAAAAGAGTATAACCTATGGTTATTTTTTGTAAATTCCGAACAGACCTCAATATACATTTTATATTGTCATTAGGCCCAATTTATAACATATAGTTTGATAATATCATTAAAACTATATATTATACATATATCTCAATAAATACTCTATATAATTCTAAAAATCTCCAAATTTTACCAAAGGGTTATAAATATCCTTATTAACCCATATACTCTTGGTATTTTACCATTCCACCATCTATATTTCTCCAAAGTGTCATAATGACATAATAACTATATATTATACTTATATAGTTCATTTTGATTCCAAAATCCACCAAATAAATTCCTAAAAATTCCTAATAGCCCATGGGTGTTTAAAATACCATTGTACACCCTTTATTTTTGGTAATAACATATTTACCACATATGTTATAAAAATATTACCATTAAATACATAACTTATTATAAAACCTTAAATAAGCAATCTAACTTACTTCTTTTGGTCAAAACCTAGCATATGGTCAAGGTTGACCACCTTAATATTTCCTTGACCATTAATTCTTAATAATTACGGTTTGCACCCAAACTTTCTAGAAATCACCATTTAACCCCAAAACTTTATAAAATCTTATAAACTTTATTTTAACTCCTTTTTAACTCTAATTTTCGGCCTTATTATTCTAAAGCCCCCAAATTTAATTTAATTACACCTAATACCCCATTTATTTTCGGTAATGCATTTATACTACTTAAACTTAATTAAAAGCTTGTAAATGCATAAATAAAATGGCCTAAAATACATGGCCTTATTACAAACATTGGCTTGCAAAATAAATTACACATAAATGTCCCAAAACACTTATAAAATTTCGGCCTCACCACATAATTTTTATTTATTTACCAAACTTCCACATAATGTCTTAAATTTGACAATTATGTTAATTAAATCTCTTAAATGACTAGCTTAATTTATCTTAGTCATTTTTTTCCATTCCTAGGTCAATATAACCTATATGTGTAACTTCACTCTCGGCCATATATATATATATATGCTTAAAAATTATAAAAATCATAAGTTTAAGGTGTTTATACCTTGATTATTCCTTGTATGAGCTCGGTCACTTGTAGGAAAATTCACCACTTGATTTAGACATGTTTAATACACAAAAACAAGATATGGTTACACTCCAAGCTTGAGCTTAACCATAAGGAATAATTAATGTAAGATTTAAGGCAAAAATCACCTTAAAAATGCATGGGAAGTTCTAAGTGGTTTCGACCTGAACCAAACACACCACAAGGTGTTAGATCCACCATATTGACATAGGAAATAGTTAGATCTCGAAGTGCTACCTTGTTATTAGGTTTTACCTTGGAAAAATGCCTTAAAAGAGAGTATTTCCTTTGGATCTCGGCCACCCTTGCTCCAAATGGCTCCAACAGATTCCACATGAAAATGAGAAGAAGATGAGGCTATGACCAAAGTTTCACAACCAAACTCGAAGGAAATCAAAAGTTATGAGCTTAAAGCACATTTTTACCTTAAAATGTAGATTTGAACAACCTTGGTCCCTCTACTGGTCTCAACCGAGTTTAGCTCTTGTTATAACCTTAGAACACTGAGAATAAGCCATAGGAATTGTTGAGCCACGAAATTTAGGTGTTGGTAGTGAAGAGATGAAGAAAAAGAGCTAAAAATGACATTAAAACACTTACATTAGGAGCTTAGGAGCTAGGCTTGCCTTCCATGCTCAAGAACAAACTTTGAGAGCTTGAGAGGAAGGGAGAACTCGGCTGGGAAGGAGAGGATCGGACAAGGAAGGAAGGAGAAGGTGGGAAAGCTTGATTAATTTGAAAAAAAGTAAAGTTACTATTGCAAATTGAACATTAGGTAATGATTTGTCTCCAAAATCATTGTATGCTGTCTCCTCACTTATTGCAGCCGGCCTCCTTGGTCCAAATGGGTCAATTAATTGACCATTGACCATGCTTGGTCAATATTGACTCATGTGGGCCCCACTTTAGGGTTTTATTAATATTTTAATATTAAATTTGTAAAAATCTGTAAATTTCTGGAATTAAATTCCTAATATCATATAATATGGTATTTTATTATATTTAAAGGTATTTATAACCTTTTAGCCCATTCAAGACCAATTTAGAAGGCGATTACACAAAAACGTGCTTTAAGGAGTTTTAGTGCACATTTTGTGCCGCAAGGTGTTTCTGGGCTTGGTTTTCTTTGACAACGGTTTTGTTGTGTTCCTTACATGATATTTGATCATGTAATTCAATTTTATATCATTTAGAGGTCCTTTGATTTTTAAGGTTTTCCTAGAGCACCTTTTTGCCCTTTTTAACCTTGAAGCATGTAAATGCTTTTTATTTGTGTTGGAGTGTTGTCCAATGGTTATAATATGTTTAGTAGTATGTTAATATGCTTAGGACAAATTTTTAGGTCCTAAGAAGTTTATTTGGGTATTTATTTACCCTTAACAGTCAAAGGGTGCAACATCTTGTTTTATGTTGACCACTGTTGTTCTCAGTTGACTTTTAAGGTATGTTTAGGCCTTAATTAATATGATTAAATATTTAATCCATGCTTTAATAATTTGGGGTATTTTAGAAAGAGTCATTGGTTCCTGAAATTTCGGAACTGACAGAGTCAGTCAGCTACATCAGACGTGAGAGTCATAATTGAATGTTTCCAAGTCGTCCAATGGATTGGTAATTGTCCGAAAATTAAGGGCCAAGGCTTAGCAACGTTCACAAAGAAGTTAGGACCGGATTTTAAGCAACTACAAGTAACTATAACGTTCAGATGGTAGAAATTTCGGAAGCAGACTCCCTCAACTACTCCACTATATAAGAGAGTTGTCATTTCATTTCTCATTGCAGCTTTCCAGAGAGAATCATTCAGAGCATTTGTTTAGAGAAAGCTTTGCCTATTTTAGGGAGAGAAAGAGAGAAAAAGAGAGAGAGTACTACTAGATTCGTTTGTGCATATCAATAGAGTCATTCTAGGTAGGACCTAGTTTTCACTACACTTATCATTGAGCTGATCAGAGATTGTATTGGGTGAGTGAGTGAGTGAAAAACCGCTAAGTAGATCCCTTCTACTTAGTGGGCATTTGTAAGTTGTTTTATTTGACCAAAAAATGAAATAACTTATTTGTGTATCTTGCTGAGTTTCACAGAGTCCTTCTAATCTTTCACAACATCAATTCGTTTAATTCCTTTAAGTCTTCCGCGCACTCAGTTCAATCAATTCGATTGAGTGCCTCTGCATCACAGAGTGTTACTTACTTTCAGAGACCGATTGAGTCAAACCAACTCTTAGACTCACACCTTGAGTTGGTTTGAGTTAGCCACCCGGTCCTACAAGTTTATACACTCATTATCTCCCCATTATCATATTTTTTCAGTGTGTAAACCTTCTTGATCAAGAGTGACCAATTTCAATGGAAAAATCCATTCCTTAAGGCATTTTGCCTAGGTAAACCCTAATACCTTGTCACCTTGCTGTCATCTTGTTTATCCCCATGATTTTGTGGTGATTTTGACACCCTTTGCCGTCCTTAAAATAGGCCGAAAGTACCTTGTTCAACCCTTGTCATTTTAAGGTAAAATTTACCTTAAATCTTGTATTAAAAGGTTCCTTATGATTAACTCATGCTTGGAGTTTAATCATATCTTGTTTTGCTATCTAAAACATGTTTGAGTGCTATGAAGATTTTTCCTTCAAGCTGTCGTGGGCATATATAGCCTTTAAACTACTTAAACCAAGGTATAATATCTTAATATCATGTTATTATGCTTTGGAGCTTGTACTAAAATTATTGCCGTGAGTAGACTGGTTAGTAGGTTCAGTTATAACCTAAGTGTGACCAGAGATGACTTAGTTAACCTAAGCTAGTCATTTAAGTGATTTAATTAACATAATGGTCAAATTAAGACATTATGTGGAAGAATTAGTAATTATGGAGAGATTGGTGGTAAGGCCAAGAGTTATAGTATTTTCTAAGCTATTTATTTGTAATTTTATGTTATAAAGCAAAGTTGTAATAAGGCCATGTCATTAGGCCATTTTATTTAAGTTTAAAAGCTTATTTAATTTAATTTATGCACTTAGCATAAAGTTTGGGGTCAAACCGGTAATTACAGAAAATTATAAAGTCGTGGGCTTTATTAAATGAAATTTGGGGTTTAAAACAAATTTAAATAAAAATTATAACATTTTATAAAGTTTTATGTCAAAATTGTAAATATAGGAAAGTTTGGGGTGAACCTTGTAATTACTGAGAGTTTGGGCTCAAAATGGAATTTAGAAGTCAATGTTGACTATATAGGAGACTTTGACCAAATTTGGAAGATTATTGAATTAAATACTAACTTATAACTAGTTAAGTATTAAATTGTAAAAGATATATAAAGATTGAGGTGGATTGGTAATTTCTGACAGTTTTGGGTACAAAATGGAGTTTAGAACAGACCTTGATTTATAAGGAATTTTTAGGAATTTATTTGGTTAAATTTGGAGTTAGAATGAATTATATAAGTATACTATAAAGTATTTATGTTATCGTTACATTTTGAGTAACAATTGGGGTGAATATGTAATAACTGAAAGTATAAGGGTTAGGAATGATAATTATAACCCTTTGGTATAGTTTTGTGAATTTTAGAATAATATAAGAGGTTTTAATAAGATATACACATAATATATATATATATGTTATAAAGGGGGGTCTTTTGGCAAATATGGAAAGTTAAAGGGGTTGGAAATTAATTTAGAGCAGACCCTAGGGTCTGTTCGGTTATTTGGAGTGTTATAACTATATGTTATAATTATATTAAGGGTTAAAATGTTATAATATAAGATATATGTTATAAGCGTAACAATATAATTACATTTGGGGTTATTATGTAATTTTTGAAAGTATATGTGGAATTATTTTAAACCGACAGCTTATGGTGCTGTGTGGTATTTTATGACATGTTATAACTATAAGTTATGAATTATATAATGATATAAATGTCATAATATATGTTATATAACTATAATATAACATAATATAAATAATGTGGTAGTTTTGGTAAATAAAAGAAAATATAAATGCTGTTCGGAATTAAGGGATATTTAGAATTGAAAATTTACAATATGGTTTGTAATGTTATAAGGGTGATAACATTTATAATGTGAAAATATTCATTAAGGAAGAATGAATATGTTATAAATAAATACCATATAATAAATGGTCTCATAATTCATATAAGTAAATCAATATATGATATAGAGTGAATTATATATTATGGTTAAGTGACCATATAATATCACTAGTGGGATGACATAAGGTGGAGAAATATTATTATGGATATTAATTAGAGAATGTTCTAAGATTTAAATGAGTATATGAAATAATATGGATTACATATTCCAAGGTATTTAATGAGAAATATATAAGTATGTAAGCTTGGATAAGCCAATATTTGAGAAATAAATACTAAGGAGAGATGTATAATATATGATCGAATATATATACATGTAATATAGTGTCAACCTATATAATATACAAGTGTATAATAATATACATGCGATAATGAATGTATAAGTTTATTTATATAATAAACGACAATCTTACCATGCATGCAAGAGAACGTTTACGTAAAACTAATCCCGAATTAAACCGAAAACCCGATAGACTTAGCTAATAACGGGGAATGAACCGGGAGGGATTAGAGATGGTACGGGGTACCGCATAGTATTGTTTTACATGAGATGCTAATACGTAGTGTGATACGTATTATTAGATTGTTAGAGGCATCTCGAGGAGCATCGGATTTAGCTTGATTCATACTCCACGGTCCTATATTCCGGGTGCACGGTATGTTATTATGTGGCTTGATTGTCTCTGAGGATTTCCTCAGTTCAGACATTGTGTGAAAATCTGTGTTAAGATTGAATGTCTGCTTGTGTGAATTAATATGCATGAATTGTGTATTAATGCTGCTTTATTATTATTACTGTTGTACGATAACAGTACTGTTCGTATATATGAACATATTATAAAACGAACTAGCGGCAATGATGCTATCTTATATGTGTAATACAAGGAACGTAAGAAAAACGTTGTAGCATTAGGATAATATGATGTATATATTATCCGAGACTTATATACAGAGCATTGGCCTATTTAACGTCGCTCTTGTATCTGACATTCGAATTGTATGAATCACCTAGAGAAAACTAGGTATAAGACCTTAATTAATTAAGGCACACACATTCGAAATGTTGCACTCGATCCCGAGTTATACTTAGGATTGGATTAATGACCTTAGTCTGCTGTGCTATGGAAATGGTAATGCGATGGTACAGATAAATCCAAGGGGATGTGGCTCTTGGTGCGCGCTGTGGTCACCAAAAACGGTACTAGGATGTCCATGTACGGGTTCGTAAGTGTATTACACGCCGTGTATTATTACTTAATAACGCATGGCTCTAACTATCGTACGCAAATAATCAGAATAAAGGCCCAAACGAAATACCTGTATAGAAGGTATAGTCAAATGTAACAAAGTATTCTTAAATCCAAATACAAAGTAATTGTTAAAATAGAAGTCAAGGAGTAGTTGCCAAACACTACTCAGGCCCGTAGGCTACAAAACTATTATGAATGTCTCAAAAGAACTGAAATAACATAAGCAAAACTCTAGAAGCTGAACAGGTGATCCTCGCTGATCAATATGCAATGTTAGTAAGAGTAGGGGAATGAGCATCCAACTATGCCCAGTAGATGACCAACATCATCAACCAGCATGCTCAAAACATTTAATAAAATGTTATCAAATCAGAAGTAAATAGAGGAAGTTACATTCCAAGTCAGAAAGCAGAAGCAGAAGTCCAATCACAATAGGACTAAACAGAGTTCAACACAGACAGAGTCAGAAACAGAAGGGGACCCTAGTTAACCACAACATACAGACAGAACGGATAAAATCCGTGAACAGAACGAGGAAACATCACTCGTGAGCAGAACAGGTGGGAACCTGTGAACAGAACGGGAAGAGCACCCGTGAAACAGAAGGACGTCCTACGCAGCGCGCTACGAGATAGCTAAACCAGCCATCCATGGTTCAGATACAGAGATAACTAGGTCCCAAAACAGAAGCTTAAATACAGTTAAGCATATGTGCCTCACAGGCACCACAAAGCATTTAGATATCTTGGAAATCAGAAGGGGAATCCAACCCCGCAAACGGAAGTCAAAATGGAGCTCAAACGAGCAAGATAGGGCGCAAACATTGCCATGTCCGAACGTCGAAGTTCGGATGCAAGTCGAGACTCAAAAGCCACAACTAGACGAATGTCCGAACATCAAAGCTCGGACGTAAGTCAAACTTAAAACAGAGGCAGAGACAGAAGGGTGTCCGAACATCAAAGATCGGACGGATGTTCAGACACTTTCGGAAATCAGATACGCGCAAGGTCTGAACATGTGTCCGAATGTCTAAGTTTGGATGCATGTCGAAACAAAATCAAAAGAAGTAGTAGAGGGTGTCCGAACTTCTGTCCGGACTTACAAGTTCGGACACCATACGAAACTTGTAAGTCAGACGACTCAGACTCGTCATCGCACCCCGTCCGAACATCAAAGCTTGGACGGAAGTTCGGACACATTTAAAAACTCAGAAAAACAGAACGCAAACAGGGTCTGTCCGAACATCAACGTTCGGACAGACGTTCAGACACATCGAAAAGTGCAGTTTTCAGAAACGAATTGCACGCAAACTAGAGGCTCCAAACACATTCAAATTGACAACAATTTGCAGAAAACAACCTTAGGGGTTTGTAACCATTAAAACAGCAGTCTAAACAAACAGATTCACAACCAGAACGCAGAGACAATTCACAATTAAACCCCCGAACTAAAACTCCCCAAGGCTGAACACACTAACCAAATCCGAAAGCCACCTACCTCGTTAAACAACAGAAGACTAGTCCGAATCTGAAACAGAACACTCGATCAACAACGCAGCCCGGGATGTAGTTCCAAACAGTCACTGATTCCAAAATGTAGAGACCAAAACCCGAATCAGAAATCGACAGAACTTCCCAAATCCAGAAACCATGAATAACGCAGTCACCACCCTTTCCTGAATTCGACCACGAAATCGCAGAGAAGGCCAACCGAAGCAAAATCGATGAGGGAACGGAACAAAATCTGATTCCCAATCAGATTGCAGAGAAGAATCAGAAAAGGGAAGGTCTCAGAAACTGAAGAATTGGAGAACGATAATCCGACATCTTACCTTAATTTGAACCGGAATTCACAACGAAGAAAGATCCACCACCGAGACACAATTTGCAGAACTTCAATCAGCAAAGCTTGGACACTTGAATGAACGTAACTTTGAGAGAGGGAAGAGAAGAGAGAAGTGGAGCGTCTGACAGTTTTCAAAACTGAACGGGAATAGAAGCGTGACTGAGAACGTGATTAGGAAGTGGAGGAAATACTGATTAAGGGAATTTAATTTAGGAAATGTTAATTCTCACCAGAAATACAAAATGGAAGGGGAGAAAGACTTCTTCGTCCTTGTCTTTAATCAAAAGGACTCCCATGTCCTAAATCCAAAATAAATTAATATAGGCCACTTGCGACGAAATAAAATGCAAAAATTCTGAAACCAAACTTTGGGTTATAACATCACCTCCCCCTTAAAAGAATTTCGTCCTCGAAATTAAACGTACCTACTGCTCGAAGAGGGCGGGAAACTTAGAGCGCACTTCACTCTCCACTTCCCAGGTCGCCTCCTCTTTAGACTGACCCGACCACTGAACTTTGACCAAAGGCATGGTCTTAATCCTGAGCTTACGGCTAGGATCTTCGAAGGAGCTGCTTCAAAAGTGAAGTCCTCTCTCAACTGAAGCGGACCGAAATCAATGACATGGGACGGGTCCGGGACATACTTCCTTAGCATGGAAACGTGAAACACACTATGCACTGCTGCTAGCGATGGGGGCAAGGCTAAACGGTAGGCAACCGGCTCGATCCTCTCCAGGATCTCAAAAGGTCCAACGAAACAAGGACTGGGCTTGCCTCTCTTCCCAAATCGCATAACTCCACGGACTGGAGAAACCTTCAGATACACGTGGTCACCTACCTCAAACTCTAGTGGTCACCTCCTCTGATTAGCGTAACTCTTCCGACGACTCTGAGCCACAAGCAGACGCTCTCTAATGGACTGAATCTTACCCACAACATCTTCAACCAAGTTCGGACTGACAATTGCTCTCTCCTTCAGATCATCCCAACAGATGGGTGATCTGCACCTCCTACCATACAGAGCCTCAAATGGGGCCATCCCAATGCTCGACTGGAAGCTATTATTATACGTGAACTCTATCAAGGCAACGTGCTGATCCCAACCGCCTCCAAAGTCAAGCACACATGCCCTAAGCATGTCCTCCAAAACCTGGTTCGTCCTCTCTGTCTGCCCATCTGACTGAGGATGATAAGCTGAGCTGAACGACAACTTTGTCCCCATAGCCTGATGCAAACTCTGCCAGAATCTAGACACAAACCGCGGATCTCTGTCAGATACAATCAAAGCTGGCACCCCATGCAAACGCACTATCTCATCCATATACAACTGCGCTAGGCGATGCAAACTGAAGGTCTTCCTAACGGGCAAGAAATGAGCACTCTTCGTGAGTCTGTCCACAATCATCCAAACCGCATCGAACCCTCTCGGAGTCTTAGGCAGTCCCATGATGAAGTCCATGCCCACGCTCTCCCACTTCCACTCCGGAACTGGAAGAGGCTGAAGCAACCCAGTTGGTCTCTAATGCTCGGCTTTGACCTGCTGACAGGTCCGACATCTGGATACAAAGTCAGATATATCCCTCTTCATATTCTCCATGATAAGGGAGAAATACATCTATCTTTAGGGCTATAATTCTTCCTATTTTCATAACAATTCTTGTCATATTTCTCACTTATTGTATGTTTTTCTTTAGATTTATGTTTTGATATGAACTGATAGATTTTATGTGTCAAAAACAGGAAATAGTATTGAAAACACATAGTTTACTTCACAAGCTTTCCAACGCAACAAACGGCGAGTGAAACGGAGCTAAAACGAAGAATCTAAGCCCAGTTGAAGATTGTAGAAAAATGAGGACAAAATACACATGTCCGCGTAGCCCCACTGAAATACCTGTAACACCCCATCCAAAACCTTAACACTTCATCAATAATCGCAGCGGAAATCATTACTTAAACATATACCAAAAAGGGCGGTGTTACACGCCGTTAGCCACCCACGTGGCTAACAAGGCTGTTACGCAATATGTATCGGTCTGATCACACGAGTTCCGAGCATAATTACAACCTTACAAATTCACCTATCCAAAAGGAATGACGATATACCGAGTGTAATTGTTCAAAAATCACTAACCGACTTTACATCCACCAAAATAAACAACCTCGAGTGTACAAACACTACTCGGGTTCAACATCCAAAAATAACCAAATATCAACAACCTAGGATCTAAAGCCATTCTGCTTCCTCGATCCTCATCCTGCAAATAAACATAGCCCCCAAGGGGGTCAGTAACCTTTTGCTGGCATGGTTAACGTGCAGCCCGCTGACTACCGGGATACACGCAACTATTTGTCATTATTACATGGCGTTGATTTTATCATACAACATGCATATATATATAGCAGGAATTATTGTAGAACAATAACACACATACATGGTGAAAACAGTTCACTTTAAGTAACAACCAACATGGTTAGTCAACTTGTAAGCCTAGAGGATGTCTTCATCCTCATGTTAAGCTTAACACATATAACATTACTGTTTTGTTAGTCGGATGAGTAACTTTAACTTGAAAGATGAGACGAGCGTAGTGACCCGAACACATCAACACATAATTTCCCCCTAGCCCGAGTGGAAGTCAGGTAGGTAGCTTTGGCTAAGCTATGGGAGGTCGAATTCCCCATAAAAGGAAAACTACCCTAACATAAGGAGAGAGTCGAATCTGATTCAGATGTCGACACCCGTACATACACGCGTGACCGGAATGACCGGATTCCTCACTCCCCGGTTAGCACTCGTTAGAAGTCCCACAATGGGAGCTTAACATCATCTCACACAAGTTAAGTGTTTAAGTCCAGTTAGACATACAAAGGAAATGAGGCATGAATCAGTAACACACATCACAACCATACACGCATAGCCGGGTTAGAACGTTCCTTAGGTTGAGGGACGTTATTACCGGATACCGTTCTCGTACGTTTCCTAGTTTTGGTTAATTAACAGTTAGCACGCATTCGAGGTTACCGGTATCGGTACACACACGTCACAATAATAATAATAACTGTAAACTCGTTTCATGAATTAATCTTACAAGGTTGTAAACACACAGATAAACAAACAGCACACAAGCCGGTGTAAACCGGTAGGCAACAGACTGCAAGAAAACCATACCTTGGTCCTTGCCGCTCTAGTGTTCCACCGTACGTGGTTCCTAAACACGATTAATAACGTCGGTTAATTAATATACTAGACCCTTGATAAACTTGTTACTTCACATTCCTTGTTTATTTTTCTTTCACACTTTATTATGATTTTCCCCATCTTTTAGTTTGTTATTATAGTCCACCTACATGTTCTAGACAAACCCCCGCAAACGGAAGTCAAAACGGGGCTCAAACGAGTTTATGTTGAAAACAGTGACATGTCCGAACTTGTGTCCGGACATCAATGTTCGGACACAAGCCGAGACTCAGAAGTTGAAAACTGGCATTTGTCCGAACTTGTGTCCGGACATCAATGTTCGGACACAAGTCGAGAGCAAATCTGGGAAATTTTTAACATGTCGAACTTGTGTCCGGACATCAATGTTCGGACACAAGTCGAGACTTAAACCCGTGAAAATTTTTGATGCGTCCGAACTTGTGTCCGGACATCGAAGTTCGGACACAAGTCGAGGGTTAAAACCTGTGAAAATTGAGGTGTCCGAACTTGTGTCCGGACATCGAAGTTCGGACACAAGTCGAGACTTAAAACCTGTGAAAATTTTCGAGTGTCCGAACTTAGAAGGTCGGACCGAAGTTCGGACATCACCCAAAGTTCCGAAAATTTATAACTTAACGAGGCATGTCCGAACTTCCAAGTCCGGACGGAAGTTCGGACAGACCCAGAAATGCATTTTCCAGTGGCGTTTTCAATACGAATTACACCCAAACTTAATACAATTCTTGGCATGACTTCCCATAGTTATAATGTTTTCCCACATATCTAGCCCTCAAAAACACTTTGACAACAACTCATTCAAAAACACCAATTTGTATACAAATCCATCAATTTAAAACAACACCACAATGTATATAACCTTAGAGTTTGGCACTTAAACAACAAATTTAAACACTGAATTTCCTCATATTATTAGCAACACCTGCAATTCACTGAACATTTATTTACACCAAAACAAAACACATTCCATAGCTCACACATTGGTTTAAGGTAAGTTTATTACCTTTGGCTTTCCTTCCCAAACCTTCCCTTCTCTTTACTCCTTGTTCCACAATCGGTTATCAACGGGATTTTACCGCTACACTAATGACCAAGCCAAGATTGCCAAAATGAGTATTTAGGGTTTATAATTCCTCTAACCCTAGAATTAGAAATTGCTTGAACTTAGGAAGGGAATTACCTTCTATTTCAAAAATGAAATGCTTGGTAGTGGGATTGGGCTAGCTCCAACTCCTCAAGGAGATTGAACAAGCTAACATGGAGAACAAGCATGGTGTTCAAAACAAGGAAAATCGATTTCAAGAAGGAAATGAAGGGATGAGTGAGTTTTTGATTTCCTTCTTACCTTAGAACAACAAGAAGACCCTTGGCTTCAAGAATATGAAGTTTCTTCTTCAAAATGTGGAACACCCATGGAGATGAAGTATGGAGTTTTGGGATTTTGAAAGGTACGAAATGATCCCCAAGATGAGAGGAGTATTTTGGTGAAAGAATTTCTTGATTTGGAGCTAAGATGAGGAAGTTACAAGAGATTGAAGTTGGGGTTTTCCTTGGCTTTGTGAAATCGCCATTGTTGGGAGACAAACAGAGAAAGAGAGCTGGGAGAGGGGAAAGGTAACCGTGAGTGAAGAGAATAGGTAAAAGAGAGAGAGTGTGAGGGAGTTTTGTGTGTGAGAGGGGAAATAAATGTATTTTATTGTTTTGTAGTTTAGTAAATGAGTAGTATTAATAGGATAGAGAGGGAAGTAAAAATCTGGTTTTTATTTTACAATGTGAGAGAGTGGCACTTGGTCATTAGCAGATAAACCCGTTAATTCCCGAACTGTCGGTTTTAACAGTCCGGGTCCGGTTTCCGGAATATATATTTTTGATTCTAAAAATTCTTAGACTTTAATTAGTATATAATTATAGTTATAAAATCAACTATAATTTTTACAAGTCCGTTTTAAAACGTTTAAAGTCACGTTTTTCGGTTTTCTCGAAAAACGTGCTTTTAAGTCTCGTTTGTGCATTTAATCCATTATATGGATTCGTTTCCTTCGGGAATTTCTCCCACATGTTCTTAATGACTAATTAAGTCTTAAAAATATATTAATTATATAATTAACTAACATATAGGTTTGGGGTATTTCAATCTACCCCCCTTAAAAGAACTTTGTCCCCAAAGTTCACACTTCCCACGCATCTAATTATTAGAATACGGTCTTAATTATTAGAATACTGGAATTACTTCTAAAACAACTTCCATAACAACACACGAACATTCTTTACATCACATCGGACTCAAGGTCCTGATAACACAACATCACTTAGACTCAAAGGTCTATAACATAACAACATAGACATGTATTCCAATACATGCCGTACATACAAACCGAAGCGGCTCTACCCCCCTTAAATAGGGGTACGCCCCGTACCCTATACATACAAACTAAGAAGTAAACAACGACGGGTACTTCGCCCTCATCTTCTCCTCCAGCTCCCAAGTGGCCTCCTCGACTTCCTGGTTAGACCAGAGAACCTTCACCAATCTCACAGATTTATGGCGAGTGTCTCGAGTCTTAGTGTCCAGGATCCGTACGGGAGTCTCCACTGATCGCATGGTCGGCTCTAATGTTAGCCTCTCGGGCTGAAGTACATGAGACGGATGAGACATATATTTCTTCAACTGGGACACATGAAATACATCATGTACCTTGCCCAGCTCAGCAGGTAAATCAAGCCTGTAAGCTACCGGGCCTATCCGCTCCGTCACAACATACGGCCCCACATATTTCGGGCTTAACTTGCCTTTCTGGCCAAAACGAAATACTCCCTTCATGGGGGATACTCTAAGAAATACCTGATCGCCCACGGCGAACTCCAGGTCACGTCTGCGCACATCGGCGTATGATTTCTGTCTATCCTGAGCTGCTTTCATGTTCGCTCGGATCTGACGTACTTCTGCTTGTACTTGCTCCAAATACTCAGGTCCTATAATGACCGTCTCACTCGACTCATCCCAGCATAATGGCGTGCGGCATGGTCTACCGTACAAGGCCTGGAAGGGAGACATCTTGATCGACGCGTGGTAACTGTTGTTGTAGCTAAACTCGATCAGATGTAACTTATCAATCCAGCTGGTCTGAAAGTCAAGTGCACATGCACGTAACATATCCTCAAGCGTCTGTATGGTGCGCTCACTCTGACCATCTGTCTGTGGGTGAAACGCCGTACTCAACTTCAGTTCGGTACCAAGTGCTTCCCGTGTACTTCTCCAGTACGAGAGGAATCTGGTATCCCTATCAGACACGATAGTCTTCGGTACTCCATGGTGCCGTACTATCTCACGGTCGAAGAGCTCTGCTAGCTTCGCCACTTTCCAGGTGTCCTTCATCGGAATGAATCTGGCCACCTTGGTCAGTCGGTCAACAACGACCCATATCATATTCAAGCCTCCCCGAGTAGGCGGAAGCCCAACCACGAAGTCCATGGAAATGTCATGGAACTTCCATTCAGGAACGGGCATTGGCTGTACCATGCCACCAGGACGACGGTGCTCAAACTTGACCTTCTGGCAAGTGAGACACCTAACAACATAATCTGTCACATCTTTCTTCATACCGGTCCACCAGAAATATCTCTTCATACCCTTGTACATTTTTGAAGCTCCGGGGTGAATAGAAGTAGAAGAACAGTGTGATTCACTCAGTATGCGCTCCTTCAGCTCAGCGCTACTTCGTGGAATACAAAGTCGGCCATTCAGCCTGATCAAACCATCATCATGAAGTCGGAAGTCATACTTCTGACTTTCGAACGTGCCGTCGATAAGCTTCTGTTTGATCTCTCGCATGTACTGATCTGACATCTGAGCACTCCGCACCTCTTCAACCAAGCTCGAGTGAGAGATAAGCGAATGGAGAGAGTGTGCTCGGCGACTCAATGCATCAGCTACAACGTTTGCTTTACCTTCCTTGTACTGAAGGTTAATATCGTAATCGGTAAGGAATTCAACCCATCTCCTTTGCCTCATGTTCAACTCCTTCTGAGTGAACAGGTATTTCAAACTCTTATGATCTGAATAGATCGTCACATTCACTCTATATAAATGGTGTCGCCATATCTTCAAGCGAAGACAATGGCACCCAATTCTAGATCATGTGTAGGATAATTTTCCTCATGTCGTTTCAACTGTCGGGAGGCGTAAGCCACGACCTTCCCATGTTGCATCAAAACACAGCCCATTCCTTTACCTGACGCATCACAGTACACCTCAAAACCATCAGTACCCTCTGGTATAGTAAGAATCGGTGCAGAAGTCAAAGCATCCTTGAGCTTCTGAAATGAGATCTCACAGTCCTCAGTCCAATCAAACGGTGCATCCTTCTTTGTTAAGGATGTCAACGGTTTTGAAACACTAGAGAAATTTCTCACAAACCTCCGATAGTAACCTGCCAGACCGAGGAAGCTCCGGATGTCGGCAACCGTCTTCGGTCTAGGCCAGGTGCGCACAGCATCAATCTTGGCCGGATCCACAGCGATCCCGGCCTCAGAAATAACATGACCAAGAAAAGAGACTTGGTCCAACCAAAATCACACTTTGAGAACTTCGCATAAAGCTGGTTCTCCTCAACATCTGCAACACACTCCTCAGGTGAGCTTCATGCTCCACCTTGGACTTAGAGTAAATGAGAATATCATCGATGAATACAACTACTGATCTATCCAACTGATCTCGAAACAAACGATTCATCAAGTCCATAAACTTTGCTGGTGCATTAGACAACCCAAACGGCATGACCGTGAATTCATAGTGCCCATATCTGGTACGAAACGCGGTTTTCTCAATATCACTGTCTCTGATTGCTATCTGATGGTAACCCGATCGCAGATCGATCTTAGAGAACACAGATGCACCTCTCAACTGATCAAACAAATCATCGATACGTGGTAATGGGTAACGGTTCTTCACCGTCACAGCATTCAGCTCTCTGTAATCGATGCAGAGGCGGAGACTCCCATCCTTTTTCTTCACAAAAAGGACTGGTGCTCCCCATGGTGAAACGCTAGGGCGGATAAATCCCTTGTCAAGTAGGTCTCGCAGCTGTTCTTTGAGCTCAGTCATCTCAGCTGGAGCCATACGGTAGGGCGCCTTCGCTATAGGTCCGGTGCCCGGTACCAAGTCGATCTCAAACTCAACTGCCCGTGTAGGCGGCATGCCTGGGAGCTCCTTAGGAAAGACATCGGGAAACTCCGACACAACCGGCACATCTGGGCTAAACTCAGGGTCTCTCTCTATGTCCTGGACATAGCAGAGGTATACATCATTCCTCCTTCTGATTTCATGATACATGGCCATGGCGGAGATGATCTGTGTCGAAGGCTCCCTGGGCCTCTGGCGGTATGAAATGGTAACCCCAGACGGACTCCGAAGAAGCAGACGGTGCTCGGCACATAGGATTCTGCCCTTGTACCGCTCCAACCAGTTCATCCCGAAAATTACATCAAAACCCAACCCGTCGAACTCTATCAAGTCGATCGGGAACTCTTCATTCTTGATTCGTACAACAACATCTCGGTGGTAGCGGGTACACCTGATCCGCTCTTTCGACGGGAGAGTGACTAGAAAGTCTGGCATCTCTTCACCGTCTAACCCTAGCCTCTTCGCAAAAGATAGCGAGATAAAAGTGTGTGAGGCTCCGGAGTCGAACAAGACCGAGGCGTCCACGCCATTAACTGGGAAGGTACCGGTGAGGATGGTGCCGCTCTTGCCGGCTTCTGCCTCATTGCAGACACTCAGTATACCTCCCGTCCCGAGTGCACAGCCTAATTTATTTCAGAAACTTATAAGTATAACGGTAATAACACGGGTGGTTTACTCAAGAAATCAACACTACTTTATTCATAAAACTCATCGTTACACCATGATGGTATTACATTGGCTACATCGCTCGATAACTTAACATACTTAATGCATCACATACTTAACATACAACTGGCTTCATACTTTACATGATTACACATAACTTCAGAACTGTCTAAAGGTTAAGTTCAGTCTTCCCGGTTTCATGTGTGTGGCATTGATTATTGTCGGAGGCGCCGTATTCAATTTGATCTTCTTGATACCATGATACAGCATCCTCGACTGCCCACCCATGATTAACACATCTCCAGACTCCAATACTAACTTTCTTGCAAGGTCCGCACGCTTCTGCTCGCCATACATAAACACTGCGGTATCACCAATGGACCAAGACACCACGGGTACTCCCTTACTAAGAGACTCGGGTGACTCGTCCTTGTCTTGGTGTAAACCCAACCTTCCACCTTTCTGGTAGAAATTGACAATACACAAATCTGCCTTGATACTTGGGATTTGTTCCGGTTCAACTTGCTGAGCAATTCCCACGGTGTGGTTAACAACCGCAAGGAATTCCTCAGGTATACTCGGTATGGTAGCTCCATCTTCAGCTCTTGTGTTGATATGACTTGGTGTAAGGGTTCCAATCCTTACCCATGCACATCATCTTTAAGTTCATTTCGCTCCACTTGGGTATTCGGGTGTGAAGAAACTCCAGGCGCTGCTCCAAGCTCGTTGCATCGTCGAATAATGCGGATTTGTGCTTCGGGTGTCAGGTATCCCTTTAATAATATCATACCTGGTTGGATAACCTGACACTGTTCTGTCGGATAGTCGGCGACGTCGATGGTGGTATCTCCGGGGTTCGGTGTGGGTGGGATTGGATAGCAAATATTGAAGGTTCCTAAGGTTTATAAATTCCTAATTTAGGTGGTTTTCACATTATACTTCAATTCATTACTTATGTGGTTGTTCATTTAGACCCACTAACACACATGCATGGAAATGCGGTAAGCAATTACTTATCTTACTTAACGGTTTAAAGGGGTACCTGGTCTAGAAGACGATCCTGGTGCCTCTGACCGGTCCACCACGTTCAAGGCAGCCTTGCCTGCTCCCGGCCCCTTCCCCTTCTGGGACTCAGTATTACCCTGCCCTAGGGATGGCTGATGATAAGTAGTCTTCCGGGCCTTCTGTGGGCATTGGCCTTACCCTTCCATTGCCCTCTAGGCCTGTAGTTTCTGCCATCGGGGTTGCTGTAGCACTCAAAGTCAACGGTGCCCCAGCTTCTTGCAGTAGTGGCACTGCACATCATTCCCTTTGCAGTCCTTACCGGGGTGGTCACCTTTGCACCACTTACAGAAATAGTGGCGCTCCGGTCCAGAGCCCGTACTGGCTGCTATCACAACACACAATCAATACATACTTCACAACATAGCAATACATACTTGAATTCGATATCGAATTTATTAGTTACCCTTGGCGGGTGTGAGCGTAAGGGCTTAGCCGCATAGGCATAAGTGAGCTTCAGCGGCTCCTCAGTGGTAGTGGGCTGGGCTTGGCCCTTGCCTTCTTGCTGCTGCTGGCCCTTCTGGGCTGAGGGTAAGGTTTCCCCTTCTTCCCTCCTTGGTACCCTTGCGAGCCTTGGCCCTCGCTCGAGAGCTTGCGCTTATGCGCATTCTCCTCGTCCCTTCGGACGGTGATCTCCACCTTAGCAGCGGCATGATAGCACTCCTGAGTATCAAGGTGTTAGTCATGCCCCGCAACACATTCACACCACTCCATACAACGTTACTCATTCACACTTAGACATTATTGGAAATTTACCTGCAAGGTATTGTACTCGGCTGGCCCCATGCCATAGCGTAGGCGGTGGCTCAACCCCTGTAGAATCGATTCACTAAGACCTGGTTCGAGTAACCAAGGTCGGGTAGAAGATGAACAAGGTCGGTGAAGGCGGTGTAGTAGTCGTCCACCGTCATTTTGTCCCCTTGTTTCAGACTGTCCAGTTCCAGGCGCTTCGCCTCTTGCACATGCACGGGATAGTACTTGGCCCTCAGCAATGCCGTGTACTGCTCCCAACCAAAATCCGGATCGGCCAAATTCTCGGCTCGTACGAGTTTCCACCAATTTCTAGCCGAACCCTTCAAATTGAAAGCAGCTAGTCGGACCTTGGCATCAGCAGGAACAGCCAAAGTCTCATAGGCGGTCTCGAGCTCCAAGATGTACGCCTCTAGCTTATAAGGGTCGGTTTCCCCTTTGAAAGACGGGGGCCTCAAGTCGGCCAACGCTTTCACCCAATTGGTCTCGCGTGGCTGTGGTGGTGGGTGGTGGTTCTGGTTGATCCTCACCCCGGGCTGTTGCTGCCCTTGCTGCACTGCGGTTACAATTTGCGGTATTACTTGTGCTAGGGCGGCCACTACAGCTTCGGCCATCATCTGAGCGGTGGGATTATCCCCCGTGTCTCCTGGACCAGGCCCTCCACGACCTCGTCCCCGCGGTCGCCCTGCCATCTGAATATATATATGAGAGCACATTAGTATTGTGCTTACAAACTTATTCCATCACATGTTTATAACGTCCTTGGGACGACAAGATTTAAATTTCCTAACTCGGTATATTCCTAAGCTCGGTAATCGGTAATCAGAGCGATACTTCGCTCTGATACCACTTTTTGTAACACCCCATCCAAAACCTTAACACTAATCAATAATCGCAGCGGAAATCATTACTTAAACATATACCAAAAAGGGCGGTGTTACACGCCGTTAGCCACCCACGTGGCTAACAAGGCTGTTACGCAATATGTATCGGTCTGATCACACGAGTTCCGAGCATAATTACAACCTTACAAATTCACCTATCCAAAAGGAATGACGATATACCGAGTGTAATTGTTCAAAAATCACTAACCGACTTTACATCCACCAAAATAAACAACCTCGAGTGTACAAACACTACTCGGGTTCAACATCCAAAATAACCAAATATCAACAACCTAGGATCTAAAGCCATTCTGCTTCCTCGATCCTCATCCTGCAAATAAACATAGCCCCCAAGGGGGTCAGCAACCTTTTGCTGGCATGGTTAACGTGCAGCCCGCTGACTACCGGGATACACGCAACTATTTGTCATTATTACATGGCGTTGATTTTATCATACAACATGCATATATTATAGCAGGAATTATTGTAGAACAATAACACACATACATGGTGAAAACAGTTCACTTTAAGTAACAACCAACATGGTTAGTCAACTTGTAAGCCTAGAGGATGTCTTCATCCTCATGTTAAGCTTAACACATATAACATTACTGTTTTGTTAGTCGGATGAGTAACTTTAACTTGAAAGATGAGACGAGTGTAGTGACCCGAACACATCAACACATAATTTCCCCCTAGCCCGAGTGGAAGTCAGGTAGGTAGCTTTGGCTAAGCTATGGGAGGTCGAATTCCCCATAAAAGGAAAACTACCCTAACATAAGGAGAGAGTCGAATCTGATTCAGATGTCGACACCCGTACATACACGCGTGACCGGAACGACCGGATTCCTCACTCCCCGGTTAGCACTCGTTAGAAGTCCCACAATGGGAGCTTAACATCATCTCACACAAGTTAAGTGTTTAAGTCCAGTTAGACATACAAAGAAATGAGGCATGAATCAGTAACACACATCACAACCCACACGCATAGCCGGGTTAGAACGTTCCTTAGGTTGAGGGACATTATTACCGGATACCGTTCTCGTACGTTTCCTAGTTTTGGTTAATTAACAGTTAGCACGCATTCGAGGTTACCGGTATCGGTACACACACGTCACAATAATAATAATAACTGTAAACTCGTTTCATGAATTAATCTTACAAGGTTGTAAACACACAGATAAACAAACAGCACACAAGCCGGTGTAAACCGGTAGGCAACAGACTGCAAGAAAACCATACCTTGGTCCTTGCCGCTCTAGTGTTCCACGTACGTGGTTACCTACGTGGTTCCTAACACGATTAATAACGTCGGTTAATTAATATACTAGACCCTTGATAAACTTGTTACTTCACATTCCTTGTTTATTTTCTTTCACACTTTATTATGATTTTTCCCATCTTTTAGTTTGTTATTATAGTCCACCTACATGTTCTAGACAAACCCCCGCAAACGGAAGTCAAACGGGGCTCAAACGAGCAGTTTATGTTGAAAACAGTGACATGTCCGAACTTGTGTCCGGACATCAATGTTCGGACACAAGCCGGGACTCAGAAGTTAAAAACTGGCATTTGTCCAAACTTGTGTCCGGACATCAATGTTCGGACACAAGTCGAGAGCAAATCTGGGAAATTTTTAACATGTCCGAACTTGTGTCCGGACATCAATGTTCGGACACAAGTCGAGACTTAAACCCGTGAAAATTTTTGATGCGTCCGAACTTGTGTCCGGACATCGAAGTTCGGACACAAGTCAAGGTTTAAACCTGTGAAAATTGAGGTGTCCGAACTTGTGTCCGGACATCGAAGTTCGGACACAAGTCGAGACTTAAAACCTGTGAAAATTTTCGAGTGTCCGAACTTAGAAGGTCGGACCGAAGTTCGGACATCACCCAAAGTTCCGAAAATTTATAACTTAACGAGGCATGTCTGAACTTCCAAGTCCGGACGGAAGTTCGGGCAGACCCAGAAATGCATTTTCCAGTGGCGTTTTCAATACAGAATTACACCCAAACTTAATACAATTCTTGGCATGACTTCCCCATAGTTATTACATGTTTTCCCCACATTATCTAGCCCTCAAAAACACTTTGACAACAACTCATTCAAAAACACCAATTTGTATACAAATCCATCAATTTAACAACAACACCACAATGTATATAACCTTTAGAGTTTGGCACTTAAACAACAACAATTTAAACACTGAATTTCCTCATATTATTAGCAACACTTGCAATTCATTGAACATTTATTTACACCAAAACAAAACATTCCATAGCTCACACATTGGTTTAAGGTAAGTTTATTACCTTGGCTTTCCTTCCCAAACCTTCCCTTCTCTTACTCTCTCTTGTTCACAATCGGTTATCAACGGGATTTTACCGCTACACTAATGACCAAGCCAAGATTGCCAAAATGAGTATTTAGGGTTTATAATTCCTCTAACCCTAGAATTAGAAATTGCTTGAACTTAGGAAGGGAATTACCTTCTATTTCAAAAATGAAATGCTTGGTAGTGGGATTGGGCTAGCTCCAACTCCTCAAGGAGATTGAACAAGCTAACATGGAGAACAAGCATGGTGTTCAAAACAAGGAAAATCGATTTCAAGAAGGAAATGAGGGATGAGTGAGTTTTTGATTTCCTTCTTACCTTAGAACAACAAGAAGACCCTTGGCTTCAAGAATATGAAGTTTCTTCTTCAAAATGTGGAACACCCATGGAGATGAAGTATGGAGTTTTGGATTTTGAAAGGTACGAAATGATCCCCAAGATGAGAGGAGTATTTTGGTGAAAGAATTTCTTGATTTGGAGCTAAGATGAGGAAGTTACAAGAGATTGAAGTTGGGGTTTTCCTTGGCTTTGTGAAATCGCCATTGTTGGGAGACAAACAGAGAAAGAGAGATGGGAGAGGGGAAAGGTAACCGTGAGTGAAGAGAATAGGTAAAAGAGAGAGAGTGTGAGGGAGTTTTGTGTGTGAGAGGGGAAATAAATGTATTTTATTGTTTTGTAGTTTAGTAAATGAGTAGTATTAATAGGATAGAGAGGGAAGTAAAAATCTGGTTTTTATTTTACAATGTGAGAGAGTGGCACTTGGTCATTAGCAGATAATACCCGTTAATTCCCGAACTGTCGGTTTTAACAGTCCGGGTCCGGTTTCCGGAATATATATTTTTGATTCTAAAAATTCTTAGACTTTAATTAGTATATAATTATAGTTATAAAATCAACTATAATTTTTACAAGTCCGTTTTAAAACGTTTAAAGTCACGTTTTTCGGTTTTCTCGAAAAACGTGCTTTTAAGTCTCGTTTGTGCATTTAATCCATTATATGGATTCGTTTCCTTCGGGAATTTCTCCCATATGTTCTTAATGACTAATTAAGTCTTAAAAATATATTAATTATATAATTAACTAACATATAGGGGTTTGGGGTATTTCAATACCCCAAACCTAGTTATGCTATTTAAACACCTAAATATGGTATATTAAGACTAAAAAGAGTCTTAGAAACATTAGTAAGCAATTTCAACAATAGAAAACAAGAAATGTGCTTTAAGGTCAATAAAGGCCAAAATGTGCTCTAAGCTTGGGTTGAGCTTGGTTAAGACCTAATGAACTTACCAAGACCTCATTTATATACTAATGAACATATTAAACCAATTACCAAAGAAAACCAAGCTTGAAAACAAGTTAAAACACAAAATGTGCTTTAAGGAGTCTTAAAGCACATTTTCGAAAAATTGTCTTGTAAATGAGTTTTGAATGGCCAAATGTCCATCATTACTCTTTAATTAATATGTGTACTATATAGTATCAAATTTGGAGGTCTATATCAATGGGAAATCAAAAATTTCACTTCTAAGTGCCTTGTTTTTATGAATAGTGATTTTAATAAGCTAGTTTGTAACATATGGTTGTATAAGTAATTAAATTGACAAATAAAGACTATTATACCCCTAAGTACTAATGGGGGCCGGTTTCTTAAGTGTGGTGACTCACCACTCTCTTGTTAACATATTAAGTAAATAATGATAACTAAATAAAGTGCTTTTTACTTTATTACTACAAATATCTTAAAAAGTAAGTCTACCTTCATTTCTCCTTCTTCCTTGTATTCACACGGTTCCATACTCTCTTCAACCTCTCTTCTTCATTCTCTTCCACGGTAATATCACACCACCACCATTAAACCTCTTCTTTGATCCCTTGTTATTTCTAGCTCACTTAACCAAATCAAAAACAAACACCACCATTCTCTTAGTCTCATCAAGCTCTTCGTTCCTATCTTCTCAAAACTTCAAGACCACCATTTCGGTGCCATGGAGTTCCACCATTGAAGGAGCTTGAGCTTGTATTTCTACATATTATTACTCTCCTTTGCTTCTAGGTAAGGAATCTCAAATAAAAACTTCATTTCCTCCATGTTTTGTTGTTGACCGAAAATACCCATTGAAGGTGCTCTTTATATGGCTTTGTTTTAGCTTCATTCCAACCTTTCAAGGACTAGGTGGAGTCCTCTCTTCATAGATATTCAAACTCTCTTCAAAGACCAAGGTAAACAACACATTAATGCTTTTGAAATAATGTAAAAAACTAGGGTTTACAATGAGTTTAAGCTTGGAGCTTGTATACTCATTTCAATGCTTGTATATTGTTTAGTAGTTGACAAGGAATCAAGTACCTAGCCGATTTATAAACAAGAAAGAAGTTTGTGTGAAAAGAGGTAAACATGCTAACCTAATGTAGTTTAATGCCTTAGGAGAAATGAGCTTATAATGCTTGTTAAAACTACCTAAAGAGCAAATGGTAAATGACCTAGTGAAATGTTCTCAAGGAGACTAGTAAAAGAACATATGTCTTGTTGTATGTATTCGCAGGTCAAAGGCATATATATTGTGGAAATTCAGTGTTTAAGAGTTATGCACTTTAAGGGCCTAAGAGCCATGCATTTTAAGGGCCTAAGTGCCATGCAATTTAAATTAAGCACTATATTGTGATGTAGTGTAAATTTGGTGAAACTATGTGTGTGAGAGTGTTCTTGGTGAATTAAGGTGTTCTTGTGTACTTGATGGAGAAAAACAATGTGTTTTGGCTTAGTAATGTTCTAGGAGAATCCATGTCGAAATTTAGGTAAGAAGCAAGAAGTGCTAATGTTTATATAAGGTTTGGTGAACTAGAAATGTTGGAAATGCTTAAGTGTTTTACAAGAGGAGGAATAATGTCTTAAGGTGTTCTAGGTAAACAAAGGGACTTAGACATCAACTAGGATCTAAGTGGTAAGAAATGATGCTTGGGAGATGATGTTAAGATGAGGAGAAAGCATTTTGGGATAGCAGTTATAATAGGTATGAAACACCACTTGAAAAACTAAGGAGGAAATAACATAAGTGTTAGGAATTTTGGGAAGGAATGAGTAAAGGTTTAAAGAATTAGAAAATGAGTGTCATGAGTGTTTAAGGGTGTCTTAAGGTGTGTTTGAAGTGCCCAAATGAGGTTAGGGTGTACTAGGATATATGGGGTGAAGTTTGGAGTTAAATGAGAAATGGAAAACAAGGGTCTGGAGCAGACCGAACTTGCGACCGAACTTGCAAGTTCGGTCGAGCCCAGTTTACCCTGCGAGAATTGGCTTCTGGAATGGACCGACCTTGGGGACCGGACTTGCAAGGTCGGTCGGGCTTGTATTTTGTGTACGGATTAAGTTTCTGGAATCGACCGGACATGGGACCGGACTTGGCAAGGTCGGTCGGGCTAAATTTTCAAAGGGAAGAAACTCTCGGGAATGGACCGAACATGCGACCGAACTTACAAGGTCGGTCGGAGTAGAAAATTTTGACGGAAATGTGTTCTGGAATCGACCAAACTTGGGTAAGTTCGGTCGGTAAGGTCGGTCGGACCAAAACTTGTAAAAAAAAAACAGAAAAGAATGTGACTTATGTAATTAACCCTAGGGGGTATAATGAAGGTAACCTAGGGTAAGTTAGACATTAAAAACATGCCATACAATCATGTTAAACATTTAGTAAGTTTGAAGTTAAATAAATAATTAACCGACATTATTAATCATGTATAGGAGTGACCTACGGAGGAAATCAATCAAGGCAAGGACCGAGGTACGGTTTTCTTGCAGTCTGTTGCCTACCGGTTTACACCGGCTTGTGTGTGTTTGTTTTCTGTATGTTTATGACTTTGTAAGATTAAACCATGTAAAGAGTTTACAGTTGTTAAATATTATTATGTTGTTAAGTATGACTCTCTCTTCCCTTGTGTGTGTCTAACAAGACTTGACCTATTATTGTGATTTGTGTACTGAGTGCAATAATGAACTGCTGACAAGTGCTAACGGGGGAAGTGAGGAGTCCGGTCTGTTCCGGCCACGCGTGTGAGTATGGGAGTCGATGTCATAACCGGTTCGATTCTCTTTGTATGTTATGGTTGTTTCCAATTTGGTTTCCAACCTTCCCTTTAGCTTAACCAAGGCTATTTTACTGACTCACGTCGGGCCACAGGGGCATACTATGTGTTATTTCGGTGGGCTTGGATCACTATATCCGAGGCACCTTGTGTTAAGTTATCCGTTCAATCTAACAGGACGGTAACGAGTTATGTAACGAGCTTAACATGAGCATGGCAACATTCTCTAGGCTCTCTATGGGGACTAACTGTGTTGGTTCTCTTCCTAAAGGAATTGTTCTTGTGTGATGGTGTGATGTTGTGTATAATACCCATGTTTATGATATATATGTATAAGTTGTGTGTTTTAAAATGAATGCCATGTCATCAGGACAATTAGTTTGCGCGCATCCCGGTAGCCGATGGGCTGCGCGTTAACCATACCAGCCAAGGGTTTCTGACCCCCTCGGGGGCTCCATATTTCTTTTACTGCAGGATGAGGATCGAAGAAGCGGAATGGCTTTAGATTCTAGGATGCAGGTTTACTTTTGATTACTTTTGGATGTTGGCCGGGATGCGCCTGTGCTCCCGTGGTGTTATATATTTTGGTTGTGAACAGTTTACAGTGACAGTATACAGTAAGGATGTAAGTAAACACTCGGTATTATGTTAATGTATATATATGGTTATTAGTTCTATGCTCGGGAGTCTGATCATCAGACCGGTACACTTGTATTTATTCTGCCTTATTAACCACGTGGGTGGTTGACGGCGTTGTAGCACCAATCGTTTAGTTACTGTTTAGTTGTTTAAATTCCGCTGCGATCTCAAGTAATGTTATGTGCGTAGTAGGGGTGTTACACCCACGCGGACGCTTATCCGGACAGCTCTAAAGAAGAATGTGTCCGCATAGCCCCACTCGGACTCAAACCCGGACATGTGTGTCCTTACACAGACTCAAACTCGGACATCACACGTCCGCATAGCCCCACGCGGACAGCAACACGGACAGCAACGCGGACACAAACAGATCTCGCTAGGACAAATGCGTCCGTACGCGGGCAGAAACTCGGACGTCACACGTCCGCATAAGCCCCCATGCGGACACGTGTAAAGTGCGGCGCCGATTTCCAGATTTCACGTGTTGTAACTTTCGGTGCCATTTCTTCTTCTCTTATCTACGACGCCTACAATTATCCATCTACTACCACCGCCTACCTTATATCCCATCTTCCCTTGTCTTCTTCTCTTCCTCCGCTTCTATAAAAACCCACGCTCTTTCAATCTTCTTCATCAATCCCATCCTGAATCCAAATTCTCCAGTTTTCTCTTTTCCTCTTTCTTCTCCTCCTAAACCCCTACAACCACACCATCGATCAAGTTCCACATCTCCAAACAAAGTTACGTTGTTATTTTCCAGATTTCCAGAGGAAGAAGACGATCTGCACAAACCCAGGCTGTGTCCGGATTTGTGTCCACGTTTGTGTCCGCACAGACCCCACACGGACAAGAGTTGTCCGCGTTTGTGTCCGCGTGGCCCCACACGGACAAGACCAACTTGTGCCTGTTTGTTCGTTATTCTTCGTTTTACCTGTTTATCATCGTTTTGAGGTCGGCATAATCACGGAGACGAGCCCGGAAGCGGAACAACTCTCCCCAAATAGAGTTCTTTCTTTCCTTTAACTTTACTCTGTTTTAATGTCTATCTTATTATTGATGTTTGTTTTTATAATTATGTGTGATTAATAAACCTAGCCTCCCGGGTTTGGAAGCGAGCCTATTTTATATAATTGTGTTATGTAACTTTCCACTATAATTCATCTAAGCAATATTTTGATTCTTGTCCTTCATGCGCTTTAATCTTCTTGTACAATTATTAAAGTGATATTTGTAGTCTTGTGTTGAAATGCGGTGCTAGACAAGGTTCTAGACAGAGGAAGTCAAAACGGGTTAACGACTAGAAGCGTGTCTCGCCTATAGGTTAATCTGTCTCCAATAGGAATTGTTAATAATGCGATTGGTTGAACTAACTTGGGCATATTTTGCGGCTTGTTATTTCTGCTAGTTAGGGTTTGTTGTACAAGGACCGGTTTGCAAACGATAAATTTGATATAAAAATGCTAAGAAATAATCCTAGAAAATAATAAATCAAAAAGACCGTCGGGTTGCAAAAATCCCGGTCGCAGCAGTATAGTAATTAAAAGCGACCTAGGTATCGATCCGCGGGACTTGAGGAAAATAAGTCTAGCCTTAGACAATTGGTAATAAAAAGGGAATTTGTTTTTGTTTGTAAATTTAAATGAGAGACAGCAAGAAATTAAATAACAGTTAAGATTAAAATAACAAAATATTAAAAGTGGTTTGTGAAAATGGAAGAACGGACTCTGGGATCAGGTTTTACTCGTTTGATTAATTATGCTATTCTACCGGTTTAATTAAGAATAAATTGGCAAAATTCCTTTTAAAGTCTTCAGATTTAATCCTAAATTCTAATGACCTCGTTTACCAGAACATGCAAGGTTTGATATAAACTCAAGCAAAACACATGTAAACGGCTAAGTAAAAAGAAATATATTTTTGCGTCTGAAATACTAGATTTATTCAATCAGAATAAATTTTTCCACAGACATAGCAATTAATAGGACCAATCTATTTATCACGGATCTGATCAAAATAGATTTCGTAAGGCAATTCAATAAACTCATGTAATTTATTGTAAAGCGAGAGAATAACATTAATTGTATCAAATTATAATTAATTTAAAACCGGTAAAATAAATTGCATAATTAAAACAAAACTAATAATAACCATCCCCCAGAGTATAATTATTCTAGCCGGACATATTAAATAAATAAACAGAAACAAGAGTAAAGAAATCATCTGTTTTGTAGACTCCTGAAGCTGCTCCGTTATTTTAACATACCGGGATAGAAGTTGCAATATTTGGATAATATTTGTGGAGAATGTGTAAATAGATGGAAGTTTGTGGTGGAAATGGAAAATAAGTGGAAGTGTGGTGGAAAAAGAAAATAAAATGAAGATGTGAAGGTGTGCTACGTGGGAATTAGAAATGGAGAAATGAAAGTGAAATGGTGGGGAGTAATGGTCTGCTTCTATGTCGATCGATGGTTTTAAGCAGATCGAGCAGTCTTTAAATAGACTGAAAAGGGGGAAAAAGACAAGGTAATTGATGGGCTGGTAGGTGAGTAATTGGGGAGAGATTTCAGTCAGACGGCGGCACCGAATCTGCTAAAGTCTTCTCTTATTCTGCTCGCGTGCTGGAACTGGAAACTTGCGCACGCCTACAAATTAAGAAGTCTGCAAAAGCAAACTTCCTTTCTTTTTTTGATTTTTTATTATTATTTTTCTTGTCTTTGTCTCCACACACATCGTTCATCACTTTTGATTTGATTTTTTAATTTTTTAATTTTTTTTTAATCTTCACGCGTTATCACTTTTGAATTTTTTTTTTTTTTTTTTTTTTTCCAAACCCACGCGTTCAGATTTTCAATTTTTTTTTTTTTTGATCTCGCGTTGCGCTGATCAATTTTTGATTTTTTTTTTTTTAAAAAAAGAACTAAAAATATTAATATCGGGATTAACTTCGACAGCACCTAGATTCTTCGTTTGAGCTCCGATTTGTTCCCCGTTTGCGGCGTTGGAAAGCTCGCGAGGAGAACTATACATTTCCACCATCATTTCCTGATTTTATAATATAAATTGGCGTCAGTTCTTGCCTAAAGTAGGAGTCATGAAAAGCATAGGATAAGTGTGAGAAAGTGCGTAAAAAGTTACAAAAATAAGGATTTAGTAACTACAAAACTACATCAATTTCACACTTATCAAATCACCCCACACTTAGCCTTTTGCTTGTCCTCAAGCAAAACTCTCAAACACAAGTCCAAGCCAAGCAAATGAAACTCTGCTCAAAAGGAAGAGCACAAAAGAAGGACACTACTAGTTTTACCAATCAAGGGGGCAATTCAATTTATTAAGCACAATTCATTTTTTTTCTCAAAACAAGAAGTCATTCAAAGTTAATAATAGAGAAACAAAACCATAAGAACCTTGCATTTAGCAATGAGCCAATCCACCTTTTCATTCACAAACCATTAGAACGACAAGGGGCATGAAGTAAGATCTTATTCCATCATACCTTTCAATGCCACATACTCTTGATCCATTAAGAGAATTAAATTTTCATTTAGCTCAGCGATTGCACATATTTTTTTATTTTTTTTAATTTAAGCGCTTTTAATTTCTTTCACCACAGACTTTTCTCTCCACCTATGTAACGGCTTTGGGTCAACTATCCCAGATCACAAGGACCTTAGGTAGCTAGGTGATGAGGCACCCCAAAGGACTTAATAACCAAGTGGACGAGGCCCGATTTTGGATCAGAATTAAAATTAAGCATGCTCAGGATCAGCGGAGTACCTTGCCTTGTTCTTTTTCCAACCATTTTAATCCAGACATTCCAAGGCTCAGGCTAAAAACAGGGTTCAGATGGTGAGTATTCTCAATCTTTATAGCATTCACAGAACATAGACTTCATTTTAATCAATTAGAATCAGAAAATTTAAAAATTTTGCACCCAAGATCAGCTAACCAATTATACTTCCTCTATGGCTTCCTTCCAAGTTGAGCAACACAGCAAGACTTAAACAAATGCAAGAGAAAAGAGCTCAAAGACACACAAAAGTAAGTGGCGAAGGAGCTTACCCCACCCCACACTTAGAGTGAAGCAATGTCCTCATTGCTTAGGAAGAATTAACATTGTGCAAGCAATCCAACGGGGAAACAAAATTACACATAACAGTTCATAGGGGAGCATATAAAATATTCAAGAGAGGAAAGGGTAAGAATACTCCCCAGAGTCCGCTCACGGTATGTAGCAAGGCCTACCCCACACTTGAGTTCAGCTGAGCGACAAAGTAAGCAAGTTGAGAAATATAATCTGCAAAGCCAGAAGAACTCAAGTGGATCCAGACGAAATTATTAGTAGAAAAATAGGAGCAAGGCTCTTGCAATAAGCATAGCACCAACGAACACACCATAATCCAAAAATAAAAGGAAGAAAGGAAGATAAACAATTAAACTAAAGAATCCAAAACAAAATTCAAACCAATGGGTTGCCTCCCACCAAGCTGCTCCGCTTTAAAGTCTCAAGCTAGACTCATTAGTCAGATTCAGGGAAGAGAGGAAGAGGAGTGGGGAGGGTCCCACAACTTCCTAGAACTAAGTTGCGCAGCTTTCGGAATTTGTGTTTTAACCGCCATGGGAGAGACTTCTTTTTAGGTGGCGCCGACTCCGAAACAGGGGAAGAAAGATCCTGCTGTACCTGGACAAAAGAAACTCCAAGCAAGTCAGTAGAAACATCAGCAGGACAAGTATACCTCTTCAGACGGGCCCCATTAACTTTGAAGGTTTCACCCTTCTTGTTCTGCAGTTCGTAGGCTCCAAATGAAGTAACCCCTACCACCTTAAATGGTCCTGCCCAGTGAGATTTAAGCTTTCCTGGAAAGATCTTCAATCTGGAATTGTAGAGGAGCACCCAATCTCCAACTTTGAAGTCACGTTTCTGGATCATTTGATCGTGGAGCTTCTTGGTGCGCTCCTTGTAGATTCGAGCACTGTTGTAAGCTTGATCTCTTAGTTCTTCAAGCTCTGAAAGCTGAAATTTGCGTTTCTCACCAGCAGCAAGTATGTCAAAGTTCAGGGCCTTAAGTGCCCAGTACGCCTTATGCTCCAACTCAACAGGTAGATGGCAAGATTTCCCATATACCAGCCTAAAAGGAGACATCCCGATGGGTGTCTTGAATGCTGTCCTGTAGGCCCAGAGAGCGTCATCTAACCGTAGAGACCAGTCCTTCCTTGAAGAGTTTACTGTCTTTTGGAGAATCCACTTCAACTCTCGATTGGATATTTCAGCTTGTCCATCATTTGTTTGTGGGTGATACGGTAGTGCAACCTTATGACGTACTCCGTACTAGCCAGCAAGGCATCGAAATGAACGGTGCAAAAATGTATCCCCCATCACTTGATAATTGCTCGTGGAACTCCGAAGCGAGTGAAGATGTGTTTTCTTGATAAACTTAACCACAGTCTCTTGAATCCGCATTCTGGACATGGTATGGCCCGACCCATTTGGATACATATCAACTGCCACGAGTATATGACGGTAACCCTGTGAAGAAGGAAAAGGGCCCATAAAATCTATACCCCAGCAGTCAAATAGTTCAACTTCCAAAATCCCTTGTTGTGGCATCTCGTGCTTCTCGAGGTTTGCCCATTCGTTGACATTCGTCACATTGTGCTACGAAGGTCCGACAATCCTTATGAATGGTAGGCCAATAAAAACCAGATTCTAGAACCTTGGCAGCTGTCCTTTGAGAGCCATGATGACCTCCAGCCTCTCTGGAGTGACAGAATTTGATAACGCTAGAGATTTCATCATCAGGGGGCATCTTCGTATTATACTGTCAGCACATACTCGGAAAAGATATGGATCTTCCCATAAATAATGGCGAGTTTCGGCAAGGAATTTCTTCTTCTGGTTATAGCTGTAATCATGTGGAATTAACCCAGAAGCGAGATAATTTGCTAAATCGGCATACCATGGTTCTTGTACCTTCCCAATTCGGAACGCAGTCTCGTCAGGGAAGAACTCATTAATTGGGACTCATCGTCCGGGATGTCGAGTCTAGAGAGGTGGTCAGCTACTCCATTTTGCTTCCCCTTCTTATCAACAATCTCCAAGTTAAACTCTTGGAGAAGCAAAATCCATCTTAGCAGTCGAGGTTTGGAGTCATTTTTGAGGAAGAGGTATTTGAGTGCCGAATGATCTGTGTGGATGATCACCTTGCTCCCCAACAGATATGATCTAAATTTGTCTAGAGCAAACACTACTGCAAGTAACTCCTTCTCTGTGGTGGTATAATTCTTCTGCGCATCAATTAGAGTTTTACTAGCATAAGTGATTACTCTCAAAATTTTGTCCTTCCTTTGGCATAGTGTGCACCGACGGCATAGTCGCTTGCATCGGTCATGATCTCGAATGGTGCGGACCAATCAGGAGGGATCACAATTGGGGCGGAACAGAGTTTTTGTCTTTATGTTTTGGAAGGCCGTCATACATTCATCAGTGAATTGGAATTTAATATTCTTCTGCAGCAGGTCTGATAGAGGTTTGGCTATCTTTGAGAAATCTTGAATGAACCTCCTGTAGAACCCGGCGTGACCAAGGAAAGATCTGACGTCCCTTACTGAAGCAGGTGGAGGTAGTTTTTCTATCACCTCCACCTTGGCTTTGTCCACTTGGATTCCTTCTTTTGACACCTTGTGACCGAGCACAATCCCTTCTTGTACCATGAAATGGCACTTTTCCCAGTTGAGAGTACTAGGTTTGTCTCCTCACAGCGCCCAAGGATTTGATCTAGTTGCTCCAGGCATATCTCATAGCTCTGCCCATAGACTGAGAAATCATCCATGAATACCTCAATGCTTTTCTCTATGTAGTCGTTAAATATCGCCATCATGCACCGTTGGAAAGTTGCAGGAGCATTGCAGAGACCGAAAGGCATCCTTCTGTATGCAAATGTTCCATATGGGCAGGTGAAGGTTGTCTTATCTTGGTCCTCTGGAGCTATTGGAATTTGGAAGTATCCACTGTAGCCATCGAGGAAACAGTAGTACTCCTGGCCTGCTAGCCGCTCAAGCATCTGGTCAATGAATGGAAGCGGGAAGTGGTCCTTCCTTGTAGCGTTGTTAAGTCGACGGTAGTCGATGCACATCCGCCATCCAGTAGTTTGTCGTTGGGGTACCAACTCGCCTTTCTCATTCGGAACAGCAATGATTCCTCCTTTCTTGGGTACGACTTGAACTGGAGAACCCATGGGCTGTCAGAGATTGGGTAAATGATTCCTGCATCGAGAAGCTTCAGTACTTCAGTTTTGACCACTTCCTTCAGGTTGGGATTCAGTCTTCGCTGGGGTTGTCTCACTGATTGTTGTAGCTATCTTCCATGTAGATTCTGTGAGTGCAGAATCCTGGATTAATCCCCTTCGGTCAGCCTGACATCCCATGGCTCCCTTGTGTCTCTTGAGCACCTCCAGTAGTCTAGTTTCTTGCAGGTTAGACAGAGATGCAGAGATAATAACTGGAAGAGTGGTATTCTCTCCCAAGAAAAACATATTTAAGATGAGCAGGAAGTGATTTTAATTCTAAAACTGGAGGTTTTCTATAGAAGGTACAGGTTTTTGAATAGGCCGGTCCAATTTTCTACAGGATAAACAGTTGAGCTAAAATATGCCCGTCCTTGATTTAGTTGTTGAATGATTGAGGCTACCTCTAGGTTATCTTTGTCGTCTTCAATTGACAAGTTTAAAACATGCCTTAAAACATCCGATGATTCTAACAGGGGATTTTGTTCATTGTTACTAGCAGGGATATAGTCATCCTCTAGGTCAGGTAAATCCTCTATTAGGTCAACGGAAAATATAGCATGAGAAGAGGTGTTCTTTCGCATCATTTTATTTATATCAAAGCTAAGCTCTTCTTCATGAAATTTTAAGGTAATTTTTCCTTTATCCACATCTATGACAGTTTTAGCAGTTCGTAGAAAAGGTCTACCTAGAATCAGCGGTACCTCAACATCCTCATCCATATCCAAAATGACAAAATCAGCAGGGAAGAAAAACTTACCTACCCCGACGACCACGTTTTCAACCATTCCTCGAGGTGTGATTGAGGACCTGTCAGCCAATTGAAGATTGAATTGGATTGGAGTCAGCTCACCCGCATGCAACTTCTTGAACATCGTGTATGGCATGAGGTGATGCTTGATGCTCTCTAGGTCACAAAGACCGTATCCACAGTCTATGTCTCCAATAGAGCACGGGATTATAGGTTGGCCTGGATCGCCACATTTTGGAGGTAGCTTCTGCTGGATTGCTGCTGAACAGGTTTCAGTCAGCTGGACGATGTCTTTCTCCTTATACTTCCTCTTATTTGAGATCAGATCCTTGATGAATTTAGCATAATTAGGCATCTGTTTGATGGCATCAATAAGAGGGATATTAATGGTGAGTTTTCGGAAGACATCTAGAAATCTTCCAAACTGCTCATCAAGCTCTCGCTCTTTGAGACGGTTTGGAAATGGTAAATCTTGAGTAAGTGTCTTTCCTTTAGTATTATTTACAGCAGTTAATTTAGAGTTGGAAGAAACAGGAGCCTGGGTCTCCTTATGATCTACCTCAGGAGGGGCAGATTGCCCTGATGGTGCACCGACTGTAGTAGAATGGGGTTCGATGGCTTCATCAGGTAGGTTTTCTGCCTGTTTCTCTTTGTTCAGGTTTCTTCCGCTTCGTAGGGTGGGTGCATGTAATTCTTCGACGTTCTCTTCATCTGCATCAGCCACCACATTTGAGACTGTTACTACCTTCAATTGCTCCTTGGGGTTTGGATCTGTTTGGGAAGGTAGGGAGCCGGAAGGCCTTTGCTGTAGTAGGAATTGAGTCAACTGACTCATTGTTCCTTGCATTTGTACCATGGCCTGCTCCCAATTTCTGCTGACCAGATGTCAGATTCTGGTTAACCACAGACTGTTGTTCTTGAGCCACCATTAGTTGTGTCTACCATCTCTTGCAGTTTGGCATTGTTCGAGTTCAGCGATGGTTGCTGGAATTGAGACTGCTGTGGTCGTGCCTCGTTGTATTGATGCCTTGAAAATCCTGGTGGTCCTCCTTGGACTCCATGCTGAGGTTGAGGTTGAAGCTGGTGCGAGTTCAGCGCGTTGTTTGGATTGCCATACCGAGGTTCTGGTGCTGATCTGCACCCAGGGTTGTCTGTTGTTGAACTGTCCGATGAAATTGGCCTCCTCTATTTTCTTCATCTCGGCTACCATGGGGCAGTCCTCATAGTCATGGGCGTCCCCGCACTGAGAGCAGCAGACTTCATTGGAACTTGTAGACACCTTCTTGGCAGATTGCCTAGGGGTTGGCCCCATGGTGAGCTGTTCGAGCATTTTCGCCATACTTCCCATCGTGGTTTTTAGATGCGCTGCTCGGCGGCTATCTGCTCCATCACCGGATCTGGAGCTCGGCTAGAACTGTGACCTATTGAAAATACTCTCCCCCCACTGTTGCTCCATTGGCGTAGCTCCTCACAGTAGGACTCCATTGCTGCCATGAAATCTTCCCCGCTTTTTACTAGCAGGTTCCCTCCTAAAGCAGCTCTTACCTCGCCTCTGTTTTCATCTTTTAGCCCTTGGAAGAATCCTTGAGCCAGCGAGGTGATGTTCTGACCGTGGTGAGGGCACTGGGGGTAGTAGTTCTTTGAATCGGTCCCACGCCTCGCATATTGTCTCACTACCCAGCTGTCTGAATGCCGTTAGATCGGCGATCATCTGTCGTGTCCTGGAGATTGGGATGTATTTCTCATAGAACTTATCCGTCATCTGTTCCCAAGTGGTAATGATGCCTGGTGGTAGTCGATGGAACCATTTTGAAGCTTCTCCTGATAGGCTGTGCTGGAACAGACACAGTCTGGCATATTCTTCCAGGCCTTGCGATAAGCCAAGCGAGTCCAAGTGCACTAGGAATCGGTGTACGTGGTCTAGTGCATCAGCTGGGTCGGCACCTGAAAAGGTTCCTGCAGGGTGATTACGAACAGCATTTGATTGATGGGAGGGTTTTACCTTTTGCCAATCGGCTACAAGTTCTGCAGTTAGATCTGGTAGAACCACTGGGCCTCTTCTTGGTGTGGCTGGTGGTCTGTTTATCCTTCCCATCGTGTATTGGGCCACTGCACCTCCTCCAATTTGGTCATGATTTGCTGCCATGTTGAAATCAAGCTGCCTTCTTGCTCTCAGAGCTTGGAGGTAGACTCTCTCGATTTCGGGATCGAAGTCTGTATCCGGGGGACCAGTTGAACGCGTTCTGCGCATCCACTAGGTACTTATAAAATGGCACAAAAATAAATTAAACCTAAACACAAATAATAGACAAAACAAATAATAATATACAGGTTGTTGTAATAAAGGAACAATTTAACCAAGGCTAGGGACTAGACAAAAGTCAAGTCCCCGGCAACGGCGCCATTTTGCAAACGATAAATTTGATATAAAAATGCTAAGAAATAATCCTAGAAAATAATAAATCAAAAAGACCGTCGGGTTGCAAAAATCCCGGTCGCAGCAGTATAGTAATTAAAAGCGACCTAGGTATCGATCCGCGGGACTTGAGGAAAATAAGTCTAGCCTTAGACAATTGGTAATAAAAAGGGGAATTTGTTTTTGGTGTAATTTAAATGAGAGACAGCAAGAAATTAAATAACAGTTAAGAATTAAAATAACAAAATATTAAAAGTGGTTTGTGAAAATGGAAGAACGGACTCTGGGATCAGGTTTTACTCGTTTGATTAATTATGCTATTCTACCGGTTTAATTAAGAATAAATTGGCAAAATTCCTTTTAAAGTCTTCAGATTTAAATCCTAAATTCTAATGACCTCGTTTACCAGAACATGCAAGGTTTGATATAAACTCAAGCAAAACACATGTAAACGGCTAAGTAAAAAGAAATATATTTTTGCGTCTGAAATACTAGATTTATTCAATCAGAATAAATTTTTTCCATAGACATAGCAATTAATAGGACCAATCTATTTATCACGGATCTGATCAAAATAGATTTCGTAAGGCAATTCAATAATAACTCATGTAATTTATTGTAAAGCGAGAGAATAACATTAATTGTATCAAATTATAATTAATTTAAAAACCGGTAAAATAAATTGCATAATTAAAACAAACTAATAATAACCATCCCCCAGAGTATAATTATTCTAGCCGGACATATTAAATAAATAAACAGAAACAAGAGTAAAAGAAATCATCTGTTTTGTAGACTCCTGAAGCTGCTCCGTTATTTTAACATACCGGGATAGAAGTTGCAATATTTGGATAATATTTGTGGAGAATGTGTAAATAGATGGGAAGTTTGTGGTGGAAATGGAAAATAGTGGAAGTGTGGTGGAAAAAGAAAATAAAATGAAGATGTGAAGGTGTGCTACGTGGGAATTAGAAATGGAGAAATGAAAGTGAAATGGTGGGGGAGTAATGGTCTGCTTCTATGTTCGATCGATGGTTTTAGAGCAGAGATCGAGCAGTATTTAAATAGACTGAAAAGGGAGGAAAAGACAAGGTAATTGATGGGCTGGTAGGTGAGTAAATTGGGGAGAGATTTCAGTCAGACGGCGGCACCGAATCTGCTAAAGTCTTCCTCTTATTCTGCTCGCGTGCTGGAACTGGAAAACTTGCGCACGCCTACAAATTAAGAAGTCTGCAAAAGCAAACTTCCTTTCTTTTTTGATTTTTTTATTATTATTTTTCTGTCTTTGTCTCCACACACATCGTTCATCACTTTTGATTTTGATTTTTTAATTTTTTTTTTTTAATCTTCACGCGTTATCACTTTTGAATTTTTTTTTCCAAACCCACGCGTTCAGATTTTCAATTTTTTTTTTTTTTTTTTTGATCTCGCGTTGCGCTGATCAATTTTTGATTTTTTGATTTTTTTTTAAAAAGAACTAAAAAATATTAATATCGGGATTTACTTCGACAGCACCTAGATTCTTCGTTTGAGCTCCGATTTGTTCCCCGTTTGCGCGTTGGAAAGCTCGCGAGGAGAACTATACATTTCACCATCATTTCCTGATTTTATAATATAAATTGGCGTCAGTTCTGCCTAAAGTAGGAGTCATGAAAAGCATAGGATAAGTGTGAGAAAGCGCGTAAAAAGTTACAAAAAATAAGGATTAGTAACTACAAAACTACATCAATTTCACACTTATCACCGGTCAATGAACTAATTAAGATTCCTGAGTTTATTGCTAAAGTGGGAAAGTTTATATTGATATAATTGGATAAAATAGGTGAGCAGAATAACCCAGGATGCTTCTTTAAAAACAAAAGATTTACAATTTCTATTTCTATTCTATTTTGATTAATTGTTTTTATTATTGTCTTATAAGTTAGCTTTTAATCGCATCTTTCCCTAAAAAATGATAAAACTGTTTACTAGAAGTCTCAGTCAATTACTACACTGTCAACTAACCACAGCGAGGTCCCCAAGAGTACGACAACCCCACAAATCCACTATTCTGCAAAATGATAGGTACACTGCCTAAGTTGTAGAAGTAGTCACATATTTCTCCAATTTTGGCGCCGTTGCCGGGGATCCGGCACGGTTAATTGATGGTTTTTAATTTTATTGAGATTTCTGTTTAGTTTTTTTTTCTTATTTTATTTTATTTTCGCTTCATTTAATGGTATTTAATTTTACTTACTTTATTTGTTTAGCGACTTTCTTGTATTTCTGTTTTATATCTTATTTGTTTTTCTATTTAGTTAATTTTGTTTATGTGTTTATTTTCTATTTTTAGTTCTATTCTACTTGTATTTTTATTTTTGTGTTTGTAGGATAGTTACTGATAATGGAGAGCGGCTACGATGAGGTGAGAAGATTGTTGATTGATTTGGAATGGACGCACATGCAAGAGGAGATATCCTCATATCGAAGGTTGGTCAAGGATTATCAACCACCTCAACAATCAAATCGAGAGCCGTATTGGTGGGAAGTCGACCAGGCTAATACACAGTACCAAGAAGCTCAGTTGGGATATGACTACTTCAATCAGAATGAACAACAATCTACACAAGGGCCAGACGAATTTCTCCCGAGTCAGACCAAGCCGCTAGAAGAGATTCCAGTGGTGACTCCAAGGAGCAAAGATCAATTCAAGCCAGATATTCTTGATGAGGAGATAAAGAAACTTATCAGGACATTTTTCTCCGATGTCGAGTTGGAGCAAATGTCTGAAAGTTACAATTCTCCTCCATCTCCATCCCCAGCACAAGAGGAGCAATTAAACTTGAAGATAATTTTTATGAGCCAGTCCGCAAAGAGGATTATCCTATTGAGCCTCATCAAACAGAGAAGAGGAAATTTACATCCTGGAATCTGAGGAAGGAACACCGCTACCACCAGTCTCTCATCAACTTCCACCCTGCCTCCATAAGCCTCAACAACAATAAAAGGATGTTTACATCCTCCAATTTAAGGAAGAAAAGTCATCACCACCTGGTCTTCTATTATTAGAACTCCGTTACCGGCAGTACCTCCTCTCAAACACCAGGTTTTGTGGAGTATTTACTTTCCTATTTTATTTGCCGAGGTGACGTTTTGTTTTGATCCAGGTGGTTTGCTTTTAATTACTGCTAACTTCGTTTCCTGGCAAAGCTGTTGTCTACTTTTATTTTTGATCCAGGATAACAAAGCGGGAGTCTAGCCAAAGACTATAAATGCGGGCAGTTTACTGGGAGGCAACCCAGTGGTTAAATTTTATTATCCTACTATTTTTGTTTTATGTTTTGTCTTCCATATTATGCCTACATATGTTTTTAAAAAAAAAGAAAGGAGGATGTGCTATCAAATGAAGAGGGGAGAGATATGATTTTATAATATTTTAATGGTGTTTGTGCTTTAATGCAACGCTTTTCAGCGTTTATTTTGGGTAGTTGTGAGTGTGTGCAGGTGAAATTCTAATCATGGTATTTGATGATCTTCAAGGCTGGACACTTGCTTGAATGCAAGTGTGAGGAACGCTACTACCCCATTGCTCGAACTTAAGTGTGAGGAAGGGAACCTTCCTCAATCTACGATATCAGGGGAGTTTCCGTTTCTTTATTTTAAAATGTTTGTGTTCAGTTTATCACGCTTAATGCTTATTTTTATCAGTCCATGATTGTCCTGAATGAAATTCTTCATGAGTCTGGAATATTTTGAAAGGTCTTTTCTTGGTATTTATTTTCGAACAATGAGGACATTGCTCCTCTTAAGTGTGAGGAAGTAGAGACCTTTCCCTGAAAATATGCCAGTTGCACTTAATGTCACACTTCTTTTTATTCGTCTTCTTGCATTGAGAGAATCACTTCTCTAAGAGCTTATAAATGTCGAATTTTTGTGTAAATTTTTTTGCATAAATTTTTAAGTTGAGCTAGGTGACCACCTCAAGAATATTTTTGCTTCAGGTTGTTTGTATATAAAGTTTTATTCAAATGAATTTGCTTTCACTAAAATTTGGTGGATTAAGTTGATTGTGGAAACTGAATTAGTATCTTGGGATTTTGGAAATGATGTGAAAAGTTTGGAATGAAAGGATAAGGCAAGGTACTCCGCTGATCAAAAATATTCCTAACAAACGCAGACCTCGTCTATCCGGTTATTAAGTCCAAGGGGTGCCTTAACACCTATCTACCTAAGGTCTCGGGATCTGGGATAGTTGGCCCAACACCGTTACAAGGATAGAAAAAAAAGTCTGGGTTATGGAAGAACTCTACAAATTCGCAATTACTGGTTTGTTTGTATACATCTTAAAGAAGAATGTTTTGCATGCGAAGAAAAAAATTATTAATTGCAGTTGAATTTTTGTTTTGATCATGAGTACATGGTGTTGAAAGGTATCGCGGAATAAGGCGTTACTTCGCACCCCTTGTCATCCAAAGGTTAAAGGAAAGAAATGGTGGAAGATCCCAAGATAATCTATATTCAAATTTTGTAATCTAACTTATCCATGCTTTTAAAAATCATTCTTTTTCACTGATTGCAAAAACCTACAACCAAGAGCAGAACTATTCTTTTGATTGTCACTCTGCTTACTTCCTGTTTGCATCTCTTTGATCCTGAGGTTCAATACTACGGCCTTAGAGATAGATTTATTCTTTATTTGCTTGAGGACAAGCAAAAGCTAAGTGTGAGGAAGTTTGATAAGTGCGAAATACATCTATCTTTTGGGCTATAATTCTTCCTATTTTCATAACAATTCTTGTCGTATTTCTCACTTATCATATGTTTTTCCTTAGATTTATGTCTTGATATGAACTGATAGATTTTATGTGTCAAAAACAGGAAATAGTCTTGGAATCACATAGTTTACTTCACAAGATTTCCAACGCAACAAAAGGCGAGTGAAACGGAGCTAAAACGAAGAATCCAAGCCCAGTTGAAGATTGCAGAAAAATGAGGAAAAAATACACATGTCCGCGTACCCCACGCGGACGCTTATCCGGACAGCTCTAAAGAAGAATGTGTCCGCATAGCCCCACACGGACTCAAACCCGGACAGGGTGTCCTTACACGGACTCAAACTCGGACATCACACGTCCGCGTAGCCCCACACAGACAGCAACACAGACAGCAACGCGGACACAAACAGATCTTGTTAGGACAAATGTGTCCGTACGCGGATAGAAACTCGGACGTCACACATCCGCATAAGCCCCCACGTGGACAGCAACGCGGACACGTGTAAAGTGCGGCGCCGATTTCCAGATTTCACGCGTTGTAACTTTCGGTGCCGTTTTCTTCTTCTCTTATCTACGACGCCTACAATTATCCATCTACTACCACCGCCTACCTTATATCCCATCTTCCCTTGTCTTCTTCCCTTCCTCTGCTTCTATAAAAACCCACGCTCTTTCAATCTTCTTCATCAACCTTCCTGAATTCAAATTCTCCAGTTTTCTTCTTTTCCTCTTTCTTCTCCTCCTAAACCCCTAAAACCCACCATCGATCAAGTTCCACATCTCCAAACAAAGTTACGTTGTTATTTTCCAGATTTCCAGAGGAAGAAGACGATCTGCACAAACCCAGGCTGTGTCCGGATTTGTGTCCGCATAGACCCCACACGGACAAGAGTTGTCGCGTTTGTGTCCGTGTGGCCCCACACGGACAGGACCAACTTGTGCCTATTTGTTCGTTATTCTTCGTTTCTTACTTGTTTATCATCGTTTTGAGGTCGGCAATAATCACGGAGACGAGCCCGGAAGCGGAACAACTCTCCCCAAATAGAGTTCTTTCTTTCCTTTAACTTTACTCTGTTTTAATGTCTATCTTATTATTGATGTTTGTTTTTATAATTATGTGTGATTAATAAACCTAGCCTCCCGGTTTGGAAGTGAGCCTATTTTATATAATTGTGTTATGTAACTTTCCACTATAATTCATCTAAGCAATATTTTGATTCTTGTCCTTAATGCGCTTTAATCTTCTTGTATAATTATTAAAGTGATATTTGTAGTCTCATGTTGAAATGCGGTGCTAAGACAAGGTTCTCGACAGAGGAAGTCAAATCGGGTTAACGACTAGAAGCGTGTCTCGCCTATAGGTTAATCTGTCTCCAATAGGAATTGTTAATAATGCGATTGGTTGAACTAACTTGGGCATATTTTGCGGCTTGTTATTTCTGCTAGTTATGGTTTGTTGTACAAGGACCGATCAATGAACTAATTAAGATTCCTGAGTTTATTGCTAAAGTGGGAAAGTTTATATTGATATAATTAGATAAAATAGGTGAGCAGAATAACCCAGGATGCTTCTTTAAAAACAAAAGATTTACAATTTCTATTTAGATTCTGTTTTGATTAATTGTTTTTATTATTGTCTTATAAGTTAGCTTTTAATCGCATCTTTCCCTAAAAAATGATAAAACCTGTTTACTAGAAGTCTCAGTCAATTTACTACACTGTCAACTAACCACAGCGAGGTCCCCAAGAGTACGACAACCCCACAAATCCACTATTCCGCAAAACGATAGGTACACTGCCTAAGTTGTAGAAGTAGTCATATATTTCTCCAACACTCCACTAGAATGTCTCTCGAAGGTCCCGGTACATCTTCACACCACCTGGGTGTACCGAGTACGGGGCTCCATGAGCCTCCTGCATAATCTCCCGCCTCAGAGCATCGTCTCCAGGCACACAAACACGGTCTCTGAATCTCAGACAGCCATCCTTTGAAACCCGAAACTCAGACTCCTGACCAGTAGATAATCCCTCTCTGATCTTACTCAACCCAACATCGAGCTCCTGACTGGCCTTGATCCGGTCGATCAAGGTAGGCTGAACCTGCAACGCTGCCAACACCCTAGACCTCTCTGGACGGATGACCCAGATACCCATACGCTACAACTCGAGAGAAGACCTCTACACACTAGACAAAGCACAAACAGCTCCAGACGGACCCCTCATACTGAGCGCATCAGCAACCACATTCACTTTACCAGGATGGTAGAGGATCTCCAAATCATAATCGTGCAACAACTCCAGCCACCTCCTCTGCCTCAAGTTCAACTCCTTCTGAGTGAACAAGTACTTGAGGCTCTTGTGATCCGTATACACCTTGCACGAAGCTCCATAGAGGTAGTGCCTCCAAATCTTCAAAGCAAACACTATAGCAGCTAACTCCAGGTCATGGGTCGGATAGTTCTTCTCGTATGGCTTAAGCTGACGGGAGCCATACGCTACTACCTTCCCATGCTGCATCAGAACACACCCAAGTCCCTTGTGGGACGTATCACAGAATACCTCTAGACCCTCGGTCCCCTCTGGAAGAGTCAAAATCGGCGCAGACGTCAGCCTCTTCTCCAGCTCCTGAAAGCACTGCTCACAGGCCTCGCTCCACTCGAACTTCACCTCCTTCTACAGCAGGCGAGTCAAAGGAATCACCAACTTGGAGAAGCCCTCCACAAATTTACGATAGTAGCCCCGCTAGTCCAAGGAAGCTACGACTCTCGCCAACATTAGTAGGCCTGGCCCACTCAGTAATAGCTCTAATCTTCTCCGGGTCCACGGAGATACCATCCTTGGAGACCACATATCCCAAGAATACTACCTAGTCCAACCAGAACTCACACTTCTTCAGCTTCGTGTACAACTCTTTCTCCCTCAAAGTCTGGAGAACGGTTCTCAGATGCTCCTCGTGCTCCCCAGCACTCTTGGAATACACCAAGATGTCATCAATAAACACCACGACAAACTGGTCCAAAACGGCTTAAAGACCCGGTTCATCATGTCCATAAACACAAAAGGCACATTCGTCAGACCGAATGACATCACTAGGAACTCGTAATGTCCATAACGAGTCCTGAAGGCGGACTTAGGCACGTCGTCTGCCTTAATCCTCAGCTGATGATAACAGGACCTCAGATCGATCTTCGAGAACACCTTAGCTCCGGCTAACTGGTCGAACAAGTCATCTATGCGTGGGAGAGGATACCTATTATTAATGGTAACCTTATTGCTCCTTGTAGTTAATGCATAAACGCATACTGCCATCCTTCTTCTTAACAAACAGAACGGGCGCTCCCCAAGGCGACACACTAGGGCGAATAAAGCCCTTATCCAACAGCTCCTGCAACTGGATCTTCAGCTCCTTAAGCTCAGCAGGCGCCATCCGGTATAGGGCCTTGGAAATCGGCTGAGTCTCAGGTGCGAGCTCGATCGAGAACTCCACCTCTCTGACAGGGGAAGCCCAGGCACATCATCCTGGAAAACGTCTGGAAAGTCTCTGACCACTGGGATATCCTCTAACTTCGCATCCTTGGGAACCTCAGGGATGTAGCACAAAAATCCCTGACATCCTTTCCTAAGATAGCCAAACGCCTGCATGGCTGAGATGACTGGCGGCGAGCACGGGATTCCATTCCCTGCTACAATCAGGCGGGGCTGACTCGGCTCCTCAAAAGTAACTCTCAAAGCGGCACAATCAATATGGGCATGGTGGGCAGCAAGCCAATTCATACCCAGAATCACATTAAAATTGGTCATCTCCATAGGGATGAGGTTAGCATACAGAGTCCTATCTCTGACTAACACAGGACTATCCTTACAAACAGAATTCAGAAGCATAGAAGAGTCCCTAACCAGTGGACTATGCACACACAACTCAATACCCAAGGGCACAATAGGCAAACCGAGCTCACCCACCAACTCAGCAGAAATAAAAGAGTGGGTGGCTCCAGAGGCAAACAAACAGAAAACAGAACGAGATGACAGCTGAAGAATACCTGTGACAACTCTGTCAGTGGATCGGTCCCTCTCTCCAGCCATCGCGTACACTCTGGCCTGGCCCCGGGGTTTTTTTGCTCAGCCCGGTCTCGATCTCTAGACTCTGAAGCAGACCCTCCAGTCCTACCTCTTCTCCTCTCGGCCTGAGGGCAATCAGCAGTCCTATGCTCCAAGGAACCACACTTGAAGCAAGCTCCAGACTTCTTGTAGCAGTCCTGACCTCGATGGAACTTTCCACACACCTGGCACTTCGGAACGGACGATGAAGAAGACGAGCCACCTCTGTCCCTCGAACCCTGACAGTCCCCAGATCGGTCTCCAATAGACTGCTTCTTCTGAGAAGCAGACTGATCCATCCTATCGCCATCCTAGACCGCTGCTTCCTCTTCTGGTCCTTCCCACCAGACTGGCAGCCCCTCAGATCTGCCTCCACCAACAGGACAACATCAACAACGTCCCTGAAGGTCTTGTGATGCAGCGGCATCACAGCAGAGCGGATGTCTGACCTCAGACCGCTCTCGAACTTCCTGGCCTCCCTATGCTCGTCAGGCTCAGGTGAAAACTTCGACAAGCTGATGAACTTCCTGACGTAGTCCTCCACACTCATATCTCGGCCCTGGCGAAGCCGGTTATACTCTAGGATGCGCTGGTCCTTATAAACATTGGGGTAGAATTGTTTGTTGAACTCCCAGTGAACTGGTCCCATGTCCAGAGCTGTGGGAACCTCCCCATCACAGACCTCCACCACTCCTTAGCCTCAGCCTTAAACAGAAAAGTGGCAAAATCAACCTTCTGCTCCTCCTCGGAGCCCATGACCCGAAGTAAGTCCTCCACCTCAGTCAACCAATGACTGGCCTCATGGGGATCTCCTACCCCGTCGAATGCTGAAGGCTTCAGCTTCATGAACTCCTAAAGCGCCTTTACATTCCTCCCTCCAGCATCGGCAGCCCCGGCTGCGCCACCACCAGCTGCTCCTCCTCCAGGGGCTCCTCCAGCTGCAACTGTCTACAACAGCTGAGTCATAAACTGCTGGACTGCCTCGGCGACATCGCCGTGTGGAGTAACTGGAGCTCTTCGTGGCGACATTCTGAAAATCCACAGAGCAAGCAATTCAGACTTGAAACTCCAACGAATAGATACTAACGACTGACTAAAGCTAGATTCCCATCAGATTAGAACCCAGAGCTCTGATACCACTAAATGTAACACACTCAAACACTGGCCTAGGAGTTAGGGGTATTACACGCCGCGTATTATTACATATTAACGCAAGGCTCTAACTATCGTACGCAAATAATTAGAATAAAGGCCCAAACGAAATACTTGTATAGAAGGTATAGTCAAATGTAACAAAGTATTCTTAAATCCAAATACAAAGTAACTGTCAAAATAGAAGTCAAGGAGTAGGTGCCAAACACTACTCAGGCTCGTAGGCAACAAAACTAATATGAATGTCTCAAAAGAACTGAAATAACATAAGCAAAACTCCAGAAGCTGAACATGTGATCCTCGCTGATCAATCTGCAATGTTAGTAAGAGTAGGGGAATGAGCATCCAACTATGCCCAATAGATGACCAACATCATCAACCAGCATGCTCAAAACATTTAATAAAATGTTATCAAATCAGAAGTAAACAGAGGAAGTCACATTCCAAGTCAGAAAGCAGAAGTAGAAGTCCAATCACAATAGGACTAAACAGAGTTCAACGCAGACAGAGTTAGAAACAGAAGGGGACCCTAGTTAACCGCAACATACAGACAGAACGGATAAAATCCGTGAACAGAACGAGGAAACATCACTCGTGAGCAGAACAGGTGGGAACTTGTGAACAGAACGGGAAAAGCGCCCATGAAACAGAAGGACGTCCTACGCAGCGCGCTACGAGATAGCTAAACCAGCCATCCACGGTTCAGATACAGAGATAACTAGGTCCCAAAACAGAAGCTTAAATACAGTTAAGCATATGTGCCTCACAGGCACCACAAAACATTTAGATAACTTGGAAATCAGAAGGGGAATCCAACCCCGCAAATGGAAGTCAAAACGGAGCTCAAACGAGCAAGATAGGGCGCAAACATTGCCATGTCCGAACTTGTGTCCGAACGTCGAATTTCGGATGCAAGTCGCGGCTCAAAAGCCACAACCAGACGAATGTCCGAACATGTGTCCGAACATCAAAGTTCGGGCACAAGTCGAACTTAAAACAGAGGCAGAGATAGAAGGGTGTCCGAACATCAAAGATCAGACGGTTGTGTCCGAATCTCTAAGTTCGGACGCATGTCAAAAAAAAATCAGAAGAAGTAGCAGAGGGTGTCCGAACTTCTGTCCGGACTTACAAGTTCGGACACCATATGAAACTTGTAAGTCGGACTCGACTTGCACCCCGTCCGAACATCAAAGCTCGGACGGAAGTTCGGACACGTTTAAAAACTCAGAAAAACAGAACGTAAACAGGGTCTGTCCGAACATCAACATTCGGACAGACGTTCGGACACATCGAAAAGTGCAGTTTTCAGAAACGAATTGCACGCAAACCGGAGGCTCCAAACACATTCAAATTGACAACAATTTATAGAAAAAACCTTGGGGGTTTGTAACCATTAAAACAACAGTCTAAACAGACAGATTCACAACCAGAACGCAGAAGAAACAATTCGCAATTAAACCCCCAAACTGAAACTCCCCAAGGCTGAATAGCCGAATCCGAAAGCCACCTACCTCGTTAAACAGTAGAAGACTAGTCCGAATCTGAAACAGAACACTCGATCAACAACGCAGCCCGGGTTGGAGTTCCAAACAGTCACTGATTCCAAAATGTAGAGACCAAAACCCAAATCAGAAATCGACAGAACTTCCCAAATTCAGAAACCATGAATAACACAGTCACAACCCTTACCTGAATTCGACCACGAAATCATAGAGAACGCCAACCGAAGCAGAATCGACGAGGGAATGGAACAAAATCTGATTCCTAATCAGATTGCAGAGAAGAATCAGAAAAGGGAAGGTCTCAAAAACTGAAGAATTGGAGAACGATAATCTGACATCTTACCTTAATCTGAATCGGAATTCACAACGGAGAAGGATCCACCTCCGAGACTCAATTTGCAGAACTTCAATCAGCAGAGCTTGGACACTTGAATGTACTGATAAGTGTAAATATATCTATTCCTAGGACTTTAATTCTTCCTATTTTTATAACAATGTATGTCATATTTTACATTTATCATATGCTTTCTTAGATTTATGTTTTAATGTCAACTCATATATTTTATTTTGTTTATATAGGAAAATGTCTCACATATTATATATATACTACATATATATATATAGTATGTATATATATGTTACATGCAGGTAAATATATATGGGCTTTTGACACGAGAGGTGCAGACATTGGAAATGAATTGGGTTAACAATTCGAGCCTGTTGCTCATTTAACACGGACCGACAGGGACAAAAAAATAAAAAGCAGATTACAAAACAATAGAGAATAGTATAAGGAAAAGCCCATGCATAACAGGGGAGACACGCTGGAGATCAATCGCACTATTCACTAGGGGAATCATCTTCACAATACTAGACACCCTGTTATATAGAGACGGAGGGAGGAGACTGTACCGGCATCGGGGGGACGGATCATCTCCGATCACACACCACCTCACGCTACTCCATCTCACCCATACACCACCGCCTCACTCACCTTCTTCACCATCGACCCAACGCCACCATTCATCCACATCCTTGCCATTCATCACCATTCACACCGACGATACACCAGCGTCGCCCCATCTTCTTTCACTTACGCCACAACTCACAACATTCCATCGTCATTACTACCTCCATCACACCCGACACCATTTCCAAACTCACCTCACCTCACCATCATCATTTCATCTTCGTCTTCATACCACCTCCTTCACCGACGCTTCGACCACACATCACCGACTCCCGCCACTACCATCTATCGTTCACCTCCATCGACAACGCCATCGTCGCCACCGTCATCATCGACCGCACCTCACACCACCGCTTCCATTTACATCACCGTTTTCACCACCATTCGACTAACCCCATGGATCGATGCCTCGTCAACACCCGCTCCATCACCATTCAGCCGCTCCATCACCATTCACCCGCTCCATCACCATTCACCCGCCTCATCACTGACGCCACCATTCACCATCATCGACGACATCACAACATCGATCATATCACCTTCACCATGCCTCATCACCTTCATCGCGACACTGACACCGTCTCTACGTACTTTCGTACGCCGACACTCACCATCGTCTTTCGCCTCATCCGTATCATCTTCACCGCCTTCATCGACGCCATCACACCTCAAACTCCATCGGCTTCTCCCCACTGTCATTGTCTGTACTCACCATTCCAGTGGAAATTTTCGTCGACGAAATAACGAAGAAGAACAGAGGCGAATCGTGAGAATTAACAGAGGAGATGCTGACGTGGAGAAATGGTTCGGTAAAATACAAAGTGGGAACCGACCTTGAGTAAGCCGGTTCGGGCAAGGCAAAACTGAAATATAAAACCGGACCGGTCTGGTTCAATTATAATGGGTTTGCTAAAACCAACTCTTTATAATTGTTACATCTTACATGTTTATTAATTGCAGTTTTGGGTTATCACATAACATTTAATATTGGTTTTAACGTGTGCCTTTATTGAACTTATATTTCTACTGGTTTAGTTAACATATAGATTGTTACAATTAATGTGCTTCCCTACAATAATTCTGATCGTTTAATTGCATTATCTTTCTAAATCTATTTTGACCCGATCCAGTGAAAAATAGATAGGTTCGTTTAATTCGTAAATTTGTGGAAAACTTGTTTTCATCGGACAAGTTAATACTTCATCTGCATAAATATTATCTCTCAACTTATTTTGTTTACATGTGTTTGCTGGTCTAAAATCAAGTCATAGCATGTTCTGGTAAACAAATTCGTCAGAGTTATTATTTTTGCCAATGTATAAACCAGGAGAAATAACATAACTAACCAAACTGCAATAACTGGAACCCGGAGTCCCGCTCAATCATATCATCCATCATTTTAATTTATCTGTTATTTTATTTATTTGCATTTTATCAGTTTCATTTACAATTCAGTAAAACCCCCCTTTTGTGACATGCTTAGGAATTAGACATTTTCGCTTAAGTCCCACGGTTCGATTACCCGGTTGCTTCAATTTCACTATACTACTGCGACCGGAATTGTTTGCAGCCCGATAGATGTTTTGACTCACTCTTATTTACTATTTTTTTCCAGGTCAGAAATCATGTCTGCAAATTGGCGCCGTTGCCAGGGACTTGACTTTGTCTAGTCCCTAAGCCCCGGATAATCCAATGTTATTTTGATATTTTGTTTCTTTAATATTTGTTTTTTATTTTATTTTATTTCTTTCGGTTTTATTTTGTTACTAACATTCTGTTTGCTATTTTTGATTTCTGTTTCATAATTCATTTCCTTTTATTTATTGTCATTTTCTTTGTTTCTAACATTCTGTTTGCTAACCTAACCCATTGTTTTTCTTTATAGTTATTTAATTTTCCAGTTATTTATTTTATTGCTATCTTAATTCTCTCATTTAAATTCTGCTATTTAAATTTCAGTTATTTAAATTCCTGTCATTTATTTTCAGTCATTTACATTCCAGTAATCTGGTCCTTTTCAGTTATCTACATTCTAGTAATCTGGTCCTTTTCAGTCATTTAAATTCCTGTCATTTAAATTCCAGTCATTCAAATTTCAGTCATTTAAATTCCGCTATTTAAATTCTGCTATTTAAATTCTAGTTATTTAAATTCCTGTCATTTAATTTATTGTCATTTAAATTCCAGTCATTTAAATTCCAGCTATTTAAATTCCAGCTATTTAAATTCCAGCTATTTAAATTATTGTCATTTAAATTCCAGTCATTTAAATTCTGTTTCTTTATTTAATTGTCATCTGCATTCCAGTTATTTATTTACCGTCATTTAAACTCTAGTTATTTATTTCCAGTAATTTATTTTATCGTCGTTTCAATATCAGTTTTTTATTTTTTCGTCATTTAAATCCCTGTCATCTAAATTCTGTCATTTAAATTCCTGTTATTTATTTTGTCCCTTACTTTTTATTTTATTTATAGTTTCCATTTTCTATTTACTACTTAATTATTTTCTTATAGTTATTTTTCAGTTGCTTAATTTATTTTGTTATTTATCTGCTTTTTTTATTCTTATTTAATTATTTGTTTTAGTTATTTTGATAAAAAAATGGCAATGGATTTGGTTGTCAATTATTATTAATTTGTTTTATTAGTTCATTTTGTTCTTAGTTTTTATTATTTCTAACTAATAATGGCAAGTGAGGAGCAATTCATATGGGAATCCTTTTATTCCCAAGATATATATTGCTCGTATTGTAGGGGACTTCACGAGTTCAATTTTTGTCCCAAAGTTGAAGAAATGTGGCGGCATCGAATCCAACAGCAAATTGAAAAGGAGTTCGACCGAGAACCACGCTACTCACAAGACATATATTGCTCGGTATGTGGGGGAGATCATGAGTTTGAGGACTGTCTCGTAGTACAAGAGCAACTATGGTTAGAGGATCAACCAGACTACCTGGAGCGAATCGGTGTTGCATAACACAATACGATCATGAGCAATATTTTCGAACAACCTGTTGGAGGAGACCATGAGAGTGCTCATGGTTCGACAATCATGCTCCATACATTAGCCCAACAGGAGCAACAACCGGAGAGTGAAATGATCCATGAAGTGGAGGAAAAAGACCTCGACATAAACCAACTACAGCTCTACACTACATTAGTGAAGATAAATGCAATGATGGAAGATCCACTTGCATCGCAACAACTGGAGAGCGAAATGGTTCATATAGTGGATCACCTTACTGAGGACTTGAGTTGCTCGCTATCACCTCCCCCGTTCGAACCTGAGCAAACAGCATCGAACCATCTGCCTGAGCTTGAAGACAAGCCATCAGAGGGCAACTTCCACCTTGACTTCATGGAGCCTCCTCCCTCTGAAGTCAACTACCGTTATTTCCCCTCCTTCTCCGTGCTTTACCCAGAAGATAAGGATACTTATCACCTCAAATTAGAGAAGAAGGAACCGCCGTCACCTCCCGCCAAGTCATCCAAACAAAACACCACTATCACCCTCGAGGAACCAATTCCCTCTGAAGTTGATTTCCATCAAGGCTCTTCCTATGAGCCTCTCCAAGAAAATAAGGATATCTACATCCTCAAATTTGAGGAGGAGGAGCCATCCAACTTTGACTTTCATCTGGAGGATCAAGGCCTTCCCCACCCATGCACAAAAGAAGTAGGGTGGAAACTCGAAGTCCACTCCCTAAGTGTGGAGGCCACCTTCCCTTTTGATCCGGGACAAGAGTTTGAAGATAAAACCCGCCTCGGAGTTCTCCCTGAACCGCTCAACAAAGATAAGGATATATTCATCCTTGAATTTGAAGAGAGGTCTCCACCACCTTGCCAGTATCACAACCTTTTCGAGCCTCACCTAAAGGAGGAAGATGTTTACATCCTCCAATTCGAGGGAAGAACAGCATTCAGCACCTGGTCTTCTGCTTGAGACCCGTTACCATCAATACCTCCTCAAGAATCAGGTTTTGTGGAGCATTTATTTTCCTATTCTTTTGTTGAGGTAACATTTTGTTTTGATCCAGGTGGTTTAATACTGATTGCTGGCCACGTCGTATCCCCGTTGACACCACTATCAACTTTTATTTTTGATTCGGGATAACGAAGCAGAAGTCTAGCCAAAGACTATAAAGAAGGGCAGCTTACTGGGAGGCAACCCAGTGGTTAATTAAATTTATGTTGTTTTTGTTTTTTCTGGTTTATTTTTATCTTCTTTCTTTTATTTAGAAGTGAAAATGGTGCCTGTGCTTTAATGCAACGCTTTCAGCGTTTTTGTGGGAATTGTGAGAGTGTGCAGGTGAAATTTGTTGTGTTGTTTGATGCTCTCGAAGGCTGGACACTTGCATGAACACAAGTGTGAGGAAGGCTACTACCCCATGCACGAGCTTAAGTGTGAGGAAGAGAACCTTCCTCAATCTACGATATCAGGGGAGTTTCAGTTTTCCTTTATTTAAATGTTTATGTTCAGCCTATCATGCTTAATGCTTATTTTATAACAGTCCATTATTGTCCTGAATGAAAATCTTTATGAGTCTGGCATATTTTGAAAGGTCTTTTCTTGATTTTATTTTTGAACAATGAGGACATTGCTCCTCTTAAGTGTGAGGAAGTAGGACCTTTCCCTGAAAATATGCAGTTGCACTTAATGCCACATTTGTTTTTGTTTGTCCTCTTATTTTGAAAGAATTATCTCTTGTAAGTGGCCGAAAAGGAAAAAAATATAATAATAATAATTTGGAAGTTTTGAAAACGAGCCTGATGGCCACCTCAAGAATCGTTCTGCTTTTGGCTGTTTGTTTGTTTAGTTTTATTCAAATTATATCTGTTTTCACTGAAATTCGGTGGATTAGCTGATTATGAAAATTGAATTGGTCTAGTTTTGGGGTCTGTAGAATAATGTGAAAGTTTGGAATGAAAGGATAAGGCAAGGTACTCCGCTGATCTGAATTAAAATTCTGAACCAAAACAGGCCTCTTCATTCGGTTATTAAGTCCTTGGGGTGCCTTATCACCCATCTACCTAAGGTCTTGTGATCTGGGATAGAAGTCCCAAAGCCACTACAAGAGTGATGAGAAAAGTCTGAGGGGATGAATGAAATATGTGCATGGCAAAATGATTAAGGAAAGTGAACTTTGAAAAAAAATTAAATGTGTAATTCATCTTTGCTTATTCTGATCATGAGTATGTGGTGTTGAAAGGTATCACGGAATAAGGTGTTACTTCACACCCCTGTCATCCAAAGGTTAGAGGAAAAAAATGGTGGAGGATCCCAAGCTATTCTGTTTCAGTTTCTATAATCTAACTTCTCCATGCTTTTTAACTTCATTCTTTTTCACTGTTTGCGAAAACCTATAGCTAGTAGCAGAACTTTTCTTTTGATTGTCATTTTGCTTGTTTTCCTTAAGTAGTTGTTTGATCCTGAGTTTCAATACTTCGGCCCTTAAGAGTAGTCATATTCTATATTTGCTTGAGGACAAGCAAAAGCTAAGTGTGAGGAAGTTTGATAAGTGTAAAATATATCTATTCCTAGGACTTTAATTCTTCCTATTTTTATAACAATGTATGTCATATTTTACATTTATCATATGCTTTCTTAGATTTATGTTTTAATGTCAACTCATATATTTTATTTGTTTATATAGGAAAATGTCTCACATATTATATATATACTATATATATATATAGTATGTATATATATGTTACATGCAGGTAAATATATATATGGGATTTTGACACGAGAGGTGCAAACATTGGAAATGAATTGGGTTAACAATTCGAGCCTGTTGCTCGTTTAACACGGACCGACAGGGACAAAAAAAAAAAGCAGATTACAAAACAATAGAGAATAGTATAAGGAAAAGCCCATGCATAACAGGGGAGACACGCTGGAGATCGATCGCACTATTCACTGGGGGAATCATCTTCACATACTAGACACCCTGTTATATAGAGACGGAGGGAGGAGACTGTACCGGCATCGGGGGGACGGATCATTTCCGATCACACACCACCTCACGCTACTCCATCTCACCCATACACCACCGCCTCACTCACCTTCTTCACCATCGACCCAACGCCACCATTTCATCCACATCCTTGCCATTCATCACCATTCACACCGACGATACACCAGCGTCGCCCCATCTTCTTTCACTTACACCGCAACTCACAACATTCCATCGTCATTACTACCTCCATCGCACCCAACACCATTTCCAACCTCACCTCGCCTCACCATCATCATTTCATCTCCGTCTTCATACCACCTCCTTCACCGACGCTTCGACCACACATCACCGACTCCCGCCACTACCATCTATCGTTCACCTCCATCGACAACGCCATCGTCGCCACCGTCATCATCGACCGCGCCTCACACCACCGCTTCCATTTACATCACCGTTTTGACCACCATTCGACTAACCTGTGGATCGATGCCTCGTCAACACCCGCTCCATCACCATTCACCCGCTCCATCACCATTCACCCGCTCCATCACCATTCACCCGCCTCATCACCGACGCCACCATTCACCATCATCGACGACATCACAACATCGATCATATCACCTTCACCACGCCTCATCACCTTTATCGCGACACTGACACCGTCTCTACGTACTTCCGTACGCCAACACTCACCATCATCTTCGCCTCATCCGTATCATCTTCACCGCCTTCATCGACATCATCACACCTCAAACTCCATCGGCTTCTCCCCACTGTCATTGTCTGTACTCACCATTCCAGTGGAAATTTTCGTCGACGAAATAACGAAGAAGAACAGAGGCGAATCACGAGAATTAACAGAGGAGATGCTGACATGGAGAAATGGTTCGGTAAAATACAAAGTGGGAACCGACCTTGAGTAAGCCGGTTCGGGCAAGGCAAAACTGAAATATAAAACCGTACCGGTCTGGTTCAATTATAATGGGTTTGCTAAAACCAACTCTTTATAATTGTTACATCTTACATGTTTATTAATTGTAGTTTTGGGTTATCACATAACATTAATATTGGTTTTAACGTGTGCCTTTATTGAATTTATATTTCTACTGGTTTAGTTAACATATTGATTGTTACAATTAATGTGCTTCCCTACAATAATTCTGATCGTTTAATTGCATTATCTTTCTAAATCTATTTTGACCCGATCCAGTGACAAATAGATAGGTTCGATTAATTCGTAAATTTGTGGAAAACTTGTTTTCATCGGACAAGTTAATACTTCATCTGCATAAATATTATCTCTCGACTTATTTTGTTTACATGTGTTTTGCTGGTCTAAAATCAAGTCATAGCATGTTCTGGTAAACAAATTTGTCAGAGTTATTATTTTTGCCAATCTATAAACCAGGAGAATAACATAACTAACCAAACTGCAATAACCGGAACCCGGAGTCCCGCTCAATCATATCATCCATCATTTTAATTTATCTGTTATTTTATTTATTTGCATTTTATCAGTTTCATTTACAATTCAGTAAAACCCCCCTTTTGTGACATGCTTAGGAATTAGACATTTTCGCTTAAGTCCCACGGTTCGATTACCCGGTTGCTTCAATTTCACTATACTACTGCGACCGGGATTGTTTGCAGCCCGATAGATGTTTTGACTCACTCTTTATTTACTATTTTTTTTCCAGGTCAGAAATCATGTCTGCATGTACGTAACTTTGAGAGAGGGAGGAGAAGAGAGGAGATAAGCGTCTGATAGTTTTCAAAACTGAACGGGAATAGAAGCGTGACTGAGAACGTGATTAGGAAGTGGAGGAAATACTGATTAAGAGAAATTAATTTAGGAAATGTTAATTCTCACCAGAAAATAAAATGGAAGGGGAGAAAGACTTCTTCGTCCTTGTCTTTAATCAAAAGGGCTCTCATGTCCTGAATCCAAAATAAATTAATATAGGCCACTTGCGACGAAATAAAATGCAAAAATTCTGAAACCAACTTTGGGTTATAACAGTAAGTATCAAAAGAAATTCCCGTGACCTAGAATGGTTCGTTGGTCGGAGACTCTACCGCTGGAGCGGCTACTGCCGTGGGTGACCCGCCATGAGATATGGGTATGAATAGAGACACGTCATTTTAACGAGACGTCGTCATAGGCATGAGACTAAACAATATACGAACAACTAGATAGCTCGTATTACTTGCAAGAATCAATTGGGGCCTTAAGTCCAAGACGCGAATAAACCGAACTTTTATAACTCTCGTACTGTCTCGCTCGTTGTTTAGTATGCTTATAATATGCTGCTGTGTGATATGTGAATAACATGTTGTGTGTGGTGTGTTTGTGGATTGGTTGAGTTGAGTCGCTGTACTCGTATATATGTTTGTGGATTGGTTGAGTTGAGTCGCTGTACTAGTATATGAATTATTGTGGATTGTTGAGTTGAGTCGCTGTGTACTCGTATGTGAATTATTATGTGTTTGGTTGAGTGGAGTCTTTGTACTCATATATGTGTTGTGACACATTTCAGTTGGTTTATTGTGGTGTGATATGTGAAGCCGGGGGCTTGTTTGTTATTTGAGTTTACTGCAATATTATTATTGCTTTACAGTTTTATAATAAACGACATGCATGAAAATGAACTGCATGCTCTCGACCAATTAACTGAGGGTATGAGGGGGCATGATAGTCATGTAGTAGCATACTCAACGGGGGCTGATTCCATACCACAAACAAACATTTTTCAGGTATGCAGCTTCCGGTGTCGACAGAGAGCGGGACGCGCTGGGTAGCTAGTCGCAGTTATTTAATTATGTACCATTGTATTATGATACGAATGTAGAAATGTGTATAGGACTTGAATACTTAGAATGCTCACTAATGAATGTATTTTGGATTGGAATGGAAAGTGAGATATATCTCTTGTTGTCACTGCGGGAAATTGTTTCGTAATATGAATGTTTAAGTAAATGTGTTATTACTCGTATGGGCGAGTGAGAATGGTAACACCAGCAGTTTAATTGTGTTTAGATTATCACTGCGATTGTAAGTTAAGAACGAGTTTTGGACGTCGATTAGGAGCCGATTAAGTAGGGGTGTTGTGAGGATACGTGACCTGAGATAGTAGGATCTCGACAGTGAGCATAGGTTTTGGGAATACGGGAAACGTTGTGAGGATATGTGACCTTACAAGGTCGATGCAATGCTGAACACTTGCACACAATAGCCGTAGAGGCATTTCAACACTTAACGACCGAGACTGCGGTATGGACCGAGAGTAAGGGTCTAACCCGTCCTCCTGACAGACGTCAAGGAGAGGTCCGGGTAAGAGTACTAATGAAGGACGAGGCGCAACGGAAGGGGGTGAAGGTCCAAACACCCAAGTAACACGAAGACGGTAGGAACCGCTCGCACTTGATGGGAGAACATCCCGGGAATTAGCAATGGTACCCCACCGGCCATAGCCCGTACCTCGAGTACTGCCTAGTGAGACAATGAAATGAGAAGCACCATGGAAAAGGATTATTCCTCCGGATCGGGAAGACCCGATGTGGTTGTTATGAGGATTATGATAATTGTAAGAGATGAGAACTAGTGATGTGATAGATTGTTGAGGACCGGGGGTCCTAGTAATGACGTTTGTCTACGATACCAATTATGAGTTGAATATTAAGCTGAAGTTAAAGAGATAATTCCCGTAGGACTAATGGGGTCAGCTTGCAATAAGCGAAGCAACCCTGTCCTACATCCAGGAAAAGCACTAATAAGTGCGCCTGGGGGAAGGAAAGTGGAAACAACGAGTGGAGATTTAACCTATGAGATATGTAACGAAACAAAATTGATGACCTTTTCGAAGTCTCACCCGAAGCGAGTGACTCTGAACCCATGCAACACTGAAGGTTCAAGATGGCCCGACGTGCATGTGAAGAGATCATGAGAGCTATGGAAATAAGAACTCGCTAAATTGCTACCATGCAACATCTCGGAAGGAAAGTAATACCTTACTACCACAGTAAACCTGTGGGAACGAGTGCGGGAATGAGACGTAATGTATTAATCTGGACAAAAACCTCCTCGACAGGAGTGGAAACCCGATTAGGGAATAGCATTGCAACTGACACGCACCGTACCAGTGGCTCAGTCTGCATGGCGCACTTGCCACAACAAGTTCTATACTAACTAAAGTACTAAATTTCAATCTTCCTTGCGCACTTGCTACAGCAAGTGCAACGATGGTAAACTATCCCCATAGAACCGAGTAGTCCAGGTGGTTACCAATAAACACTAAATTTCATGTGAGTCCGTAATGCAATGAAGCAAGGACATAGCCTTTCTAACAACAGGGTTACGAAACCCTTGGGTTGGAGGTTGATAAAACCTCGGGAAGACCTAGCCGGTCTGACCATTAAACCTAAAAAGAATACACCATTTAGCAGAGTGTGAAGTGGAGTTGATGAACACAACTGTAATTAGTGCCTATGAGCCTAACCCCAGTGCCGGTACGGACAATAAGCGTCAAGTAATACCGGTGGGGAGTGTCGAGTCTTCAGGACCAGCACAACCATACTTAGGGAGTGCACGACACTTGTGGTTAAACCACTACCGTTAATATTGCGAAAGAGCAAGGAGTGGGCTATACAAGCCAAGATGTAAATGATAACCCATCCAATTGAGTAGATGAAGAGTATAGACAAGTGCCGTTATGGCAAACTATTTTTGAGTAGTAAGAGAAGAATAGGCAAATGCGAACGTGCAATGAAAGGGTCCGATGTTATGCCCGAACCACACACACCGGGGGTGTTGTGAATCCAGTAGACTGCTAGACTCCAGTACGGAGGGCAGGGGATTATGACTAAACAATGAATTTTCCTGAGGACGGATGATACCGTGACCTCGAAAAGGAAGGATGAGATATGAAACTGATGAGAGTTAGAACGACATAACGGAGAGCGATGGTCAGCAGAACCCACTAAGTTTGTGAGTATCCAATTGTAACCCTTAGGAGAAAGTATTGGAACCAACTAGGATTAAATTAAATACAGAGACCAACAATTATTTAGTTGTCAGAATAGGCACTGAGCCTAAATACCGTAAGGCATAGGCCTACGAGAGGATGTATTTAATACCACCATAGTGACCCAAATCTAGGAGAGCGAAGGTGATAAATCACAAACACTGATTAACATCAGACTGAAAAAGGGACTACCATAAGACGGAGAAAACACGACGTGTCAATCCTTATCGTGGAGCCCAGACTACACCAGAGGGTGTAACCCAATGTATTGGGTGGAGTTCGAGAACCGGAAACTCATATCAAGAACGACTTTAATAGCCTAAGAGTGAACGGGAGAGAAATAGTAAACAAAATACCGGTCCCCACTCATAAATACCAGGTAATGAGCATGAGAAATCAAGAAGGGGCTTACTAAGCCATGAATTAGACACAAACCTGTGAATACAAGCGGTTGCAAACCCCTTGAATATATATGAGAGAATCGTCAACAATGACACTAATGATAGAGGGGAAAGCCACCCTCATACCACTATATAATAAAACCCCAATATTAGGGCGCTATGTCACAAACACCTATCGTAGAGAAGGCAATGAGCAAACCTATTGGACAAAGAACCTATAGAACCCAGAGAATCCTCTAGGGTCATTGTAATACTAATAGTTAAGAATTGGCAGCCTAATACTCCAATAGAAATTACCGGGACTAAGAGTGTGATAACCACCGGGTATGGACACTACGAGTGCACTAAACGAGACATGGGACGACCACACTCCTAGGAGCTTGTGGGATTGACGAAACTTACTTTAAGTTAGTTATGTAGGTAGTAATGTATCAGTAAGGTACCCCATGCATGTAAACGAGTAGTGTAAGAACCCAGGAGGTAATCAACTCCGTGTCTAAGTCAGAGATGGAAACTGTAACACCCTATCCAAAGCCAATCGTGGTTATCGCAAAACTGAACACTTAAACGAATATGTCGCAGTGGAAATCATAAACACCTGGACCTTGCCACGGTCTGATCACAGAATATACCGGCCTTAATAATTACAACACTTTTCCAAAATAACTGTCCAACCCAAAAGCATCACCATCCAAAATACCACAACCAACCGAGTACAAGTAGCTAAATCATAATCACAACCTTACATCAGTTTAAATATAAACAGTCGGGTGCACAGGCGCAACCCGAACTCAAAATAAACATCCCACCCTAAGTCTAACCGCTCCTACTCTCGTAGTGCGTCCTCATGGGTCTCTTACCTGCAAGTGTAAAAATAGCCCCCAAGGGGGTCAGCACGAATGCTGGTACAGCCTCTCATGGCCCCCAAGCTAACGGGGCTACGACGACTAATTGTCGATAGCATGGAAATTGATTACATACACAAGCATGATATGAAGTGCAATAACAATAACCACTGATGAACACATATAGTTCACAAACAATGAACGACTCAAGCGTTCCCTTATCAAGTGGGTTAGTAACCCCCTCCTTAGTCCTCATTTCCTTAATCTCAGTTCCTTACCTTAATCTCAATCTTAACTTATTCTCAGTATACAAACCGTTCCTGGAAGGGAATGGTTGTAGCTTAATTCGAACCTGGGATTTAGGTGATCCCACCGCACCATCTTAATGCCACCTACTCTGGACGGGAGTCCAGCGTAGCTGAGCCGGCAACCGGCCCTAGGCTACAAGTCCGAAGACAAGTCCTTAAGCGGAGGGCGGATCTGATTCAAATACCGTCCCCCTTTTCTTCAGCATGCATGACTGGAGATCGGTCCCGGGTTTCCTCACTCAAGTTCCAGTTATAAACTCCTTAATCACCATGTGCCAGCTAAGCCTTAACGGGCATTAACCAACGACCACCAAACTTAACTCTTATTCTTATCTCAGTAAGTACTAAACTTGGTTAGTAACAATCTCAAGTCTCGCGGATTAGTGTAACTGTAACACATACACAACAAGAACAAGTATAACCGGTTGCATGCTTTATCTTGTTTTAGTCATAGCAATTAAACAGATAGCACACAAGCCGAGGGACACCTCGTTAGCAAGCAGGTCACAAGAAAGATTGTACCGTTCACCGTCGATCGTTGTTTGATTAACTTCTTCGGGGTCCCAATTCACAAACCTAAAACATTCATTCATTTTTAGGTCATTAGTTATTTGTACCTTACTTAACTCACTTAGTCCCTAAAGATTCCCATTCAATACCCTCTTAAGTCTTTGCCACTTAGCTTACAACTTAACTTTAAACATTAAAATTCATACTTAACTTAACTTAATCCCTTAAGTTCTTAGGGTCCTAATCATTACCACCCTACCAAAGGTATACCTTATTACCTATTACCATTCTTAGAATTCAAAATTATTTTTTTAATTTTTTGGCTCGACCGAACTTCCGACCGACTTACCTAAGGTCGGTCCATTCCAGAACACATTATCGTTTGAAAATTTTACCCCGACCGACCTTGCAAGTCCGGTCCCCAAGGTCGGTCCATTCCCGAGAGTTTCCCCGAGGGAAATTTGAGCTCGACCGAACTTGCCAAGTCCGGTCCCATGTTCGGTCGATTCCAGAGACTTATTACCGTACAAATTCTTGGCATGACCGACCTTGCAAGTCCGGTCCCAAGGTCGGTCCATTCCAGAGACTTAATTCCTTCACAAATACAAGCCCGACCGAACTTGTAAGTCCGGTCCTATGTTCGGTCGATTCCGGAAACTTTCTCCGGTAGTGTAATTTGAGCTCGACCGACCTTGCAGGTCCGGTCCTAAGGTCGGTCGGCTCCAAAATCTTGTTTCTAAATTCTCTTTTAACTCCAAACTTCTCCTCATATATCCTAATATGTTATAACCTCATTTGGGCACCTCAAATACACCTTAAGCCCTCCTCTAAACACATTAAATCATTCACCAAGATCCACCTTAGTCATTATGCATTTTCCTTGTAATAATGCTAACACTTGTAATGTTTCCACTAGGTTTCTAGGTGGTGGTCATACCTAATGTAACCACTATGCCAAATGTTTTCCTCACCACTATAACATCATCTCCCAAGCATCTTTCACCATCTAAAACTCTTTTATGCATTTACTTAAAGTTCCTTCACAAGCTTAAACTTCCATCCATCAACACATTATTTCCTTCCTAGTTGTTTACCAGCATTTGCCTAAGTCCTAAATACTCAATTACATTCTCTTGATTCCTAAATCCTTCATAGTAATACCTAAGTCATTGTAAGTCATTAGAACACCTTAATCTCACCCTTTTTCATCAAGACAACCTATAGAACATCCTAGTACTTCCTTAGTCATTAAATCCCCTTAGAATATCTTAAACACTTAAGTTCTCCTTTAAATTTTGCCATGGGTTCTCTAGTATATAGTACATCCTAACACTTGGTTTTTCTCCATCAAACAACCAATACCACTCAAATTCTCATCAAAACCTTAACACACAATTTACACCAAAACTACACCACATCATCTTATAGTGCATAAACTTAAATGCTTGGCACTTAGGCCCTTAAATGACAATAATCTTAACCATTGAATTTCCACATATTTGCCTTCAACCTGCGAATACACACAACAAGGCTCCCATTGAAAAAATGCTTCTTGTAATTCACCTTGATATCCTTAAACTATCTCTTTTTCTCATTTGCTCCTTAGTCACAAGTTCAAGTATAGTCATTATTTCTCCTAGGTTATATATAACCCCTTTTTTTAATATAACTCCTAAAACTCATCACATATCTAAATCCCATCCCCTTAAACAATAAAACACCTTAAGGTAAGTAATTTACCTTGTTCTTTTACAAGCTTTAAAAGCTTTCTTCCTTAGGTTTTTCCTTGCTCAATCTCGGTCACCAATATATATCTCCTTGCCAATGTTCTAACCAATATCCAATGACTCCAATGAGTACTAGATAATACATTAACCCTAAGGAACAAACCCTAGGTTAAAAATGTGCTTAAGGTATTAAGGTGATGTTTTACCTTGGTTTCTCAAGACAAGCTTGGATATGAAGCAAGAAGGACCTCCTCAATCCTTTGAAGAGTAGAAACAAGCTAGAACAAGGCATAAACATGGAGTCCCATGAGTGCAAATTTTCGGACAAGGAAAGAAATGATGGAAACCTAGATTTTCTTACACTTTCTTTACCTTAAGAGAATGGAGAAGCCAATGGAGTCTCCAAACTTGAATTTCCTCCTCTAATGGTGGTTTGACTTGGCACCAAAATGAAGCTCTTGAAGTTTTGAAAAGATAGAAAGGAAGAGCTTGAGCTAACTAAGAGATATATGTATTTAGTTTTGGTTTTGGAGCTAAAATGAGCAAGATGTGTGCAAGGCTAGATGGAGCTAGCATGGAGGTATGCTTCACGTTAATGGAGAAGGGAAAGAGAGCAAGAAACCGTGGGAAACAAGGGAGAATGAAGAAGTGAGGATAGAGAACCACTAAAGGTGAGATATTATGTTAAAAAGGTGAGTAGTTAACTTACTTGCTTTATAAGTCTTTATTTGATTAATGAGTCATAAAGGTGGTGACTCACCTTATAAGAAACCGGCCCCCATTAGTAACAAGGGGTACTTAAGTCTTTGTTGACCAAATATCTCACTTATATTGTCTTATGTTATAAACTAGCTTAATTAATTTACTATTCACAAAACAAGGCACATTGTTGTGAAATTTTTGATTTCCCATTGATATAGACTTCCAAATGTGATACTATATAGTACACATGTTAATTAAAGAGTAATGATGGGCATTTAGCCATTCAAAACTCATTTACAAGACAATTTTTCAAAAACGTGCTTTGAGACTCCTTAAAGCACATTTTGTGTTTTAACTTGTTTTCAAGCTTGGTTTTCTTTGGTAATTGATTTAAAATGACCATTAGGATATTACTAAGGTCTTAGAACAATATTTGGGTACTCTCCCAAGTCTCTCCAAGCTTAGAGCACGTTTTTGCTTAAACTGCTCTTTTGATGTTTCCTTATATTTTCTTTGATTAGAAATGTTTCTTAATGTTTATAAGGCATTATTTAGCCTCCTTATATCTTAGTTTATAATTTAAACACCATATCTAAGTTTGGGGTATTTCAGAAACCCTGACTAGGTAAACCATGAAGTGACGAGAAAGATCTTGGTCAAACCAACAAGGTTTGGGAAATCAAGAATATCTTGATAGTAACATGACAGAAGGTTGTAACTCCACAGAGGAGAGATGAGAACACAAGTGTTAGAGATTTCGTAAACAAGGAAGTCAATGGCCAACTTAATGATAAAGGAAAAAAGAGACCCATGATATGTTATGGATGCTACCCAGGAAGGGGGCATAAGAGAGTTATATTATGGGCTGAGGGCGCGGTGAGGATGTCACATCGAGTAATAATAACCACATACTCAAGCCATAGAACGTTAATACGTTATCACCCAATTTGGGCTGAACGGAAGATGAATGTCAAGATTAAAAACCCATGATAGCATTGTATTCATACAATGGGCGAGGGGTAAAGCTAATATTTTAGCAGATACCTTAAGCTGGAGATTAAGTACTCCATGCAAACCACAATAGCGGATAACCGTCCAATCGACTGGTACATGGTGCGCAATGAGGCGACAATTATAAACGACTATTAACCAAATTATGTTAGTGAGAAGCAAAACGAGGAAGGTCCGTTAAACCGAAGGAATACTTTAAAGGCATACAACAAGTAAATGTGCGAATAACACACTAGAAAGGATGTAATGGACAGTGGGGCGAAAGCCTCAACTGCCAAGAAAGGGCAAGTCCATGTTAATACTGAGAGTGTAAGACAGTTCCTATGAACCTTACAAATGGTAAAATGACACTAGACCCGTAAGATATTATAAATGGATTCCCCTAATTGAGAGTAGGGATGAACCATATGTGTGTAGTAAAATATCAACACACGAGGGATACGAGTTCACACCAATAAAAGAGGACCTACAAGGTACCTAAGGAACAAACTCATCCTAGAGAGAAATAACTTGGAGTCACGAGGCGCCAGTTAGATGCGCATATCAGACTCGTCTTGAGATTTTTAGAAACAACTACTGTGAGCACTAGGTGCTAGAGTATAGCTTGATAACCCTTACACCGAAGGTTAGTTCTGTAGGGTAGCATGAACTCTTGGGAATATACTACGAGCATGTACAAAATTCAGAGAGGCTGAATAAAAGAGCTAGTCGAAATAATTAGCGTGTGTGATAATGATACCACGCATCGATATAATTTTTCCTTCATTCCCATAATTATGGAAGACCGTGGAGAAAAGACCATCACGTGGAGTTGAAACCGGCATGAAACTGCTACTTAAAAGGGTAAACTAACCCTAAAGTAGTTGGGTCATACCGCTTGTGGAGCGAGTGGGCCCATATTGCTTAGGTTTAATATACCTAACTGGTTTGGGAAAACAAATGATGTGTTTACATCTCCCGATCAAACCGTATATGAATATACACATACCTAACCAAGATAGGTAGTATAGCCAGAGTGGCTAGAGCCCGACCCTAGAAAAAAGGGGTAATGTAATAAGTAGCGCATTGGTGCTCGAATATTCCACATGAGTGGAACATCTTGAACTTATTACTTCAAGATGATATATTCGTAGATTACGTGGGCGTAATCCCTTTTAAGGGGGGTAGAGCGATTTCACGCGCTTAATATATACCGTACGTAGCGCATGATACACATGCTGTAAATGATTATTGTACGTAGAGTACAAGTCTTATGACTGTATTATATTACTTGATGTAATATTGTGATGTATTATATGTATGAACATATATATATATTTAGTTCACACTAATTATAGCGAATAGGAAAGGGAGAACAGATAAGAGTGTTCTTACCATAGTTCCGATTATTTACGCAAATGTTATGAACATTAGACACATAAACGCCTAGCTTGTTAGCTCTGAAGTGAGAATTCAAGTAGGACTTATTGTAGCTGGTGTGAGATTTCAGTAGAAGGAGTAGAAAACTCCGTACTATGTGATTTGTGACTCGGTATGAAATCGATTATTGAAAATGTGATGAGTGAATCGGCATGAGACCGATGTGTAACCTAGTGAAAGTAAATCCTCTAGGAGTTGTATGAATAATTGTAAGTCGAGAGAACTTGGTTCATGGATAGGATCTACGATCCTTGCCGATGACTAGATTAATTACACTAGTGCCTTGTGATCTATTGAACACAAGGGGTGACAAATATCAAGGAGGAAATAAGATTAGAAATGGGTAAATAATTAATTGATTAAAAATTGAGTGGGAAGTCGCACTTGATCCTGGTCCGATCAAGGGAAACCAAACATAAATTGGGGTGGAGAGATAGTTCAAACACTGACGTGACACGTCAGGGTTGGATGACTCTCGAAACCTACAAGTGGACACATAATGAACAGAAATTGAGATTTATGGCGTCACCCAAGGAGCCGTGGACCGCAGAGTCCTTTGTCATTAGACCGGTGTATCTGCGGGTGATTATGGGAAATTAGGTGATACTACCCGAGGATCCGTGGACAGCAGTGTCCTTTGTTATTAAACCGGTGTGTCCGCGGGTAGTTGACGTTGGTTGGCATGGGGTTGAAACCGTCAAGTCCTGGTCATTAAGACTGCTTCCCGTGATTTGCCATCATTAAATATATGCACACACATACACGTGGAGTGATGTGTGGGTATCCTCGCAAGATACTAGCATATAGATAGGGACGCGTGGAGTATCCCTTGCGAAACACCTTTGAGTACTTCTTGTTGGTTGAGCACCTTGTCTAGTGCTATGCATGATTAAAGTTATAGTTGAGCACCTTATCTAGTCCAACACATGATTGATTAAGCACCTTGTCTAGTGTTGTGTATGAATGAAATTGTGCCATGATTCTTGGCAATGTGGAATGATATTAGTGCTATATCAATTACGATACATATAGACTAGGTTTGAACCTAGTAGGATGTACTTCCTAGCGATGGATTGTCTGTGGTTACCTAGTAGAACTGGATTCCTTAGGAGAACTGAATATGAATAAGGACTTCGGGACAAAGCCTTTTTAAGGGGGGTAGATTGAAATACCCCTAACTACTAAAACTTAATTACATGATCTAGAAATGATATAAAGAGACTAATAATCATCTTAATACCATTTGAGAACAATCTAAGATCTCAACAAGGCAAAAACATGCCTTAAGATCGGTAAAGCCAAAAATGTGCTTTAAGAAAAACCATAGAGATTGTATGACCTCAATTAGGATCCAAACAGAAATTGTGCTTTAAAACTCCTTAAGGCACGTTTTTGAGAAAATTGACTTTCTAAGTGGATTTTGAGTGGTGTTAAGGGCTAGATTACACCTTGTTATACTAATGTACTATAATGTACCACATTATAAGGTCTAATTCAAATAATTTCAAAAAATCACAAATATGGTACTCATTTGTTAATAGTAACTGAAATAGTGCATTTTTAAGTAATGTTGACTAAGCCAAGTCAATGGTCAATGCTTGACCCTTCTTTAACTACATGAAGGTGGAAGAATAAGGGGAGGAGGAAAGCACATCACATATTAAGCAAAATATCAAGCCAATTTGGTGAATCACCATTTTACCATTCCATTAATAAATTTTCTTTCTTTAAAACACCAAATCAGCCTTTCTCTTTCCTCTTGTCCTGTTCCAGCCAAGTTCCTCACTCATTCTGAACCTCCCAAGCTTGTTCTTGAGCTATCAAGGTAGAAATCCAACTCACTCCACCTAAGGTAATGTTTTAAGGCATAAATTAGCTCATTTTCTTCATCTCTTCATTACCTACACATGGAGCTAACTATCTATCACTTTCCATGGTTCAATATCAGTGTGTTCAACCTTGATTGAGTTTCCATTCTTGGCTGAAACCACATCAAGGACCAAGGTGGTCAAAAATTCCATTTTAAGGTAAAAACATACCTTAAGACTTTCATGATTTCATACGGTTTTCCTTAGTTGATTTCCTTGAGTTTATACACTCATTATCTCCCCATTATCATTTGTTTTAGTTTGTAAACCTTCTTGATCAAGAGTGACCAATTTCAAGGGCAAAATCCATTCCTTATGGCATTTTGCCTAGGTAAACCCTAATACCTTGTCACCTTGTTGTCATCTTGTTAATCCCCATGATTTTGTGGTGATTTTTACACCCTTTTCTGTCCTTAAAATAGGCCGAAAGTACCTTGTTCAACCCTTTCATTTTAAGGTAAAATTTACCTTAAATCTTGTATTAAAATGTTCCTTATGATTAACTCATGCTTGGAGTGTAATCATATCTTGTTTTGCTGTCTAAAACATGTTTGAGTGTTGTGGAGATTTTTCCTTCAAGCTGCCGTGGGCATATATAGGCTTTAAGCTACTTAAACCAAGGTATTATATCTTAATATCATGTTATTATGCTTTGGAGCTTGTATTAAAATTATTGCCATGAGTGGACTGGTTAGTAGGTTCAATTATAACCTAAGTGTGACCAGAAATGACTTAGTTAACCTAAGCTAGTCATTTAAGTGTTTTAATTAACATAATGGTCAAATTAAGACATTATATGGAAGAATTAGTAATTATGGAGAGATTGGTGGTAAGGCCAAGAGTTATAGTATTTTCTAAGCTATTTATGTGTAATTTTATGTTATAAAGCAAAGTTGTAATAAAGCCATGTCATTAGGCCATTTTATTTAAGTTTAAAAGCTTATTTAATTTAATTTAATTTATGCACTTAGCATAAAGTTTGGGGTCAAACCGGTAATTACAGAAAATTATAAAGCCGTGGGCTTTATTAAATGAAATTTGGGGTTTAAAATGAATTTAAATAAAAATTATAACATTTTATAAAGTTTTGTGTCAAAATTGTAAATATTGGAAAGTTTAGGGTGAACCTTGTAATTACTGAGAGTTTGGGCTCAAAATGGAATTTAGAAGTCAATGTTGACTATATAAGAGACTTTGACCAAATTTGGAAGATTACTGAATTAAATACTAACTTATAATTAGTTAAGTATTAAATTGTAAAAGATATATAAAGATTGAGGTGGATTGGTAATTTCCGAGAGTTTTGGGTACAAAATGGAGTTTAGAATAAACCTTGATTTATAAGGAATTTTTATGAATTTATTTGGTTAAATTTGGAGTTAGAATGAATTATATAAGTATACAATAAAGTATTTATGTTATCGTTACATTTTGAGTAACAATTGGGGGTGAATATATAATAACCGAACGTATAAGGGTTAGGAATGATATTTATAACCCTTTGGTATAGTTTGGTGACTTTTAAAATAATATAAGAGGTTTTAATAAGATATGTGTATAATATATATGTTATAAAAGGGGGTCTTTTGGCAAATATGGAAAGTTAAAGGGGTTGGAAATTATTTTAGAACAGACCCTAGGGTCTGTTCGGTTATTTGGAGTGTTATAACTATATGTTATAATTATATTAGGGGTTAAAATGTTATAATATAAGATATATATTATAAGTGTAACAATATAATAACATTTAGGGTTATTATGTAATTTTTGAAAGTATATGTGGAATTATTTTAAACTGACAGCTTATGGTGCTGTTTTGTATTTTATGACATGTTATAACTATAGGTTATGAATTATATAATGATATAAATGTAATAATATATGTTATATAACTATAATATAACATAATATAAATAATGTGGTAGTTTTGGTAAATAAAAGAAAATATAAATGCTGTTCGGAATTAAGGGATATTTAGAATTGAAAATTTACAATATGGTTTGTAATGTTATAAAGGTTATAACATTCATAATGTGAAAATATTCATTAAGGAAGAATGAATATGTTATAAAGAAATACCATATAATAAATGGTCCCATAATTCATATAAGTAAATCAATATATGATATAGAATGAATTATATATTATGGTTAAGTGACCATATAATATCACTAGTGGGATGACATAAGGTGGAGAAATATTATTATGGACATTAATTAGAGAATGTTCTAAGATATAAATGAGTATATGAAATAATATGGATTATATATTCCAAGGTATTTAATGAGAAATATATAAGTATGTAAGCTTGGATAAGCCAACATTTGAGAAATAAATACTAAGGAGAAATGTATAATATATGATCGAATATATATACATGCAATATAGTGTCAAACTATATAATATACAAGTGTATAATAATATACATGCGATAATGAATGTATAAGTTTATTTATATAATAAATGACAATCTTACCATGCATGCAAGAGAACGTTTACGTAAAACTAATCCCGAATTAAACCGAAAACCTGAGAGACGTTATTAGCTAATAACGGGGAATGAACTGGGAGGGATTAGAGATGGTACGGGGTACCGCATAGTATTGTTTTATACGAGATGCTAATACGTAGTGTGATACGTATTATTAGATTGTTAGAGGCATCTCGAGGAGCATCAGATTTAGCTTGATTCATACTCCACGGTCCTATATTCCGGGTGCACGGTATGTTATTATGTGGCTTGATTGTCTCTGAGGATTTCCTCAGTTCATACATTATATGAAAATCTGTGTTAAGATTGAATGTCTGCTTGTGTGAATTAAAATGCATGAATTGTGTATTAATGCTGCTTTATTATTATTACTGTTGTACGATAACATTACTGTTCATATATATGAACATATTATAAAACGAACTAGCGGCAATGATGCTATCTTATATGTGTAATATAAGGAACGTAAGAAAAACGTTGTAGCATTAGGATAATAAGATGTATATATTATCTGAGACTTATATACAGAGCATTGGCCTATTTAACGCTGCTCTTGTATCTTACATTCAAATTGTATGAATAACCTAGAGAAAACTAGGTATAAGACCTTAATTAATTAAGGCACACACATTTGAAATGTTGCACTGGATCCCGAGTTATACTTAGGATTGGATTAATGACCTTAGTCTGCAGTGTTATGGAAATGGTAATGCGATGCGATGGTATAGATAAATCCAAGGAGATGTGGCTCTTGGTGCGCGCTGTGATCACAAAAACGATACTAGAATGTCCGTGTACGGGTTCGTAAGTATCAAAAGAAATTCCCGCGAGCTAGAATGGTTTGTTGGTCAGAGACTCTACCGCTGGAGTGGCTACTGCCGTGGGTGACCGGCCATGAGATATGGGTATGAATAGAGACACGTCGTATTAACGAGAAGTCATAGGCACGAGACTAAACAATATTCGAATAGCTAGATAGCTCGTATTACTGGCGAGAATCATTTAGGGCCTTAAGGCCAAGACGAGAATAAACCGAACATTTATAACTCTCGTACTGTCTCGCTTGTTGTTTAGTATGCTTATAATATGCTGCTATGTGATATGTGAATAGCATGTTGTGTGTGGTGTGTTTGTGGATTGGTTGAGTTGAGTCGCTGTATTCGTATATATTTTTGTGGATTGGTTGAGTTGAGTCGTTGGCTGTATGTATGATTATTGTGGATTGGTTGAGTTGAGTCGCTGTAATCGTATGTGAATTATTATGTGTTTGGTTGAGTGGAGTCTTTGTACTCATATATGCGTTGTGACACATTTCATTTGGTTTATTTTGGTGTGATATGTGAAGCCGGGGGCTTGTTTGTTATTTGAGTTTACTACAATATTATTATTGCTTTACAGTTTTATATTAAACGAGATGCATGAAAATGAACTGCATGCTCTCGACCAATTAACTGAGGGTCTGAGGGGGCATGATAGTCATGTAGTAGCATACTCAGCAGGGGCTGATTCCATACCACAAACAAACATTTTTCAGGTATGCAGCTTCCGGTGTCGATAGAGAGCGGGACGCGCTGGGTAGCTAGTCGCAGTTATTTAATTATGTACCGTCGTATTATGAAACGAATGTAGAAATGTGTATAGGACTTGAATACTTAGAATGCTCACTAATGAATGTATTTTGGATTGGAATGGAAAGTGAGATATATCTCTTGTTGTCACTGCGGGAAATTGTTTCGTATTATGAATGTTTAAGTAAATGCGTTATTACTCATATGGGCAAGTGTAACACCCCTACTACGCACTTAACAATAAACGAAATCGCAGCGGAATAAATAACATAAACGGTAACTAATCAAGATGGTGTCACAACGCCGTTAACCACCTACGTGGTCAACAAGGCAGAATAAATACAAGTGTACCGGTCTGATGATCAGACTCCCGAGCATTAGGCACTAACATCCATATATACATAACCAACCATATCGAGTATATAATTACAACATCACTGTAAACTGTAAGCTGCCACTGTAAACTGTCAACAACCGTCACTATAGTAATAACAGTACCAAAATATAACGCCGCGGGAGCACAGGCGCATCCCGGCCCCATCATCCCAAAATAACCAAAAAGAATCAACAACCTAGGATCTATAGCCAATCCGCTTCCTCGATCCTCATCCTGCAATAAATATGGAGCCCCCGAGGGGGTCAGCAACCCTTGGCTGGCATGGTTAACGTGCAGCGCGCTGACTACCGGGATACACGCAACTAATTGTCATGATAACATGGCATTGATTATTAACATACAATTTACATAACATGGCAACAAGAATTACATCACAACATCACACATAACATAATAAGAACGATTCTCTCCAGGAACCGAACCAACATTGTTAGATCACTTGGAGAGCCTAGAGAATGCTGCCAAACTCATGCTAAGCTCGTTACATAACTCGTTACCGTCCTTTTTGATTGAACGGATAACTTAACCCCAAGGTGCGTCGGATATAGTGATCCAAGCACACCAAACATAGTATGCCCCTGTGGCCCGACGTGAGTCAGTAAAATAGCCTTGGTTAAGCTAAAGGGAGGTTAGAAACCAAAAAGGAAAACAACCATAACATATAGAGAGAATCGAACCGGATAAGATATCGACCCCATACTCACACGCGTGGCCGGAACTACCGGACTCCTCAACCCCTCAGTCAGCACTTGTTAGAAGTTCCGTTACCGAAACTTAATAAATGAATTCACAAGTAAGTGCTTAGGTCTAGTTAGACACACACAAGGAGATGAGACACACCTTACCAACGTAATATTGTTAACAACTGTAAACTCATTTCATGACTTAGGTTTTACAAGGTCATAAACACACAAAAAAACAAACAACACACAAGCCGGTGTAAACCGGTAGGCAACAGACTGCAAGAAAACCATACCTTGGTCCTTGCTGCGAACGTGACCCGCCAAGCATAGTCCCTAAACATAATTAATAATGTCGGTTAATTAACTTATTTAACTTCCGGTTACTAAGCATTTTACATGATTATAAAACACGTTCTAATGCTTAAACTTACCCTTGACTACCTTCATTATACCCCCTAGGGTTAACTACTTTAGCCACTCTTTGTTTGTTTTTTTTACAAGTTTAGGTCCGACCGACCTTACCGACCGACCTTACCCAAGGTCGGTCCATTCCAGAACATATTACCGTCAGAAAATTCTACCCCGACCGACCTTGCATGTTCGGTCCAAAGGTCGGTCCATTCCAGAAACAATTCTCGTACAAAAATTTAGACATGACCGACCTTGCAAGTCCGGTCCCAAGGTCGGTCTATTCCAGAGACTTAATCCGTACACAAAATTCAAGCCCGACCGACCTTGCAAGTCCGGTCCCCAAGGTCGGTCCATTCCCGAGAGTTTTCTGGCAGTGTAAACTGGGCTCGACCGACCTTGCAAGTCCGGTCCCCAAGGTCGGTCTGCCCTAGACCATTGCTTTTAATTGCCCATTTGATTCCAAACTTCACCTTATATTGCCTAGTATGTTCTAACCTCATTTAGGCACTTCAAACACACCTTTAGCCATCCTCTAAACTCCTTAAATCACTCACCAAACCTCCTTAAACCACTACACAAATTCTTACAAAATCCTTTACACTATAATGTTTTTCCTTAGACTTCCAAGAGGTGTTTCATACCCAAGATAGCAACTATCCCAAGATGTTTTCTCATCACCAATAACATTATCTCCCAAGCATCTTTCACCAACCCTAACTCCTTTATACAACTACTTGAAGCTTCTCCAGAAGTTTATACCTTCTCCTTACAAGACATTATTTTTGTCCTTGTTTACCAATATTCACATAAGTCCTAAACAAAATCCCAAAATGACTTTGGTGTATTCCAAAACACTCATTTGATTTCTAAATCTTCCAAGATAATTCCTAAGTCCTTTATGCATTCTAGAACACCTTAATACATGTTTCTTTCCCTAGTAAGACATTTAATCATTCTTTACACTTCCTAGTTCACTAAAGCTCATTTAAAACACTTAGAACTTCTTGTACATCAACCAAATTTTGACATGGGTTCAACAAGCACATTGTTACTCCAAAACACATTGTTTTCACCATTAAACATCAAAGAAACTTAAATCCTTCAAGAACACTCTCACACACAAAACTTCACCCAAAACACACTACATCACAATATAGTGCATAATTTAACTTGCTTGGCACTTAGGCCCTTAAATAACATGGCTCTTAGGCCCTTAAATTGCACAAACCATAAACACTGAATTTCCCCATGTATATATTGCCTTTGACCTGCAAATACACTCAACAATACATATGTCCTTAATATTCTCCTTGAGAATAATTCACTAGCTCATTTGCCATTGGCTCCTTAGGTAGTTTTAATAAGCAACATAAGCTCATTTTTCCTAATGCATCAAACTACATTAGGTTAGCACGTTTACCTCTTTTCCTTCACAACTTCCTCACTTATTTCTCCTTGCTCTCTCTTTGATTAAAACCGGCAAGGACTTTGATTGCTTGTCAACTTCTAATCAATATACAAGCAATGTAATGAGCATTCAAGCTTCTTGCTTAAACTCATTATAAACCCTAAGTTATATATTGTCTTAAAACATTAAGATAGTTGTTTTACCTTGGAAATGGAAGAGAGTTTGAATAAGTGGCAACGAGAGGACTCCACCAAGCCCTTGAAAGATTGAAATGAAGCTAGAACAAAGCAAGATAAAGACACCTTCAATGGTGATTTTCGGCCAACATCAAAACAAGAGGAAAATGGAGTTTTCTTTGGTTTTTCCTTACCTTGAAGCAAAGGTGATCAACAAGGAGCAAAAAGATGAGCTCAAGCTCCTCCCATGGTGTTTCTTCTTGGCACCGAAATGGTGGTTTTGGAACTTTGAAAAGATAGAGTTGAAGAGCTTGACTTAACTAAGAGAATGGTGGTCTTGAATTTTAATTTGGTAAATGGAGCTAGGAATAACAAGAGTTCAAAGATGGAGAATGGTGTGTGAGCTGTAGAAAACCGATGGAGAAAGGAAGAAGAAGGGTTGGAGACGGAGGGAAAGCAAGAGAATGAAGAGAATGAGAAGAAACTAGCTAGTTTTAAGATATTTATCCAAAAGAAAATAGTACTTTACTTTATTACTTTACTTAGCTTATTTAAATGGGTTAAGTGTGGCGAGTCACACATGAAAAATCGGCCCCCTCTTTAGTTTAGGATGATTCATGGTGTTTGTTGACCAACAAGACAACTTATATTGACTTATGATTTAAACTAGCATTATTTGGTTACTATTCACTAACCAAGGCACATAATTGTGAAATTTTTGATTTCCCATTGATTTGGACTTTCTAATGTGATGCCAAGTAGTACACATGTTAATTAAAGAGTAATGATGGACATTTAGCCATTCAGAACCCATTTACAAGACAATTTTTCAAAAATGTGCTTTAGCTCCTTAAAGCACTTTTGTGTTTTAAACTGTTTTCAAGTTGGTTTTCTTTGGTAATTGATTTAATATGTTCATTAACATATAAATAAAGCTTGGTAAGCTTATTAGTTTACTAAGGTTATCCAAGCTTAGATCACATTTTCGCCCATATTGTCTTTAAGGTATTTAATTGTGTTTTCTATGGTTTAAATTGTTCACTAATGTTTCTAAGGCACTTTTTAGCCTTTATATACCATAGTTTAATATTTAAACAACATACCAAGGTTTGGGGTATTTCAATCTACCCCCTTAAAAGAACTTTGTCCCCAAAGTTCACACTTCCCACATATCTTTAATATTAAAACACGGGGATTACTTATAAAACAACACTCCCATAATAAACATACTTTACATAACACCCTCGGACTCATGGTCCAGGTAACATAACATCATTCAGACACCAAGATCTGTAACATAACAACATAACAACATAACATTGACAATGTATCTCAATACATGTCGTACACACTTAACCGAAACGGCTCTACCCCCCTTAAAATAGGGGTACGCCCCGTACCCTATACATACAAACACTAAGAAGTAAACAACGACGGGTACTTCGCCTTCATCTTATCTTCCAGCTCCCAAGTGGCCTCCTCGACGTCCTGGTTAGACCAGAGGACCTTCACCAGCCTCACAGACTTATGGCGAGTGTCTCGAGTCTTAGTGTCCAGAATCCGTACGGGAGTCTCCACTGATCGCATGGTCGGCTCTAAGGTTAGCCTTTCAGGCTGAAGCACATGAGACGGATGAGGCATATATTTGTTCAACTGGGACACATGAAATACATCATGTACCTTGCCCAGCTCAGCAGGTAAATCTAGCCTGTAAGCTACCGGGCCTATCCGCTCCGTCACAACATAAGGCCCCACATATTTCGGGCTCAACTTGCCTTTCTGGCCAAAACGAAACACTCCCTTCATGGGGGATACTCTAAGAAATACCTGATTGCCCACGGCGAACTCCAGGTCACGTCTGCGCATATCGGCGTACGATTTCTGCCTATCCTGAGCTACTTTCATGTTAGCCCGGATCTGGCGTACTTCTACCTGAACTTGTTCTAGATACTCAGGTCCTATAATGACCGCCTCACTCGACTCATCCCAGCATAATGGCGTGCGGCATGGTCTACCGTACAAAGCCTGGAAGGGAGACATCTTGATCGAAGCATGGTAACTGTTGTTGTAGCTAAACAATCAGATGTAACTTATCAATCCAGCTGGTCTGAAAGTCAAGTGCACATGTACGTAATATATCCTCAAGCGTTTGGATGGTGCACTCACTCTGACCATCTGTCTGTGGGTGGAACGCCGTACTCAACTTCAGTTCGGTACCTAGCGCTTCCCGTGTAGTTCTCCAGTACCTCGAGAGGAATTTGGTATCCCTATCAGACACGATAGTCTTCAGTACCCCATGGTGCCGTACAATCTCTCGGTCGAAGAGCTCTGCTAGCTTCGCCACTTTTCAAGTGTCCTTCATCAGAATGAATCGAGCCACCTTGGTCAGTCAGTCAACAACAACCCAAATCATATTTAGACCTCCCCTTGTAGGCGGAAGCCCTACTATGAAGTCCATGGAAATGTCATGGAACTTCCACTCAGGCACTGGCATTGGCTGTACCATACCACCAGGCCGTCGGTGCTCAAACTTGACCTTCTGACAAGTGAGCCACCTCAACACATAGTCATTCACATCTTTCTTCATTCCAGCCCACCAAAAATATCTTTTCATACCTTTGTACATCTTTGAAGCTCCGGGGTGAATCGAAGTAGTAGAACAATGGGATTCACTCAGTATGCGCTCCTTCAGCTCAGTGCTACTCCTCGGAATACACAGCCGGCGATTAAGCCTAATCAGGTCATCATCGTGGAGTCGGAAGTCGTACTTCTGACCCTCGAATGTGCCATCAATAAGCTTCTGCCTGATCTCCAACATATACTGATCCGACATCTGAGCACTCCGCACCTCTTCAACCAAGCTAGTATGAGAGACTAGCGAATGGAGAGAGTGAGCTCGGCGACTCAGTGCTTCAGCTACCACATTTGCTTTACCCTCTTTGTACTGTAGGTTGATATCGTAGTCATTGAGAAACTCGACCCACCTTCTTTGTCTCATGTTCAACTCTTTCTGAGTGAACAAGTACTTCAAACTTTTGTGATCAGAGTAGATTGTCACGCTTACCCCATACAAATGATGTCGCCATATCTTCAATGCGAGGACAATGGCACCCAATTCTAAGTCGTGGGTAGGGTAGTTCTCTTCATGCTTCTTCAGCTGTCGGGAGGCGTATGCTACGACCTTCCCGTGTTGCATCAATACACAACCCATACCTTTGCCTGATGCGTCACAGTAGACCTTAAACCCATCTAGACCGTCTGGTATAGTCAGGACTGGTGCAGAGGTAAGAGCATCCTTAAGACTCTGAAAGGAACGCTCACAGTCGTCTGTCCACTCGAATGGTGCATCCTTTTTCATTAAGGAAGTCATCGGCTTCGAAACACTGGAGAAGTCCTTCATAAATCTCTTGTAATATCCTGCCAGACTGAGGAAGCTCCGGATGTCGGTAACTGTCTTCGGCCTAGGCCAGGTGCGCACTGCATCTATCTTTGCCGGATCAACAGTGATCCCGACCTCAGAAATCACATGTCCAAGAAAGGAAACTTGGTTCAACCAAAATTCACACTTAGAAAATTTAGCATACAACTGATTTTCTCTCAATGTTTACAAGACACTTCTCAGGTGGCCTTCGTGCTCACCCTTCGATTTTGAATACACAAGTATATCGTCGATGAAGACTACCACTGACTTGTCCAACTGATCTTGGAACAAGTGATTCATTAAGTCCATGAACTTGGCTGGTGCATTGGATAAACCAAACGGCATAACCGTAAACTCATAATGGCCATATCTGGTTCTGAATGCGGTCTTCTCAATGTCACTTTCCCGTATGGCGATCTAATGATAACCGGATCATAGATCTATCTTGGAGAATACTGATGCTCCTTTCAACTGATCAAATAAGTCGTCGATGCGTGGTAAAGGATAATGATTCTTCACCGTAACTGCATTCAGCTCTCGATAATCGATACAGAGGCGGAGACTACCGTCCTTCTTCACGAAGAGGACCGGCGCTCCCCATGGTGAAACGCTCGGGCGGATGAATCCCTTGTCGAGTAGGTCTCTCAGTTGCTCCTTGAGCTCTGTCATCTCTGCTGGAGCCATGCGATAGGGCGCCTTCGCAATTGGTCCGGTACCCAGAACCAAGTCAATCTCAAACTCCACTGCCCGTGCTGACGGCATGCCTGGCAGTTCCTTAGGAAAGACATCAAGAAACTCCGGCACTACCGGCACATCTGGGCTAAACTCTGGGTCTCTCTCTATGTCCTGTACATAGCAGAGGTATACATCATTCCCTCGTTGTAACTCACAATACATGGCCATGGCGGTGATGATCTGTGTCGAAGGCTCCCTGGGCCTCTGGCGGTATGATATAGTAACCCCAGACGGACTCCGAAGAAGTAGACGGTGCTCGGCACACAGGATTCTGCCCTTGTACCGCTCCAACCAGTTCATCCCGACAATCACATCAAATCCAAGTCCCTCGAACTCTATCATGTCAATCGGGAACTCTTCATCTTTGATTCGTACAGTAGCATCTCGGTAGTAGCGGGTACACTTGATCTGCTCTTTCGACGGGAGAGTGACTAGGAAGTCAGGTATCTCTTCACCATCTAATCCCAGCCTCTTCGCAAAAGATAGCGAGATAAACGTATGTGAGGCTCCGGAGTTGAACAAGATCGATGCGTCCACGCCATTAACTGGAAAGGTACCGGTGAGGATTGTGCCGCTCTTGCCGGCTTCTGCCTCATTGCAGACACTCAGGATACCTCCCGTTCCGAGTGCACAGCCTAATTTATTGGCAAACTTCTTAAGTACACGGTAATAACACGGTTGACATACTTCAAAATATCTCCACTTTATTCATTAACACATCTTTCACATCATAAGTCGGTTTACATTGTAGACATAGCTAAATAGAACATCCTTAACATACAACTGGCTTAACACATTTTATGATTACACAAGGCTTTAAAACTGCCTGAAAGTCAAATTCAAACGTCCGGGTTTCATGTGTGTGGCATTGATTACTGTCGGAGGTGCGATATTCAGCTTGATCTTCTTGATACCGTGATACAGCATCCTCGACTGCCCACCCATGATTAGCACATCTCCTGACTTTAACACTAACTTCTTCGCGAGATCAGCACGCTTCTGCTCGCCAGAAACAAACACTGCGGTATCACCAATGGACCAAGATACCACGGGTACTCCCTTACTTAGAGACTCGGGTGTTTCGTCCTTATCTTGGTGTAAACCCAACCGTCCACCTTTTTGGTAGAAGTTCACAATACACAAATCTGCTTCAACACTCGGAATTGGTTCCGATTCAACTTGCTGAGCAATTCCCACGGCGTGGTTAACGACCGCAAGAAACTCCTCAGGTATCCTTGGTACAGTTGCTCCGTCTTCAGTTCGCACGTCTTGATATGTCTTGGTGTAAGGATTCCAGTCCTTACCCATGCACATCATCTTCAACTTCATCTTTGATCCACTCGGGTATTTGGGTGTGTAGAAACCTCCAGGTGCTGCTCCTAGTTCGTCGCATCGTCTGATGATGTGGATTTGTGCTTCGGGTGTCAGGTATCCTTTTAATAATATCATACCTGGTTGGATAACCTGACACTGGTCCATTGGGAATTCGGTGATGCTGATGGTTGTCTCTTCGGGGTTCGGTGTGGACGGGATTGGATAACAAATATTGAAGGTTCCTAAGTTTAGAATTACCTAATTTAGGTGACATTCACATTATACTTTAACTCTTTATTTATATGGTTGTACATTTAGACTCACTAACACACATGCATGAAATGCGGCATGCAATCACTTATTTCACTTAACGGTTTAGGTGGTATCTGGTCTAGAAGAGGGTCCTGGTGCCTCAGACCGGTCCACCACATTCAGGGCAGCCTTGTCGGATCCCGACCCTTTCCCCTTCTGGGAATCAGTGTTCCTCTGATCTGTGGGTGGCTGGTTAGCCGTCTTTGGGCCATCGGTGGTCGCGGCGGCCTTACCCTTCCACTACCCCTTAGGCCTGTAGTTTCTGCCATTCGGGTTCTGGAAGCACTCGTAGTCACGATGCCCCATCTTCTTGCAGAATCGGCACTGCACATCGTTGCCCTTGCAGTCCTTGCCGGGGTGGTCTCCGTTACACCACTTGCAGTAGTAGTGATGATCGGATCCAGAACCCGCGCTAGCTGCTAACACATTACACATTCTGTACATACTTCACATTATAACATCACGCACTTAAATTCGGTATTCAGAACTAATTGGTTACCCTTGAATGGTTGAGAGCGTAGGGGCTTAGCCGCATATGCATAGGTGAGCTGCAACGGCTCCTCAGCGGTGGTGGTCTGGGCTTGGCCTTTGCCACCCTGTTGCTGACCTTTCTAGGACTGGGGGTAATGCTTCTTCTTCTTTCCTCCCCCGTACCCTTGCGTGCTTTGGCCCTCGCTCGTGGCCATGTGCTTGTGCGCATTCTCCTCGTCCCTTAGACGGACGGTGATCTCTACCTTAGCAGCGGCAAGATAGCACTCCTATTATTTAGGGTGTTAGTTATGCCCCGCAAACCAAACTCACAATTACATTCACACATTATACGTACTTATTCACATCACACCATAGTCCCATTACCTGCAAAGTAGTATATCCGGTTGGCCCCATTCCATAGCGTAGGCGGTAGCTGAGTCCGTTGTAGAAACGGTTTACCAGTATCCGGTCTAAGTAACCCAGATCTGGTAGCAGGTGGATAAGGTTGACGAAGGCGGTGTAGTACTCATCTACCGTCATCTTATCCCCTTGTCTCAGGTTATCCAACTCAAAGCGCTTGGCCTCCAGCACATGTATCGGGTAGTATTTGGCTCGCAGCAGAGCCGTGTACTCCCTCCACTCAAAGGTAGGGTCAGCCACTCTGCCCTCCCGTACCAGCTTCCACCAACTCTGTGCCGAACCCTTCAAGTAGTAAGCGGCAAGTCGAACCTTGGCACCAGCAGGCACGTCCAAGGTCTCGAAAGCGATCTCTAGTCCGGAGATATACGCCTCCAGCTTACTAGGGTCGGTCTCCTCATGAAATGACGGTGGCCTCAGATCTGCCAACGCCTTGACCCAATTGGTCTCGCGCGGCTGTGGTTGCGGTTGTGGCCCTTGTTGGTCCGCATCGCCTTGCTGCTGCTGCTGTTGCATCGCAGCCACTAACTGGGGAACCATCTGGGCTACGGCGGCTGCTACTGCCTCAGCCATAACCTGTGCCGTAGTGTTCCCGCCCTGGTTCCCGGTATCACCAGTGCCGCGCCCGCGGCCTCCTCCTCTAGGTCGACATGACATCTTTATTCACATGGACATTCATTAGCATTATGCTTGCACATTTATCGGTTCCAACGGTTGTAACGTCTTCCCGAGAATAAGGTATTTCCACACTTAGTTAGTGGTTAACCTTTCCATACTGCTCACCTAGGTAACTATGGTTAGATTTCCTAACTCGGTATGTTCCTAAGCTCGGTATTCCAGTCATCAGAGCGATACATCGCTCTGATACCACTTTTTGTAACACCCCTACTACGCACTTAACAATAAACGAAATCGCAGCGGAATAAATAACATAAACGGTAACTAATCAAGATGGTGTCACAACGCCGATAACCACCCACGTGGTCAACAAGGCAGAATAAATACAAGTGTACCGGTCTGATGATCAGACTCCCGAGCATTAGGCACTAACATCCATATATACATAACCAACCATACTAAGTATATAATTACAACGTCACTGTAAACTGTACACTGTAAACTGTAAGCTGCCACTGTAAACTGTCAACAACCGTCACTGTAGTAATAACAGTACCAAAATATAACGCCGTGGGAGCACAGGCGCATCCTGGGCCCATCATCCCAAAATAACAAAAAAGAATCAACAACCTTGGATCTATAGCCAATCCGCTTCCTCGATCCTCATCCTGCAATAAATATGGAGCCCCCGAGGGGGTCAACAACCCTTGTCTGGCATGGTTAACGTGCAGCCCGCTGACTACCGGGATACACGCAACTAATTGTCATGATAACATGGCATTGATTATTAACATACAATTTACATAACATGGCAACAAGAATTACATCACAACATCACACATAACATAACAAGAACGATTCTCTTCAGGAATCGAACCAACATTGTTAGATCACTTGGAGAGCCTAGAGAATGCTGCCAAACTCATGCTAAGCTCGTTACATAACTCGTTACCGTCCTTTTTGATTGAACGGATAACTTAACCCCAAGGTGCGTCGGATATAGTGATCCAAGCACACCAAACATAGTATGCCCCTGTGGCCCGACGTGAGTCAGTAAAATAGCCTTGGTTAAGCTAAAAGGAGGTTAGAAACCAAAAAGGAAAACAACCATAACATACAGAGAGAATCAAACCGGATAAGATATCGACCCCCATACTCACACGGGTGGCCGGAACTACCGGACTCTTCAACCCCTCAGTCAGCACTTGTTAGAAGTTCCGTTACCGAAACTAAAAAAATGAATTCACAAGTAAGTGCTTAGGTCTAGTTAGACACACACAAGGAGATGAGACACACCTTACCAATGCAATATTGTTAACAACTGTAAACTCATTTCATGACTTAGGTCTTACAAGGTCATAAACACACAGAAAAACAAACAACACACAAGCCGGTGTAAACTGGTAGGCAACAGACTGCAAGAAAACCATACCTTGGTCCTTGTTGTGAACGTGACCCGCCAAGCGTAGTCCTTAAACATAATTAATAATGTCGGTTAATTAACTTATTTAACTTCCGGTTACTAAGCATTTTACATGATTATATAACACGTTATAATGCTTAAACTTACCCTTGACTACCTTCATTATACCCCCTAGGGTTAACTACTTTAGCCACTCTTTGTTTGTTTTTTTTACAAGTTTAGGTCCGACCGACCTTACCCAAGGTCGGTCCATTCCAGAACATATTACCGTCAGAAAATTCTACCCCGACCGACCTTGCATGTTCGGTCCACAAGGTCGGTCCATTCCAGAAACAATTCTCGTACAAAAATTTAGACATGATCGACCTTGCAAGTCTTGTCCCAAGGTCGGTCTATTCCAGAGACTTAATCCGTACACAAAATTCAAGCCCGACCTACCTTGCAAGTCCGGTCCCCAAGGTCGGTCCATTCCCGAGAGTTTTCTGGCAGTGTAAACTGGGCTCGACCGACCTTGCAAGTCCGGTCCCCATGGTCGGTCTACCCCAGACCATTGCTTTTAATTGCCCATTTGATTCCAAACTTCACGTTATATTGCCTAGTATGTTCTAACCTCATTTGGGCACTTCAAACACACCTTTAGCCATCCTCTAAACTCCTTAAATCACTCACCAAACCTCCTTAAACTACTACACAAATTCTTACAAAATCCTTTACACTATAATGTTTTTCCTTAGACTTCCAAGAGGTGTTTCATACCCAAGATAGCAACTATCCCAAGATGTTTTCTCATCACCAATAACATCATCTCCCAAGCATCTTTCACCATCCCTAACTCCTTTATACAACTACTTGAAGCTTCTCCACAAGTTTATACCTTCTCCTTACAAGACATTATTTTTCTCCTTGTTTACCAATATTCACATAAGTCCTAAACAAAATCCAAAATGACTTTGGTGCATTCCAAAACACTCATTTGATTTCTAAATCTTCCAAGATAATGCCTAAGTCCTTTATGTATTCTAGAACACCTTAATACATGTTTCTTTCCCTAGTAAGACATTTAATCATTCCTAACACTTCCTAGTTCACTAAAGCTCATTTAAAACACTTAGAACTTCTTATACATCAACCAAATTTTGACATGGGTTCAACAAGCACATTGTTACTCCAAAACACATTGTTTTCACCATTAAACATCAAAGAACACTTTAATCCTTCAAGAACACTCTCACACACAAAACTTCACCCAAAACACACTACATCACAATATAGTGCATAATTTAACTTGCTTGGCACTTAGGCCCTTAAATTGCACAAACCATAAACACTGAATTTCCACATGTATATATTGCCTTTGACTTGCAAATACACTCAACAATACATATGTCCTTAATATTCTTCTTGAGAATAATTCACTAGCTCATTTGCCATTGGCTCCTTAGGTAGTTTTAATAAGCAACATAAGCTCATTTTTCCTAATGCATCAAACTACATTAGGTTAGCACATTTACCTCTTTTCCTTCACAACTTCCTCACTTATTTCTCATTGCTCCCTCTTTGATTAAAACCGGCAAGGACTTTGATTGCTTGTCAACTTCTAATCAATATACAAGCAATGTAATGAGCATTCAAGCTTCTTGCTTAAACTCATTATAAACCCTAAGTTATATATTGTCTTAAAACATTAAGATAGTTGTTTTACCTTGGAAATGGAAGAGAGTTTGAATAAGTGGCAAGAGAGGACTCCACCAAGCCCTTGGAAGATTGAAATGAAGCTAGAACAAAGCAAGATAAAGACACCTTCAATGGTGATTTTCGGCCAACATCAAAACAAGAGGAAAATGGAGTTTTCTTTGGTTTTTCCTTACCTTGAAGCAAAGGTGATCAACAAGGAGCAAAAAGATGAGCTCAAGCTCCTCTCATGGTTTTTCTTCTTGGCACCGAAATGGTGGTTATGGAACTTTGAAAAGATAGAGTTGAAGAGCTTGACTTAACTAAGAGAATGATGGTCTTGGATTTTAATTTGGTAAATGGAGCTAGGAATAACAAGAGTTCAAAGATGGAGAATGGTGTGTGAGCTGTAGCAAACCGATGGAGAAAGGAAGAAGAGGGGTTGGAGACGGTGGGAAAGCAGAGATAGAGAATGAGAAGAAACTAGCTAGTTTTAAGATATTTATCCAAAAGTAAATAGTACTTTGCTTTATTACTTGACTTAGCTTATTTAAATGGGTTAAGTGTGGTGAGTCACACATGAAAAATCGGCCCCCTCTTTAGTTTAGGCTGATTCATGGTCTTTGTTGACCAACAAGACAACTTATATTGACTTATGATTTAAACTAGCATTATTTGGTTACTATTCACTAACCAAGGCATATAATTGTGAAATTTTTGATTTCCCATTGATTTAGACTTCCTAATGTGATACCAAGTAGTACACATGTTAATTAAAGAGTAATGATGGTCATTTAGCCATTCAGAACCCATTTACAAGACAATTTTTCAAAAATGTGCTTTAAGACTCCTTAAAGCACATTTTGTGTTTTAACTTGTTTTCAAGCTTGGTTTTCTTTGGTAATTGATTTAATATGTTCATTAACATATAAATAAAGTCTTGGTAAGCTTATTAAGTCTTAACCAAGGTTATCCCAAGCTTAGAGCATATTTTCACCCATATTGTCTTTAAGGTATTTAATTATGTTTTCTATGGTTTAAATTGTTCACTAATGCTTCTAAGGCACTTTTTAGCCTTTATATACCATAGTTTAATATTTAAACAACATACCAAGGTTTGGGGTATTTCAGCAAGTGAGAATGGTAACACCAGTAGTTCAATTGTGTTTAGATTACCGCTGTGATGGTAAGTTAAGAACGAGTTTTGGACGTCGATTAGGAGCCGAGTAAGTAGGGGTGTTACATCACACCATTTGAAAACCATACCTTTTTTCTTTCTTCATCTTCTCAACACCAAATACAAATGATCTCTACATTTTTTACGCACCAAACATGTATCATCTTTTCTTCCCTCAACTCACTGCACTTCCTCAATCTGAAACCTACACACATACACAAAATCCTAAGTCCATATACTCATTACCCGTTGAATATCACCATGGAGGAGATGTAGTTGGTGAAGAAGATAGGTTTGATCAATATGATTCAGACGTGCATGAAGGTTTCGAGGATGATGAGATAAAGGGTTTTGGTGGTGGTTCATCTAATGATGATGACGACGATGAAGTGTCATCTGGGTTTGTTAATGATGTGGTCAATACCGGGGGCGGCGAGACTTCTCTTGTCCATCCATACTCGTTCTACAACTCCGGTGGTGGCAGTGGTATCTTGAGGTGGGAGGAAGAACAAGAAATGGCACTAGGAGATTGGAGCAACAATGATGAATTTAAGAAGGGTATTGTTATTGTAACGACCCCAAAACCGGGTAGTTCTAAGGTTGGTACACGCCACACACTAAACTATCTAGGAGTGCGCAAGGCTACTAATCAAAACACAATCTAATCCCTAAGAAATATTTATATACATAATAATGTAAATCAAAGGTTTACAGAAGCCCCAAATCGATATCTAAAACAAATGTGAGGTCGTAGGCTACAAAAATGTCAAAGGGTCAAACTACGAAGCTAAGCCAGTTTCCAAACATAAAAAAGGAAATATTCTCCAAGACATAAGCAAGAGATCATGTGCAATCTGCAAATTATTAGTGGAAAGGGGGTGAGCAACCACATCTCAGTAAGCAGCAAAATTCATCAACGAAGTATGCCCAAAACTTTGTAAACAACATAATATCATATGTATATAAGCATAATGTAAGTGTATCATAGGTATATAAGCATAAAGAAACTGTAGTCCTTACAGAATGGAAGTCTTATATCAAAGCTGACAAACGCAAAAAACAGATCAGAAGTGAAAACCGAAAACACACTTAGCAGCACAATTCATAGTTCACAACTTAGAATGGGACGCTAGTTCAAAGCACACATAGAAAGGAACAAAGACCCATAGATAAGAAGATCCTTGACAACACAGAAATGGTCCAAAGACCAATGGACCCATCGGTCTCAAAACAGAAACGGGGAGAGTGCCCGTGAACAGAACATAAAGATGTCTACGCAGCATGCTACGGGATAGCTCGACCCAGCCATCCACGGCTTAGAAGGCAAAAAACTAGGTCCCAAAATAGAAGCTTAACTTTTAGAACATAAGTGCGTAAACACTCGCAAATAATGTGAATAAATTACTCAATCAGACTTAGGGGATCATAGCCCCATAAATAGAAGTCAAAATGGAGACCAGAAGCACATTTTAGACAAAACAGAGAGGTTGTTCGGACATGTGGCCGGGCCTGGAAGTCCGGACACATGTCGAGGCTCAAAACAGATATGTCTGAAGTTGTGCCCAAGCGTGGAAGTCCAAAGAAAACATATACAGTGGTGTCCGGACTAGTGTCTGTGTGTGGAAGTCGGGACGTTAGTTGAGACTTAAAAAAAAAGATGTCCGGACATGAAGTTTGGACGCATGCCGAGACTTAAAAATTAAAGATGTCTGGACTTGTGTCCAGGCTTGGAAGTCTAGACAAAAGTTCAAAGAAAACCTCATACATGGTTCTGACTTATGTCCGGGCTTAAAAGTCCGTATATAAGTCAAGACTTCTAACCCAAGCTCGTCCTCGCACACCGTCCTGACTTACATGTCCGGACAGGAGTTCGGACACGTTTTAAAGCGTAGAAAATAGAAGGCCTCTGTATGCCTATACGGACATGCAAGTCTGGACGAATGTTCGGACGTGTCAAAAAATTGTTACAAAAATGCATAAGACCTCACATTCAAATCCACAAATCTTCACATAGGAAAAGTACACTAAAAGCATTGATTCCATGGGGGTTTTATAAATGAAATCCATGACAAAACAAGGTAAGAATCGGTTCACAATCACACCACAATCATCAATAAACAAGGAAACCCAAATCCCTAAATCCCCCCATTGCTGAACACACCCCATCAAATCCATTCACCACCTACCTCGAATCAAAGCACTACCGAACCCGCTGAATTTGAACCGCAACCACCACAGATCTACTCCAAACTCAACGTAGGCAAGCTAACCACAAGAAACACAGAGAATTCAAAAACCCAACCAAAACATAGAACAATCCTCAAATTTTGATAAGAAGGAAACCAACCACAACTCTGACGAATCCGAACTCTCATTTCAGGCAAACCAGTCTCCACACGCAGAACCCACAACAGAAAATCTGATAAGCACCGGAAGCAAATTGAGCAATTCGAGAAGAAAGGAAGAATAAAAGGGAGAAGTGCGGAGAGAGTCAGGAAAAGTAGAATGTGGAAAAGAGCGTGAAAAAGAAATTATTCGTTTACTTCCCATCCTTACCAAATATGTGCTTTGGGCTAAAAGACCGTCTTGCCCCTTAGACTCTCCTTAAAAACAAATCAGCCTATAAATGACATAACTCTTTCACATCATTCCCCCCTAAAAGAATTTCCTCATCGAAAATTCAACATACCTTACTGCTAAAAAAGGGAGGGATACTTGGACCACAACCCATCATTCAACTCCCAAGTCGCCTCTCACTCAGACTACTCAAACCATTGAACCTTAACCATCGGCATGGTCTTACTTCGAAGCTTACACACATCACTTGCTAAGATCCTAACTAGCACTCCATCAAAGGAAAGATCCTCACACAACTAAAGCGGACCAAACTTAATCACAAGTGATGGGTCAGGGACATACTTCCTCAACATCGACATGGAACACATCATGCACTCCCACAACCGCTGGAGGAAAAGCCAAGCGATTGTAATAGGACCAATCCTCTTAAGGATCTCAAATAGGCCTACAAAACAGGACTCAGCTTGCCACTCTTACCAAATCTGACCACTCCTCTAACAGGTGAAACCTTCATGAACACATGATTTTCAATTTAAAGGTCTCCACCTTTGGTCAACATAGCTCTTCTAATGAGTATGAGCAACTAATCGAAACTCCTAGATAGACTTAATCTCATCCACAACGTCTTGAACCAAATTGGAACCTAATAGAGTCCTCTCCTTTAGACTGTCTCAACAAATGGGAGATCTACACTTCCTAACATACAACGCTACAAAAAGAGCCATGCCAATAGTAGACTGAAAGCTATTGTTATAGGCGAACTCAATCAAGGCCAAATGTTGATTGAAGAATTGCTGCATCTATTTGTTTCTAATAGAAATCTTGGTTTAAATGTTTGGTCGATTGAGGAATAGCTTGCTTTGTGTTATTTCTGACATATATCTAAGTTTAAATGTTAAGTTGATTGAGGAAAGATCTGTTTTTTTTTCTGGTTGAAATCTCAGTTTGAATTTGAGCTGATTGAGGAACTCCTTTTCCTGTGTGCAATTGTGTAGTTTGAAGCAAGAAACACTTCTTGAATGTATTAGTGAAAGCAAAATATTGCCATTTGTTACTGATCCTTTGTAAAACCCCTACGTCGCACTTAACAACTACCGAAATCGCAGCGGAAATAAACAACTAAACAATAACTAAACGGTTCGGTGCTACAACGCCGTTAACCACCCACGTGGTTAACTAGGCTGAATAAATACAAGTGTATCGGTCTGATGATCAGACTCCCGAGCATTAGGTACTAACATCCATATATATACATAACCGACAATACCGAGTATTTAATTACATCCCAACTGTAAACTGTAAACATCCGCCACTGTCAACAACGGTACCAAAATATAACGCCACGGGAGCACAGGCGCATCCCGGACCCAACATCCAAATTAACCAAAAGTATTCCTACAACCTAGGATCTAAAGCCACTCCGCTTCCTCGATCCTCATCCTGTAAATAAACAGAGCCCCCAGAGGGGGTCAGCAACCTTCGCTGGTATGGTTAACGCGCAGCCCATCGGCTACCGGGATACGCGCAACTAATTGTCATGATAACATGGCATTGATTTTAAACAAGCAACATATACATAGCATAGCAAGAGATATTGCATAGCACAACAATAACACATAAGACCACAAGAACGGTTCACATTAGGAACCTTCCACCATAGTTAGTATACATGGTGAGCCTAGAGAATGTTGCCAATCTCATGCTAAGCTCGTTACATAACTCGTTACCGTCCTGTTAAATTGAACGGTTAACTTAACCCCAAGGTGCGTCGGATATAGTAATCCAAGCACACCGAAACAACATAGTATGCCCCTGTGGCCCGACGTGAGTCAGTAAAATAGCCTTGGATAAGCTAAAGGGAAGGTTGAAACCAAATTGGAAAACAACCCTAGCACACAAAGAGAATTGAACCGGATATGATATCGACTCCCGTCCTCACACGCGTGGCCGGAACAGACCGGACTCCTCACTCCCCCGGTGAGCACTTGTTAGTGGTCACACAATGAACTTGTTAAGTTAACTCACAAGCAAGTGTTTAGGTCTAGTTAGACACACCCAAAGGAAAGGAGTCACAATTAAACAACATCATAATAATATAAGCAACTGTAAACTCTTTTCATGCCTTAAGTCTTACAAGGTCATAAACACACAGAAAACAAACAACACACAAGCCGGTGTAAACCGGTAGACAACAGACTGCAAGAAAACCATACCTTGGTCCTTGCTTCGACTGGTTTCCACCTTGAGAGAATCCTATACACATTTAGTAATGTCGGTTAATTAATGCACTAGTCCATTGTTAACATTACTACTTCACATTTCTAGTTAATTCATTTCCACATTGGTTTTAACTTCTCATCTTTTAAAATGTCCTTATAACACTCCTAACATGTCTTATATAACCTTATAACATCATTACTAACTAATCCCGATCATTAGACACCTTTAATTAACCTAAAACTAAGTTTTTATAGTGGTCCGGGACTTGGTCCTTATCTTTAGTCCCGGACCAATAGCTAACAAGACTATCGGGTGGTTTTAATGGGGTAGTCCGGGACCTTATACAAGGCCTAAGTCCCGGACCACAACACTAGGTGACTCTCGGCCTGTTTTTCATACCTGGTCCGGGACATGACCCAAGACCTAGGTCCCGGACCAAAGCTACAGAATTGTTAAAATTGCATTTTTCAAGTCTTGTTGTATTAGTTCTCCACCTCCATTAAATGTATAAACTTCCCAAATGTTCCTAGGTATATTCTAATGCTAAAATATCATCTTAAACACACCTAGTTCCATGTTTAACTTGTCACTCGATTTTCTTACAAAATTCACCAACACTTATAACATTTCATACTAGGTTTCTAAATGGTGTTTCTCACCTTTGATAGCTACTATCCCAAAATGCTTTCTCCTCACCTTAACATCATCTCTCAAGCATCATTTCTTACCAACCTAAATCCTAGTTGATGTCTAAGTCCTTTTTGTTACCTAAAACACCTTAAGACATTGTTTCCTCACTAGTAAAATACCTAGTCATTTCTAACACTTTCTAGTTCACCAAACCTTATATAAACACCTAGAACATCTTGCACATTACCTAAATTTTGACATGGATTCTCCTAGAACATTACTAAACCAAAACACTTTGTTTTCTCCATTAAGCACACAAGAACACCTAAATTCACCAAGAACACTCTCACACACAATACTTCACCGAATTTACACTACATCACAATATAGTGCATAATTTAAATTGCTTGGCACTTAGGCCCTTAAAATGCATGGCTCTTAGGCCCTTAAAAATGCATAAACCTTAAACACTAAATTTCCACAATATATTTGCCTTTGACCTGCAAATACATACAACAACACATATGCCCTTTTACTAGCCTCCTTGAGAACATTTCACTAAGTCATTTACCATTAGCTCTGTAAGTAGTTTTAATAAGCAATATAAGCTCATTTATCCTAAGACATTAAACTACATTAGGTTAGCATATTTACCTCTTTTCCTCACAAACTTCTTTCTTGTTTCCTTGTTAAAAATCGGCTAGGCTTAGTTGCTTGTCAACTTCTAAACATTATAGAAGCAATGTAATGAGTATACAATCTCCAAGCTTAATCTCATTATAAACCCTAGGTTTTACATTGTTTCAAAAACATTAAGATAGTTGTTTTACCTTGGTATTTGAAGAGAGTTTGAATATGTATCAAGAGAGGACTCCACCTAGTCCTTGAAGAGTTGAAATGAAGCTAGAACAAGGCAATACAAAGGGCACCATCAATGGTGTTTTTTGGTCAACATAAAAACATGAAGGAAATGGAGTTTTTATTTGAGATTCCTTACCTTGAAGCAAAGGAGAGCAATAAAATGTGAAAAGATAAGCTCAAGCTCCTCCCATGGAGATTCCTCTTGGCACCGAAATGGAGCTCTTGGAATTTTGAGAAGATAGGAATGAAGAGCTTGGTGAGACAAAGAGAATGGTGGTCTTTGTTTTTGATTTGGCCAAGTGAGCTAGGAATTACAAGAGGTCAAAGATGGTGTTTTGTGTGGTACTATTGCAAACCGTGAATGAGAAGGAAGAAGAGAGGTTGGAGAGAGCTTGAAGATGTGGGAAATGAAGGGAAATGAGAGAATGAAGATAAGTATTTGCTTTTAGAAGATATTTGTAGTTAGTAAAGTAAATAGTAACTTAAGTAGTCATCTTTTATTTGTTTAACAAGCTAACAAGAGCGGTGAGTCACCACACTAAAAACCGGCCCCCTTAATGTTATTAGGGGTATTTTAGTCTTTGTTGATCCATTTAATTACTTATAATAACATTTGTTACAAACTAGCTTATTTAGTTACTATTCACTAAAACAAGGCACATAGATGTGAAATTTTTGATTTCTCATTGATCTAGACTTCCAAATGTGATACTAAGTAGTACACATATTAATTAAAGAGTAATGATGGACATTTAGCCACTCAAAACTCATTTACAAGACAATTTTTCAAAAATGTGCTATAAGACTCCTTAAAGCACATTTTGTGTTTTAACTAGTTTTCAAGCTTGTTTTTCTTTGGTAATTGGTTTAATATGTTCATTAACATATAAATAAAGTCTTGGTAAGCTTATTAGGTCTTAACCAAACTTATCCCAAGCTTAGAGCACATTTTAGCCCATATTGACCTTAAGGTATTTATTTGTGTTTTCAATGGTTTAAATTGTTTACTAATGTTTCTAAGACACCTTTTAGTCTTAATACACCATAATTTAATGTTTAAACAACATACCTAGGTTTGGGGTATTTCAATCTACCCCCCTTAAAAGAACTTTGTCCCCAAAGTTCACACTTCCCACATATCTTTAATATTAGAACGCGGGGAATACTTATAAAACAATACTTCCCAAAACAACATTACCAACATTAACAACATACTTACATAACATCGGACTCAAGGTGCAAACAACATAATATCATTCAGACACAACGGTCTGTAACATAACATAGACAATGTATATGAATACATGTCGTACACACTCATAACCGAAACGGCTCTACCCCCCTTAAAAAGGGGTACGCCCCGTACCCTATACATATAAACACTAAGAAGTAAACAATGACGGGTACTTCGCCTTCATCTTATCTTCTAGCTCCCAAGTGGCCTCCTTGACATCCTGGTTAGACCAGAGGACCTTCACCATTCTCACGGACTTATGGCGAGTGTCTCGAGTCTTAGTATCCAGAATCCGTACGGGAGTCTCCACTGATCGCATGGTCGGCTCTAAGGTTAGCCTTTCAGGCTGAAGCACATGAGACGGATGAGACATATACTTCTTCAACTGGGACACATGAAATACATCATGTACCTTGCCCAGCTCGGCGGGTAAATCAAGTCTGTAAGCTACCGGGCCGATCCGCTCCGTCACAACATAAGGCCCCACATATTTCGGGCTCAACTTGCCTTTCTGGCCAAAACGAAACACTCCCTTCATGGGGGATACCCTAAGAAATACCTGATTGCCTACAGCGAACTCCAGGTCACGTCTACGCACATCGGCGTATGATTTCTGTCTATCCTGAGCTGCCTTCATGTTAGCCCGGATCTGGCGAACTTCTGCCTGAACTTGTTCCATATACTCTGGTCCTATAATGACCGTCTCACTCGACTCATCCCAGCATAAAGGCGTGCGGCATGGTCTACCGTACAATGCCTGGAAGGGAGACATCTTGATCGAAGCATGGTAACTGTTGTTGTAACTAAACTCGATCAGATGTAACTTATCAATCCAGCTGGTCTGAAAGTCAAGTGCACATGCACGTAACATATCCTCAAGTGTCTGGATGGTACGCTCACTCTGACCATCTGTCTGCGGGTGAAACGCCGTACTCAGTTTCAGTTCGGTACCCAGTGCTTCTCGTGTGGATCTCCAATACCTCGATAAGAATCTGGTATCCCTACCAGATACAATTGTTTTCGGTACCCCGTGATGTCTTATTATTTCTCTGTCAAAGAGCTCTGCAAGCTTAGCCACTTTCCAGGTGTCTTTCATCGGTATGAATCGAGCCACCTTGGTCAGTCGGTCAACAACAACCCAAATCATATTCAGACCTCCCCTTGTAGGCGGAAGCCCTACTACGAAGTCCATTGAAATGTCATGGAACTTCACTCAGGCACTGGCATTGGCTGTACCATACCACCAGGCCGTCAGTGCTCAAACTTGACCTTCTGGCAAGTGAGACACCTCAATACATAATCATTCACATCCTTTTTCATTCCAGCCCACCAAAAATAACGTTTCATACCCTTGTACATCTTTGAAGCTCCGGGGTGAATCGAAGTCGTAGAACAATGGGATTCACTTAGTATGCGCTCTTTCAGCTCAGCGCTACTCCTCGGTATACATAATCGGCCATTAAGCCTAATCAAGTCATCATCGTGGAGTCTGAAGTCGTACTTCTAACCCTCGAATGTGCCATCAATAAGCTTCTGTCTAATCTCCATCATATACTGATCCGTCATCTGAGCACTCCGCACCTCTTCAACCAAGCTAGTAAGAGAGACTAGCGAATGGAGAGAGTGTGCTCGGCGACTCAATGCGTCAGCTACCACATTCGCCTTACCCTCCTTGTACTGTAAATTGATGTCGTAGTCGTTTAAGAACTCGACCCACCTTCTTTGTCTCATGTTCAACTCTTTCTGAGTGAACAAGTATTTTAAACTCTTGTGGTTGATAAGTATCCAAATGAGCATATTTTATAGGTGTATTTCATATATGTTATTAGCACTTTTCTTGCTCATTTCTCCACTTATCTTAGTTTTTCTCTAGTTTATGTTTTATTGGTTATCTTACAGATTTATTGGTTAAAAACGAGAAAAACCAAGCTAGGAGCAAAGTAGATGAAGAGACGAACGCATAGGCGCAGACGGATCTTAAATCGGAGCTAAAATGAATATTTTAGGAACAAAACAATTGTTGTCCAAACCAATTGTAGTCTGAACTACTGGTTCGGACAATACCACGACACGCAAGGCGTGACCGCCCAGGCAACCGCCTGATTGTAGGCGGACGTGAAACAACCGCCAGGCAACCGCCTGATTGTAGGTGGACGTGAGTAGAATAAACCGCCCAGGCACCGCCTGATTGTAGGCGGACGTGAGTAGAAACAAAGTTAGGCGGACAAGAGAGGAGACTCACAACCGCATGGAGAACCGCCTGGTGCAAGGCGGACAAGAGACATGCAACCGCCTGAGTTTGGGCGGACAACAGGGAGGACACTATGCGGACGCGTGTAAATGTCAGATAATTAACGCGAACAGTTTTCTTCTTCGCGCCGACTGTCTGCAAGTTGCTCGCCATATCCATCTACTCCGCCTACCTTAAATCTGTCACGCGTTTCAGCTCTGTCCCCTGCAATAAATGAGCAGTCAATTTGCAATCAATGCTCTTCCACATCTGCCTCCTCCAATCCTCTATATAAACCTAGCACCATAACTGCACAAGACTACATGAGGTACGACGACAGACTGAAGAAATCACACAAACACCACACTCCATTCTCTTCCATTTAATTCCTCCCGTAACATCATAACACTCCATCTTTTATTTATTTTCACCACTTCACCACATTCACTCACGTACTCAAACAGAGGCAGTATTTTACAAAGAGAGAAAAGAGGCAAGCGAGTGTAGACCCGTTCTTCGCAAGCAGTTCCTGAATAATGACTATTTCAATCTTTACTCTGTTTTTATTTCTGTCGATGTCTGAGTAATTCTATATTTGTGCTTAGGATGGGTGTTTAACCCCAAAATAACTCAGCGTATTTATAATACCGAGTTTGCTTATAAATATTTGTTTTTTCTCTCTCTATTATTAAATGTTTAAGAACTGATCATTTTTACGCATTTACGGTTTCTCTAATTTCAATGATTTTGTAAATTAGAGAATAGACCACAAAGAGAGACAAGCGTCAGATATTATCTCCTTGATTAGCAGGTAAAATCCATCGCTGTTATAAAAAGAATTCTCGCTTAAAGCTAATTAATGATTTTAGACTTTTTCTGATTGTAAAAAGTCTACTGAATTAATTAAGAGTTGTCCTTATCTATGATTTAGAAAGGCCACAAGATAAAATTCTTAACAGACAAATAAGAGCAAACTGGGATTATATTTAATATCTGAGTTATAATAGGGCGATTTCACCTTCCTTAGCACATTTTCCATCCACTTAATTCACAACTGTTTTTACTGTTTTTATTATTTCTGTACTAATCCAACAACAAATCAAGCTTGCCTCCGGCTAAACCCCTTTTTACAGTTTTTATTAACTACCTAAACTAGGATAATTGAACAATCTCTCTGTGGATACGACACTTGTTTTACTACTCCGTATAGGTACACTTGCCTATTAGTTTGCTATAAATCTATATTTATTATAGTGTAGTTTTATCCCAACAAGTTTTTGGCGCCGTTGCCGGGGAGATTGATTCCATCAATTTCCCTAGTTTCCGGTAGTTCACTTGCTATACTGTAATATTTTGTTGTTCGGAATCTAATTTCGGACATCTGACTTCTGACTTTGGACATGACTTCTGACTTCTAATTTATTGTCATTTAATTTCCATTGTCCTTAACATTTAATTTCCATTGTCCTTATTAATTTATGTATATTAACTACTAACTTATAATTTCCAGTATACTAACTCCTAACTTTAATTTTCTGTCATTTCTTTCCATTGTCATTTAATTTCTGTCATTCTTTCCATTGTCTCTAATACTAACTATAATTTCTGTCTCTAACTACTAACTTATAATTTCTGTCATTTAATTTCCCATGTCATTTAATTTTCTGTCATTTTACTCTTGTTAAAAGAAAAGAAAAAAATATATATATAAAAAATACAAAAAATATATCAGTGTTGTTTAACTAACATTTATCAGCTTAACCAATATCTATGCCTTTCTTATTCTATTTACTAATTAATTTCACAGTTCTGATAAGCCACAAGTTATCTTCTGTGCATGCCAAATACTCGAACCCGAGGTTCTCCACCTATCAGTCCGAGACCCGAACCCGAGCGCACTTTATTACAAGCACAAAGAAACCTGAGAAATCAAGCCATGGGCGATAACGAAGTTATAAATGAAATGGACCATGCAAATCAACCAGAACACCGTGCTCTATCTGATTACCACCAACCGGATACCGAAGGAAGAACATCACATAGTTTCTACGAACTAACACCGCTAGAAACCGGACGATGGGCTTTCAAACCCACACATCACCGCCGTCCGGGATTTAGGCAAGTTTTAGAGCGAACCCAGATGAAGCCCCAAATCATCTGAGTCTCTTCCTAGATTTCTGCAATTCCTTTGGTCCAGACCGGCAACGTCAAAGAAAGAATCCGTCTACAACTATTTCCTCACTCGTTGTCGGATTCAGCAAACAGGTGGTACCGAAGTCTTCCCTCCCGATCAATCACCACATGGCTGCAAATGGCCCAAAAATCCTTGCCAAATACTACCCAACCAGTAGAACGAGGCAATTGATCGGTGTGAAATCAATACTTTCTGTCAGGAGCCGGGAGAAACGTTGTACGACGCATGGGACAAATTCAAAGATATGCTAATGAAGTGTTCCCACCATGGTCTTGACAAATCAATCCCTCTGCCTGTCATTCTTCAACGGTCTGGATGATGGGACCGACTACTCGTCAATTCTCTGCAGGAGGAAGTTTTCATGATGAAATCTCCTAAAGAAGGAATGGACCTTATCGAAACCATGACGAGCAAACAAGACAGTGGACGAGATCCAGGGAAGAACGCCACGCGCAGCAGGCCTACTCCACGTTGAGCCTACGGATCATTTATCAGCCCAGATCTCGTCCCTTGCAAAGATGGTGGAAAAGCTAACAACATCTCAAAACGAAATCGTAAAAACAATAGCTTCCCCACCTACAAGTTCACCACCAGTTCCACCTACGGAAGGATGTGTCATATGCGCCGGTCCTCATGAAACCCATCAGTGCGAAGGGAAAAACCAATACGAGGATGTAAACTTCATAGGAAACCGCCCTGGTAATTCCTACAACAACAACTTCAACAACAACTACCCATGGAGAAATCACCCGAATTTCTCATGGAAAAATAATGATCAAAACCAAGGAGGGCAGAGCAACAATTCCAATACCTATCAGGGAAACAGACCCCAACCAAACTCTAATATAGGTTATAGAGCACAAGGTGCCCCTCCAGGTTTCCAGCAACAACAACAACCATCCTCATCCTCTGTTGAATCAAACGAGGAATTCAGGAACTTAATGAAAGGATTCATGAGTACGACCCATACCAGACTCGTGGATCAAGAAGCCACTAACAGAAGGGTTGAAGCCCAGATACAACAAACCAACCAACATTTGGAGCAAATCAGCCAGCAGCTTGCACAAAGGCCACCTGGTGCCTTCCCTAGTCAGCCAAACCCAAATCCAAGGGAACAGGCCAAGGCAGTGACGTTGAGAAGTGGTAGGCCGCTCGACTCATCTTTTCCCCGAGATGATATTGAAAATCAAGAGCAGCAAGCTCACGAAAATCCAGAAGAAGAACAGGAAGATGCTGAAGAAGCCCCACCTCCTACGAAAATTATTTCCGAGGAGAAGGAGCCTCCTGAATCTACTCCTTCCTCTCTCACTAAAATTCTTCCCCCACTTCCTTTTCCAAACAGAATAAGAAAGAAAAATTTAGATGAACAGTTTGGAAAGTTTCTAACTCACTTCAATGAAACTAACGATTAATATTCCTTTTGAGATGCTTTAAAACAAATGCCAATATACGCAAAGTTCATGAAGGATATCATCACCAACAAAAGATCGTTGCAGGAAGTGGAAACTGTACACCTTACACAGGAAGTGTCAGCAGTACTTCTCAAGAATCTCCCTCCAAAACTTGGAGACCCAGGTTTGCCAATTATTCCATGTTCCATTGATAATGTTGATTGTGGTAGTGGGCTATGTGATCTAGGAGCTAGTATCAATTTATAATGCCACTCTCAACTTTCAACAAACTTAAGATTGGTAAATGCATGCCTACTTCTATTCAATTACAATTAGCAGATAGATCTTTAGTATTCCCAAAAGGGATAATAGAAGATTTGATTGTTACTGTAGGAACTTTTGTGTTCCCCGCTGATTTTATTGTAATTGACATGGAAGAAGACACTAGGGTGCCCTTAATCTTAGGACGACCTTTCATGAGAACTGCTAGAGCACTAATCGATGTTGAAAAAGGAAAAATCATTTTAAGGCTGCATAACGAAACTTTAGAATACGACATGTCCAAGGTTATAAAGAAACCCGCTGATATAGAAGATACCTTTTTCATAGACATTGTCGACTCTATTGTGCAGGATAATTCATCTGCTATTATTCGTAATGACGCTCTTGAAAATGCTTTATCTGAAACCTGTGACAACCGACTAATGTACCTTGACACAATCGAAATGGTAGCAGCTCTGGATAAGATAAAATCATATATGAAACCACGCTACCCACCACCAGAACCATTAGAGCTATCTACTCAGAAGTTACCACCATCCATTGAACAACCCCCTCTCGTAGAAATGAAACAATTGCCATCACATCTGAAGTATGTTTACCTTTCTGATTTTTGTACTTTGCCTGTTATTATTTCTTCATCCCTAACAAGTACACAGGAAGAACAGCTTGTGAAGATCCTACAGAGCCACAAGAAGGCAATAGGCTGGTCCATTTCGGACATCAAAGGTATCAACCCCCATTTCTGTACACATCACATATACATGGAAGATACCTACAAGCCTTTAGCCCAACCACAGAGAAGGCTGAATCCCAACATGAAAGACGTAGTAAAGAAAGAAGTGCTCAAACTTCTCGACGCTGGGATAATCTACTCCATCTCCGACAGCAAATGGGTGAGCCCCGTTCAAGTGGTCCCGAAAAAAGGAGGTCTCACTGTGGTCCCCAACGACAAAGGTGATCTAATCCCCCAGAGAACCACGACGGGATGGAGAGTCTGCATCGATTACATGAAACTGAACAGCGCAACACGGAAGGACCACTTCCCTTTACCTTTCATTGATCAGATGCTGGAAAGATTGGCCGGGCAAGATTACTACTGCTTCCTGGATGGTTATTCAGGATATTTTCAAATACCCATCGCCTCAGAAGACCAAGACAAAACCACCTTCACATGCCCATACGGGACATTTGCATATAATCGGATGCCTTTTGGTCTATGCAATGCCCCAGCCACATTTCAAAGATGCATGATGGCAATCTTCAGCGACTATCTTGAGAAAAGCATCGAAGTCTTCATGGACGACTTCTCTGTCTTTGGTCACACTTTCGAATCCTGTCTAAATAATCTAGACGCTATCCTCACCCGATGTGAAGAAACTAACCTTGTGCTTAACTGGGAAAAATGCCATTTCATGGTTAAAGAAGGAATAGTTCTTGGGCACAAAATATCTTTGCAGAGTGGATTTTATCGTGAGTGATTAGTGCTGGTGGAATTGATAAAAGAAAGAAATTAATACTCAAAATATCCGTCGGGCTGCAAATAAAACCCGGTCGCAGTAGTATAGAAGACAGAAGCGGCCGGGGTCAAACCGTGGGACTTATAGCGAGATAAAATAGTTCCTAAGCTTGTCAAAAGGGGGAAGTTAAGTTTGACTTGTTTTTAGAGAAAAAATTAAGCAGATTAGAAAACTGAGTGTAGATGAATTAAATGGAACTCCGGGTTCAGGTTTTATATAATCTGATTAATTATGCTATCTCTACCGGTTTAATATATTAGTTTGGCATAATTCCTGTTATTATCCTAAGGACTAAGTCATAGACCCTTAAGAACTCGTTTACCAGAAAATGCTCGGTCTAATCAAGGTTCGAGCAATACTATGTAAACGGACGTTAAATTCGAGGAATTATAATTGCATCTGTAAATACTAACTTATTAAATCATAATAAGTTTTCTCCAGATTTACGGCTTAATTAACCTGTCTATTTATCACCTGGTCTGATCAAAATAGACTTAGGAAAGCATTTTAATAAATTCATGTAATTTATTAAGATGGTGAGAGAAAACCTTTAAGCGTAACAAACTGTATTTATTTTAACCGGTAGAAATATTGATTACAAAATTAAACAAACCATAATTAAAACCTTTGCCCGGAGCAAATCCTCCTTAGCCTGACATATTAAAGACAGAATAAGAAGTAGAGGAATACATCTGAGAAGATGTTTATTTCCGCTCCGCTATCTTATCTGCTAATTTTTGACAGAGGTTGGACAGGATAACGGTATGAAGTGGAATGATTTATGGGATGAGATGTAGTATGGAATTTATGTGGATGAAATGAGTGATTTTATGGAGAGTTTTATGGTATTTTTATGGAAGAAAATGGCATAAGTTTGGGGTGGAACGTGTGTATTTGATTTGAAGTAGCAGTGGCTTTTTATAGAGGAGAGGAAGAAGAAGAACGACTGCAGTGGAAGAGCATTGAATGCTCATTAATTCCAGGGGACAAACTGAAGACGTGTGAGAGAATTTAAGATAGGTGGTGCGAAGTAGATGGATAACTTCCAGAAGTAAGTCGACGGGCGAAGCAAGTCGACAGGCGAAGAAGGAAGTCGACCGGCGAAAAGAAAACTGGCGCGCTAATATTTTAGTCACGCCTGTACGCTTGTCCGCCCGATAACAGGCGGTCCTCTTTGTATGTTGTCCGCCTCGTTTGAGGCGGTTCTTCATGTTGTGTCCGCCCAATATGGGGCGGTTGCCCATAGTCTTGTCCGCCTCTTCATAGGGCGGTTGCCCATAGTCTTGTCCGCCTCTTCATGGGCGGTTGCAGCCTCCCACGTCCGCCTCTTCATAGGCGGTTGCAGCCTTTATGAGTCGTCCGCCTGAGTTTAGGCGGTTGCCTTAACCGCGACCTATTTTCCTTCAAACTTTGACCGGCTCTAGATTCTTCGTTTGGACCCCGTTTTTCGAGCCGTTTGCGGCTATGCGTTCGTCTCCTTGTCTACTTCACTCCCAGCTTGGTTTTCCTCATGTTAAACCAATAATTTTGTGAGATAAACAATAAAACATAAACTAGAGGAAAACTAATCGAAGTGGAGAAATGAGCAAGAAAAGTGCTAATATTATATATGAAATACACCTATAAAACATGCTCATTTGGACACTTATCACACCCCTACACTTATCTTTTTGCTTGTCCTCAAGCAAAACCACGTACCCAAGTAAGTAGGGAATGCTCAATACTAACAAATATTATTATGAAGGGTAGGATAAACATGATCTTTAAACTTATTGAGGAGTGTGAAAAATTAACTGCTGGTGGCATAGGTGTGCTCAGGGTAAAAATAAAATATAGAGTTTCGGGGTATGATCCAGGGCACTCCAATGTTTCTTTTGTGTGACTCTGAGAATTTTTACCATGGCCAACTTCTCTCAAGAATGGGCATTGAGGAGAAAACAAAAGGAAAAATAGATTTATGCATTTGTTTCACTTTTGCATAAGAGATGAGAAAAATATAGGCATCACGCCTTTGTATTTAAGAACACTCAACTCTCTTTGTTGGTTACCAATGGTGTCTCGCAAGTCCCTTATTTTTTTGTATTCTTTTTCTTTTTTAACAGAGAAGCACCCCTTAGCAATCCCTAAGAGAGAAGACAGAAAGAAACCCTGAGCAATAAAATCCAACCATTACAGATTATTTGGTCACACCGCATATAAAATGCTCCTCAAAAGTAATCAAAATTTTAAAATTTGTACCATTTATCCCACAATTCATAACATTATTTGTTTTTAAAGAGAACAACCTATATTAGCAGGGTAAATAATTTTTATTTTTGAACAAATGCAAGATAAGCAGAGAGATTTAAACAATTAAAGCACAAAATGCCCTGAAAAGGCTCTTCCCCCACACTTAAGTTCAAGCAATGCCCTCATTGCGTAGATAGAATAAAATTAGTAGGGCATGCAATTAATAAAGGAAAGAGTGTACTCCCCAGATTTCGTAGAGTGTGTAGAGCTCCCCCACACTTGAGTGCAGCTGTGGAATGTCATGAAATGAACCTGTAAAGAATATTCTACACAGCCAGAAGAACTCAAGTGAAACCTGCATTTTTATTATAACAAATAAAAGGGAAATATAGTACAAAAAAGAAAATAACATTAAATTAAAGGAAATACAAAAGATAAATAGTGGGTTGCCTCCCACCAAGCTGCCCGGGTTTAACGTCTCTAGCTAGACGTATTTGACCAAGCTTTAGTTTGGAGAAGAGTTGGAGGGCGAATTGTCCTGCTGTTCTTGGACAAAATAAGTTGCAGATAGGTCAGTTGAAATATTAGAATGAGAATTATACCTTTTAAGACGTGCCCCGTTGACCTTGAAAGTTTCGCCTTGTTTGTTCTGGAGTTCAAAGGCACCGTACGGGGTCACACTAACAATCTGGAAAGGGCCGGCCCAATGAGACTTGAGTTTCCCAGGGAAGATCCTTAATCTAGAGTTATACAGGAGAACCCAATCACCAATTTCGAAGTCCCTCTTGAGGATCATCCTGTCATGGAACTTTTTGGTGCGCTCTTTATAGATCTTAGCATTCTGGTAAGACTGATCTCGCAGCTCTTCTAATTCGGAAAGTTGGAATTTCCTTTTCTCTCCTGCAGAAGTCATGTCAAAGTTTAGGGCCTTGATTGCCCAATATGCCTTATGCTCCATTTCTACAGGAAGGTGGCATGCTTTCCCATAGACCAGCTTAAAAGGAGACATCCCGATGGGAGTCTTGAATGCAGTGCGGTAAGCCCAAAGCGCATCATCCAGTTTAAGTGCCCAATCCTTCGTGATGAGTTAACCGTCTTCTGGAGGATCCATTTTAACTCACGGTTGGAAACTTCTACTTGGCCGTTTGTCTGGGGGTGATAAGGTAAAGCTACCTTGTGACGTACCCCGTACTTAACCATAAGCGCTTCGAATAAACGGTTGCAGAAGTGAGATCCACCATCACTGATAATAATTCTGGGCACGCCGAAACGGGTAAAGATGTGCTTTTTGAGGAACCTGGTTACTGTCTTTGCATCGGCATGATGACAAGGTATAGCTTCTACCCACTTCGACACGTAATCAACTGCCACTAGAACATATTGGTGGCCCTGCGAGGAAGGGAACGGTCCCATAAAATCAATGCCCCAACAATCAAAGAGCTCCACTTCTAGTATCCCCTGTTGTGGCATCTCATGTCTCCTGGATGTGTTACCCATTTTCTGGCAATTATCACATTGTTTGCAGAATTGGTACACATCTTTATGAAGGGTCGGCCAATAAAAACCTGAGGCCAGGATCTTAGCAGCGGTCCTTGTGGGTCCATGGTGACCTCCGGCTTCCCGTGAGTGACAAAAATGAATGACGCTTGAAACCTCTTCTTCCGGGAGACATCGTCGAATCAACCCATCAGCACTAACTCGGAACAAGTGCGGGTCCTCCCAGAAATAATGCCTTGAGTCAGAAAGAAATTTCTTCTTCTGGGAGTAGGAAAAATCGTAGGGTACTGTTCCAGAGACTAAATAATTGGCCAGGTCCGCGTACCATGGCTCCTGTACTTTGGTGATGGAGAAGACAGTCTCGTCGGGGAAGAATTCGTTGATGGGCACACTATCCGTAGGAGTCACCAACCTAGAGAGATGGTCAGCGACGACATTGAGTTTCCCGCTCTTATCTTTGACTTCGATGTCAAACTCTTGAAGTAGAAGAATCCAGCGCAGTAAGCGAGGCTTGGCTTCTTGTTTCGTGAATAAGTATTTGAGAGCGGAGTGGTCTGTATGCACGATGACCTTGCTTCCCCATAAGTAAGATCTGAACTTATCGAGGGAGAAAACTATAGCCAGAAGTTCTTTTTCGGTGGTCGTATAGTTTTTCTGGGCGTCGTTCAGTGTTCTGCTAGCATAAGCGATCACTCTCAAGATTTTCTCTTTTTTCTGGCATAGAGCTGCCCCTACGGCGTAGTCACTTGCGTCACACATGATCTCAAAAGGAAGAGACCAATCAGGTGGTATGACCACAGGTGCTGACACCAATTTTTGTGTTATAGTTTGGAAAGCAGCTGAACACCTTTCATCAAAATGAAACGGGGCATCTTTCTGTAGCAAGTCGGTCAATGGTTTGCTGATTTTGGAGAAGTCCTGAATAAACCGCCGATAAAATCCTGCATGCCCTAGAAATGCTCGTATATCTCGAACTGTAGTTGGTGCTGGTAATTTCTCGATAACCTCTACTTTGGCTTTATCCACCTCTATCCCTTTTGCAGATATTTTATGTCCAAGGACAATCCCGTCCTTGACCATAAAATGACACTTCTCCCAGTTTAAAACGAGATTCGTATCCTCACACCGTCTCAGGATCAAATCTAGTTGTGCTAAGCATTTGTCGAAACTAGAGCCATAGACTGAGAAGTCGTCCATAAAGACTTCTATGCTCTGCTCGATGAAGTCTGCAAATATTGCTTGCATACATCTCTGGAAGGTAGCAGGGGCGTTGCATAGACCGAAAGGCATTCGTCGGTAAGCAAAGGTACCGTAAGGACAAGTGAAGGTTGTCTTGTCCTGGTCCTCAGGTGCGATTGGTATTTGAAAATAACCCGAGAACCCATCTAGAAAACAGTAGTACTCTTGCCCTGCAAGTCGTTCCAACATCTAGTCGATGAAGGGGAGAGGGAAATGATCCTTCCTGGTTGCCAAGTTCAAACGCCGATAATCAATACACATGCGCCATCCTGTGATCTTTCTTTGAGGGATAGTCTCTCCCTTTTCATTAATAACAGCTTCGATGCCCCCCTTCTTAGGGACAACTTGAACAGGACTGACCCATGGACTGTCAGAAATTGGATAGATGATGTCTGCGTCAAGGAGTTTCAGAACCTCCTTTCGAACTACCTCCTTGAGGTTAGGGTTTAGCCGGCATTGAGGTTGTCGGATAGGCTTGAAGTTTTCCTCCATGTAAATATGGTGCGTGCAATAGGAGGGATCAATTCCTTTGATATCAGCGATAGTCCACCCTATTGCTGTCTTGTGCTTTTTTAATACCTCAAGTAACCTCATTTCCTCCCCGGAATTCAGAGAAGAGGAAATAATGACAGGCAAATGGTAATTTTCAGCTAGGAAAGCATACTTGAGGTTAGAGGGTATTTCTTTAAGCTTGAGTTCAGGTGGTTGTTCTACTGAAGGAATTGATTTTTGAGGTTTTCTGTCGAGTTCTTCGATTGGTGGTCGGTACGCTTGATAACCAGCCCTTCCTTTCTCTACGTACGCCAACATGGCGTTAACTTCTGGATCCTCCATCTTTTCTTCTAGAGAAGTAAATAATACTTGCTCTAGGGGTTCAGTTTCAGCTTCCTGGATGGAAGATGGAAAATACGTGTCCTCCTCTGTAGCAAAATCGCCTTCCTCCTCCTCGTCATCTGTGAATCCCACCGTCTTAGCATGAGGAGAAAAGTTTGAGCTTTTCTTCATCATTTTCTGCATGTCGAATTCAATCGTCTCATCTTCGTACCTGTGGAGGGTGATTTTTCGGTATGAGGGGGGGTCTACCTAAATGGTTCTGATTGAAAAGCCTAGATCCTAGAAATTGTCATTCTATGGAGGGTGAAAACCCGTTATTCTTGGCATCCCTCAAATACCTACTAAATCGTCTGTCTTTCCCAGAAAGCGTATGGGGAATGCTAGTGAGCACTACACCCGCTCTCAATGGGCTCCACGCGGACTTATGCCTCTATAAGGCGAAATTGACTCGAGTCGCCACCTAGTTTGACCTAAGATACTAGGAAGGAAGGGAATGAGGGTTCTAAGAACCGCTAATTGACTCTGAAATTGTTGCCTATGGATAGGACTTATCTGGTCATTTGCAGAGATTCTATGTGGGTTCGCACTGGGTTACACCCCTTGGAAGTGGCAACGACCACGACTTCGGATAGGTGCCCGAGGAAACCTCGGTCTCCAATTGTCGGGATTACCTTCTTTCAAAACCTTTTTAGAGAGATTCAATTAAAGCCAAAGGATAAGATTAGGACAGGAGGAGAGAAAACGAGTGGATGAGGCGAGCTTTTCTGCCAAGCTAGCGCCAAGAAGAAGAATTGATGAATTCGGATGAGTATAGAATGAAAGACTAGAAGTCTGATTTAGAGAGTTGAAGAAGTTGAGGGTTTGTGGGAGTCAGAGGGGATTTGAATGTTTTGAGAGGTATGGAGAACACCTTGGAGTGGGAAAAGGGTTTTTGTTTGGAATGGGGTCGCACCCTGTGTGGGTTGCCTACGTACTCAACTTCCCGCTGAGATCAGACCTTACGTAGTTCAGCTCTTTGGGTTTTGGAAGTTTTGATGTTTGTGGAGCTTGAGGATATTTGTAGTGTTTGAGATTTGGAAGGATTCGAAGTTTCAAGAAGTTTCGGGTTTTGGGAGGTTGGAGTCTGCGAGACGCCCAGGTCTGTGAGACATTGAAATCTCAGAATGATTGAGTCTGTGGGACGCTCGGGTCTGTGAGACATTCGAGTTTGTGAGATGTTCGAGTCTATGAGACGCTCGGGCCTGTGAGACTTTGGAAGTTTGAATGAAGTTGGAATTTGTAAGAGGATTCGAGTTTAATGCGAGTTGGAGTTTGGATGATGATTTGGGTATGAAGTGATTTGGAGTTTTGAAGATTATTTGAGTGTGTGAGGCAATTGGTATTTGAATAGAGATCCCGAGTTTTTTTAAATTTGAGGTTTGAAAACGGTTGAGGAAAACCATTTTGTTGTAAAAGGGCGGATAATCCCGAGGGATTACCCTATGTACCACCTCGAACACGACACTTAATTAATGGTAAGTGCCGAGGCTCGAAAGATGGGGCAATGAATTTATGTCGAAAAATAGGATTCAGAGAGAAACACCATGAATGAGATGTTCTCGGTCGAACCCTAATAACGTCTCTAACTCCCGGGTTTTAAAACGTTAAAACTGAAAATATTGAAATCGAGTGGAAGGGAGTTAGACGATTCTGAAATCCCGGCTGCAACTAGGAAGGCAGTCACATCCCTAGCACCCCGCCTTGTAAAAATCTAGGCTGCAATCAGGGGAGGTTTGTCACCCTAATGCCCCGCCTAAAGAGATCCAGACTGCGACAAGGGAGGTTACGACCCTAGTGCCCCGCCTCGGATTTTTATTTGGAGGAGAAACAAGTAATGTCTAACTAGGAAGAAAATGTTCTTTGAAGGTGTTAGACATCCTATGTTCCCCGAAAACAATTTATTTTGGGTTTGAAAACTAAGTTAGGAAACTTGTGAAGTTGTTCGGAATTCTCGATGAAGAAACACTGATTTTGAGAAATGATTTTAGGAGAAAACTTTCTGTATATGTGAGAAGAACTTTCTGCGTTTGAGAAGAGTTTTCTGTGATGTGAGAAGAGTTTTTCCTTTAAAATTCCACAAAATGGTTTCTTTTGAAAACTTAATGAAGTTTGAATAAAATGATTGTTGAAATCTGAGGAGAGAGATTTTTGAGTTTGAAATTTGAACAGGATTTACAAGTTGAGTTTGAATTGGATGAATTGAATTCGAGTTGAATGGAATTGGACTGAATTGAAATGAGTTAGGCTTGAATTGGGTTGATCTGAATTCGGGTTGGGGTTGAAAAACGAATCGGGTCAAAGTTAGACCGGGTCAAAGTTGGATTAGGTCAAAGTTGAGATTGGAATTCCAAAAGAAAGGGAGATTGGTCAAAATAGTTTTCAAAGTCAAAGTTCAGATGGGTCAAAGTTGGACCAAGTCAAAGTTGGGTCAAAATCAAAGTTGGATTGGTCAAAGTTGGTCAAGGTCAAATGGTCAACAACTCAGGTCAACTCTTGGACTTTTGGATTATTTTGTGGACTTTTAGAGTGTGGGTTGATTTTTGTGGACTTGGGTTGATTTTTATGGATTTTTGGGGTTTGGGCTGATTGAGGTCAATTTGAGCTTGGTTAAGAATGGAACTTGGGCCGGTTTTGAATGGGACCGATCTTATTTGAATTGAACATGGGTCGGATCACGTAGGATTGAGTTATGGGCTTCGGTTTGGGCCTTGGGATTCGGTTTGGGCCTTGGGCTTCGGTTTGGGCCTTGGGCTTCGGTTTGGGCCTTGGGCTTCGGTTTGGGCCTTGGGCTTCGGTTTGGGCTTCAAGTTTGGGCTGAGATTGGGCCGGCTTCAGGGATGGGTTGAGCTTGGAGAGGGGCCGGACTTTGGAATTGGGCCGGACTTGGGCTTTAGGCCGATTTGTGCTGGGCTGAGTTTAGGGGTGGGCCAAGTTTAAAGTGGGTCAATTGTGGGCTTTTATTTACAAGTAGGAAAGATGGGTTTAAAACAAAATCGAGATTTCTTTTGGAAATGCAACATAAATTAAAGGTGAGAGACAATTCAATTGGAGGAGTTGAAAAAGAGGGATTTGGAATGAGGAACCTTAAGCTATAGGCATTATTCCGAACTCTTTTCTTTTCTGAACTCTTTTCTTTTCTTTTCCATTTTTTTTTGGGGTAAAGTTTTTTAGTGAAATCAAGGGGTGGTTTGGGATAGGCTTTAAAAGTTTGGAAGGTATTGTTCCCCACCAAGCAAATAGAAATGAGCTAGTTGTGGGGTACCCTCAAAGGCTTAAAAGAAATCCAAAGTTTTGGATGGTATTGTTCCCCACCAAGCAAATAGAAATGAGCTAGTTGTGGGGTACCTTCCAATACTTTGATCAAAAGAAAAAGGGGTGACCTAAGGGGCTATCTAGGGTTTAAATAATAATCAAATAAAAGGTGCAGAGAAATAAAGCAAAGCTGTAGTATGTCAAATGTATAATGTAAATGATCAGAGGGCAAGCCACGTTTGATGGTCAACACAGAAGCAGCGATGAAGCATAATGTGAATGATCAGAGCAAGCCACACGTGTAGCATAATGTAAATGATCAGAGAGCAAGCCACGTTTGATGATTAACACAGAAGCAAAACCGATCTTGTTTTAAGGCTATGTTCATAGACCAGCATTTTAACCCACAAAGTAACAACAGCTTGGAGCCCTAATGTGGTAAATCTCTACTGTTAGTCGCACCTCAGCTCCTCATCTGCCTCTTTGTCTTTATTTTATCTCAACCCATTCAAAATTCTAAAGTAGTGCAGGAGCCCACTAAACTGCTCTTATTTCAATCAAGATCGGTTTCAGTACATACAAAACAAGACCATGGAAAAGAAATCCCAAACCTTGTGGACAAAACATAACAGAAAATCTGAAATCAAATACCAAAGTTTCACTTTTAAAAAAAAGATCACTCACGTTTTACTCCCTGAAACACTACCCACACCAAAACAGCAAACGATGTAACAGGTTAAGGTTTGTTCCACTGATTCATCAGACAACAAAAAAAACACGAATTATTCACATTCTCTCCTATTTTCAGGGGCGGATTCCAGAAACTAAAGCTGGTATTTCTTTTTCCTGCTTGCGCATGTTTATTCAACAGAATCTTACCCCTATTGAGCCTATTTCCAGAAGTAATGTAAGTCAAAACCAGACTGATACCGAAAGCATCTCAAGACATGACAAAATGAAACAGACGTGCAAAAATGTATCCAGAACATCACAGAACATGAAGAGATGAAACAATCACACAACATGGATGATAAGGTCATTTAAGCAATTTCGAGAGCTAGAAATCGGTACCACAAGGAGAGTCACATGTAGTCCCCTGCAAGTATCTCAGAACACACCAGAGACCCATAGGTTACCAATGGTACGAGTTCACACTCTTCAACAGGAAGGAGAGCGCTCAATCGGTTAATGCATAACACAAATGGATGACCTTAGGGAACGTCTCAGGCTCGTTGAGACTCGGGTATAAATACAACATCAGAGTCGATTGGGAGAGTGATAACAATCACCAGGTGGGTTAGGACAAGAATAAATGAGACTCAAAACTGGAGATGGACCAGTTTACAAATCGAAGTGCAATAACGTGAGTAGAATCGTGACCGGAGGTGGACCGGTCCGGCAACAAGTTAGAGATATTGAACTTCAAACGTAATGTATGCATGGGGGGGGTGAGATTATAAATACCCCTGACCTGTTCGTGGACTTCATTATCCATACCAGGCTCGGCATTCTCCCAATATCAACAGAGAGTGGAGATAACAGAACAGGTGTTGCATGAAACTGGAGTTCGAAAATCGGTTTTCAAAGATTTGAACAGAAAGCAAAAGAAGCTTAAACAGAAACCGACAGACACAGTGATCTTTTGCAACCTTCGAACCCATAGACCCACTTCAGAGTCCGGTGTTCGTGGTGGCGCATCCACGCAAATGACGAAACGCAAAAAAAAAAGAGGGGAGTTCAACTGGTTTGTGAGCTTAACGAAACCAAAACCTAAAACCTGGCATCCGTTTGCAGTCGAAACTGAAATAAAGCAGAGAGTACGAGAATTTTGGCTCTTTTTTTTTTGAAAGGAAGGAAACGAGATTTCGAAGTATGGGAGTTGATTTAACATCGGAAATTAGCTTCCGGAAAACCACAATCCTCACACCCAGTAGAACCATTGCCGATCGGTTCAGTTGACAGAAATCGAAGAGAAAATTACGAGAAGAAACATACGGAAAGAAATGGAGCAAGATGAACTTACTCTACTGGCAATCGCGGTCAAACGAAATCGGAAATACGGAGGGATCGAACAGTTCCGACTTGCGGGATGAAATCTCGAGAGAGGAGAATGGTGGCTCTTCGATGAAGAAGGAGAAGTATCGGTTTGGGTTTCTTAACTTCCTGGTTTCGAAAATGGAAGAAGGAAGAACGACATGCAGAGGAATGTAAATCGGTATTTGTGTCGGCTGGGTAATGAAAAACGTGGTCTTACTGTAGGCATCTCATGTTTTATAATGTAAGAAAGGTAGATTGTCAAACTAGGGTTTCTCTTTGTAGAACTGGGCTTTTTTTTTAATATCCTGGAGTGACAAATTGGGTCCAATTAAGTGAGGCTGGGCTTAATCCAGTCGCCGTGGAAAACGAGTTGTAAAAAAACAAGCCATAATGCTCTTGCTCGGATTCGAACTTGGTACCACCGGCCTCATCACTGCATGCATTAACCGGTTGAACTGTGACAGCATTGAGTAAGTATATGTACAAAAATAAACAAGAACCATGTTACAGACTAAGGCGAAATGAAGAAAATGCTCTTTGCTCATGCCAGGAATCGAACCTCTAACCACTGGGTAGTACATTGAGTGTTTTGACCAGTTACACTGGGTCGACCTACAGTATAGCCATGGGAGAAATATTACAAGAGCTCTAAGTTCGACTGGATAACTCTTCAAAAATGAGACGAACCCAAAAGGAAGTATATACAATAAGATGAGATGATTAATCTAATAACGTGAAAGTGTGGAATACAATTAAAAATAAGATTCAAAACATAAAGAGTTTAAAACCGTATTGTCGTTTGAAAACTTGTTTTAGCAAAATCGTGTTTTTATGAAATGCTTTGAAAAAGACTATAAAACGATGGTTTCATTTTCGCATGCACGTCAATATGTTTTGAAAAGGAAAGGCAACGACCCCTCTTATTATTTCGGAATTTGCATTATGGGGTGAGAATTTTTGGTGTCTACAGTACCGAAGAGTGATTTTTCCATCATGGACGTCAATGATGGCTTTGGCGGTACTTAGAAACGGTCGACCTAGAATCAGGGGAACCTCAACATTGTCATCCATTTCTAGAATGACGAAATCAGCTGGAAAGATGAAGCGAGACACTCCAACTACCAGATCCCGGACTATGCCCATGGGCTTGATCTCTGATCTGTCTGCTAGTTGGAGTTTAAAAGGAACCGGTTGCATGTCTCCTCCTTTAACTTTCAAGAAGGTGGCGTATGGCATGATATTAATGCTGGCTCCTAGGTCGCATAGACCACTTCCACAGTCCACCCCGCCTATAAAACACGGGATCACGGGATTTCCCGGATCTGTTTGTTTGGGGGGAAGTGCTCGAAGAAGGGCTGCAGAGCACTCCTCTGTCAGGTGCACTGTCTCTTTTCCAGGTTTCTTTTTCTTTTTTGTCAAGAGATCCTTTAGGAATTTTGCGTAGTTAGGCATCTCTTGTAAGGCATCGATCAAAGGTATGTCGAGGGTCAGCTTCTTGAAAATACTCAAAAACTTGGAGAACTGCTCATCAAGATGTTTCTTTTTCATTCTGTTCGGAAATGGGAGTTCATTGTTTTTATGAGTGGAGGTTGGGATGTCGATGGTAATTCGAGATGGATGTGGAGTAACAGGAGTAGGAATTTGAATTTCTGAGGGAGGTGAAGTTGGTTTGGTGGTTTCATCAACATTGATATAGGAATCTTCAAGATTTTCTTTTTCTTTTCCTTTGCTGGTGGCAAGTTCCCTTCCACTCCTTAAGGAGACGGCACACAAGTTTGTTGATTGTAATGTGCCATCGTCTATAAGGACTGAATTTGCTTGTTCCTTCGGATTGGGATTAGTCTGTGAAGGGAATTGACCAGGTGGTCTTTGTTGAGTGAGTAACTGTTGGATCTGAGATTGCAAGGCTTTTTGGTCTTTGTGCAGAGCCGCGACCTCCTCTTGCGTATCTCGTGATTTACCCATCATCGCCTTAAACATTTCCTGCATCTGAGACATATCAGACTCAGGATTCGAAGGAGGTGGAGCTGGTCGGCTCGATGAAGCTTCATTGCCGTAAGGCTGTTGTTGATATTGCCTTTGGCGTCCTTGGAAATTGGACTGAGGTCTGTAATTTTGGGATGTTTGTAGGGTATGTGGGTTTTGGATATTTCCGGTGTTTGAGTAACTAAGATTGGATTGCATGTTACGTTGCCATGGTTGTCTGTATCCTGAATTGTTGGTGATGTAGTTTGCTTCCTCAGCTGCTTTCATTTCTTGTAGTTGGGGGCATTGTTCATAATCATGAGGCCCGCAACATTGTGTACAAGAATTAGTTGGAGATGGTTGGGATTGAGGAGCATAGCCTGGAGGGGTAGTAGGTGGTCGGGAAATCATCGACTTAGCTTGCTGAGGGAAAGAATTCATAGCCATCTGCTCAACCACTTTTTGCAGAGTACTGACTTTTGTTGCCTGCTGAGCATTGCTCTCCATGAGTTGCTCGTGGCTTTTCATCAATTGGTCGAACTTGTTATCACTCTCCCCAACATGGTATAATCCTGGAGTACCGCTCCTTGATCCACCGGAGGCCCAGTCTCTGATTTCTTCACAGAGAGATTCCATGCTGTTCAGAAATTGTGCTCCTTGCTTTTTCAGAATGTCAGCCCCTAACGAAGATAGCACCATTGTTCTGCACGGACCGATCAAGCCCTTGTAGAACAATTGTGATACTTGTTCTTTCGTCAGACCATGGTGAGGACAAGTAAGTAGTAGACCTTTGAAGCGATCCCAAGTTTCACAAATATTCTCCGACCCTGGTTGCTTGAAATTATAAATTTCAGCAATCATCTCCAAAGTTCGGCTCGGAGGTAGGAATTTGTCATAGAACTTGGTGGCCATGTCGTCCCAGGTACCAATGGTACTCGGTGTTAGGCTATGATACCACTTGCTCGCGTTTCCCGTCAGGCTGTGTGGGAATAACGACAATCTTGCATACTGGAGTACCGCGTCGGTTGCAGTAACGCTATTGGCATGTTGTAAGAATTTTGTAACATGTAACAGGGCTTCGTCTGGACTGGTGCCATCAAATACCCAGCTCTTTCACACATCTGATTTGATGATATGGCTTCAGTTTCTGCCACTCATCGTATTCGGATGGGCTGAGGTGAGGAAGGATGATAGCAGGCTGTTGTCCTTGGTTAGACGGCCTGTTGATATTTCGAACCGTTGCTGGTGTAGCTGCCATGTTAGCTTCCGGGTCAGAATCTATCACTGTGGTGGTATTTCGTTGAGTTCGTCTCTGCCTTAGGGTACGCAGAAAGGTTCTCTCGATTTCTGGATTGTAACCAACCGTGATTATTGATATTTTCTGGGAGACTGTTTGACCTGGTGATGGAGAAATATGTGACTACTTCTACCACATAGGCAGTGTACCTAATCGTTTTGCGGGATAGTGGATTCGTGGGGTTGTCGTACTCTTGGAGACCTCGCTGTGGATAACTGACAGTGAATTAAATTTACTGAGACTTCTAGTAAATAGATTTTATCAATTTTTTAAGGAGAAGAAATAATCGAAAACCCTAACCTGAACAAAAACAAAATAATAAAAACAATATTTTTGTCTTTTAAGAAAGCATCCCGGGTTAGTTCTGCTCACCTATTTTATCAATTATATTAATATAAACTTTACCACTCAAGTAATAAACTCAAAAACTATAAATAATTCGTTGACGACTAAATCTAACGAACCCTAACCAGTTGCTAGAACTAGCAGCAGACTAATGCTCTAATCCGGACACAACCAATCGCATAAAGAACAGCTTCCATTTGAGACTAATTAACCTATAGGCCGGATCAGGCTTCTAGCTGTTAATCAGGTTTATCTTCCCACGTCTTGTTATCTATCTCAGCTCTCGCATGTTGATTAGAAAACTACAAATATTGCTTTAATAATTGATCAGAGAATTAAAGCAGATGAAGAACTGGAATTAAACTACTACTTTAGATAAAATCATAGTGGAAAGCTTCACATAACATAAATATATAAAATAGGCTCGCATCCCAAACCTGGGAGGGCTTAAGTTTATTAATTAAACATAACTATATATAAACAATGCTTTAACAAAATAAGAGAAAGGGTAGAGAAAACTCCAGCTAGCAAGTCGACTCTGAATCCTAGCTCCGCCTCTGTATCCACGTCGTCCGTAATAACAATACTAATTAATGATAGAGATGTGGTGTGGTGGAAAAACAAATAAAAATGGAGAAAATGGGGAGAAGAGAAATGGTTGGTCGTGTGGAGATCGAGCGTGGTGAGTGTACGTGATGAAGTGTTGGTGAACTGCTTTGGATTTCAAGAAGGGATGCCTAATACTGAGGATGGGCGTTGGTTTTTATAGGCAGAAGAAATGGGAAGCAGACAAGAGAGCAGTCAGGACGTGCAGTTGGTGTGATTAAATAGCGGTGGAGTTGGTGAGCAGATCGTGGGCAGCAGCAATCACAGAGGCGGCGTCACGCGTGCACAAATTAAGGTGGGCGCCGAAGGAGTATGCAATTAATGAAGAGCAGTTCGAGTGCGGCGCCGCGAAGAAGGAAGAAATCGCCGCGATGAACGACTCCGCGTCGGATTTAATCTCGTCTGCTTGCCCAGTCCGCTTGTGCGTCCGCTCGAAAAAAGGCGGACACCTCTTGTGTCTGCGCCTCTCTTGTCCGCTACTTATCAGGCGGTTGCGCCTCCTGTGTTGTCCGCCTCGTCTCAGGCGGTCGCAGCCTTCTCGTGTCCGCGCCTTATCAGGCGGTCGCAGCTTCCTCTTGTCCGCCTCTTTGTGATGTCAACATGTGGACGTGTATATTTGTGTTGCCATTTTTGACCGGCTCTAGATTCTTCGTTATAAGTCCGTTTTACTCGCCGTTTGTTGCGTTGGAAAGCTCATGAGATCATCTATCCATTTACATGGCTTTTTCCTACGTTTAACACATAAAATATATCAATTCATATCAAAACATAAATCTAGGAAAATCGTAAGATAAGTGAGAAATACGACACAAATTGCTATGAAAATAGGAAGAATTAAAGCCCTAAAAGTAGATGTATTTCTCGCTTATCAAACTTCCTCACACTTAGCTTTTGCTTGTCCTCAAGCAAATAGAGAATAAATATATCTCTAAGGCCGTAGTATCAAACCTCAGGATTAAACAGATGCAAAACAGAGCAAGCAAAGTGACAATCAAAGAATAGTTCTGCTCCTGGTTGTAGGTTTTCCCAAACAGTGAAAAAGAAAATTTTTTTAAAGCATGGATAAGTTAGACTACAAAATCTGAATGTAGATTAACTTGGGATCTTCCACCATTTCTTTCCTTTAACCTTTGGATGACAAGGGGTGTGAAGTAATGCCTTATTCCGCGATACCTTTCAACACCACATACTCATGATCAAAAACAAAAATTAAACTGCAATTAACTCTTTTCGTATGCAAAAACATTCTTCTTCAAGAAATATATACAACACAATTGAATAATTGCGAATTGCAGAGTTTTTCCGTAACCCAGACTTTTCTCTCTATCCTTGTAACGGTGTTGGGCCACCCCTAGAACTTAATAACCGGATAGACGAGGCCTGCTTTTGTTAGGAAAATTTTTGATCAGCGGAGTACCTTGCCTTATCCTTTCATTCCAAGCTTTCATATCATTTCCAAAATCCCAAGATAAACTAATTCAGTTTCCCCAATCAACTTAATCCACCAAATTTTGGGAAAACAGATTCATTTGAATAAAACTATATATACAAACAACCTAAAGCAGAAAGATTCTTGAGGTGGTCACCTGGCTTCACTTCAAAATTTATGCAAAAATTTTCACCCAAGAATTCAACATTTATAAGCACTCAGAGCAGTGATTCCCTCAATGCAAGAAAACAATTAAAAACATGTGTGGCATTAAGTGCAACTGGTATATTTCAGGGAAAGGTCTAACTTCCTCACACTTAAGAGGAGCAATGTCCTCATTGTTCATAAATAATCAAGAAAAGACCTTTCAAAATATGCCAGACTCATGAAGAATTTCATTCAGGATAATCATGGACTGATATAATAATAATCATTAAGCATGATAGACTGGACAAAAACATTTAAAATAAAGAAACTGAGACTCCCCTGATATCGTAGATTGAGGAAGGTGTCCTTCCTCACACTTAAGTGCGAACAATGGGGGTAGTAGCGTTCCTCACACTTGCGTTCAAGCAAGTGTCCAGCCTTGGAGTTCTTCAGATACCATGATAAGAATTTCACCTGCACACACTACCCAAAAAATAGACGCTAAAAAGCGTTGCATGAAAGCATAGACACCATTTCCACTTCCTTTATTTTGTTAAAAATTAAAATCAAAATAAAATCATTAAAATAATAATAATAGGATAATAAAGTTTAACCACTGGGTTGCCTCCCAGTAAGCTGCCCGTAGTTTTAGTCTTTGGCTAGACTCCTGCTTCGTTATCCTGGATCAAAAATAAAAGTAGACAATACCTTCGCCAGGAAAACGAAGTTAGTAATAGAAAGCAAACCACCTGGATCAAAACAAAATGTTGCTTCGGCATATATAATTGGAAAATGAATACTCCACAAAACCTGGTGTTTGAGGAGGTACTGCCGGTAGCGTAGTTTTAACAGGAGACCAGGTGTGATTGGCTTCATTTCCTCAAATTGGAGGATGTAAACATCCTCCTCCCGTTGTTGAGGCTTATGGAGGCAGGATGGGAGTTGATGAGAGACCGGCGGTAGTGGTGTTCCTTCCTCAGATTCGAGGATGTAAATTTCCTCTTCCGGTAGGTGAGGCTCAATAGGATCACCTTTCTCAAGCTCGCAGACCGGCTCAGACAACTTATCTTCATATTTTAATTGCTCCTCTTGTGTTGGGGATGGAGGAGAAATGTAACTCTCAGACATTTGTTCTAACTCGGCGTCGGAGAAAAATGTACTGAGAAGTTTCTTTATCTCCTCATCAGAACTTGTAGCTTCAATAATATCTGGCTCGAATTGGTTTTCACTCCTTGGAGTCACCACTGGAATCTCTTCTGGTGGCTCGGCCTGACTTGGGAGGAATTCACCTGGCCCTTGTGTAGATTGCTGCTCGTTCTGATTGAAGTAGTAATACCCCAACTGAGTTTCGTTGTACTGTGCATTAGTCTGGTTGATTTCTCACCAATACGGCTCTCGATTTGATGGTTGAGGTGGTTGATAATCCTTGACCAATCTTTGATATGAGGATATTTCCTCTTGCATTCGTGTCCATTCCAGAATGATCAACAATCTTCTCACCTCATCGTGGCTGCTCTCCATTGTCAGTAATTATCCTATAAAAACAAAAATAAAAATACCAAGTAGAATAGAAAATAAAAATAGAAAAGAAACAAAAACAAAAATAAAACAGAGATACAAGGAATATATATAATTAATTTTTTTTTGTAAGTAAAATAAAAATAAAATAAAAGTAAATAAAAATAGAAATCTCAATAAAATTTAAAAATTATCAATTAACCGTGCTGGAGGTCCCCGGCAACGGCGCCAAAAACTTGATGGAGAAATATGTGACTACTTCTACCACATAGGCAGTGTACCTAATCGTTTTGCGGGATAGTGGATTCGTGGGGTTGTCGTACTCTTGGGGACCTCGCTGTGGATAACTGACAGTGAATTAAATTTACTGAGACTTCTAGTAAATAGATTTTATCAATTTTTTAAGGAGAAGAAATAATCAAAAACCCTAACCTGAACAAAAACAAAATAATAAAAACAATATTTTTGTCTTTTAAGAAAGCATCCCGGGTTAGTTCTGCTCACCTATTTTATCAATTATATTAATATAAACTTTACCACTCAAGTAATAAACTCAGAAACTATAAATAATTCGTTGACGACTAAATCTAACGAACCCTAACCAGTTGCTAGAACTAGCAGCAGACTAATGCTCTAATCCGGACACAACCAATCGCATAAAGAACAGCTTCCATTTGAGACTAATTAACCTATAGGCCGGATCAGGCTTCTAGCTGTTAATCAGGTTTATCTTCCCACGTCTTGTTATCTATCTCAGCTCTCGCATGTTGATTAGAAAACTACAAATATTGCTTTAATAATTGATCAGAGAATTAAAGCAGATGAAGAACTGGAATTAAACTACTACTTTAGATAAAATCATAGTGGAAAGCTTCACATAACATAAATATATAAAATAGGCTCGCATCCCAAACCTGGGAGGGCTTAAGTTTATTAATTAAACATAACTATATATAAACAATGCTTTAACAAAATAAGAGAAAGGGTAGAGAAAACTCCAGCTAGCAAGTCGACTCTGAATCCTAGCTCCGCCTCTGTATCCACGTCGTCCGTAATAACAATACTAATTAATGATAGAGATGTGGTGTGGTGGAAAAACAAATAAAAATGGAGAAAATGGGGAGAAGAGAAATGGATGTGGTCGTGTGGAGATCGAGCGTGGTGAGTGTACGTGATGAAGTGTTGGTGAACTGCTTTGGATTTCAAGAAGGGATGCCTAATACTGAGGATGGGCGTTGGTTTTTATAGGCAGAAGAAATGGGAAGCAGACAAGAGAGCAGTCAGGACGGTGCAGTCGGTGTGATTAAATAGCGGTGGAGTTGGTGAGCAGATCGTGGGCAGCAGCAATCACAGAGGCGGCGTCACGCGTGCACAAATTAAGGTGGGCGCCGAAGGAGTCTGCAATTAATGAAGAGCAGTTCGAGTGCGGCGCCGTGAAGAAGGAAGAAATCGCCGCGAAGAACGACTCCGCGTCGGATTTAATCTCGTCTGCTTGCCCAGTCCGCTTGTGCATCCGCTCGAAAACAGGCGGACACCTCTTGTGTCTGCGCCTCTCTTGTCCGCTACTTATCAGGCGGTTGCGCCTCCTGTGTTGTCCGCCTCGTCTCAGGCGGTCGCAGCCTTCTCGTGTCCGCGCCTTATCAGGCGGTCGCAGCTTCCTCTTGTCCGCCTCTTTGTGATGTCAACATGTGGACGTGTATATTTGTGTTGCCATTTTTGACCGGCTCTAGATTCTTCGTTATAAGTCCGTTTTACTCGCCGTTTGTTGCGTTGGAAAGCTCATGAGATCATCTATCCATTTACATGGCTTTTTCCTACGTTTAACACATAAAATATATCAATTCATATCAAAACATAAATCTAGGAAAATCATAAGATAAGTGAGAAATACGACACAAATTGCTATGAAAATAGGAAGAATTAAAGCCCTAAAAGTAGATGTATTTCTCACTTATCACCTGGTAAAAGGCATTCACCACTCAAAACAGAGAAAAGAACTGGTTATACGTTAGAATAATAAAAATGTTAGGAATTAGTAGACAGAAATTTAAAGTTAGTAGTTAGGGACAATGGAATGAAATGACAATGGAACGAAATGACAATGGAACGAAATGACATAAATTGTAAGTTAGTAGTTAGAGACAATGGAAAGAAATGACAATGGAACGAAATGACAATGGAACGAAATGACAGAAATAAATAACAATAATATTAACAAGTTAGTAGTCGGATGTCCAAGTCAGATCACAAGTTAGATGTCCAATGTCCAAGTCAGATGTCCGAGGTTATATGTCCGAAATTGGATTAACAGATTTTTTTTATTTTAATTTTTTTTTATTATAAACTATCAGATTATTATAATATAACAGGTGAATTAACCGGGGCTTAGGGACTAGATTAAATCAAGTCCCCGGCAACGGCGCCATTTTGCAGAGTGGATTTTATCGTGAGTGATTAGTGCTGGTGGAATTGATAAAAGAAAGAAATTAATACTCAAAATATCCGTCGGGCTGCAAATAAAACCCGGTCGCAGTAGTATAGAAGACAGAAGCGGCCGAGGTCAAACCGTGGGACTTATAGCGAGATAAAATAGTTCCTAAGCTTGTCACAAAAGGGGGGAAGTTAATTGACTTGTTTTTAGAGAAAATATTAAGCAGATTAGAAAACTGAGTGCAGATGAAATAAATGGAACTCCGGGTTCAGGTTTTATATAATCTGATTAATTATGCTATCTCTACCGGTTTAATATATTAGTTTGGCAAAATTCCTGTTATTATCCTAAGGACTAAGTCATAGACCCTTAAGAACTCGTTTACCAGAAAATGCTCGGTCTAATCAAGGTTCGAGCAATACTATGTAAACGGACGTTAAATTCGAGGAATTATAATTGCATCTGTAAATACTAACTTATTAAATCATAATAAGTTTTCTCCAGATTTACGGCTTAATTAACCTGTCTATTTATCACCTGGTCTGATCAAAATAGACTTAGGAAAGCATTTTAATAAATTCATGTAATTTATTAAAATGGTGAGAGAAAACCTTTAAGCGTAACAAACTGTATTTATTTTAACCGGTAGAAATATTGATTACAAAATTAAACAAACCATAATTAAAACCTTTGCCCGGAGCAAATCCTCCTTAGCCTGACATATTAAAGACAGAATAAGAAGTAGAGGAATACATCTGAGAAGATGTTTATTTCCGCTCCGCTATCTTATCTGCTAATATTTTTGACAGAGGTTGGACAGGATAACGGTATGAAGTGGAATGATTTATGGGATGAGATGTAGTATGGAATTTATGTGGATGAAATGAGTGATTTTATGGAGAGTTTTATGGTATTTTTATGGAAGAAAATGGCATAAGTTTGGGGTGGAACGTGTGTATTTGATTTGAAGTAGCAGTGGCTTTTTATAGAGGAGAGGAAGAAGAAGAACGACTGCAGTGGAAGAGCATTGAATGCTCATTAATTCCAGGGGACAAACTGAAGACGTGTGAGAGAATTTAAGATAGGTGGTGCGGAGTAGATGGATAACTTCCAGAAGTAAGTCGACGGGCGAAGCAAGTCGACAGGCGAAGAAGGAAGTCGACCGGCGAAAAGAAAACTGGCGCGCTAATATTTTAGTCACGCCTGTACGCTTGTCCGCCTGATAACAGGCGGTCCTCTCTGTATGTTGTCCGCCTGTTTGAGGCGGTTCTTCATGTTGTGTCCGCCCAATATGGGGCGGTTGCCCATAGTCTTGTCCGCCTCTTCATGGGGCGGTTGCCCATAGTCTTGTCCGCCTCTTCATGGGCGGTTGCAGCCTCCCACGTCCGCCTCTTCATAGGCGGTTGCAGCCTTTATGAGTCGTCCGCCTGAGTTTAGGCGGTTGCCTTAACCGCGACCTATTTTCCTTCAAACTTTGACCGGCTCTAGATTCTTCGTTTGGACCCCGTTTTTCGAGCCGTTTGCGGCTATGCGTTCGTCTCCTTGTCTACTACACTCCCAGCTTGGTTTTCCTCATGTTAAACCAATAATTTTGTGAGATAGACAATAAAACATAAACTAGAGGAAAACTAATCGAAGTGGAGAAATGAGCAAGAAAAGTGCTAATATTATATATGAAATACACCTATAAAACATGCTCATTTGGACACTTATCAATCTTCAAAAGGCATTGAAGTTGACAAAGCCAAGGTCGAAGTTATTGAAAAATTACCACCACCATCGACGGTGAAAGACATCAGAAGTTTCCTTGGCCATGCTGGGTTCTATAGAAGGTTTATCAAGGATTTTTCCAAAATTTCGAAACATCTATGTGATCTCCTAGCTAAAGACGTCAAGTTCGACTTCACTGACAAATGCCTACAAGCCTTCAACACACTGAAAGAATGCCTCATCTCCGCCCCCATTGTGATATCACCAGACTGGAGCCTTCCATTCGAAATTATGTGCGACGCCAGCGACTATGCAGTGGGTGCCGCTTTATGTCAAAAGAAGGAGAAGATCTTGAGAACCATCTACTATGCAAGTAGAACCCTCAACGACGCTCAGAAGAATTATTCAACTACTGAGAAGGAACTTCTAGCAGTAGTCTTTGCTCTGGATAAATTCCGATCATATCTCTTGGGAAGCAAAGTAATAATTCACACCGATCACTCCGCTCTGAGGTATCTATTTGCCAAAGAAGATGCCAAACCCCGACTCCTCCGGTGGATACTCCTACTACAAGAATTTGAGATTGAAATCAGAGACAAGCCAGGAGTGCAGAATGTAGTAGCAGACCACCTATCTCGCATAGAGGCACCAAGTGATGACACTTCCATCAATGAATTCTTCCCAGATGAGTGCGTTTTTATGATTGGTGACACCGGTGAACCATGGTACGCTGACATGGCCAACTACCTGGCACGAGGAGTAATACCACATGGGCTAACCTACCAACAGAAAAAGAAGTTCTTTTCAGATGTAAAACATTACTACTGGGAGGACCCTCTCCTTTTCAAGGTCTGCGCAGACGGGATGGTGAGAAGATGTGTGCCCCGAGATAAAATCCAAAACATTCTACGACATTGTCACTCTCTTGAAGCAGGAGGACATCATGGGCCAGCTCGAACAGCAGCTAAGGTACTTCAATCAGGTTTTTTCTGGAAAACCTTACATAAAGACTGTCACTCCTTTGTAGCCTCCTGCGATGAGTGCCAAAGACTTGGGAACACCTCTAGAAAACACGAAATGCCTCTCAACATCATACTCGAGGTGGAACCTTTCGACATGTGGGGCATTGACTTCATGGGTCCCTTTCCTTCGTCTTGTTCAAACCTCTTCATCTTGGTGGCAGTCGACTATGTCACTAAGTGGGTGGAAGCTATCGCCTCTCCCACAAATGATGCAAAGGTAGTACTCAAGTTCTTGAAGAGGAACATATTTACACGATTCGGAGTCCCACGTGCTATAATCAGTGACCAGGGATCCCACTTCTGCAATAAGCAGTTCACAACCTTGATGACCAAATATGGAGTGAGACATAAGGTAGCCTTGCCTTATCACCCTCAAACAAATGGCCAGGCTGAAGTCTCTAACCGAGAATTGAAGTGGATCCTACAAAAGACAGTTAGTTCTTTAAGAAAAGACTGGTCCCTGAAGCTGGATGATGCACTCTGGGCATATAGAACAGCCTACAAGACGCCCATCGGCATGTCCCCATATCGACTAGTCTTTGGCAAAGCTTGTCATTTACCGGTTGAGCTCGTGCACAAATCATTCTGGGCTGTGAAAGCCCTCAACTTTGATCTACTGAGAGCAGGTGACAAAAGGAAATTCCAGCTCACTGAATTAGAAGAATTTCGAGAGGATGCCTATGAAAATAACCGAATCTACAAAGAGAAAGCCAAGAAGTGGCACGACAAGATGATCCTTAAACGGGAGTTCCATTAGGGAGATTTGGTTCTGTTGTACAATTCCAGGTTAAAGCTGTTTCCTGGTAAACTAAAATCCTATTGGGCTGGACCATTTACTGTCTCCAAGGTCACCCCATATGGATCCGTTGAGTTGGTGGATTCTAAAAAACAAACTTTCATGGTCAATGGATCTAGACTAAAGCATTACCAGGGTGGTAATCTCGAGACAGTTGATGCTCGTACAATAAACCTACATGATCCTCAGATTTGAGTACGCTTCAAAGCGTCTAGCCAAAGACGATAAAGAAGGGCAGCTTTCCGGGAGGCAACCCGGAGGAACTTATCTTTTATATGCTTTTATGCTCTTTTAATAATCAGGTTCTCTTTCAATTTTGTTTTTGCTAAACTATTAACCCCGTTTGTAGTATGGTTGCTTCTAGTGTCTTATGCAGGTGCAATTTCATGTCTACACCGCAACCAAGCTACGCTATTTGAGGCAGAAGCTCAAGTGTGGGGGAACTCCTATAACGCTAGCAAAAATAATCTCAGGGGAGTACCAGTTTCTTTAATTATGCTTTTATTTCAATAAAATATGCAGAGGAGAGTTTATGTGCTTAAATGATTATTCATGAGCTTTGTGTTCTCTCTATTTTATCTACTTACCGAAAAGGTCTTCTGCAACTTTCCCTTGTTTCTTCTGCTGAACAATGAGGACATTGTTCAAATTAAGTGTGGGGGAGTGTGCCCTTTTCGGTGACATTTTATGCTAAAATGCTTAATCTCTCTGCTTATCCTGCGTTTGTTCAAATTCAATATCATGGACCCTTTGTGTGTGGGTTGTTCTCTTTAAGAATAAATATTGTTATGAATTATGGGATAAATGGTATAAATGATACAAATTCAAAAATTTTAAAAATTTTGATTACTTTTGAGGAGCATTTTTATGCGGTGTGACCAAATGATCTGAAATGGTTGGATTTTTATTACTCAGGGGTTCTTTCTGTCTTCTTTCTTAGGGATTGCTAAGGGGTGCTTCTCTGTCAAAAAGAAAAAAATAATAAGGGACTTGTGAGACACCATTGGTAACCAACAAAGAGAGTTGAGTGTTCTTAAAATATAAAAGCTTGATGCTTACTTATTATCTTCTCATCTCTTATGCAAAAGTGAAGCAAATGCATAAATCTATTTTTCCTTTTGTTTTCTCCTCAATGCCCATTCCTGAGAAAAGTTGGCCATGGTAAAAGTTCTCAAAGTCACCTTAACTAAGAAGCATTGAAGTACTCCGGATCATACCCCGAAACTCTATATTTTATTTTTACCCTGAGTACACCTATGCCACCAGTAGGTGATGGACCACACTCCTCTAAAAAGTTTAAGATCATGTACTATTGACTTCTTTATCCTACCCTTCATAATAGTATTTATTAATATTGAGCATTCCCTACTTACTTGGGTACATGGTTTTTGCTTGAGGACAAGCAAAAGGTAAGTGTGGGGGTGTGATAAGTATCCAAATGAGCATATTTTATAGGTGTATTTCATATATGTTATTAGCACTTTTCTTGCTCATTTCTCCACTTATCTTAGTTTTTCTCTAGTTTATGTTTTATTGGTTATCTTACAGATTTATTGGTTAAAAACGAGAAAAACCAAGCTAGGAGCAAAGTAGATGAAGAGACGAACGCATAGGCGCAGACGGATCTTAAATCGGAGCTAAAATGAATATTTTAGGAACAAAACAATTGTTGTCCAAACCAATTGTAGTCCGAACTACTGGTTCGGACAATACCACGACACGCAAGGCGTGACCGCCCAGGCAACCGCCTGATTGTAGGCGGACGTGAAACAACCGCCAGGCAACCGCCTGATTGTAGGCGGACGTGAGTAGAATAAACCGCCCAGGCACCGCCTGATTGTAGGCGGACGTGAGTAGAAACAAAGTTAGGCGGACAAGAGAGGAGACTCACAACCGCATGGAGAACCGCCTGGTGCAAGGCGGACAAGAGACATGCAACCGCCTGAGTTTGGGCGAACAACAGGGAGGACACTACGCGGACGCGTGTAAATGTCAGATAATTAACGCGAACAATTTTCTTCTTCGCGCCGACTGTCTGCAAGTTGCTCGCCATATCCATCTACTCTGCCTACCTTAAATCTGTCACGCGTTTCAGCTCTGTCCCCTGCAATAAATGAGCAGTCAATCTGCAATCAATGCTCTTCCACATCTGCCTCCTCCAATCCTCTATATAAACCTAGCACCATAACTGCACAAGACTACACGAGGTACGACGACAGACTGAAGAAATCACACAAACACCACACTCCATTCTCTTCCATTTAATTCCTCTCGTAACATCATAACACTCCATCTTTTATTTATTTTCACCACTTCACCACATTCACTCACGTACTCAAACAGAGGCAGTATTTTACAAAGAGAGAAAAGAGGCAAGCGAGTGCAGACCCGTTCTTCGCAAGCAGTTCCTGAATAATGACTATTTCAATCTTTACTCTGTTTTTATTTCTGTCGATGTCTGAGTAATTCTATATTTGTGCTTAGGATGGGTGTTTAACCCCAAAATAACTCAGCGTATTTATAATACCGAGTTTGCTTATAAATATTTGTTTTGTCTCTCTCTATTATTAAATGTTTAAGAACTGATCATTTTTACGCATTTACAGTTTCTCTAATTTCAATGATTTTGTAAATTAGAGAATAGACCACAAAGAGAGACAAACGTCAGATATTATCTCCTTGATTAGCAGGTAAAATCCATCGTTGTTATAAAAAGAATTCTCGCTTAAAGCTAATTAATGATTTTAGACTTTTTCTGATTGTAAAAAGTCTACTGAATTAATTAAGAGTTGTCCTTATCTATGATTTAGAAAGGCCACAAGATAAAATTCTTAACAGACAAATAAGAGCAAACTGGGATTATATTTAATATCTGAGTTATAATAGGGCGATTTCACCTTCCTTAGCACATTTTCTATCCACTTAATTCACAACTGTTTTTACTGTTTTTATTATTTCTGTACTAATCCAACAACAAATCAAGCTTGCCTCCGGCTAAACCCCTTTTTACAGTTTTTATTAACTACCTAAACTAGGATAATTGAACAATCTCTCTGTGGATACGACACTTGTTTTACTACTCCGTATAGGTACACTTGCCTATTAGTTTGCTATAAATCTATATTTATTATAGTGTAGTTTTATCCCAACAGTGGTCGGAATAAATTGTCACGCTTACCCCATACAAATGATGTCGCCATATCTTCAATGCGAAGACAATGGCACCCAATTCTAAGTCATGGGTAGGGTAGTTCTCTTCATGCTTCTTCAGCTGTCAGGAGGCGTACGCTACGACCTTCCCGTGTTGCATCAACACACAACCCATACCTCTGCCTGATGCGTCGCAATAGACCTCAAAACCATCTGGACCGTCTGGTATAGTCAGGACTGGTGCAGATGTCAGAGCATCCTTGAGCCTCTGAAAAGAACTCTCACAATCGTCTGTCCACTCGAAAGGTGCATCCTTCTTCATCAAGGAAGTCATCGGCTTCGAGACACTCGAGAAGTCCTTCACAAACCTCCTATAATAACCTGCCAGATCGAGGAAGCTCCTGATATCGGTAACTGTCTTCGGCCTAGGCCAGGTGCGCACTGCATCTATCTTTGCCGGATCCACAGCGATCCCGGCCTCAGAAATCACATGTCCAAGAAAGGATACTTGGTTCAACCAAAACTCACACTTTGAAAATTTAGCATACAACTGATTCTTTCTCAGTGTTTGCAACACACTTCTCAGGTGGCTTTCGTGCTCACCTTTCGATTTCGAATACACAAGAATATCATCGATGAAGACTACCACTGATTTGTCCAACTGATCCTGGAACAAACGGTTCATTAAGTCCATAAACTTGGCTGGTACATTGGATAAACCAAACGGCATAACCGTAAACTCATAATGTCCATATCTCGTTCTGAAAGCGGTCTTCTCAATGTCACTCTCACGGATGGCAATCTGATGGTAACCGGATCGTAGATCTATTTTGGAGAATACTGATGCTCCTCTCAACTGATCAAACAAGTCGTCGATGCGTGGTAAAGGATAACGGTTCTTCACCGTAACTGCATTCAGCTCTCGATAGTCAATACAAAGGCAGAGACTACCGTCCTTCTTCTTCACGAAGAGGACCGGCGCTCCCCATGGTGAAACGCTAGGGCAGATAAATCCCTTGTCGAGTAGGTCTCTCAGCTGCTCCTTGAGCTCTGTCATTTCTGCTGGAGCCATACGATAAGGTGCCTTCGCAATTGGTCCGGTTCCCGGAACCAAATCAATCTCAAACTCAACTTCCCGTGCTGGCGGCATGCCCGGCAGTTCCTTAGGAAATACATCAGGAAACTCCAACACTACCGGCACATCTGGGCTAAACTCAGGGTCTCTCTTTATGTCCTGGACATAGCAGAGGTATACATCATTCCCTCGTCGTAGTTCACAATACATGGCCATGGCGGTGATGATCTGTGTCGAAGGATCCTTGGGCCTCTAGCGGTATGATATAGTAACCCCAGATGGACTCCGAAGAAGCAGACGATGCTCGGCACATAGGATTCTTCCCTTGTACCGCTCCAACCAGTTCATCCCGACAATCACATCAAAACCTAGTCCGTCGAACTCTATCAAGTCGATCGGAAACTCTTCATCTCTGATTCGTACAATAGCATCTCGGTAGTAGGGTACACCTGATCCGTTCTTTCGACGGGAGAGTGACCACGAAGTCAGGCATCCCTTCACCGTCTAACCCCAGCCTCTTCGCAAATGATAGCGAAATGAATGTATGTGAGGCTCCAGAGTCGAACAAGATCGATGCGTCCACGCCATTCACTGGAAAGGTACCGGTGAGGATTGTGCCGCTCTTGCCGGCTTCTGCCTTATTACAGACACTCAGTATACCTCCCGTTCGAGTGCACAGCCTAATTCATTGGCAAACTCATAAGTATACGGTAGTAACACGTTTGATATTCTCCAAAACAACATCTCTTTATTCATTAACACGCTCTTTACACCATAAGTTGGTTTACATTGTAGACATAGCTATATATAGCATCCTTAACATACTACTGGCTTAATACATTACATGATTACACAAGGCTTTAAAACTACCTGAAAGTCAAATTCAAACGTCCGGGTTTCAGATGTGTGGCATTTACCACTGTCGACGGTGCGGTATTCAGTATGATCTTCTTGATACCATGATATAACATCCTTGACTGTCCTCCCATGATTAACACGTCACCTGACTTCAACACTAGCTTCTTTGCGAGATCACCACGCTTCTGTTCGCCGTACATAAACACTGCGGTATCACCAATGAACCAAGACACCATGGGTACTCCCTTACTTAGAGACTCGGGTGACTCGTCCTTATCTTGGTGTAACCCTAATCGTCCACCTTTCTGGTAGAAGTTCACAATACATAAGTCTGTCTTAACGTTCGGAATCGGTTCCGATTCAAATTGTTGAGCAATTCCCACAGCGTGGTTAACGACCGCAAGGAACTCCTCAGGTATACTTGGTATAGTTGCTCCGTCTTCAGCTCGCACATCTTGATATGACTTGGTGTAAGGATTCCAGTCCTTACCCATGCACATCATCTTCAGCTTCATCTTTGATCCGCTCGGGTATTCAGGTGTGTACAAACCTCCTGGTGCTGCTCCAAGTTCTTTGCATCGCCTGATGATGTGGATTTGTGCTTCCAGTGTCAGGTATCCATTTAAGAGTATCATACCTGGCTGGATAACCTGACATTGCTCCAATGGGAATTCGGTGATGCTGATGGTTGTCTCTTCAGGGTTCGGTGTGGGCGGGATTGGATAACAGATATTGAAGGTTCCTAAGTTTCCAAATTTCCTAGTTCAGGTGTCTTTCACATTGTATTCTAACTCTTTACTTACATGTTTATACACTTAGACTTCCTAACACTCATGCATGAAATGCGGTAAGCAGTCAATTATTTCACTCAACAGTTTAGGTGGTACCTGGTCTAGAATAGGGTCCTGGCGCCTCAGACCGGTCCACTACATTCAGGGCGGCCTTGCCGGTTCCCGGCCCCTTCCCTTTCTGGGAGTTCATGTTTCCCTTGTCGGAGGATTGCTGGTTGGTCGCCTTCGGGCTTTCTGTGGTCGCGGTGGTCTTACCCTTCCACTGCCCCTTTGGCCTGTAGTTCCTGCTGTTGGGGTTCTGCCAGCACTCAAACTCGCGGTGCCCCATCTTCAGGCAGTATCGACACTGCACATCATTCCCCTTGCAGTCTTTCCGGGGTGGTCTCCGTTACACCACTTACAGTAGAAGTGGCGCTCCGGTCCAGAACCCGCGCTAGCTGCTATCACAATACACAATCAATACTCACTTCACATCTTAACAACATATAATTCAACTTGATACACATGATTAGGTAATTACCCTTGGGCGGGTGAGAGCGTAGGGGCTTCGCCGCTACGCGTACGTGAGCTTCAGTGGCTCCTCAGTGGTGGTCTGGGCTTGGCCCTTGTCACCCTGGTGGCTGACTCTCTGGGGCTGAGGGTAATGCTTCTTTTTCTTTCCTCCCCCATACGCTTGCTGACTCTGGCCCTCGTTCGTGGCCTTGCGCTTGTGCGCATTCTCCTCGTCCCTCAGACGGACGGTAATCTCAACCTTAGTAGCGGCATGATAGCACTCCTGAATTTAGGATGTTAGTCATGCCCCGCAAAACAAACTCATTACTCACATTAACATTCACTTACATTATAAACTGATTCAAATCATGATATTTTAGTTACCTGCAAGGTAGTATACTCAGCTGGCCCCATCCCGTAGCAGAGACGGTGGCTGAGACCGTTGTAGAAATGGTTCACCAACACCCGGTTCGAGACCCAGGTCCGGGAACAGGTGGATAAGGCCGGTGAAAGCGGTGTAGTAGTCATCAACCGACATCTTATCACCCTGCCTCACACTATCCAGCTCTAGGCGCTTGGCCTCTTGCACGTGTACAGGGTAGTACTTGGCTCGCAGCAGAGCCGTGTACTCCCTCCAACCAAACTCAGGATCAGCCATCCTGTCCTCTCTCACAAGCTTCCACCAACTCTGTGCCAAACCCTTCAAGTAGTAAGCGGCAACGGACTTAGCCTCAGCAGGCACAGCCCAAGTCTCGTAGGAGGTCTCCAGCTCGGAGATGTACGACTCCAGCTTCGAGGGTCGGTATCCCATTTGAATGACGGTGTCTCAAGTCAAGCCAACGCTTGACCCCAATTGGCTCTCGTGGCGGTGGTGGTGGCTGAACTTCGGGCTGTTACCCTGCTGTATCGCAAGCTACCAACTGGCGTGGTACAATCTGGGCTATGGCGGCTGCTAACTGCCTCAGCCATAACTGAGTGTAGTATTCTCGCCCTGGTCACCCGTATCTCAGTACCGCCGCCCGCGGCCTCTACCTCTTGGTCTCGACTGAATCTGAATCACATGAATATTTCATTAGCATTATGCTTGCAACCTTATCGGTCCAACGGTTGTAGCATCTCCCGACAACAAGGTAATTCCACACTTAGTTAGTGGTTAACCTTCCCATAACGGTTCACTTAGGTATCTATGGTTAGGTTTTCCAACTCGGTATATTCCTAAGCTCGGTATTCCAGTCACCAGAGCGATACTTCGCTCTGATACCACTTTTTGTAACACCCCTACGTCGCACTTAACAACTACCGAAATCACAGTGGAAATAAACAACTAAACAATAACTAACGTCGGTGCTACAACGCCGTTAACCACCCACGTGGTTAACTAGGCTGAATAAATACAAGTGTATCGGTCTGATGATCAGACTCCTGAGCATTAGGTACTAACATCCATATATACATAACCGACAATACTGAGTATTTAATTACATCCCAACTGTAAACTGTAAACATCCGCCACTGTCAACAACGGTACCAAAATATAACGCCACGGGAGCACAAGCGCATCCCGGGCCCAACATCCAAATTAACCAAAAGTATTCCTACAACCTAGGATCTAAAGCCACTCCGCTTCCTCGATCCTCATCCTGTAAATAAACAGAGGCCCCAGAGGGGGTCAGCAACTTCGCTGTATGGTTAACACGCAGCCCATCGGCTACCGGGATACGCGCAACTAATTGTCATGATAACATGCATTGATTTTAAACAAGCAACATATACATAGCATAACAAGAGAATTGCATAGCACAACAAAAAACCATAACCACCACAAGAACGGTTCACATTAGGAACCTTCCACCATAGTTAGTATACACGGTGAGCCTAGAGAATGTGCCAATCTCATGCTAGCTCGTATAACTCAGACCGTCCTGTTAAATTGAACGGTTAACTTAACCCCAAGGTGCGTCAGATATAGTAATCCAAGCACACCGAAACAACATAGTATGCCCCTGTGGCCCGACGTGAGTCAGTAAAATAGCCTTGGATAAGCTAAAGGGAAGGTTGAAACCAAATTGGAAAACAACCCTAGCATACAAAGAGAATCGAACCGGATATGATATCGACTCCCGTCCTCACACGCGTGGCCGGAACAGACCGGACTCCTCACTCCCCCGGTTAGCACTTGTTAGTGGTCACACAATGAACTTGTTAAGTTAACTCACAAGCAAGTGTTTAGGTCTAGTTAGAACACCCAAGGGAAAGGAGTCACAATTAAACAACATCATAATAATATAAGCAACTGTAAACTCTTTTCATGCCTTAAGTCTTACAAGGTCATAAACACACAGAAAACAAACAACACACAAGCCGGTGTAAACCGGTAGACAACAGACTGCAAGAAAACCATACCTTGGTCCTTGCTTCGACTGGTTTCCACCTTGAGAGAATCCTATAAACATTTAGTAACGTCGGTTAATTAACGCACTAGTCCATTGTTAACATTGCTACTTCACATTTCTAGTTAATTCATTTCCACATTGGTTTTAACTTCTCATCTTTTAAAATGTCCTTATAACACTCCTAACATGTCTTATATAACCTTATAACATCATTACTAACTAATCCCCATCATTAGACACCTTTAATTAACCTAAAACTAAGTTTTTATAGTGGTCCGGGACTTGGTCCTTATCTTTAGTCCCGGACCAATAGCTAACAAGACTCTCGGGTGGTTTTAATGGGGTGGTCCGGGACCTTATACAAGGCCTAAGTCCCGGACCACAACACTAGGTGACTCTCGGCCTGTTTTTCATACCTGGTCCGGGACATGACCCAAGACCTAGGTCCTGGACCAAAGCTACAGAATTGTTAAAATTGCATTTTTCAAGTCTTGTTGTATTAGTTCTCCACCTCCATTAAATGTATAAACTTCCCAAATGTTCCTAGGTATATTCTAATGCTAAAATATCATCTTAAACACACCTAGTTCCATGTTTAACTTGTTACTCAATTTTCTTACAAAATTCACCAACACTTATAACATTTCATACTAGGTTTCTAAATGGTGTTTCTCACCTTTGATAGCTACTATCCCAAAATGCTTTCTACTCACCTTAACATCATCTCTCAAGCATCATTTCTTACCAACCTAAATCCTAGTTGATGTCTAAGTCCTTTTTGTTACCTAAAACACCTTAAGACATTGTTTCCTCACTAGTAAAATACCTAGTCATTTCTAACACTTTCTAGTTCACCAAACCTTATATAAACACCTAGAACATCTTACACATTACCTAAATTTTGACATGGATTCTCCTAGAACATTACTGAACCAAAACACTTTGTTTTCTCCATTAAGCACACAAGAACACCTAAATTCACCAAGAACACTCTCACACACAAGACTTCACCCAATTTACACTACATCACAATATAGTGCATAATTTAAATTGCTTGGCACTTAGGCCCTTAAAATGCATGGCTCTTAGGCCCTTAAAATGCATAAACCTTAAACACTGAATTTCCACAATATATTTGCCTTTGACTTGCAAATACATACAACAACACATATGTCCTTTTACTAGCCTCCTTGAGAACATTTCACTAAGTCATTTACCATTAGCTCTTTAAGTAGTTTTAATAAGCAATATAAGCTCATTTCTCCTAAGACATTAAACTACATTAGGTTAGCATATTTACCTCTTTTCCTCACAAACTTCTTTCTTGTTTCCTTGTTAAAAATCGGCTAGGCTTAGTTGCTTGTCAACTTCTAAACATTATACAAGCAATGTAATGAGTATACAAGCTCCAAGCTTAATCTCATTATAAACCCTAGGTTTTACATTGTTTCAAAAACATTAAGATAGTTGTTTTACCTTGGTATTTGAAGAGAGTTTGAATATGTATCAAGAGAGGACTCCACCTAGTCCTTGAAGAGTTGAAATGAAGCTAGAACAAGGAAATACAAAGGGCACCATCAATGGTGTTTTTCGGTCAACATAAAAACATGAAGGAAATGGAGTTTTTATTTGAGATTCCTTACCTTGAAGCAAAGGAGAGCAATAAAATGTGAAAAGATAAGCTCAAGCTCCTCCCATGGAGATTCCTCTTGGCACCGAAATGGAGATCTTGGAATTTTGAGAAGATAGGAATGAAGTGCTTGGTGAGACAAAGAGAATGGTGGTCTTTGTTTTTGATTTGGCCAAGTGATCTAGGAATTACAAGAGGTCAAAGATGGTGTTTTGTGTGGTACTATTGCAAACCGTGAATGAGAAGGAAGAAGAGAGGTTGGAGAGAGCTTGAAGACGGGGGAAATGAAGGGAAATGAGAGAATGAAGATAAGTATTTGCTTTTAGAAGATATTTGTAGTTAGTAAAGTAAATAGTAACTTAAGTAGTCATCTTTTATTTGTTTAACAAGCTAACAAGAGTGGTGAGTCACCACACTAAAAACCGGCCCCCTTAATGTATTAGGGGTATTTTAGTCTTTGTTGATCCATTTAATTACTTATAATAACATTTGTTACAAACTAGCTTATTTAGAGCACATTTTAGCCCATATTGACCTTAAGGTATTTATTTGTGTTTTCTATGGTTTAAATTGTTTACTAATGTTTCTAAGACACCTTTTAGTCTTAATACACCATAATTTAATGTTTAAACAACATACCTAGGTTTGGGGTATTTCATCCTTCCGGTCAAAGACAAAGGAAAACGCATGGCATTGCTTGCTCCATTGATATTGTTGCTGCATAAAAAAAAAAGAGGAGACATTCGTTGTGCTAGTGTGATTATCGATTATGTTGTTGCTGCTTAAAACATGCCATTATCGTTGTTATTCGTGAGGGAAGAGGAAAAAAGGGTTTGATTGTTTTGAGCTATTTCGTCCGCAATTTCATTATGCAACTGAGTTATACTTATTTACCATTGTACGGACAAATGCAACTTGTGTTATGTTGCTACTGTGCTCTTGAAGTTAACATAATCTTATGTTGGATTCATGTAATGTTCTTCCTTTTTGCATTTCTGATTGAAATGGCACTTTTGACCGTGGCTTTATTTCAAATTTTATCCTAAACTTATAAGGTACTAAAACAAGTTTTTGTTTGTTCTTTACCGAGGCATATACACTGACAATTTCAATTTTTGCGGAAAGGAACTGTTGTTTTTATTTTTTGCTTGTTGTTGGGTTATCGCTAGTGAATGTAGAACCATTTGAGGATAGATAGTTGATTTCCTTACCATTCTATGAATCTATTGTTGCTGTTAAAATTGTATGTTTATAATCGGTTTATGCATATTTTAGGTGCTGTTAGAAACAGTTGTGACTTGTTTATATATGGTCATGCTTTGAAACTCTTAATTCCACACAACCCTTGAATCTGGAGCGCTCGATAGAGATTTGGCTATATGTGGTGATCTTAGAATAGCCCATAGGTTTTGTAACACCCCAACCACCACCGTACACTTAACATCAATCTGCAGCGGAAATCTCAACTCATCACATTACTTAATTCAATGGTGTTACACGCCGTTAACCACCCACGTGGCTAACAAGGCTAATACATATACATTTGTATCGGTCTGATGGACTAGATTCCCGAGCAACTACACAATACAATCCTCATTCCATTTTCAACATTTATTATATACATACATTCCCACTGTACCGAGTATTTACAAACTAATGCCGATAACAATTTCGGTCTTACTACGCTTACAATGCTTACGCCATTTAAATGGCTACCCATGTATAAACATCAACCCCGTCCTACTCTCGAACGGCTTCCAGCTCCTTGTACCTGAAATAGAAAAGGTAGAAAGGGTGGCCCCCAAGGGGCTCAGCACCTTTGCTGGTATGGTAATCCCGCAGCCCATATGCTACCGGGCCACGCACAACTAATTGTCGTCTTAGCATGCAGTTGATTATATTTAAATCATGCATACAAGCCATAGACATACAACACATAACATTTCGCCTCAATGGGCTCAACCTATAACCAACACATCCACACTTAACCAACCATCCAATGATTCCTTAAACCCTAGAGTGGCTCTCCTCTAAAACGGAGCTACTTCCTTAACGAACGACATGTACCCATTAATCGGGTTATCCTTAAACGCCTCTTGTCACAAACTGGGATTCATTTCCATGATCCACACATTCCATATCCTATAACATAACTCATTCCACACATAACAAGACATAACAAAACCTTTCTTGTTTCGACGTACACATGACAACATCACCATCATTCTAAACACCTAACGTATACTTATCGTAGCATAGCAAGGGAATTTGCATAGCACAACACCAATACATAACACCGTAAATCGGTTCTCACAAGGAACCTTCCACCATAGTTAGTATACATAGTGAGCCTAGAGATTATTACCAATCCCATGTTAAGCTCGTTACCAACCTCGTTACCGTCCGGTTATATAGAACGGTTAACTTACCCCCAAGGTGTGTCGGATATAGTAATCCCAAGCACACCGAAATAACATACGTATGCCCCTGTGGCCCGACGTGAGTCAGTAACTAGCTTTGGATAAGCTAAGGGAAGGTAGAAACTAAATTGGAATACCACCTATACATACACCAACCACCTAACAAAAAAACACACAAAAAAGAACCAACAAAAAAGAGACGAACCCGGATATGATATCGACTCCCGTCCATCACACGCGTGGCCGGAACAACCGGACTCCTCACCCCCCATTAGTACATATACACTTATAATAAGTAGTTAGAGATCCATTATGGAGCCTACCACATCCACACACCATACGGTATCATAACCGAGTTAAGCACACAAGGGAGGTTCACACACTTGCATACAACAACAATGTCCAACTAACTCACACATAGCCGTGGTTAGCACGTTCCCAAGGTTTGGGCCGTCAACTCCGAATACCGATCACTCATGTGTTCCTAGATTTGGTTAGCTAAGGTTTAACACATATTTGAGGTTAGATGGTATCGGAGGCCAAATTCGCCACATAAATGAATTACTATAAACTCGTTACATGTTTTAATCTTACAAGGTGGCAAACACTCAGTAAAACATATTGGCATACAAGCCGGTGTAATCCGGTAGGACACAGGTTGCAAGAAAACCATACCTGTCACCGGAGTCCACTTTACCACGTCCACTTATGTTCCTCGAGCGATTCTCGAACAACTGTTAACATCACATGTGTTTTTTATTAACATCGGGGTTTGCTTGATTATTTAATGTCTAATGCTTAACTTTCCCCGTTAACTTAGTTACATAACTCTACATTTTAACTTGTTTTACTTTCACATTTTTGATACAACTTTTCACCCACTTAATTGCCATCTAAAACTCACCTAATATGTCCTTAACAACCTTATAACATCATTACCTATCAATCCCCATCATTACATATCATTTCATAACCTTAAACCATATTTTTGGTCCGACCGGACTTGCCGACCGGACTTACCCAAGTCCGGTCGATTCCAGAACATATTTCCGTCAAAATTTTTCTACTCCGACCGGACTTGTAAGTCCGGTCCTATGTCCGGTCCATTCCAGAAACTAATTCCCGCAGGGTAAACTGGGCCCGACCGAACTTGCAAGTCCGGTCGCAAGTCCGGTCTGCCCCAGATCTTTGTTTTCCTTTTTACATTCAACTCCAAACTTCACCCCATATATCCTAGTATACCCTAACCTCATTTGGGCACTTCAAACACACCTTAAGATATCCTTAAACACTCACAAAACTCTTTTTCTAATTCCTTAAACCTTTACTTATATCTTCACAAAATTTCTGACACTTACAATGTTTTCTCCTAGTTTTTCAAGTGGTGTTTCATCCTTAATAACCTTTATACCAAAGTGTTTCCTCACCATCATAACATCATCTCCCAAGCATCTTCTCTTACTAACCAAATCTTCTCTTTCACAACTCCTTAGAGTTCCTTTCTCAAAACCTTATCTATACATTGTTCCCACCTTGCACATCACATGACCTAAACCTTAAACAAACTTCTCCAAGACTTTAATACATTCTCAAAAACACATATTGAATTCCTAGAACTTCCAAGACAATGCCTAAATCCTTATAGCACCTTAGAACACCTTAATGCATGTGTTCCTCCTTAGTGAAGCATGTATCCATTCTTAACAATTCCTAGTTCACCCAAGTTCATTTAAGCACCTAGAACTCCTTATACATTTTACAAATTTCGCCATGGGTTCTCTTAGCACATCATCATTCCAAAACTCATAGTTTTCACCATTAAACACTCAAGAACACTCAATTCCATCAAGAACACTATCACTCACAAAACTTCACCAAATTTACACTACATCACAATATAGTGCATAATTAAACTTGCTTGGCACTTAGGCCCTTAAATAACATGGCTCTTAGGCCCTTAAATTGCATAATCCTTAAACATTGAATTTCCACAATACATAAGCCTTTGACCTGCAATTACACACACCAAGACATATGTTCCTTTACTAGTCTCCTTGAGAACACCTTACTAAGTCATTCACCATTTGCTCTTTAGGTAGTTTTAGCAAGCATTATAAGCTCATTTCTCCTAAGGCATTAAACCACATTGAGATAGCATATTTACCTCTTTTCCACTCAAACTTCTTTCTTGTTTCCTCTTAAAACCGATAAGGCATTTCATTCCTTGTCAACTTCTAAACAATATACCAACATTGAAATGAGTATATAAGCTTTAAGCTTCATCTCATTGTAAACCCTAGTTACATATATTGTTTTAACACATCAAGGTAATTGTTTTACCTTTGAATGGAAGAGAGCTTGAATGAGTATCAAGAGAGGACTCCTCCTAGCCCTTGGAAGATTTAAATGAAGCTAAAACAAGACAAGAGAAGACACCATTACAAGGTGCATTTTCGGTCAACACCAAAAGTGAAGGAAATGGAATTTTCTTTGGTTTTTCCTTACCTTGAAGCAAAGGTGATCAACAAGGCATAAAAATATTAGCTCAAGCTCCTTCCATGGAAATTCTCCTTGGCACCGAAATGGTGGTTTTGATGATTTGAAAAGACAATGTTGTAGAGCTTGCTCCAACTAAGAGAACGGTAGTCTCGGAATTTAATTCGGAGCATGTAGTCATAAGTTACAAGTGAAGAAGGATGAAGAATGATATGGTTCTGTTGGAAACCGATGGAGAGAGGAGGAAGAAGATGGCCATCGTGGGAAATGAAGAAAGGAATGAGAGAATGAAGATAACCTTTGCTTTTTGAAGATATTTGTCCTTTTAAAGCAAATAGTACATTAATTAGTCATTCTTTCTTTTCTTAGTAAACTAACAAGGGTGGTGAGTCACCACACCTTAAAACCGGCCCCCCAATAGTACCTAGGGGTATTTTAGACTTTATTAATCAATTGTCTCACTTATAGTAACATATGTTACAAACTAGCTTATAAAAATCACTATTCACCAAAAACAAGGCACATAGAAGTGAAATTTTTGATTTCCCATTGATATAGCCACCCAAATGTGATACTATATAGTACACATGTTAATTAAAGAGTAATGATGGACATTTAGCCATTCAAAACTCATTTACAAGACAATTTTTCAAAAACGTGCTTTAAGACTCCTTAAAGCACATTTTGCGTTTTAACTTGTTTTCAAGCTTGGTTTTCTTTGGTAATTGATTTAATATGTTCATTAACATATAAATAAGGCATAGGTATGACCATTAGGCCTTATACACATTTATCCCAAGCTTAGAGCACATTTTAGCCCATATTGACCTTAAAGTATTTATTTGTGTTTTGTTTGGTTTCATTGTCTACCAAAGTTTCCTAAGGACTTAATTAGCCTTATAAAGTCATAATTAAACATTATCAAGTCTTGGTAGGCTCTTTGGGTCCTAACCAAGTTCACTCCAAGCTTAGAGCATGTTTTTGCTCAAACCGTGTCTTAGTGTTTTATTGTGTTTCACCATGGTTTAAATGGTTCATTTATGTTTCTAAGGCACTTTTTAGCCTTTAAATACCATAGTTTAACATTTACACAACTTACCAAGGTTTGGGGTATTTCAATCTACCCCCCTTAAAAGAACTTCGTCCTCGAAGTTCACCTTTCCTCGCATCATTGGATTAGAATACGGGAATTACTTATAGCCATAAAACTTCCATTACCAACCACCCTTTCCATCCAACCTCGGACATAATGGTCCGGGCAACATATCCACATTATACATAAAATATCATACTCACATGGTAACCTCGGACTTAATGGTCCGGGTACCTTCACCACACTCGCACCTATACAGTATCCCTCAGACTCTTAGGTCTGGGTGACATAACCACATTTAGACACATAGGTCTATGTAACACAACACATTTAGACTCATAGGTCTTGATAGCATACACTTTAGGAGACCAAAGTCAAAATAACCTTTATCACACATACCAAACAACATGTCATAGCATGTATATCAAACAGAAATACCTTTTCCATCTCTCCATGGGTTCGAATCCCACGTTGAGTACATATACACTGTGATCCCGCAGAACCCGGTCGCGATGGACACCTTCTGGTCCCCGTTCCTTTGGGAGATCAAGACATTCACTTAATTTTCAACATATGTACTTCTCATGTCACCGGTCCGAAGACAAAGGCTCATACGTCCTCAGCTCGTGAGCAAGTACTACAAAAATATTCTTTACTAGGTTAAGTATAAGAAGATCTTTTATTCAAAATATTAATCGATTGTTTGAAAACACCAATTGAAAATCCTTTTGAAAGCACCACACAACTCCAAGTCCAATTTATGCTCCTTGTATTTTTCTTAACATGGTTGTTTGTGACCACTTACAGGGAGCTTCAAGAGTCATCCAACCCTGACGTGATCAGCATCAGTGTTGAACTATCTTTCCACCCCAATTTGTGTTCGGCTTCCCTTGATCTCATGATAATCAAGTTTCACCTCCCACTTCATTTTCAAGCATCGTATAAATCACTCATTTCCAATTTTCTATCTTTTAAATCATTCTAATCATGATCATAACATCTCCAAGGGATAGAACTCCGTCTATCAATCATCACCCAAATCCAACTTAATTCAAGTTACCTAGGGAATTTAATTCTCACTAGGTTCTATGTCGGTCTCATAACCCTTCATAAATCACCCCATTGTATATATATACATATATTTTTATCAAAATACAATACATGGTTTACATTTATGCACCGTCGGGGTTTTAGTTCCCCGGGAGTTTCTTTACTCCCTTCCACTTGTACTCTCACACACCACTGTTAACAAAATAAACACACCACAATGGTATTCGCTCTTCTGTGCGCAATTACCACAATTTAACCACAAATAAATGCGTATGTTTATATAACACACGCGCCAACCATCATAACAAATCATTTTGTGCTATGCACACCTAGTTCGCGTACACTTGTACGTAAAACACACTAAGTGGTTTTACGCTCTACCCCCCTTAAAAGGGATTACGCCCACGTAATCAATCACTGAACATTGGCTTAAAATGTTTTGCCGTCGTGAAGTGTTTTAACTTCCACGCGGTCCATTACACAATGGATTTGATTAGAGGATCTTAACCATATTAGCGGTTTAGTTCCTAAACCAAGAATTCGCATTGGAGTTGTAACTCATAACCGGTTTCGGTCCTGGCCTGTGAGGCTTTTAGGCACTGATAACTAGCCATCCATTCATATTCACAATGTATACCCGGTACCTGACGCATGGGCTCACTGGCCTCTGTTGCGCAATCCTGATAATTATAGAGCTAGTTTGCCCCATTCGTTACTGTTACTATATTGTACATCTCCAATGTATTACCTTATCTTGGGAAGAATGGTTTCTCAACCGACGCATGGTATCTTTACCCTGAGCGAATTCGGTGAGTTTCACGATTTTCCATCCACTTCTCCAATAGCTTACAGAGTAAACTACTATGTAATTCACAATGATTGACTTGCTTCTACCGACTTACTGTCGGTTGAGATTGAGCTACTACTTAGTGTGTAGTGCTCTCTCAGCTAATTTCAACATTTGGGGTATATTCCATACCGATATTTGGCATTTAGTGTTACTATAGTTATTTACTGTTAATCATGTCTCCACCTTTGGTTTGTACATGTATTCTTTCATTCCTGCGGCCTTGCATTACCTATGCATCGACCATTATAACATTATTCCTCCACAATTACCATGCTTCTGATTCCTAGCTATCCCACTTGATCACTTACTGCGCAAGTGCAATACCAAAACACTCAGTCATACAGAGTGCAGAGGCGTAAACTCTTGACAGTAAATCTCTCATGTGATTGCGATAGGAATTTACACTGTGTTTTACCGAAATTCTTATCACATAATACTTGTCACCGGCTTACTGCTCGGTTTGTTTGCTATCACTTACTGTTGTGTACCTCCACTGGGTTAACTCATAACTCTGCTCACTCACCATTTTATCATCTGACCATACTCACACAACGGTCGCTTATTGCGCACCATATCCTTACTCATTATGCAACATCAACTTATACTGCATCCGCTATTATATTAGCTTCCGCTATTACGCTGGGTTTATCTGGCCACTTATTTGGCTGATTTTTGAATATACTATATTTTATATATATTTTTTGAGTCTTTATGTTCCTTGAGCATTGTTCGCTACACATTTAGCTTCACACACCTATGGTGATTGCTATCAGACTATCACTCTTCCTGTTACTCAACTGGTACGCACTTCTTTTCGTATTTTTTATTCAAATCATCCTGGGGTAATAACAACGGGGTCCATCCTCCACATATTTCTTGAACTTGGTCCACACAACTACCGCTCTCGCGGTTTCACAATATCGAGAGGTATCCCCACTCTTAAAGCAGTGGTTCGTTCTCCGCTCTATTTCCTTGTGTAATACTCTCTCAGCCGATCAAATTTACATATCACCAGTTGTTGTGGCTTATAAGCCTTACTGTCGCGATTCCTTCCAAGTTATCTCTTTGGCAACTTAGGGTCCTACTTTTAAGTGGGTTTACCTTCAGTGTTTAATCCGGGTAATTGTTCCAAATCTTGTATTTCCGTTATATTGCTCCATCTAACAATGTTTAATCCAAACACCCCTCAAGGATTGCTCCCGGGTGTTACTACCATATGCCATTACATCTGGCTTGCACTCATGGGTACATTCCGTTAGGCACGCCTTTTTGCGTTCTTCACTGGTTATTATCTTCTTCTTTGAAGATCAACATTTCCTGATAGTGTAGGTACTCATTTTGGGAGTTTCATCCCATTCATTGCACATTAATGTGTCCACATTAGGCATCTGCCTTTCCCTGCTTTCCAGCTATCATGTTTATCCCTGAGGATCCTTAAGACATATGCTATGTCTTTACTTAACAGTTTGTGCACCTCGCACTTCCTATCTCTTAAACGTTTCCTTGAAAGGAATTCACTAATCCTTTTAATCTCGTTAACTTAACTGGGTTCCTTAACTTCAACCATTCATGGTAATCCTTAGCTCTTGATTGACTTATACTGCTGACCGTAGTTCGGAGCCGACTACTTCCCGTGTTCTGGACTCTACTCGTATACATATATGGGGTATCGTACTGATACATTACTACTTACCCAACTAACCTATAAGTAGGTCTGTCAGGCCCACATGCTCCTATCGGAGTGCGGTCGTCCCACAACACAGTTGGTACACTTGTAGTGTCCGTCACACGCCTAGGTGAAGTATTCTGTTGTCAACTCCCTTATATTGTCCCGTGACAATATTCATTCCTTGCTTCCCGAACTTAATCGAGGGAAGGTTTATCCACTGTTGTATCCTTGTCAATTGCCCCTGGTTTCACTGGTTTGGTTTAAAAGAAGGTTGGAAAAAGTGTTGGTTTGAAAGAAAATCTGGTTTTGAAAAAAAGAGTTTAGATAAATCTAGGTTTGAAAGAAAATTTTTCATGGTTTCACAACATCTTCTTACCTTAGCCAAGTCTAGCTTCTTGCTGACTGGTGTACTTCCAATTACAGAGGTTAGGCTAACAGGTCCTTCCACTGTTATGACGATCACATTTAACTTTCTAGTACTTTACCAAGTACTTATAGTGGTTATAAATTTCCCGAACAACCCTGTTATAGCAGCACTTGCTATGGCAAGTGCGCCATGCTAACTGGCTATTGGTTTAACACATACCGGTTGTGGTATTGTTTTTACCCATATTGTCATCAGTGGCCTTGTTGGCCCCCACTGATCTTACTGCCTTGATAAATACTCCTCTAGGTGACTTCTCACTGTTTCCACATGATAATCATTGACTAGGGTGTTTCCCATTCTGGGAACCCCCTTTTACTTAATATTGTATCCTCTTGTAGCCCGTTCCACGTACTTGTCGTGGTTGCTGAGACTTGTCTCTTGTTTGGGCACTACGTTGTAGTTCCTTTGTCGGTTGATATACCGTTGGTGTTTTATTTATCAACTGTGGTTCCGTAGACACTTGTCTCGGGTGTTATTAATCCATTTCTTGCCTGTTGCACGGTAGGTGCGTTGCAAGCTGGTTATTCTCGACTGCTCTGCATGTCGACCCAGGTTGTCGGAAATTCTATTCTCTTATACACAAAATCCTTCGTTCTTCGCTATTAAATGCGGTTAGCATCATCCAGATGAAGACCGTCTCCGGGATTCCCAATTTTCGGGATCTACCGTATGACAGGTTCTCCGTACCTTAGATGTGTCTAACAACAGCCAGATCGGGTATTCCCGAGTAAGAGTGGACTTCTATCTCTCTGGCGTTGTTTCCCAAGTTATATAACAGGGATTGTGGAGGGCGGGAAGGATATAGTAGGTTTCCAGTATTCACTGGTAGTTCCTTACTAGCGTATCTCTCACGCTATCACTCAACCCTTAACCCAAAGTACTAAAATCCTAACTCGGTACTTCCTAAGCTCGGTAACTCAGTCATCAGAGCGATACTTCGCTCTGATACCACTTTTGTAACACCCCACCACCACCGTACACTTAACATCAATCTGCAGCGGAAATCTCAACTCATCACATTACTTAATTCAATGGTGTTACACGCCGTTAACAACCCACGTGGCTAACAAGGATAATACATATACATTTGTATCGGTCTGATGGACTAGATTCCCGAGCAACTACACAATACAATCCTCATTCCATTTTCAACATTATTATATACATACATTCCCACTGTACCGAGTATTTACAAACTAATGCCGATAACAATTTCGGTCTTACTACGCTTACAATGCTTACGCCATTTAAATGGCTACCCATGTATAAACATCTACCCCGTCCTACTCTCGAACGGCTTCCAGCTCCTTGTACCTGAAATAGAAAAGGTAGAAAGGGTGGCCCCCAAGGGGCTCAGCACCTTGCTGGTATGGTAATCCCGCAGCCCATATGCTACCGGGCCACGCACAACTAATTGTCGTCTTAGCATGCAGTTGATTATATTTAAATCATGCATACAAGCCATAGACATACAACACATAACATTTCGCCTCAATGGGCTCAACCTATAACCAACACATCCACACTTAACCAACCATCCAATGATTCCTTAAACCCTAGAGTGGCTCTCCTCTAAAACGGAGCTACTTCCTTAACGAACGACATGTACCCATTAATCGGGTTATCCTTAAACGCCTCTTGTCACAAACTGGGATTCATTTCCATGATCCACACATTCCATATCCTATAACATAACTCATTCCACACATAACAAAACATAACAAAACCTTTCTTGTTTCGACGTACACATGACAACATCACCATCATTCTAAACACCTAACGTATACTTATCGTAGCATAGCAAGGGAATTTGCATAGCACAACACCAATACATAACACCGTAAATCGGTTCTCACAAGGAACCTTCCACCATAGTTAGTATACATAGTGAGCCTAGAGATTATTACCAATCCCATGTTAAGCTCGTTACCAACCTCGTTACCGTCCGGTTATATAGAACGGTTAACTTACCCCCAAGGTGTGTCGGATATAGTAATCCCAAGCACACCGAAATAACATACGTATGCCCCTGTGGCCCGACGTGAGTCAGTAACTAGCTTTGGATAAGCTAAGGGAAGGTAGAAACCAAATTGGAATACCACCTATACATACACCAAGAGAGCCGAACCGGATATGATATCGACTCCCGTCCATCACACGCGTGGCCGGAACAACCGGACTCCTCACCCCCCATTAGTACATATACACTTATAATAAGTAGTTAGAGATCCATTATGGAGCCTACCACATCCACACACCATACGGTATCATAACCGAGTTAAGCACACAAGGGAGGTTCACACACTTGCATACAACAACAATGTCCAACTAACTCACACATAGCCGTGGTTAGCACGTTCCCAAGGTTTGGGCCGTCAACTCCGAATACCGATCACTCATGTGTTCCTAGATTTGGTTAGCTAAGGTTTAACACATATTTGAGGTTAGATGGTATCGGAGGCCAAATTCGCCACATAAATGAATTACTATAAACTCATTACATGTTTTAATCTTACAAGGTGGCAAACACTCAGTAAAACATATTGGCATACAAGCCGGTGTAATCCGGTAGGACACAGGTTGCAAGAAAACCATACCTGTCACCGGAGTCCACTTTACCACGTCCACTTATGTTCCTCGAGCGATTCTCGAACAACTGTTAACATCACATGTGTTTTTTATTAACATCGGGGTTTGCTTGATTATTTAATGTCTAATGCTTAACTTTCCCCGTTAACTTAGTTACATAACTCTACATTTTAACTTGTTTTACTTTCACATTTTTGATACAACTTTTCACCCACTTAATTGCCATCTAAAACTCACCTAATATGTCCTTAACAACCTTATAACATCATTACCTATCAATCCCCATCATTACATATCATTTCATAACCTTAAACCATATTTTGGTCCGACCGGACTTGCCGACCGGACTTACCCAAGTCCGGTCGATTCCAGAACATATTTCCGTCAAAATTTTCTACTCCGACCGGACTTGTAAGTCCGGTCCTATGTCCGGTCCATTCCAGAAACTAATTCCCGCAGGGTAAACTGGGCCCGACCGAACTTGCAAGTCCGGTCGCAAGTCCGGTCTGCCCCAGATCTTTGTTTTCCTTTTTACATTCAACTCCAAACTTCACCCCATATATCCTAGTATACCCTAACCTCATTTGGGCACTTCAAACACACCTTAAGATATCCTTAAACACTCACAAAACTCTTTTTTCTAATTCCTTAAACCTTTACTTATATATTCACAAAATTTCTGACACTTACAATGTTTTCTCCTAGTTTTTCAAGTGGTGTTTCATCCTTAATAACCTTTATACCAAAGTGTTTCCTCACCATCATAACATCATCTCCCAAGCATCTTCTCTTACTAACCAAATCTTCTCTTTCACAACTCCTTAGAGTTCCTTTCTCAAAACCTTATCTATACATTGTTCCCACCTTGCACATCACATGACCTAAACCTTAAACAAACTTTTCCAAGACTTTAATACATTCTCAAAAACACATATTGAATTCCTAGAACTTCCAAGACAATGCCTAAATCCTTATAGCACCTTAGAACACCTTAATGCATGTGTTCCTCCTTAGTGAAGCATGTATCCATTCTTAACAATTCCTAGTTCACCCAAGTTCATTTAAGCACCTAGAACTCCTTATACATTTTACAAATTTCGCCATGGGTTCTCTTAGCACATCATCATTCCAAAACTCATAGTTTTCACCATTAAACACTCAAGAACACTCAATTCCATCAAGAACACTATCACTCACAAAACTTCACCAAATTTACACTACATCACAATATAGTGCATAATTAAACTTGCTTGGCACTTAGGCCCTTAAATAACATGGCTCTTAGGCCCTTAAATTGCATAATCCTTAAACACTGAATTTCCACAATACATAAGCCTTTGACCTGCAATTACACACACCAAGACATATGTTCCTTTACTAGTCTCCTTGAGAACACCTTACTAAGTCATTCACCATTTGCTCTTTAGGTAGTTTTAGCAAGCATTATAAGCTCATTTCTCCTAAGGCATTAAACCACATTGAGATAGCATATTTACCTCTTTTCCACTCAAACTTCTTTCTTGTTTCCTCTTAAAACCGATAAGGCATTTCATTCCTTGTCAACTTCTAAACAATATACCAACATTGAAATGAGTATATAAGCTTTAAGCTTCATCTCATTGTAAACCCTAGTTACATATATTGTTTTAACACATCAAGGTAATTGTTTTACCTTTGAATGGAAGAGAGCTTGAATGAGTATCAAGAGAGGACTCCTCCTAGCCCTTGGAAGATTTAAATGAAGCTAAAACAAGACAAGAGAAGACACCATTACAAGGTGCATTTTCGGTCAACACCAAAAGTGAAGGAAATGGAATTTTCTTTGGTTTTTCCTTACCTTGAAGCAAAGGTGATCAACAAGGCATAAAAATATTAGCTCAAGCTCCTTCCATGGAAATTCTCCTTGGCACCGAAATGGTGGTTTTGATGATTTGAAAAGACAATGTTGTAGAGCTTGCTCCAACTAAGAGAACGGTAGTCTCGGAATTTAATTCGGAGCATGTAGTCATAAGTTACAAGTGAAGAAGGATGAAGAATGATATGGTTCTGTTGGAAACCGATGGAGAGAGGAGGAAGAAGATGGCCATCGTGGGAAATGAAGAAAGGAATGAGAGAATGAAGATAACCTTTGCTTTTTGAAGATATTTGTCCTTTTAAAGCAAATAGTACATTAATTAGTCATTGATCTTTCTTTTCTTAGTAAACTAACAAGGGTGGTGAGTCACCACACCTTAAAACCGGCCCCCCAATAGTACCTAGGGGTATTTTAGACTTTATTAATCAATTGTCTCACTTATAGTAACATATGTTACAAACTAGCTTATAAAAATCACTATTCACCAAAAACAAGGCACATAGAAGTGAAATTTTTGATTTCCCATTGATATAGCCACCCAAATGTGATACTATATAGTACACATGTTAATTAAAGAGTAATGATGGACATTTAGCCATTCAAAACTCATTTACAAGACAATTTTTCAAAAACGTGCTTTAAGACTCCTTAAAGCACATTTTGCGTTTTAACTTGTTTTCAAGCTTGGTTTTCTTTGGTAATTGATTTAATATGTTCATTAACATATAAATAAGGCATAGGTATGACCATTAGGCCTTATACACATTTATCCCAAGCTTAGAGCACATTTTAGCCCATATTAACCTTAAAGTATTTATTTGTGTTTTGTTTGGTTTCATTGTCTACCAAAGTTTCCTAAGGACTTAATTAGCCTTATAAAGTCATAATTAAACATTATCAAGTCTTGGTAGGCTCTTTGGGTCCTAACCAAGTTCACTCCAAGCTTAGAGCATGTTTTTGCTCAAACCGTGTCTTAGTGTTTTATTGTGTTTCACCATGGTTTAAATGGTTCATTTATGTTTCTAAGGCACTTTTTAGCCTTTAAATACCATAGTTTAACATTTACACAACTTACCAAGGTTTGGGGTATTTCAGGTTACCTATACGTTTATGGGCTCGTAAGTCTAGTTAGGCCCATAATCTTCTGTGGGTCTCTTTAGAAAAGCCCTAGGATCATTCTAGGGTGTTTCTCACACTTTGAAGGTCGTAGAACCCGATTGGTGGGAGATACCCTTTAAAAAAACTTGCCAAACCATCCCTAATTGTGGAAATTAAGAGTTTCAATTCAATATAAAAAACAATAAAAAAATGAAAATATTTTTGATTGCAAGTATAATCCCAAAATCAATTCCTAAAAGAATGAAAAAATCTCTCCAAACTCCCAATATTCTTCTAGATTTCCAAAACTGTCTTTCAAAATTCAACTTTCAATGTGTTTTCAAAAGTTAAAAAAAACCCAAAACAAGCTTTATATTTTGACAAATCTTTTAGTTTTTGAAATCATTCATTTGTGGAAACTTGATATCAATTTCTTGAAAAACTTCAAAAGCATTATATAAATTTGCAAAAGTCGGCCAAATTCCAAATAAAATCAAATAGTCTCTTATAATTTCTTCAAAAAATTTGAACAATCCTCTAAAAGTTCAATCTCTTTTTTTCAAAACATTGCAATTTCACATTCCTTCAATTTCCAACACCTTCCAATACCAAAAACAAAATGATTCAAACTCCCAAATAATCTCTACCGAATTTCACAACTCAATATAATTCTTTCCTTAATTTTAAACAATCTCTCACAACTTCTTCAACTTTCTGAATAGTCAATTCACAATTTTTAAACCTTATACTATTCCAAAACTCAAAATAAAAATCCTTCACAAAATCCCAAAAAGCAAAACTCATCACTGAAATCCTTCACAAAAGTCCCATATACAATTCAAACTTCTTTCCACAAGAATAAAAATTTTTTCACAAGTAACAAATTATTTATTTTCAAAATTCTAGATTTAAAGTAGTTCAACTCAATAAAAAACCAAAACAATTTTTTTACCAATTCAAACCTTTTCAAACCAATAATTATTTCCAAACTAAAAAAGAAATCATTTTGCAAAATTACATCCGAAAACTTTTCTTAAATTATCGAAAGCTCTTCTCGAATATACAAAAAGTTTTTCTTACATAGTAGAAAGTTCTTCTTCAAAATTCAATATTTCTTTACTTAAAATCCTGAATAAATTTGAATCAAAATCCCAATCAGTATTTTTCCAAGAACAAAAAATTCACCGTTTTCAAACCGAACAAAAAATAAAAACCCTTTTGAAAGATAGGAAATGTCTAACACTTTCAACAACTTTCTTTCCTAAGTTGGATAACACTTGCTTTTCTTCCCAAAATAATCCAAGGTGGGGCACTAGTTTATGCAACATCCCTTGTCGCAGTCTAAGGTTCTTTAGGTGGGGCATTAGGGTGATTAACTTCCCCAAATTGTGGCCTAGATTTTTACAAGGCGGGGTGCTAGGGATGTTGCCACTTTTCTAGTTGCAGCCTGGATTTAGAATCATCTAACTCCCCTTTGCTTCATTTCAATGTTTTCGATTTTCAATGTTTTAAAACCCGGGAGCTAGAAACATTATTAGAGTTTTTTAGAGGGCATCCCATCTAATGATGTTTCCTCAAAAACTCTAATTGTTGACATAAATACATTGCTCCATCTTTCAAACTTGCCATTTACTATCAATTAAGTGACCAGTTTGAGGGGGTACATGGGTGATGTAGGATCATCCTCCTCTTTTTCAAAGTAAAAACAAATTTCGGTTTTAAAAACTTAAGAGAGACAATTTTGAAAAACATCCCTTTTTATAAATTGATATATCTACTCTTTTATTCAAAGTTTCGAACTCTTAAAAAACCATCAATTGTCGATCACTCTAAAGACCTAAGTCTCTTTTAAAACACTTTCAATTCCTGATCATCCCAAAAATCAGAATGCCCTTTAGGAACTTTCAATTACCTCAAAAACCCGAACATTCCTTAAAATACCTCCAACTCGGAATTCCTCGAAAGACCAAAATATCCTTGGATCCTAAAAAGACTGAATTACTCTCAGCCTTATGAAATGGGGAAAAATGAGAATAATCCTAAAAAGGACAAAGAGAAGCTGAAAGCAATGATTGGTCGCTCATAACCGCGCTGCAGGAAGAAAGCATAAGAAGCGACCGGTCGCCTTTGACCGGTCAAGATGAACAAAGTAAGTGTAAATAGCGGTCGATCGCCTATGACCGGTCAAGATGAACAAAGTAAGTGTAAATAGTGACCGGTCGCCTATGACCGGTCAAGAAAGCAAGGAAAGGAGTGTAGAAGCGACCGGTCACTTATGACCGGTCGATAACCAAGGAGTTAAATATAAGTAGCGACCGGGTGCCTGTGCCCGGTCAAGCGACGAATAAAGATATATGTACTAGGAGTTACGTTTACATAATTAAAAATGCTAGCCTGGCAAATAAAGACGGTGACAGGCTGGCAACCCCAGGAATTGTAGGAAAATACTATAAATAGAAGTTCACTCCCATGAAATAAGACACGCGATCAATACAAGCAAAAATCTCTCTCTGTTTAACTGCTTCCTCTTTGTAGCAAGAATTATCTCTAAGTGCGATTCCCTCGGTAACCAGGTAATTCGGTATGCCACTCTAACAAGGTATGTGACATGATAAGGGGATTAACGATTAGATTGTTTGGGAAAGGAATTCGACCTTTTCACCTTACAAAAAGACCGAATTACCCTGAGCTCCAAAGAATGACAAGATACCATAGGTACCTTAGAATGACTATAACACCCTTAGATTCCTTGAAATATTCAAACAAACTTAAACATCTTCAACCTTTAAACCTTCTTTAAAACCCAAACATCCAAAAGCCCGAGATACCCTTAGTCTTCAGTTTATACTCAAATCTCTCAAAGCAGTTGGAGCACTCTTCAAGATGAGCAAAAACCCTTTTCCAACTCTAATGTGTTAATATCTTCCAAAGCACTAAAAACCAGAGAACCTCTTAGATCTCCTTTGACTCCCACAAATCCGTAACTATTAGACTCCAGGTTTTCTTCACACACTAAATCTTAGACTTTTCTCATCTTTTACCCATACTCATTCTATTCCTTTTATCCATCAATCCTCACCTTGGCACTACAGAAAATCTCACCTTACCTCCACATTCAATCAACTTTCTCAACCCATTAATTCTTCCATTTGGTACCAGCTTGGTAGTAAAGCTCACCCCATCCACTCTCCATATATCTTCCTATCCTATCTTCACCTTGTGGCTTATCAAAATGAATCACTCTAAAAAGGTTATGAAAGAAGGTAGTCTCGAAAATTGGAGACCGAGGTTTCCTCAGGTACCATCCGCAGTCATGGTTGTGTCACTTCTAAGAGGTGTAACCCAATACGAACCCACATACAATCTCAGGTATGATCAGGTAAGTCCTATCCATAGCCAACAAATCTCATAGTCAATTAATGGTTCTTATAAGCCTTTTCTATCCTTCCTAGTTTGTTTTAGGTCAAACTAGGTGATGAATATAGTTATTTCCACCTATAGGGCATAAGTCCGTGTGGAGCACAATGAGAGTGGGTGTAGTGCTCACTAGCATTCCCCTTAAGATTTCTAGGAAAGATGGATGATTACCTATAGGTATTTGAGGGATGCCAGAATAATGAGTTTTCACCCTCCATAGAATGACATATTTTAGCATATAAGCTTTTTAGTCATAACCATTTAGATAGCCCCTCTCATACCGAAATATCATCCTCCACAATCCTACTAAGTGTTTCTTTTATTGTGACATAGAATCCCAATGAAATACCCCGGAATTAAAAATAGTGATTAATTAGGCTAACTAGGATTTTATTGGCTTAATTATGCCTAAATAAACATGTGGGAACAATTCTCGAAGAAAACGGATCCATAAAACGGATTAACAACACAATCGAACCTTAAAGCGCGTTTTTCGTGGAAACCTAGAAAACACGACTTTAAGCGGGTTAAATAGACCTGTAATAGTTTTAGTCAATCAAATAGTCATTAGTAAACATTAATGAAGGTCTGGAACCAATAAAATCAATTAAACGAGAAAATTCCAGAAAACGGGTTCCGGTGAGTGAATAGCGTAAAATCTAGAAACTTGTGGGGTGTAGATGGTAATAAGAGAAAAATAGCCTCTCCATTGGTAATTAAAAAGCTGGAATCTGAATTGTGTGTGTGTGTGCCGATTTCCCCCCGTCTCACTCTCTTAATTCCTTATTAAACACTAAAGGACAAAAGAAATAAAGAAACGAAAAGTAAAGAAAGTACAAGACTTACTTTTGAGTCTCTCTCTTCCATTTCCCTTATTCTCACCCGTACTCCCTCCTTCATTTCTGAATTTCTCTTCTTCTCCCAACCTCCCATGGCGATTCAGAAGACCTCCACCCAACATTGTTTTCTTCCTCACTTTTGAAGACTCATATCTTGTCCAAATCCCAAAAAAACTGTACCATTGAACTCCCCTTGCTTAGGAGATCAACTTCCACCTTTTAAAATCTAGAAACCAAGAACTTGACCTCCATGGAAGAAGCTGCATTTGAAGAACAAAGTTGCTCATGGTGATCTACATTCTTCCCTTGTTATTCTAAGGTAAAAAGAAGTTCAAAAAACCTTTCTTTTCTAGCTCTTCTTGCTACCGAAAATTTCCACCATTTGAACCCTCTTCTTGTTCCTTGTTCCAGCCGATTTTTAGTCCTCAAAAGAGTGCTGGAATCTTGTTGTGGTGTTAGCCAAACACTCCTCTAGAAATTTGAAAGGTAATCTCTCATTCTAGTGTTGAAACACTCTGTCAGAAGTATGTAGAAATTCCGCTGCGAGTAGAGTAATTATGGAGATGATTAGAGAATAATAACAGGATTAGTGATAAGTGTCCAAATGAGCATGTTTTATAGGTGTATTTCATATATAATATTAGCACTTTTCTTGCTCATTTCTCCACTTCGGTTAGTTTTCCTCTAGTTTATGTTTTATTGTTTGTCTCACAAAATTATTGGTTTAACATGAGGAAAACCAAGCTGGGAGTGAAGTAGACGAAGAGACGAACGCATAGACGCAAACGGCTCAGAAAACGGGGTCCAAATGAAGAATCTAGAGCCGGTCAAAGTCGGAAGGAAAATAGGTCAATACTTATGCTTGTGACCGCATGTGTAACCGCCTGTTGAGGGGGCGGACGTTGACATCTACCGCCTAGAATGATGCGGACTCCAGGCGGACGACTCACAAGCAACTGCCTAGATGTGGGCGGTAGTGAAGGCGGACGCAAGAAGAACCGCCTAGCTTTAGGCGGTAGTGAAGGCGGACGCAAGAGAGAACCGCCTAGCTAGGGCGGACTCCAGGGCGGACGGCAGACGGTCACCAGGCGTACACTTAGGGCGGAGACAATTTACAACCGCCTAAGAAAGGGCGGACACCATGCGGACGTGAGACAATGCCATGCAACCGCATGGATCTGAGCGGATGCAGAGGCGGACGCGACTAAAATCGAACGCAAAACAATTTTTCTTCTTCGCCCGTCATCGTCTCCAACTTGCCTTCGCCGACTTCTGCAACTCGTCCACCGACTGTCTGCAACTCGCCCACTGTCTGCATCTGCCATATCCATCTACTCCACCGCCTACCTTAAATCACGCGTGAGCTCTGTCCCCTGCAATAAATGAGCAATCAGTGAGCAATCAACGAGCTGCAATCAATTCTTCCTTCTCTGCTGCTTCTTCCTTTCCCTATTTAAACGCACGTAACTTCTGCTTCCACAGATCCTCCACCCATACAATCCATCACCGTACCACTTCACCACACATCACACGTTCATCCTTCTCTCCTCTCTCTCTCTCATTTTTATTTCACTTTCCACCATATTCACCTCTAGTCCTACGTATACAAATAGCAGAACGAATACAGGAGTGACTACAGATGATTTCTACTACTCTGGTTTCTGTTTATCTATTTAATATGTTAGGCTAGAATATTATACTCTGGGAATGGTTATTATGGTTTGTATTAATTATGCAATATTTTTACTAGTTTTATTTAAATATAGTTTGTTTGCGTTTTAAAGGTTATCTCGCACCTTTTTAATAAATGTCATGAGTTTATTAAATTGCTTTACTAAGTCTATTTTGATCAGACCAGGTGATAAATAGATAGGTTAATTAAGTCGTAAATTTGGAGAAAGCTTATTATGATTTAATAAGTTAGTATTTTCAGATGCAAATGTAATTCCTCAATACTCCTCTGCCGTCCACCAGTGGGTGCTTGAGTTTTCATCGGACCTTGCACAACTGGAACGAGTTCTTATGAGTTTTCATCGGACCTTAAGATAATAACAGGAACCTTGCCAAATTATTAAACCAGTAGAGATAGCTTAATTATGCAGATTATAATAACCTGACCCAGAGTTCCATTTAATTTATCTATTAACTTAGTTTATTTTATCTTTCCTTTTTATTTATATTACAAGTCAATTAATCCCCCCTTTTTGTGACACGCTTAGGTACTATAATATGCACATTAGTCCCACGGTTCGACATCCGGTCGCTTACATTTCACTATACTACCTCGACCGGGATTTGTTTGCAGCCCGACGTTTATTTTGAGTTTTAATTTCTTTTCTTTTATTTTTACACCAATTTAACCACTCATTTTACAACGTCTGCAAAATGGCGCCGTTGCCGGGAAAAAAAAGAGAAGCAGGCCGCGAGCACAACCGCCCAACCTCATGCGGACGGAGATGCGGACGCATAAGGAGTGTCCGCCTTGTTGAACGCGGACGTCCAAGCGGACGTCACTAATACAGAAGAAGCGTCCGCCTAAACCGAAGCGGTCGTCCAAGCGGACGTCCCCATTTCCTTACCTCGACGCGGCGTTTTCAATTTCTGTTCTTCCCCACTCTCAAATTGCTCCAGCTTAGCTCGCGACTCCGGTTCAACTCCAAATTGCTCCAGCTTCTTCATTTCTCTACCGAATCACTTATTTTATTTTTGTGTTTGTTTCTAATCATTTTATTTTCTAATATGTTTCAGTAGTTACGTTTTATTTACAAAATCCAAAAAAAAAATCTGTACGTGGCATATGGAACAGGTGTTCGAGCAAGAGTTTTGCTATTCTCAGTATTTATACTGCTCCGTATGTGGGGGAGCTCATGATTATGAGGATTGTCTCATATTACAAGAACAACTCTGGTTTGAAGATCAACCAGATTACCTGGAGAGACTCGCTCTACAAGAACAGCAACCAAAAAGCGAAATAATTCATGAGATAGAACACCCCACTACGGATGTAAGTTACTATCTTCCCTCTACGGTCGCCTACCGCCAGTTTCCATCCTTCTCTGTGCTCTATCCAGAAAATGAGGGTACTTATACCCTCGGAAATGAAGAGAAGGAATTGCCATCACCTCCCGCTAAGATATCCAAACAAAACGCCACTATCACCTTCAAAGAATTAATTTTCTCTGAAGATGATATCGATCAGCGTTCTTTCTACGAGCCTCACCTACAAGAGGATGATGTTTACATCCTCCAATTTGAGGAAGAAAAATCATCACCACCGGGTCTTCTGTTAGAACTACGTTCCGGCAGTAGTACCTCCTCAAACACCAGATTTTGTGGAGTATTAATTTTCTTATTTTATAGCCGAGGTAACGTTTGTTTTGATCCAGGATAACAAAGCAGGCGTCTAGCCAAAGACGTTAAAGAAGGGCAGCTTCCGGGAGGCAACCCGGATGATCTTTATTTTATTTTGCTTTTATGCTCTTTTTAATTTTCAGGTTCTCTTTAAATTTTATTTTTGCTAATTTTAAACCCGTTTGTAGTATGGTTGCTTCTAGTGTCTTATGCAGGTGCACCTTCATTTCTACACTGCAACCAAGCTACGCTATTTGAGGCTGAAGCTCAAGTGTGGGGGAACTCCTTTACCAACAAGCAAAAATAATATCAGGGGAGTACCAGTTCTTTAATTATGCTTTTATTTTAAATAAAAACTGCAGAGGAGTGTTTATGTGCTTAAATGTTTATTTGTGATCTTTGTGTTATCTCTATTTTATCTACATACCGAAAAGGTCTTCTGAAACCTTCCCTTGTTTTTCTGGTGAACAATGAGGACATTGTTCAATTTAAGTGTGGGGGAGTGTGCCCTTTTCGGTGGAATTTTGTGCTTAAATGTTTAATCTCTCTCCTTATCTTGCGTTTGTCCAATTCAAATATTATGGACCCTTTATATGTGGGTTGTTCTCTTTAAGAATAAATACTGTTATGAATTGTGGGATAAATGGTACAAATTTTAAAATTTTGATTACTTTTGAGGAGCATTTTATATGCGGTGTGACCAAATAATCTGCAAATGGTTGGATTTTATTGCTCAGGGTTTCTTTCTGTCTTCTCTCTTAGGGATTGCTAAGGGGTACTTCTGTTGAAAAAAAAAGAAGAATACAAAAAAATATAAGGGACTTGCGAGACACCATTGGTAACCAACAAGAGAGTTGAGTGTTCTTTAAAAACAAAGGTGTTATGCCTACATTTTCTCATCCCTTATGCAAAAGTGAAACAAATGCATAAATCTATTCTTCCTTTTGTTTTCTCCTCAATGCCCATTCTTGAGAGAAGTTGGCCATGGTAAAAGTTCTCAGAGTCACCTAAAAAAAAACACATTGAAGTACCTTGGATCATACCCCGAAACTCTATATTTTAATTTTACCCAGAGCACACCTATGCCACCAGCAGTTGATTTTTCACACTCCTCGAAAAGTTTGAAGATCATGTTTATCCTACCCTTCATAATAATATTTGTTAATATTGAGCATTCCCTACTTACTTGGGTACATGGTTTTGCTTGAGGACAAGCAAAAAGATAAGTGTGGGGGTGTGATAAGTGTCAAAATGAGCATGTTTTATAGGTGTATTTCATATATAATATTAGCACTTTTCTTGCTCATTTCTCCACTTCGGTTAGTTTTCCTCTAGTTTATGTTTTATTGTTTATCTCTCAAAATTATTGGTTTAACATGAGGAAAACCAAGCTGGGAGTGAAATAGATGAAGAGACGAACGCATAGACGCAAACGGCTCAGAAAACGGGGTCCAAATGAAGAATCTAGAGCCGGTCAAAGTCGGAAGGAAAATAGGTCAATACTTATGCTTGTGACCGCATGTGTAACCGCCTGTTGAGGGGGCGGACGTTGACATCTACCGCCTAGAATGATGCGGACTCCAGGCGGATGACTCACAAGCAACCGCCTAGATGTGGGCGGTAGTGAAGGCGGATGCAAGAAGAACCGCCTAGCTTTGGGCGGTAGTGAAGGCGGACGCAAGAGAGAACCGCCTAGCTAGGGCGGACTCTAGGGCGGACGGCAGGCGGTCACCAGGCGTACACTTAGGGCAGAGACAATTTACAACCGCCTAAGAAAGGGCGGACACCATGCGGACGTGAGACAATGACATGCAACCGCATGGATCTGAGCGGACGCAGAGGCGGACGCGACTAAAATCGAACGCAAAACAGTTTTTCTTCTTCGCCCGTCGTCGTCTCCAACTTGCCTTCGCCGACTTCTGCAACTCGTCCACCGACTGTCTGCAACTCGCCCACTGTCTGCATCTGCCATATCCATCTACTCCACCGCCTACCTTAAATCACGCGTGAGCTCTGTCCCCTGCAATAAATGAGCAATCAGTGAGCAATCAACGAGCTGCAATCAATTCTTCCTTCTCTGCTGCTTCTTCCTTTCCCTATTTAAACGCACGTAACTTCTGCTTCCACAGATCCTCCACCCATACAATCCATCACCGTACCACTTCACCACACATCACACGTTCATCTCATTTCTCTCCTCTCGTCTTCTCCATTTTTATTTCACTTTCCACCATATTCACCTCTAGTCCTACGTATACAAAATAGCAGAACGAATACAGGAGTGACTACAGATGATTTCTACTACTCTGGTTTCTGTTTATCTATTTAATATGTTAGGCTAGAATATTTATACTCTGGGAATGGTTATTATGTGTTTGTATTAATTATGCAATATTTTTACTAGTTTTATTTAAATATAGTTTGTTGCGTTTTAAAGGTTATCTCGCACCTTTTAAATAAATGTCATGAGTTTATTAAATTGCTTTACTAAGTCTATTTTGATCAGACCAGGTGATAAATAGATAGGTTAATTAAGTCGTAAATTTGGAGAAAGCTTATTATGATTTAATAAGTTAGTATTTTCAGATGCAAATGTAATTCCTCAATACTCCTCTGCCGTCCACCAGTGGGTGCTTGAGTTTTCATCGGACCTTGCACAACTGGAACGAGTTCTTATGAGTTTTCATCGGACCTTAAGATAATAACAGGAACCTTGCCAAATTATTAAACCAGTAGAGATAGCTTAATTATGCAGATTATAATAACCTGACCCAGAGTTCCATTTAATTTATCTATTAACTTAGTTTATTTTATCTTTCCTTTTTATTTATATTACAAGTCAATTAATCCCCCCTTTTTGTGACACGCTTAGGTACTATAATATGCACATTAGTCCCACGGTTCGACATCCGGTCGCTTACATTTCACTATACTACCTCGACCGGGATTTGTTTGCAGCCCGACGTTTATTTTGAGTTTTAATTTCTTTTCTTTTATTTTTACACCAATTTAACCACTCATTTTAATTAGCGGCTGGGGTGTTACAAAAAGTGGTATTAGATTACCGAGCGTAGTGATTACCGAGTTAGGATTACAACCGTTTTACAATGAAGGAGTAGGAACCTAACTAGGAATGACCCTTAATGATAACGGATACCCCTTAACGTCTGAAAGGACGATGCCAATGCTTAAACTGAATACCACGTGGTCACAGTGCCTAATATACTCGTTAATTGTTCAGATGTCAGGCAGAGGACGCGGTCATGGCGGAGGCCCAACAACAAGTACAACAAAACCAGCAACAACAGCCCGACCCGCCTCAACCCCGAGAAACTAATTAGGTAAAAAGTGTCACCGATCTCCGACCTCCCTGCTTTAGACGCGAGAGCGACCCCGCCAAACTCGAGGCCTACATCTCAGAGATGAAGACGGCTTTCGAGACCCTCGAGGCTCCTATTGGAGTGAGGGTAAGGATAGTTGTGCACTATCTCAAGGACGCAGCTATGGATTGGTGGAAGCTCGTTAAGGCCAAGCACGTTGCCGACCCTACCTTTGACGGGAAGCCTTCACCGCCCTTCTCTGATGCAAATACTATCCCGAGCATGTCAAAACCAAGAAGCATCTTGAGCTCGATGCCCTAAAAATGAAGGAGAAGATGACAGTCGATGAGTACTACCGTACATTCACTTCTATCCTCAGACTGCTACCCGACCTTTGGTATACCAGCCAGGTCTTGGTCGATCGCTTCTACGGCGGATTGAGTCATCACCTCCAGTATGGAATGGGGTACACACGGTTTACCTCACTTCAGGTAAATAACATTTTAAACCCTTAGTGTCGTAGTCTATGTGAATTAATCCCTTGTATGCAATGAATGTTATCTAATACCTGGTGACTCCAGGGTGCTATCATGCTGCATCCCGTGTTGAGATCACATGCCAGTTGAGGGATGAAGAACAAGCGCTTAAGCGTAAAGCAAACAATAAGAACACCAACTCAGAGGAGCAGAACCAGGGTAAGAATTGGAAGAAGATGAAGGGGAAATTTACCCAGCAGCACCAGAAGAATACCCCGGGAGATAGCAGTACCCATGCTGAGACGGGCAAGGCAGCTGAGCTGTTGCAGCTCGCCTACACTGCGCCAGTGGCAGCAAATCCACTGAGATCTCAGCCCTACAAGGGTAAGAACCCAAAACTGAATTAGTATGCGTGTGAATTAGTGTAAATATGTCGAACCTTGCTAACTTCAAAGCTACAGGTTTTGGTTCTAGCTATGGTAAGAACCAAAGTGATGGTCGCAACTATGTCTGCCGACATTGCAACAAGGATCACCCCGACACCGATTGCCAAGGAAGAGAAATACGATGCTACAACTGCCAGAAACCGGGGCACCGTGCGAATGAATACCCTAACAACTCGAAGCCCAAGGGCAACTACCAGGGCTACAAGCAGCGTGAAGGCAAGGAGGTTGCATCTGGTGATGCTCAGACCCAGCAGACCTCATAGGGACAGGGGTCCCGAGGTGCTCAGAAGGGTGCACCGCAGAGGCAGCCAACCTTGCACATCATTGATCGTGATGGGACTGGTACTAAATCCGGCCTAGGTACTAACTATTACCTTTAATCCTTGAAGAGCATGTCTAAAGTATTGAATTACCTATTTGAGTGAATGCGTGAATGCGTAAGCACTTGAAGTATGAATTTAAGCATGAAATGAACTAGTTGAAACTAGAACTCACGTTAGATGAAATTTACAACCATAGGGAGAGTTAATATTTGCTACCCAATACCTTCAAACCCAAACCATGAAGAAGCCGACATCACCACTCACCACTTCACCAACGAGTAGTGTCAGGTTGTCCGACCAGGTATGATCTTATTAAAAGGATACCTGACACCCGAAGCACAAATTGCCATCATACGATGTTGCAACCAACTAGGAGCGGGTCCAGGAGGATTTTACACACCTGAATTCCCGGTGGAGCGAAGATTAAGCTGAGGGCAAAAGAAATAAAGAAACGAAAAGTAAAGAAAGTACAAGACTTACTTATGAGTCTCTCTCTTCCGTTTCCCTTATTCTCACCGTACTCCCTCTTTCATTTCTGAATTTCTCTTCTTCTCCCAACCTCCCATGGCGATTCAGAAGACCTCCACCCAGCACTCTCTTCTTCCTCACTTTTGAAGACTCAAATCTTGTCCAAATCCCATAAAAATTGTACCATTGAACTCCCCTTGCTTAGGAGATCAACTTCCACCTTTTAAAATATGGAAACCAAGAACTTGACCTCCATGGAAGAAGCTGCATTTGAAGAACAAAGCTGCTCATGATGATCTACATTCTTCCCTTGTTATTCTAAGGTAAAAAGAAGTTCAAAAAACCTTTCTATTCTAGCTCTTCTTGCAACCGAAAATTTCCACCATTTGAACCCTCTTGTTGTTCTTGTTCCAGCCGATTTTTAGTCCTTAAAAGAGTGCTGGAATCTTGTTGTAGTGTTAGCCAAACACTCCTCTAGAAATTTGAAAGGTAATCTCTCATTCTAGTGTTGAAACTATCCCATATATCGTAGGACTGATTTTAGGTTTTAAAGGTCTCCATTAATGCTCATTAGTATTTCTTAACAGTGGGCTGTAGAATTAGTGGTTAAGCTCCCCACTTGACCGGTTTGTGAGTCAAGAACAAGAAGGAGGAAAGAACAAGTAAAGAAGGAAGAAGAAAGGAAAGAAAGAAAGCTAGCAATTCAAGGTAAATGAGCTAAACCTTGAGCTAGTTTTGTATGTAGAAGAAAACAGAATTTTTAAAGCTTATGTATGAGAAGATTATACTATTTTAGGTATTGGTTATGTGGTTATACATTAAGTAAAAGATTGGGGTTTATTAAGTGTGGTGTAAATGATGAGTGAAGGCTTGGGAGTTAAGGGAGGTAAATTATAAATGTGTTGGAAATTTGTGTATTGTTGTCTTGGATAAATATGGTTGCTAAACTGTAATGAGTGAGTAAAATGATGTGGTGAGAATGCTAGAATTTTAGGGGAACCTCAGTCAAAATTTAGGTAGAAACTAAATGACTTAGGAGCTTAATATTGATAGAAAACCACTTTGAAAACATATTTGAGAAAGTTAAGTGGTGGGAAGAACTAGGGTGGAAGATAGTGCAATTTGAACTCTAGTGATGGCATTAGTTGAGGAAACATTGAATGGTAAGGGGGAGAGCTAAAATCTGTAGCATAGAAGAAACTAGAGAACTAGTACAAGTGCTGAAATGAAAGTGAGAAAATTGTGTAAATTAACATGGAAATGAGTATTGAGTTAGTGACTGATTTAGGGAATTTTAGAGGGCCTAATTAGTGCTTAAAACATATTGGATTAAGTGGGGAAAGAGTGGGAAAATTAATGGGCAAAAGAAGAAGTAGAACATAATTTGAAAATGTGAAATCTGGTGAAAAGCTGCTATGGTCCGGGACTTTAGTCCCTGATGAAGTCCCGGACCAATTTCTGAAATAAATCGAGAGTTGAGAACCAGGAGTGGTCCGGGACTTAAGTCCCATACAAGGACCCGGACCACCCCTTATAAAACATCTGAAAGTTTACTAAAATATAGGTCCGGGACTTAGCTCCTGGCTAAAGACCAGGATCACCCCAATTTTGTATGACGAGAGTTAAGGTATGTTTGGGTCCGGGATTTAGGGGTAGTATAAGGACCCGGACCACAAAAAAAATTCATTCGAGACTTAGACCACAGGTTGGTCCGGGACTTAGGACCCGGACAAGGTCCAGGACCAACCCAAAAACATAAAAACAAGTTTAAAAAGTGGGTTGTAAGATAAGGAATTGAATGGTAATGGTAATTTAAGATGATTAAGACTTGATTAATGATGTTTAATGGTCATTAAGAGCATAAACAAGCTTAGGAAGTAATTTTAAGTAAGTGAATTTGAATTACAAGAGTAATTAACTGTAGTCGGGAAAACTTAAAGATAAGATGAGTTAGGTTAATTGTAGGTAGATAACCGCCCAATCCCGTGTATGTTATAGGACCCAAATAGTCGAACTTCGAAGAAAGTTGGAAGTCCGAGAACGACGGTGAACGGTATGATTTTCTTATGCCCCGTATGCTACCATGGTTACCTGATTTGTATGTTTATGTGTTATGTGTGATCACCAAAATAAGATAAAATGCTCGAATCGGGTTTATTGCACTTTCTTGTGCTTGTAACGTATTGTTCCTTGCTTGATTGTATTTGAACTCATAGTTTGTATAATTCATGAAATGTATGATTATGAATGAAGTGTTTGATTGCCTTGGTGTGGAGTGTATTAACTAGTAGTATGGAAAGATTGATTCTCACTAACTCCTAACTAAGTAACCCTTCTAACCTTGAGTAAATTGGTAAATTGGAGTAATGTGAGAAGTCCGATATAGCTTCGGTCACGCTAGAGAATGAGGAAATACGAGAGGTTGTTTCCGAGTTCTGGCCTATTCTTTCTTGCGGTCCAAACCCCTTAAATGGGTAGCTACCCTAGGAAGTAAGCCACCCTAAAGCCTGGTGGTGGGATATCGTAGTCCCTGCCCGGAGGTCATACCGACTTAACTTGAGTAATAAAGTAAGAAGAGTAATTGGACAAGTAAAGATCATGACTGGTGTAAGTCTAGTATCTCGAGTAAAAGAGTAAAGTACACCTGATTAACCCGGGTGAGTAAGTAACTAACAAAGTAACATGTATGAGCTTCAGGAGTGTATCTTAGTGCCTTGGTAAGTATGTATGGTTGACTTGTGATTGTCTTCCTTTGTACGGTTCGGATTGTATGTATGTATGCTCTATGTTGCGAATGTATTATTGTTCATTATAGCATGTATGCATGTATAAATGAAATGAACTCCATGTATGCGACCAAGTAGTCGGCGTACCCCCGTTAGCACGCGGGGTATGCGAATTTCATATGCAGCTTTTGCTGAGCCCCTTGGGGCACTGTTTTTATTTCTTCCAGGTACCCGCAAAGAATGATGGTCGAGTTAAGACCACGATGAATGCTTTTTGGTGTAGTTAGTAGATTGGAAATGGTGTACCGAGTTGTACACGGCTTATCGCCTTTTTGAGTAGCCGGTGTACCATGTGGTACACCCTTTTGGATATTGGATTGTGAACTTGGTAGGAATGAGTAGTGGTATAAACTCATAGCTTTTGATTAGTCTTGTAAGCATGGGATGTAATTTGATATGAATTTGTACACTCGGTAATCCAAGAATGTAAGTAAACGTTGGGAATGTAATGGAAGTATTTATATTGCTCGGCATAATCTATTAATCAGACCGTTACAGTAAGTAGTATAAGCCTTATTAGTTGTTGGGTGGCTAACGACGTTGTATCACCCGCCGGGAGTATGTTGGAATTTCGCTGCGAGTAGAGTAGTTATGGAGACAATTAGAGGATAATAACAGGATTAGAGGATGGGGTGTTACACCCAAGCACATGTTTCTTTATATGTTGTTATGTTACTTCTATGTGGTCTTTTATTCTGGATATTTAGAATATCCCAATTGTGGGGAATGATGCCATTACTGATTGGTCTATTTCCCAAGCAAAAAAGCAGGGCTAAAAGTAAGTTGTCTTCTATGGCTAATATGATATGGGAGATTTATGATGCAAGGGATAGATGTAGACATGATTTTAATTATGCGGTGGATAATCTATGAGCATAACAAAGCTTTTATTACAGGTTATATTGCTTCCTCGTCAATTCAAGAGCAAGTTGAAGGTAATTTGCCTTCTTAGTGGTCTCCCTCGGTTGGCTTTATTTCTATATGTTTTGAAGTCTTTAGTAGGAAAAAAATATCTTATCCAAAAAGACGGTCTCATGAGGGATTCAACAACTATCCCTTTTCTAGCTTTCAACAAGATTTTGAGTAGCACATGTAATGTTCATCAGGCGGTGATCAAAGCAGCTTGCCATGCAGTAGAACTCACACTATGTGAGGGTAACTATTATATTTGTTTTGATAATATCCGTGAAGAGATGAAGGAAAAAATGTTCAAGAATGAGGTGGAAGAGGCTGATGGAAGGGTCAAGACTATCTTACTTTTAAAAAATCATTGTAGCACTTTAGATAGCTACATATGTAATTTTGGAAATGATAGGGTTAGTCTCCCTACACTTCAGTAGCTAAAATGTATAATTATTCTCATGATTTGGTCCAATTATTGAAAGGAAACCATATTCCTTTTCGTGTCCATGTTTTTTGTTCTTTGGATAGGAGACTTAGAACCTTCATGTAATCGCATGGTAGTTATATAAAAGTTCAAAAGGTGTGTAAAAATGTATGGAATTTTGATTGACATAAATTAGGAAAAAATTATGATAGTGGTATACCTTTCTTTCAATTAGAATAATAGTATTATAGCTAAAATCTTTATTTTTAGAAGAGTTTCCAAAGTTGTTATACCCAAAATTTGACCCCCAGGAAAGGGTATATCAAATCACAAGGGTAGTTTAGTCAAAGGGCACTTAATCCCAGGTTTTTAGTATTTTTCAGGGCATTGTGACAGCTTGATCGTCACGAGGGGCGTTTTCATAATTTTCAGGGCTCCTAAACCAACTCGTAAACTTTTCTTTCTCCACTCAAAATGCTTCAAATCAACTCGAAACGCTTTGAAATTTAAACATATGATGAAGGATGTGTTATACCCAAAATTTAGACCCTTAGGAAGGGTCCAAGCGCTCAAATGCAAAGACAAGGGCAAAATGGTCAAAATGCACCAATGTGGGATTTTCTAAGGACATTCACGGGATTTTCTATTTTCATATGACTTGTTCACTATCTGCAAATACTTCCAAACACCATAGTCATTATGAAAGGTATTTCGTAATTTTCAGATAATATTTATTTTAGAAATTTAGCTTTTAATTCACATTATAAGCTAATTTTCTTAATAATTAACACATGAAATAGCCCTAAAATGGAAATAAAAGGACTCCAAAAATTTTAAAAAATTACCGCATGGTTAGAATGGCTACATGCAGTCATCAACCTAAATTGTTTTACTTGGAACCTTAACCCAAAATTCAAAAGAGAAATTCAAACATTCGTGCAGTTTTCTCTCTCCTTGGGAAAATACCCAAATAACGTCCAACTATCATGAAATGTTAACAAAAGATAAAGTATGATTTTAAGAGACTAACCCCGTTGGAATTTCATAATTTCGACTTTCCAATCATAAGTTATGAATTTTGGGAGGTTTCTGATTGTAACATTTGTATCTAATCGGTTATTTATCTAAATAACCCGATGTCAACTCTCAAAATTCTTAAAAATCATCTTTTACATCTGGTTAAAATTTCAAAATTTTTATCGACCAGTAGCATATTTTAAAAAATCAGATTCTCTTAGGGCACAAATCAGAGTTTTAGATAAAAATTTTTGTTCTACCAATTTGGCCATGCTCTTTCTATGAAAGGACCTTCCAGAAAAATGACCTAGGGCAGAGGCGAACACTCCTAAAGTCATAAAACACATTCACCAACCTTCTCCCCACACTTTTGCACTCCCGACCATCAAATCTATACCAAACCTCTGCTGAAATCACCTCGAAACCTCTGAAAACACAATCTTTCTATCCCAATCAGATTTCCGAACATCAAAAACACACAAAAACACCATAAATACAGAAAAAACATCCTTAACAACATAAAGAAGAAGGAGTCAGTAGCTCAATTCGAAGTCAATCCGGAACCGGCATCAACTAAGCTTCGAAAGAATCCCGACGTGAAAGGTCACCTCAATCTGAATGTAAACAGGTTAGAACTCAAGTTTTCTAACTCTCTTTGACTTCACCAACTCTCTATTACAACTTGTAATCAAACCGAACTTTTTCGGCTCTCGAATTAGCGTTTTTCTTAGCCTTTGTCCTATAACTTGTTCATTAAGTTTCACCATTAATTCGAAGTCAAATTGAAAACTTTTGATTACTAACGTGTTTAGAATCTTTTAGGCTACACACCCATAAAATTTGAGCCAAAAACACCGCCGGGAACCACTAGAACGCCGTCGTCCGAGGGTAGTCCGTGCCTGCGGACTACATGTCCAGGGTCCCGGACAGCATGTCCGTGGCCACAGACACCCCCGGACCGTGGCGGGAATTAAATTTTCAAACGTTTTAGGTTTTTGTGAACTATTTCCGGGCCTACGGACACCCTGTCCGTGGCCCTGGACTTTCATTTTTTCGCTTTCTTGCAAATTCAACTTTTCTGCATATTTAGGTTAACAAGGGTCCGTGGCCTCGGACATTAGGTCTGTTGCTACGAATGGAAACAAAATTTGACCTAATTATGCCTCCGAAACCCTAGTTTAGGTAATTTCAGTTTTCACTTTTATAGTCTGTCAAAAAATGATAAAAAATAAAAGAAATCAGAAGTTCACGCACTTAGGTTAAAACGACTCGTAATAAGCCGTAAATAAACTAAGTAGAGGAAAAACAACTTCGAGGGTTAATGAAAGTAATTTGAACCCTAAATAAGTCAAATACCAAGCCCCCGAACCTGAACTCTCCTTTCCTAATTTAATCTAGGTTAAAATTAGGTGGCGACTCTAATTAGGTTCCAGTGAGCTAACTTAGGACTTAGTAATTAATGTTTTATGACATAGTTATTAAGCTTAGGTTATAAGTGGACCTAGAACCTGACCAGATCCTAATCAACCTGAATCAACATAGGATAGTGGTTCAAAAATCGAGACTCACAGGATGACATTTAGAGACAAATGGCTTTGGAATTTTGAATTTCCAATAATTTTCTAGTAATTTCTAAACGAATCTTACGAGAAATTTGAATTAAAAAAAAAATCCTTTATCAGAAAATTCTAATTTGTCTTTAGAAAAATTAGAAATATCCTCCTCTACGTGTGGTTAAAATTTCATAGCCAGATTCCATTGGAAAGTCACTTAACCAAATCTTGGTAAATTTCAGACTTTTACCGAGGTAACTCTATCTTTAGTGTTGCCTATATAAGGGACCTTACCCCTTGGTCAAATCAGAACCTCAAGATTCTTAGACAATCTGAATATCCAACTGTCCCAGGTCTTTCACGTTTTTCAACTCTTGAGCATCGAAATCTCACCGAAATTCACTGAAATCACCACATAAACACGTTTTCCAATCCCCATCACTATTACAATAATCAAATAGCCATAAAATCACTTCCAAAACGTTAATAACACCCTCAATCACCAATAGTGAGAAGCCTAGGTCGAACTCAATCCAGAGCCAGCACCAACGAGGCTTCCGAAGAATCCCGACGTGAAGGATCCCATCAATTCTGAAGGTAAAACGGGTTAGAATTCTTATTTTCTAACTCCCCGCGACTTTATTAGCCTTCTGTTAAAATTTGGGTTTGAACGGACCCTTTCCGGCTTTTGAGTTGCTATTCATTTTCAATTTGCCTAGTAGCTTGTAAGTTTCAGCTTTAATTCAAAGTTAATTTGAGTTCAATCAATCACTAACGTACTAAGAATCTTTCAGGCCAAGTCTCCATAAATTTTGAACCAAAACACCATCGGGAAGTGCACAAACACCACCATCCGCGGCTAGTCCGTGGCCACGGACGGCCTGTCCGAGTCCTGGATGGCCTGTCCGTGGCCACGGATGCCCTCGGACGTTGGTGGGATCTTTATTTTTTTCAAATTTCTAGTGTTTTGAACACATGTCTGGGCCCATGGACACCCTGTTCGGGGCCCCGGACTTTTCAAAATCTCGTTTTCTTATAAATTTGACTTCTTAGATTATTTAGGTTAACTAGAGTCCGTGGGTTCGGACATTAGATCCGTGGCCACAAACAAAATTAACATTTGACCTAATACGGCCTTTGGAACCCTATTTTAGGTAATTTTAATTTTTTAATTTAATTTTCAGTAAAAAATGTCAAATAACACAAAAAATCAGAAACTTATGCACTTAAGTTAATCCGACTCCATAACAAGCTATAAACAACATAAGTAAAGGAAAAACGACTTAGAAGGTAGTGAAAGTAATTCGAACCCGAAAAAGTCAAATACCAAGCCCTTGAACCCGAACTCCAACCTTTCATAATTTACTGTATGTTAAAATTAGGTAGCGACTCTTAATAGGTTCTAGTGAGCTAACTTAGGATTTAATAATTAATGTTATTTGACTTAGTTATTAAACATAGGTTATAAGTGGACCTAGAACCCGATCAGATCCTAGTCAATCCGAATCAACATAGGATAATGGTTCAAAAACCGAGGCACACAGAATGACGACTCTACTGGGGATTTAACTCTTAAATATAACTTGTTCAAATTTAAGATAAGAGGGCATAACTTGAAAATTGTTTGTTTACAACTTCTATGTTGTATGTTTACTTTTGTGTGTAATTTAAATTTTTGCAAGCTTGCATCATTCGAGAGCACGGGTCCATACAAACCGTTTTTACCCTAGGACCCGCATTAGGCGACCCCTGTCTAAGACTCATACCTTCTTTGGTGATGTGAATAAGTGGGGGAAAAGAGGAGGATGCTGTCCAACCACATTCCCTTAATACATTGGGCGTCAGCTCCTAGTACCTCTCCGACAGTATCCTTACCGAGCCCACCGTTTGGTTAGTCAAAGACCTGACTGTAGATGCACACCTCATGGTGATGTGACAAAAGTGGGGAAGCCCAAGAAAATAGCGTGCAAGCCCTATTCCTTTGCGGTGGACCTGGGCCCAACCCCAAGCACTTCTCTGGATCAATCCTTACCCAGGTTGATTAAAGCGTCTAGTGAGGACATGTTGAACTTGTGTGAAAGCCTTGTTTGCTCGATCGGCCCACTACCATCGTTAGAAATTGATAGGAGCTTTCCCTATTCCCGATTCAGCCCAACTTGAATTTTTGACTTTATTATTTGTGGCGCAAAGGTTTAGTTTGGTTTAAATAAGAAAGTCATTTGGGCTTTGGCCTAAAAAAGTAGATTTAGGTGATTTTCCTTTTGGCCCAATCCGAATTATACACTTAGGTTTAGGCTCATGACAAAAGTGAGTCCATTTGAATTTGAATTAACTCACAAGACCTAAAAATCAATCATTCAAAATAAGGCTTTTCCATTGAAAACTTTATCGGCTCAAAGGCCCATTCTAGTCTAGGTAAACTTCTTGTTCTGCCCCTGGCCCAAACTCCTAAATCTAGGTATCATCTTTTAGGCCCAATCAGAATCATTCATTTATGTTTCAGCCCAAATTCCAATTCAATCTTAAACTTAGTTTGGAAATCATTCCAGCCCACGTGCCTTATTTCAATCCCAAACACATTCTGCCCTAAGTGCCACATTCTCATAACATTCCGACCTAAGTGTCGCATTCTCAAAACATTCCGGCCCAAGTGCCACATTCTCAAATAATTCTGGCCCAAGCACTACATTCTCAAAACATTTCGGCCCAAGGGCTGTATTCTTAAAGTATTTCGGCCCAAGTGCCACACTCACAGCTCGGTGCATTTCGGCCCCAAGCGCTTATTCACAAATCAATTCCGGCCCAAGCGCCAACTCACATCTCAAAAATCATTCAGGCCCAAGTGCCTATACATAAACATTCTGGCCTGAGTGCCACATCCTCAATAATATTCAGGCCCAAGTGCCTATTAACAGCCATGAAACCATCTTCGGCTCTAGAGTCTCGTTTCTAGTCAAGAAACATTCCCAGTTCGGACTTCTCAAGAGTCTACCCGTAATTAGTGAGAAGTTGAAGAAAACAATCACGATCATCTCAGCGGCGTCCTGATGTTCAAGAGCTCGAGTCTTCAGCATGTCAGCGCCAAATGGTTTGGCAGCATTTGAATTCTATTAAGAGTCTAGGATTCGCATGCATTATACTACATAACCTACCATGGTTTTCATCTTTCAAATGCATCACTCAAAGTTTTCAAAGATTGATTGTTTCACTAAATCATCTTCTTCACAAGCAAATGAATTTTTCAAGTCCAAAATTTTCAAATGTCTTTTAAGATGGGATTTTATTTCCCGACAACAAAGCATAATGATTTGTTTTATGTTCCTAAAGGGATGAACATGCTTTGCTCAAACACCACAAATCATTCCCAAAACCTCCAGGAAACAAAACCACAACACGGTTCCAAGCCACACTTGTCATCACAAATCATTCTAAAGAAAACTTCACCACACACATAATCATCACAACCTTCACCATCCATTCGCAAACAATTCACTCAAAGCTGTCTAATCACAGACAACCCATCACCACACCTTCTCATGCAAAACCATACATTCACAAGAAATTCACCACAACAGAACCCATCACACAAAGTTATCCATCTATGAACAACTCACCACTTTTCACCTCCACATACAAAATGGTATTCAATAGGTTTGTAAAATAAACCCAAATCAATACTGGGGGTAATTAGAGTTTAAAATCAATGACTTTTAATTCTTTGATATTAACGCGTAAACAAGTCTCCAAGTAAAAATTTCGCGAGAGTGTCTTGAGCGGTAACACCAGAAGCGAATGAGTGTGTCATCTTCGCACGACTCTAATGAGTCCACATTTAAAGGTAAGGTAAACAACATAACTCTGACCGAAACAGATAATTTGTAAATTTACTCTTAGACCTGTGAAAGTAACAAAAAATGGATACACAACTATTAGGGTTGACAACTAATCTAGGTACAACACCACATGGCCAAAAGCTTATGAACCCTGACATTAAACCCTAGGCACCCTCTAAAACTAGCTAGCACTCCTGATGCATCCCCGGTCAGTCGTGGACGTATCGTAGACTCAAATAAACTTTATTGGTTAAGGAAAGACACGAGATAAACTTAAACTGAAAACTCCATTTTGATTGAGAATTTACACACAGAAATTCACTCAATCTCCCTCGCCCTCACACACAGACTCCAGGACAGTTTAAGACTTTATCCCAAAGTCCTCTACCCTTTCCTGACAGCCGGCCTACGGTTCCCTAACCGCTCCCTGACTGATCAGTCTACCAAATACAAAGTATTGTTGAAATACCCCGGGATTAAAAACAGTGATTAATTAGGCTAATGAAATATTTAAAAGCTTAATTAGTCCTAAATAAATATGTAGGAACGATTCCTGAAGAAAACGGATTCGTAAAACTAGTTAAAAACGTAAACGAGCTTTAAAACGCGTTTGTCGAGAAACCAGGGAAAACATGATTTTAAACGGGTTTAATTAACTCGTAATAAATATAGTTAGTTAAATATCTATAATTAGACCATAGTGTGGGCCTAGAGCTATTAAAATTAATTAAACGGGAAAATTCCGGAGAACGGACCCGGTAAGTGAATAGTGTTGAAACCGGGAGATGAAACGCGTTTAATTCGAAAAGACGAAAAATGACCCGGGCTATTAATTTATATGGGCCGGTTTTAATTAATATGTATACACTCATTAATAGCTTTTTAGCTAATTACTAATAAGATGACAAAGAAATAAGTAAAGTAAAGCAAATAGTGAAATAGTAAAAGTAACTTAAATACTCTCTCTCACTTTCTATCTTTCCTTATTCTCACGTTTTTGCCAAGCCCTCTGTTATCATATTCTTCCTCCTCTGTAAGCTTGGCGATTCCAAACAGCACACAACCTCCATCTTCTCCTTCCATTATCATGTTCATTTCTCCACCAAATCACACAAAAATTATACCGCTAGATTCCTCTCGGTGAGAGCTTCGTTTTCCACCCAACAAAGTCTTGATTCCTCCATCTTCACTTCCATGGATGTTGGGGCTTTTGAAGCTTGAAGGGCTGATTTTAACTCTCCTTCACCTCCTTGATGCCTGAAGGTAATAATAAGTAAGAGTTTTGCCCATTTCAAGCTTGTTCTTGCAATTTGGGAAATTTTCCCTCACGTTGAAAATTTCCTCTCATTTCAGCCGATTCTCCATGCTCTTGTGGGGTGTTGGAAACTCTTCCAATTGATTGCCAAGCTATCCATTTGGTTATTCTAAGGTAATATCTAAGTTAAACTTTGAAAACTAGCTCCTTAAAATATTAGGTTGTGTGGGAAAAATTGAATTGATTTGTTGTTATGTGTGTGATGGGATATGGTTGTAGCTAGCAATCCATAATCATTTGTGTGGTGTGGAAAACAAGAAGAGAAAGAGGGAACAAGAGAAAGAGGAAGAAGAGGAGTGAAAACCGAAAATAAACTAGGTAATGAGCTTACCTTGTGTTGGTTTTATTTTCCTTGTGAAACTTATGTTGGTGTTGTATAAATAACCTTGAGCTTGTGTAGTCATGATACTACAATATTGTTAGTTGAAAGAGAATGTTTTAATGTGGATGAGTGAGCAAAAATAAACCTAGAAACTAAGCTAGTTTATATGTGTGAGCAAATGGGATTTTGATGTGTTGTTGATGTCTAAACCAAACAGGTGGGTGAAGAGAGTTGTGAGCTTTTGTAGTGTGGTCAAAATGCATAGGGAAGTAAGTAGGTGCTGTCAAAATTTACCTAGGAATGGATAATCTTGAGTGTTTTGTTTTAAAGGAAGAAACTAGGTTGTTTAAGAGGTTTAAAGTGAGTGGTTAATGGTTTGAAAACCTAACTAAGAAGAAGAGTGTGTTAGGAGTAAAAATAATGTCATTTGAGTGCTAGGAATGGCATTAGTAAGTGAGGTTTGAATGGTAAAAAGAAGGGACTAAAATCTGTTACAAGAAGATAAAAGAACAAGAAAACTAGTTATGAAAATATAAGTGAATTTGAGTGAGTTAATCAAGAGTTAGTGAGTGGACTTGGTGAGTAGTTTAAGGTGGTTTAAGAGGGTAATTAGGTGCTAAAACATGTGGATTATAAGTGGGGAAGATTGGGTAATTAATGGACTAAGAGAGGACCTTGAACAGATTTGGAAAATGTTAAATTTGACAATACAGCAGCAGGGTCCGGGACTTAAGTCCATGCCCAAGTCCCGGACCACCCTGTAATTTTATACCGAGACTTTGCCTGCATTATGGTCCGGGACCTTACTCCTGCATGAAGTCCCGGACCAAGTGAAAATAGCAGCCGAGAGTTAGACCAAAGCCTGGTCCGGGACTTAAGTCCCGTATAAAGTCCCGGACCAAACCAGAAATGTAAAATTAAGAGTTTTAAGTGGGGTTTAAGCTAGGGAATGGATTGGTAATGATATTATAAGTTAATTAGGACTTAATTAATGACATGAGAGGGTCATTAAGGGCTTAAACAAGATTAAGAGAAAATGTGAAACATGAACTTGTGTAAGTTAAGCTTGAAACGTAATGACTAAGTAAGTAAAGTACGGGAAACGTTAGTGGAGTAACGAGTTAGGTTAATTATGGATAATTGACCTCCCCACTTAATGTATATTATAGGACCCGATTAGTTGGACTCCGAGAGAGAGAGAGAGAGAGTCGACGGGCAAGTTACGACCGTGAACGGTATGATTTTCTCATGCCCTGTATCCTAACTTGGTTACTCTGATTTGCGTGTTTGTGTTCAATCACCTAATCAAGATATAATGCATGAATATGATTTATCGCATTACCTTATATAATGTGTGCTTGTCTTTGCGCCCGATGAAATATGTCTTGAAAGACTAGTTTGTATAATTCATGAAATGTTTGAATGAGAAGAATTCTTGAGCTTGAGACGTTCTCACTAAAACACTAACCTTCTGACTTACCTAACTTGATAAATGGGTAACTGAAGTGACAGGAGACCGATATAGTTTCGGCCACACGTGAGAATGAGGAAGCAAGAGAGATTGCTTACCGAGTTCTGGCCTAACCTTCCCACCATGGTTCCGAACCGTATGGTCGCAGCCCGGGGAAGTAAGCCAAATCTAAAGCCCGGTGGTGAGATGGGGTGAGCATGCCTCATCTCTGCCCGGAGGTCACCCGACTTAACTGAGTAATTATTTCAAGAGATAAATAATGGTTAAGTGTGATCATGCCTTGTGCGAGACATATGATCATGAGTTAAGAGTTATGAACATCCGCCTAACCCGGATGAGAAACTGGCTAACATGAGAAGAGGTCAGTGACGAATGTGTGTATAACTGGTATGGTTCCGTTGCTGTGATATGCTCTGTGTGTGGGTATTGTTATACATGACAATATTATTATTGTTGTTTATTGTTATTAGCATGCTTGTTTGAATGTTAATGAACCGCATGTTGGCGACCAAATAGTTGGCGTACCCTCGCTAGTACGCGGGGTATGCGATTATCATATGCAACTTTAGCTGAGCCCCTTGGGGCACCATTTTTATTCTTCCAGGTACACGAGAAGGTTGATTAGTCGCGAAGAACAGAATGCTATACTTTTGGGTGGTTAGTAGTGGTAGGCGGTGTACCGAGTTGTACACGGGCTTGTAGCCCTAGGATAGTCGGTGTACTATATGGTACACCCGTTATATTTTGAATGGAGAAAATGTGTAATTGTGAGTGACTGTTAACTCGTATTCTTTTGACGGGCTGTGAGCCCTTGATGTAAGTATATACTTAGCACTCGGTAATCAGGTGTTGTAAATTATGTTGATTAAGTGTGGTATTTCTTTTATCAGACCGGGACTGTAAGTTGTAGCAGCTTAGACCCGGTAACCATATGGGTGGTTATCGGTATTGTATCACCCTCGGTAGTTAAGAGTTTTTCCGCTGCGATTAATTAAGTGTCTGTGACGTTTAGACCGTGGTTAGAGGAATTATCGGATGGGGTGTTACAAAATGGTATCAGAGCGAAGCCTCGCTCTGATAGAACGAAATACCGAGTGTAGTGATTACCGAGTTAGGAAACCTAACCCTGAATGACCGTTAATGATAACGGATACCCTTTAACGTCTGTTATGGCGATACAACTGCTTAAACTCAAGACTATTTGGTCGCATCACCTGATGTAAGCTGTTACTTGTTCAGATGTCAGGAAGAGGACGAGGTAGCGGTCGAACCCGTGGGGGGGGGGGGGGCTGCTAAGGAGCCAGAGCCGCAGACGATAGCTGAGATCGTCACGGCCACGGTGGCGCAGATGCTACCACAGGTTATTACAGCTATGCAGCAGACACAGAAGACTCAGCAGACACAGACTGAGCCACCCCACCCCCACCACCCCGTGAGACGAATTGGGTGAAAGCTGTAGCTGACCTACGACCCGCCTGCTTCAAGGGTGAGAGCGATCCGGCTAAACTCGAGGCTTACATCTCCGAGATGGAGACGGCCTTCGAGACCCTCGAGGCTCCTGCTGGAGTGAGGGTGAGAATAGCTGCCTACTATCGGAAGGGTGTCGCTATGGACTGGTGGAAGCTAGTCAAGGGCGAGCACGTCGCTGACCCTGCATTCGACTGGAATGCCTTCACTGCTCTCCTGCGATCCAAATACTACCCCGAGCATGTGAAGACGAAGAAGCGGCTCAAACTGGATGCTCTGAAGATGACGGATAAGATGACCGTCGACGAGTACTATACCACCTTCACATCTATCCTCCGACTGCTACCCGACCTCGGGTATACCGGCCAGGTCTTGGTCGACCGCTTCCATGGCGGCCTGAGCCATCACCTCCGGTATGGCATGGGATACACGCGGTTCACCTCTCTACAGGTAAACGACGGTTTGAAATCTTACTGCCGTAGTCAGTACAATTAGTGCCTTTTTTATGCAAGAATACCAACTAATGTCCTAATATCAGGAGTGTTACCATGCCGCATCGAGAGTTGAGACTACCGTCCAGCTGAGGGACGAGGAGAATGCGTAGAAGCGCAAGATCAGCAACAAGGGTTCTGGCTCTGGTGAGCAGACCCAAGGAAAAGGTTGGGGAAAGAAGAAAGGGAAGTACACCCACCCGACCCAAACCCAAAAGACTACCTCTGAAGAGAGCGGTGCCTATGCTGAGAAGGGCAAGGCATCTGAGCCATTACGGCTCGCCTATTCCGCGCCGGTAGCAGCGAAGCCGCTGAGGTCTCACCCACCTAAGGGTAAGATTCTCGATAACCGACACTTGTGTGTTACTAAGCCTAGAATACCGAATTCTTTTTGCTAACTCTCAATGCTTCAGGTTCTGGATCTGGCTCAGGCAAGGGCAACTCTGATGGACGGGCCTACAGTTGCAAGTACTGCAAGAATGACCACCCCGACACTGATTGCCAGGGAAGAGAGGTCAGATGTTACAGCTGCCGCAAGATGGGGCACCGTGCCTATGAGTGCCCTGCCAAGAAGGGCAACAACCAGGAGTTCAAGCAGAGAGAGGGCAAAAAGGTAGCAGCTGGTGATACTCAGACCCAGTATGGCCAGCAGGGGCAGGACCTAGGGGTTCTCAGAAAGGTGCACCACAGAGGCAGTCCGCCCTCCACATCATAGACCGCTCAGAGGGAACTGGTCAGAAGACCGGTTTAGGTATTTTCACACACCTTTAATCCTTTAGAGCATGTCTACAGTTTTAATTACCTGTATCAGTGAATGACATAGAACTAACGTATAGCTAGAGCATGAATTGACTAGCAAGACTAGAACTTATAAGATGAACTCACCACTTAGGGACCTTCCACATCTGCTATCCTATACTGACTGAACCGAACCTTGAAGAGTCCGACATCACCACACACCACTGCCCCATCGACCAGTGTCAGGTTATCCGCCCAGGTATGTTATTATTAAGGGGATACCTGACACCCGAAGCGCAAGTCGCCATCATCCGACGGTGCAATGAACTCGGAGCAAGACCAGGAGGATTTTACACACCAGAATACCCCGGTGGAGCAAGAATGAAGCTAAAAATGATGTGCATGGGAAAGGATTGGAATCCTTACACCCGCACCTACCACAAACAGCGAGCCTAAAATACCCGAAGAATTCCAAACGGTTGTTACACAAGCCGTAGAGATTGCACAACAGCTTGAAGCTGATCCCGTACCTGCACTTGAAGCAGATATTTGTATTGTCAACTTCTACCAAGAAGGAGGACGACTTGGTTTACACCAAGATAAGGACGAGATAGCGGAATCTCTTGAGGAAGAAGTGCCCGTAGTGTCTTGGTCCATTGGGGACGACGCCGAATTCCTGTATGGCGAGCAGAAGCGTGCAGACCACGCAGAGAAGATTATCCTTAGGTCAGGAGATGTCTTGGTCATGGGTGGCGAGTCGAGAATGTTGTATCACGGTATCAAGAGGATCAAGTTGAATACGGCACCATCGACTGTGATCAATGCCACACACATGAAACCAGGGCGCCTGAACCTCACCTTTAGGAAATATGAGTCATGTAATCCCATGTAATATCCTAGTAATGTTGAAACGAAACACCATGTGTACCTTGAATGGTTTTATAATAAAGGAAGTGTTGTTTATCAATCTTTCCACTTACTTAATACCATCGAACTTATAAAGCTTATGAATAAATAGGTCGTGGACTCGGTACGGAAGGTAACCTGAGTATACTTACTGAGGCACAAGCCGGTGAAAGCGGCACGATCCTCACAGGTACTTTTCCGGTGAATGGCATTGATGCCTCCGTGCTATTCGACTCCGGCGCCTCTCACACCTTTGTCTCGCCGTCATTTGCGAGAAGGTTGGGGCTAGATGCGGTTGAGTTACCCGATTTTATGGTTACACTCCCGTCGAAGGAGCGAGTGCGTTGCACGAAGTATTACCAAGATGCCACCATCCGAATCAGGGGCAAGCAGTTCCCTATTTCCTTCATCGAATTCAGTGGCCTTGGCTTCGACTTGATAGTTGGGATGAATTGGTTGGAGCGGCATAAGGGGCGAATCCTTTGTGCCGAGCATAGATTGCTGCTCAGGAGTCCGTATGGGGTTGCAGTTTCATACCGCCAGAGGCCCAGAGAGCCTTCGACTAGAGTCATCACCGCCCTGGCCATGTACCGAGAACTTAGAAAAGGGCACGAAGTATTTCTCTGTTACGTGCAAGACCTTGAGAGAGACCCTGACTTCAGTACTGACATTCCGGTAGTGTCGGAGTTCCCGGATGTGTTTCCGAAGGAACTTCCCGGCATGCCACCTCATAGGGAGGTTGAGTTTGAGATCGAACTTCTGCCTGGTACCGACCTATAGCTAGAACACCGTACCGATTGGCGCCGACAGAGATGGCCGAGTTGAGAGTGCAGCTTCGAGACCTGCTCGACAAAGGGTTCATACGCCCGAGTGTATCACCCTGGGGAGCACCGGTCCTCTTCGTGAAGAAGAAGGACGGTAGCCTCCGCCTCTGCATTGACTACCGCGAGCTCAATGTGGTCACCATCAAAAATAAGTACCCACTACCACGTATATATGATCTGTTTGATCAATTGAAGGGAGCCTCCGTATTCTCTAAGATTGATCTCAGATCCGGATACCATCAGATAGCCATCCGAGAGCTAGACATTGAGAAGACAGCGTTCCGTACGAGATATGGCCACTATGAGTTTACAGTGATGCCATTCGGACTATCGAATGCGCCTGCGGAGTTCATGGATCTGATGAACCGACTGTTCAGCGATCAGCTTGACACCTCGGTTGTGGTATTTATCGATGATATTCTGGTATATTCAAAATCCAGGGAGGAGCACGAGCGCCATCTGAGGCAAGTACTCGAGACACTCCGCATGAACAGACTCTACGCGAAATTCTCCAAGTGCGAATTCTGGCTTGATCAAGTTTCATTCCTTGGGCATGTGATATCAAGCGCGGGAATCTCTGTCGACCCGGCTAAGATTGAAGCAGTTTGCTCGTGGCCTATACCGAGGAACGTTTCCAAAATCCGGAGCTTCCTTGGGCTAGCCGGTTATTATAGAAGGTTCGTGAAAGATTTCTCAAAAGTCGCCAAGCCTATGACAACTTTGATGAAGAAGGACGCACCGTTTGTGTGGACCGATGACTGCGAGATCTCATTTTAGATCCTGAAGGACTCGTTGACCTCTGCACCCGTCCTCACCATTCCTGAGGGTTCAGAGGGATTCGAAGTCTATTGCGATGCATTAGGCAGAGGCCTTGGATGCGTACTCATGCAGCACGGCAAGGTAGTAGCTTACGCCTCTCGCCAGCTGAGGAAGCATGAGGAGAACTACCCCACCCACGACCTTGAGTAGGGAGCCATCGTCTTCGCATTGAAGATATGGCGGAATTATCTTTATGGGGTTAGTGTTACCATCTACTCCGACCACAAAATCCTGCAGTATGTCTTCACGCAGAAGGAGTTGAACCTGAGGCAGAGGAGATGGATGGAATTCCTATCAGACTATGACATCGACCTTCAGTACAAAGAAGGGAAGGCGAATGTTGTGGCAGATGCACTGAGTCGTTGAGCATACTCGCTCCATTCGCTACTCGCCTCTTCTAGCTTGGTTGATGAGGTGCGAGACGCTCAGATGAACGGCCCGTATATGAGTGAGATCAGACAGAGTATCATCAACGACACATTTAAGCACCGGAAGTATGACTTCAAGCTCCACGACGATGGTTTGATCCGACTGAACGACAGATTATGCGTTCCCCGAAGCAATGCTGAGCTGAGGGATCGCATTCTGCGAGAAGCCCACTGTTCCTCATTATCTGTCCATCCAGGAGCCTCTAAGATGTATAAAGGTATGAAGAAGTATTTCTGGTGGTCGGGAATGAAATCTGATGTTAATGAGTTTGTCCTGAGGTGTCTCACTTGCCAGAGAGTGAAGTTTGAGCACCATCGACCTGGAGGAATGGTACAACCTATGCCGATTCCTGAATGGAAGTTCCATGATATATCGATGGATTTTGTTGTTGGACTCCCATCTGTAAGGGGAGGACTCAACATGATCTGGGTGATAGTCGATCGCCTTACCAAGGTGGCCCGCTTCATACCGATGAGGGACACCTGGAAGGTAGCGAAGCTTGCTGAGATATTTGATCGAGAGATTATTCGACATCATGGAGTTCCAAAGACGATTGTGTCTGACCGCGACACCAGGTTTCTTTTGAGATACTGGAGAGCCACACATGAAGTGCTTGGTACCGAGTTGAAGCTCAGTATAGCCTTCCATCCACAGACAGACGGTCAAACAGAGCGGACCATCCAAACACTGGAGGACATGCTGAGAGCATGCGCCTTAGATTTTCAGAAGAGTTGGGTTGATAAGTTATATCTGATCGAGTTCTCTTATAACAACAGCTACAACGCTTCGATCAAGATGTCACCCTTCCAAGCCTTGTATGGCAGACCGTGTCGTACTCCACTGTGTTGGGATGAGTCCAGTGAAGCGGTCATTGTTGGACCGGAATACCATGAGCAGATGCAATCTGAAGTGCAACAAATTCGAGCGAATCTGAAAGCGGCCCAGGATAGACAAAAGTCTTATGCCGATGTGTGACGACACGACCTTGAGTTCGCTGTGGGCGATCAGGTGTTTCTACGCATCTCACCGATGAAGGGCGTGTTCCAATTCGGCCAGAAGGGCAAGTTGAGCCCGAAGTACGTTGGGCCTTATACGATCATGAAGAGGATTGGAGTTGTAGCTTACAGGTTAGTGTTACCTGCAGACTTGGGTCGTGTTCATGATGTCTTTCATGTTTCGCAGCTCAAGAAGTATATAGCCGATCCATCTTATGTCTTAGAGCCTGATAACCTATCCCTTGAGCCGACGATGAGATACATTGAGACTCCCTTGCGTATCCTTGACACCAATACAAGAGACACCCGCAACAAGTCTGTGCGGATGGTCAAGGTCTTGTGGTCGAACCACGATGCCGAGGAGGCTACTTGGGAATTAGAGGACGCCATCAGGGCGAAGTACCTGACACTGTTTGTAGACTAGATTGTCTAGTGTCGTGAGGGTACGGGGCGTACCCCTTTTAAGGGGGGTAGGACCGTTTTGTTTTAGCATTGCTTCGGGATAGCTTTGCTTGTATGTATATGTTTACATTTTGTTTGACACAGTGTAACAACCAGTGTATTGGTTGTAGTGTTGATAGTGCTTGCAGTGTATTGCTTGCATGGATGGTGCTTGCTTGCATAATGTGTGTATGTGTATGTTGTTATGAATATATGTGTGAGATTTGCTATGCGAACTTGTTTGACAGATATGATATCTGTAAGTGACTAAGTGTGTATTGGGTTAAGTGTGATTTTGACAATTGAGTTGTCAAATGAGTGAAGTTATAAACCCACCGACTTTGACCAACTTTGAGGGCAAAGTTTCTTAAGGGGGGTAGGTTGAAATACCCCGGGATTAAAAACAGTGATTAATTAGGCTAATGAAATATTTAAAAGCTTAATTAGTCCTAAATAAATATGTCGGAATGATTCCCGAAGAAAACGGATTCATAAAACGAATTAAAAACACAAACGAGCTTTAAAACGCGTTTTTCGAGAAACCGGGGAAAACGTGATTTTAAACGGGTTTAATTAACTCGTAATAAATATAGTTAGTTAAATATCTATAATTAGACCATAGTGTGGGTCTAGAGCTATTAAAATTAATTAAACGGGAAAATTCCGGAAAACAGACCCGGTAAGTGAATAGTGTCAAAACCGGGAGACGAAACGCGTTTAATTCGAAAAGACGAAAAACGACCCGGGCTATTTATTTATATGGGCCAGTTTTAATTAATATGTATACACTCATTAATAGCTTGTTAGCTAATTAGTAATAAGATGACAAAGAAATAAGTAAAGTAAAGCAAATAGTGAAATAGTAAAAGTAACTTAAATACTCTCTCTCACTTTCTCTCTTTCCTTATTCTCATGTTTTTGCCCAGCCCTCTATTCTCATCTTCTTCCTCCTCTGTAAGCTAGGCGATTCCAAGCAGCACACAACCTTCATCTTCTCATTCCATTATCTTGTCATTTCTCCACCAAATCACACAAAAATTATACCGCTAGATTCCTCTCGGTGAGAGCTTCGTTTTCCACCCAACAAAGTCTTGATTCCTCCATCTTCACTTCCATGGATTTTGGGGCTTTTGAAGCTTGAAGGGCTGATTTTCCCTCACGTTGAAAATTTCCTCTCATTTCAGCCGATTCTCCAAGCTCTTGTGGGGTGTTGGAAACTCTTCCAATTGATTGCCATGCTATCCATTTGGTTATTCTAAGGTAATATCTAAGTTAAACTTTGAAAACTAGATCCTTAAAATATTAGGTTGTGTGGGAAAAATTGAATTGATTTGCTGTTATGTGTGTGATGGGATATGGTTGTAGCTAGCAATCCATAATCCTTTGTGTGGTGTGGAAAACAAGAAGAGAAAGAGGGAACACAAGAAAGAGGAAGAAGAAGAGTGAAAACCGAAAATAAACAAGGTAATGAGCTTACCTTGTGTTGGTTTTATTTTCCTTGTGAAACTTATGTTGGTGTTGTATAAATAACCTTGAGCTTGTGTAGTCATGATACTACAATATTTTTAGTTGAAAGAGAATGTTTTAATGTGGATGAGTGAGCAAAAATAAACCTAGAAACTAAGCTAGTTTATATGTGTGAGCAAATGGGATTTTGATGTGTTGTTGATGTCTAAACCAAACAGGTGGGTGAAGAGAGTTGTGAGCTTTTGTAGTGTGGTGAAAATGCATAGGGAAGTAAGTAGGTGCTGTCAAAATTTACCTAGGAATGGATAGTCTTGAGTGTTTTGTTTTAAAGGAAGAAACTAGGTTGTTTAAGAGGTTTAAAGTGAGTGGTTAATGGTTTGAAAACCTAACTAAGAAGAAGAGTGTGTTAGGAGTAAAAATAATGTCATTTTAGTGCTAGGAATGGCATTAGTAAGTGAGGTTTGAATGGTAAAAAGAAGGGACTAAAATCTGTTACAAGAAGATAAAAGAACAAGAAAACTAGTTATGAAAATATAAGTGAATTTGAGTGAGTTAATCAAGAACTAGTGAGTGGACTTGGTGAGTAGTTTAAGGTGGTCTAAGAGGGTAATTAGGTGCTAAAACATGTGGATTATAAGTGGGGAAGATTGGGTAATTAATGGACTAAGAGAGGACCTTGAACAGATTTGGAAAATGTTAAATTTGACAATACTACAGCAGGGTCCAGGACTTAAGTCCATGCCCAAGTCCCGGACCACCCTGTAATTTTATACCGAGACTTTGCCTGCATTATGGTCCAGGACCTTACTCCTGCATGAAGTCCCGGACCAAGTGAAAATAGCAGCCGAGAGTTAGACCAAAGCCTGGTCCGGGACTTAAGTCCCGTATAAAGTCCCGGACCAAACCAGAAATGTAAAAATAAGAATTTTAAGTGGGGTTTAAGCTAGGGAATGGATTGGTAATGATATTATAAGTTAATTAGGACTTAATTAATGACATGAGAGGGTCATTAAGGGCTTAAACAAGATTAAGATAAAATATAAACATGACTTGTGTGAGTTGAGTTAGCTTAAGAAACGTAATGACTAAGTAAGTAAAGTACGGGAAACGTTAGTGGAGTAACGAGTTAGTTTAATTATGGAAAATTGACCTCCCGACTTAATGTATATTATAGGACCCGATTAGTTGGACTCCGAGAGAGAGAGTCGACGGGCAAGTTATGACGGTGAACGGTATGATTTTCTCATGCCCTGTATCCTAACTTGGTTACTCTGATTTGCGTGTTTGTATGTTTGTGTTCAATCACCTAATCAAACTGTGAGTGAGTTGGAGTTTGGTTGGACATAGCTTTGTGCGACGTATTTCCTAGGGTGTTGGGTAAACATGAACTTGTGAATGGTGGAGTGTACCGTTTGTTCATTTGAGCCGGATGAGCTTTGTGGAGTTTGTGCCATTTTGTGAGATGTGAAGCAATGATTGTGAGTGGCAAATGAACTGAGCAAGTATTTATAGACACTTGAGTATATGCTCAACGATTGATCAGTGATTGGTAATAAATGAGGTGCTACGTATTGTGGGCTATGTCTGTAGGCTTTTTAGGTGTCAAGGTTGGAGATTGGATTAATGGAATTGATGGGACTAAATATCTCTGATCATTTTGCAATTTACAATCAAGGAAGAAGTAGCCAATACAATAAATTATTTCATAACCAAGTTTTAACCATTCAAGTCGACAAAGAAACAGTTGCATTTTCATTCATATCAAAAGATTGACTTGGAAACAGATAGTCAATGTTAGTAAAAGCATAAAGGAAAAAGAAAAATCTAATCTAGAAACTAATTTTTACTCACGGTTTCACTCATGTCTCTAAGAGACAAAGAACACTCAAGTTTAGAGGTGGGAGTCTATGAAGTCTAACTCTTGAACCATGTGATGGACACTTGGTTCTCTGGAGACAGCCTGCACAGCAGTGAGAGTAACTCTCACACTCTTTAGAACATCCCTAGCTGAAGTAACCAGACTGGTCCCCGGCAGGTGAAAGACATCTTTTCCTCTTCAGGGCTGATGCCCTTCTAGTTGGTCGAGGCTCTGACCTTGAGTCTTTGCTCTTTGTTGACTTCTGAGTGACCACCATCTGATCTGCCTTCGTCTGATCCCCATTTTGGACAACATCTCTGAGCAGATGTTGTCCTGAGCGGTGTGCGCACACTCGTGGAACCTGTCGATGTCCACTCCGTTTTCTTGTAGCGCCTTGGTCACCACTCCTCCATGCACAAGACCTATATTTACATAGCAGTTCTCCTCAATTGCGAGAAGAATCATAGCAGGTGCAAACGGGAAAATTGAGACAAATAGAAATAACTAAGAAAATTATCCAAGAAATCTATAAATCTAAATGCCCACGGGTTGCAAATATTTCCCGGTCAAAGGTAGTAGTGAACTAGAAGCTACCGGGGTCGAATCCACGGGACTTAGTAATAAACCTAATCCTAGAAAATAAACAATTAAGAGGTTGTCGTTTGTTTCGGTTTTTAAACTAAAATAGCAAGCGAGGAAATTAAAATAATTGTGTAAAGAGATGAATAAGCCGAACCTTGGGTTCAGGTGGAATTCTTTTGCTAGCTAGACTATAATTAATCACCGGTTAATCGAGACTTGGATTGGCAAATTCTTTTTATCTCTTTAAGACTAAATCCTAGTCAAATTGAGCTCTTCTACCCGTAACACATTAGGCCGATCCGAACCAATGCCATACAAATAAAAGGTTAAGCGCGATAATTATTCTTGCATCTGAAGGTCCAATTAATTAATCTAATCAATTTTTCCACAGATTAACAGTTGCTATGACCTTTTCTATCACTCACCGGTCAGATCCTGACAGAAATTCGCAAAGCTAATAAAAATCTGCAGTTTTATTAAAAGCGTAAATAAAAACAACAACCTGACAATCCAAAATATTATCCCATCAACCGGTAAAATAATTATAATATCAGTTTAAAAACCACGAATCCCCCATCACCCAGATTTAATCCTTTAGCTTAACATACTAACAAAACAGAAAGATAGAGAGATAGGGAGTTCATCTGGTGAGAATATGAGACTCTTACATCCGCTCTACATCCAGTTCTGCAATCTGCAAAGCAAAAAGGTTGGAGATGGTGATGCTCTCTGCTCCAGTTAGGACTGCCCGTGTGAATGAAGAGAAGAGCTGATGTTGTGAATGGTGATTGTTTGATGGCCGCCTTTCACTTCCAAGCCTCCTTATTTATCAGTCAAATTCAAGACTTTCTGTTTGTCCATTGATGGTTTCGTTTAGTCTCTTCAGTTTCATAAAATAAATAAAGACCTTCGTTCCTTTAAGTTTGTCTGTATTCAATTGTCTCCATCCATTCTACTCTTGGAAGGAAGTTTCTTTATTTATTTAACTTCATCCATCAATTGCATTGGAAGACTTCTGGAGTTACCTTACTCCTGCGCGCTTCTCCCTATTCCTGATTGTCCCTTTTTTTCATTGTCGTTGCGGCAACTCATAGAAATATATATATAAACGTTGTTCTGGACACAACTTCGATAGGGTCTAAATTATTCATATGAGCTCCGATTGTTCCCTGTTTTGTGGCGTTGGAAAGCTCGTGAGGAGATCTATGCATTTCTAGCATCATTTCCTGCTTTAAACATATAAAGGGCATCAGTTCTTGCCCAAGTAAGAGTCATGAAACATAGGATAAGTGTGAAAAGCCATAAAAAGGTTGCATAAATAAGAATTTAGCACCCAATAAAACCATATCAATTTCACACTTATCAAATCACCCCACACTTAGCCTTTTTCTTGTCCCCAAGCAAAACTCTCAACACAAGTAAACCAAGCTAATGAAACTCAACAGAAAAGGAAGAGCACAGAGGAAGAATTGCTAGCTTACTAACCAATCAAGGGGGCAATTCAAACTATTCAAAACAATTTATTCTTTCCAAAACATGAAGTCATTCGGAGCTAACAATGAGAAAACAAAACCATAAGATTCGGCCTTTAACCTTGAGCAATCAACCTTTTCCTCACAATCCATAGAAACGACAAGGGGCATGAAGTAAGATCATATTCCATCATACCTTTCAATGCCACATACTCTTGATCCATAAGAGAAATAATCTGTATTTCAGCACAACATTTGCACAAATATTTTCAATTAAAGCGCTTTCAATTTCTTTCACCACAGACTTTTCTCTCCACCCGTGTAGCGGCTTTGGGTCAACTATCCCAGACCACAAGGACCTTAGGTAGCTAGGTGATAAAGCACCCCAAAGGACTTAATAACCAAGTGGACGAGGCCTGATTTGGATCAGAATTAAAATTAGCATGCCTAGGATCAGCGGAGTACCTTGCCTTGTTCTTTTCCAACCATTTCAATCCAGTTCATTCCACGGCTCAAAGCTAAAAGCAAGGTTCAGATGGAGAATATTCTCACTTGTTTCAGCACGTTCAGAACAAAGACTTCATTTCAGCAATTAAAACCAGAAAAATTTCAAAATTTTGCACCCCAAGATCAGCTAACCAACTAAACTTCCTCTATGGCTTCCTTCCAAGTTGAGCAATACAGCAAGACTTTAACAAAGGCAAGAGAAAAGAGCTTAGAGACGCACAAAAAACAAGCGATGAAGGAGCTTACCCCACCCCACACATAGAGTGAAGCAATGTCCTCATTGCTTAGGAAGAATTAAAATTGCGCAAGCAATCCAACGGGGGAAACAAAATCGCACACAACAGATCAGAAGGGAGCATGTAAAATTTGCAAGAGAAGAAAAGGTAAGAATACTCCCCAGAGTCCGCTCAGGGTGTGTAGCAAGTCCAACCCCACACTTGAGTTCAGCTAAGCGACAAAGTAAGCAAGCTGAGCAATATAATCTGCAAAGCCAAGAGAACTCAAGTGGAACCAAACAAAACCATCAGTAGAAAAATAAGAGCCAAGGCTCTTGCAATAAGCATAACATCAGCGAACACACCACAAACTAAAAAGAAAATAGTAAAATAAACAACTAAACTAAGAAAGTGAAAAGAGATACAAACCGGTGGGTTGCCTCCCACCAAGCTGCCCGGAGTTAAAGTCTCTGGCTAGACTCTCACATCGTTATCCCGGATCAAAAATAAAAATTGACAATGGCATCAACGAGAATACGAAGTGGCCAACAATCCGTCAACGATTGAAGACTGTTGTTGAGGAGCGAGTTGCTGCAGAATTGTTCCACTGAATTGTTCCCCAACTCCTGCAGGTTACCACCGTCAACGATTGAAGACTGTTGTTGAGGAGCGAGTTGCTGCAGATATTCTAATTGGTCCTCTAAACGCATCTGCTCCTGCAACTTAAGGCAATCATCGAACTCATGAGGCCCCCCACAATATGAGCAATAAATATCCTGAGAATAGGATGATTCACGTTCAAATTGCTCCTCAATCCGTCTCATCTCTTCTATCTCAGGACAATCCTCAAACTCGTGAGCCCCTCCACACTGTGAGCAACAAAGATCAGAGGATAGATACTCATATTGTTCCTCAATCCACCCCATCTCTTTGGCAACATTGGGCTCGAGCTGCAACGGAGGAGTACCATAAGTTGATCTCAATTCTATTAGCATATCCTCCAAGCTGCTGGTACCATATTTGAAGGGTTGTGGAATCGGAGGACAACCATAAGCCGATCTCAATTCAGCCAGCAACCTATCCAACTCAGATGCCATTATCAAACAACAGTTAGAAAGTAAAACAAAATAAAGTAAGAATAAAATAGCTGAGAATAAAAATCTAATAAAATAAAAACGAAATAAGCTAACGATAGAAAGTAAAAACAATTGTCAACCATGCTAAGAAGAAATAAACAAAACTCCAAAGACACCGTTAGTGATAAAAGAGAAGATAACAACTAGCTAAAATAGTAAAATACCACAAATAAAAATATAACTAAAAGAAAATAGAAAAAAAAATTAATAATAAAATAAAACGAAAATAAAGGAACTAACAAAAACTGAAATAAGATAAAATTAAAGTTAAACAAAACAAAACAAATGACAACCAAAGTCAAGGACTAGACAAAAGTCAAGTCCCCGGCAACGGCGCCAATTTGCAAACGGGAAAATTGAGACAAATAGAAATAACTAAGAAAATTATCCAAGAAAATCTATAAATCTAAAAATGCCCACGGGTTGCAAAATAATTCCCGGTCAAAGAGTATAGTGAACTAGAAGCTACCGGGGTCGAATCCACGGGGACTTAGTAATTAAACCTAATCCTAGAAAATAACAAATTAAGAGGGTTGTCGTTTGTTTCGGTTTTTAAACTAAAAGTAGCAAGCGAGGAAATTAAATTAAATTGTGTAAAGAGATGAATAAAGCGGAACCTTGGGTTCAGGGGAATTCTTTGCTAGCTAGACTATATAATTAATCACCGGTTAATCGAGACTTGGATTGGCAAATTCTTTTTATCTCTTTAAGACTAAATCCTAGTCAAATTGAGCTCTTCTACCCGTAACACATTAGGCCGAATCACGAACCAATGCCATACAAATAAAAGGATTAAGCGCGAGAATTATTCTTGCATCTGAAGGTCCAATTAATTAATCTAATCAATTTTTCCACAGATTAACAGGTTGCTATGACCTTTCTATCACTCACCGGTCAGATCCTGACAGAAATTCGCATAGCTAATAATAAAATCTGCAGTTTTTATTAAAAGCGTAAATAAAAACAACAACCTGAACAATCCAAATAATTATCCCAATCAACCGGTAAAATAATTATAATATCAGTTTAACCACGAATCCCCCATCACCCAAGATTTAATCCTTTAGCCTAACATACTAACAAAACAGAAAGATAGAGAGAGTAGGGAGTTCATCTGGTGAGAATATGAGACTCTTAAATCCGCTCTACTATCCAGTTCTGCAATCTGCAAAGCGAAAGGTTGGAGATGGTGATGCTCTCTGCTCCAGTTTGGACTGCGGTGTGAATGAAGAGAAGAGCTGATGTTGTGAATGGTGATTGTTTGATGGCCGCCTTTCACTTCCAAAGCCTTCCTTATTTATAGTCAAATTCAAGACTTTCTGTTGTCCATTGATGGTTTCTTTTAGTCTCTTCAGTTTCATAAAATAAATAAGACCTTCCAGTTCCTTTAAGTTTCTGTATTCAATTGTCTCCATCCATAATAACTCTTGGAAGGAAGTTTCTTTATTTATTTAACTTCATCCATCAATTGCATTGGAAGACTCTGGAGTTACCTGCGCGCTTCTCTCCTATTCTGATTGTCCCTTTTTTCATTGTCGTTGCGGCAACATCATAGAAATATATATAATAAACGTTGTTCTGGACACAACTTCGATAGGGTCTAAATTATTCATATGAGCTCCGATTTGTTCCCTGTTTGTGGCGTTGGAAAGCTCGTGAGGAGATCTATGCATTTCTAGCATCATTTCCTGCTTTAAACATATAAATTGGCATCAGTTCTTGCCCAAAGTAAGAGTCATGAAAAGCATAGGATAAGTGTGAAAAAGCACATAAAAAGGTTGCATAAATAAGAATTTAGCACCAATAAAACCATATCAATTTCACACTTATCAGCAGGGAGATCGATTTTCTCCTTAGTCTTGAGGGCATAGAGTAACCTCACATCTCTTGCGTTGACGATGTGGGTGCGTTGGTTACGTGGGGTGACATTGTGGGTGAGCAGACTGAAAGGAACCCTGTCTGGTATGGACATCTTTGCTACATGGAAATTCTTCATTGTTGCTCCTTTGTTGAGAAGATTGACCATTTTTTCTCCTAGGTGTCCTAGGTCATTTCAAGTTGTTTCTTTTGGAACGACTAGTCCTTCAGGCTCCAGGCCGAAAGTCTCGGAGATCCAAGGCTTGGAGATGTTGATGTCTACGCCTTGAACCTTTGAGATAATATAGTCGTCGTCATCGCTTTGGAGTGAACCCAAATGGCGCATGTGCTCTTTGAGCAGCTCTGTGCAGACGACGATGGTTCTTGGAAGAAGTCCACCTATCCTTGGTACTCCAACAGCTCCTGGATCTCTCCTAGACCCATCTTGTCCATCCACTATAGGTTCATCGTCTTTGGTAAGACTGGATATGATCTATCGTTGACGTTTTCAGCCTCGATCAAGGCTGAGTCCAGCTCCTTAAGCTTCTTGAGGCGCTTCAATGACTGATGTGGTTGAGACTTGGCAACTTCCTTCTTGGCCTGAACGAGTTTGTCGAGCTCTTTAGCATGTGGAGAAGGGGTCATCTTTCCTTTTCCCTTCTCCTTCTCTGATTTCTTTCATTGCTCGGCCGTTGGTAGGATCGGTGAGGACTCCATATCACTAGCACCTTCATGACTGGTTTCAAGAGATGTCGGGGACCTGTCAACGACTGGTTCCCCAAATACGCCGATGAGCCTAGCTTCTTCTTCTGAGTCAGGCGCCGTCACGTCCTCTTCCTGACCTCTTTCTTCTGTTGTAGCCTCCTGCTGTGACTTTTTGTCACTTTGAACTTCCTCCTCCTCTAACTGTCTAATGACAGCCTCGACGACTACTGAGGGAGTGGCTTCCTCGTCGTCAGTGAAGTGCAACTTGTGAGTTGCTCCTTCTGGTGTGGAGTGGGCTTTTTGTGGAGTTTCTTCTTAGTTTTTGGTGCACTTGGAGGCACGAGTTACATGAGTTATGCGACTCGTTGTAGAAGTGGAGAGGTCTTGGTTTCCAGGGACTTTGGGATTTTTGGCTTTGGAATGTTTGGTGGAAACTTTTGAAGAAGGAGCAGGACCCGGATCGATGACAGTCATGTCAAGGCAAATGGGAAGCAGCTCGGGAGATTGATTATCAAACTAGAGAATTAGAGGAAGAGCCAATAAGGCTACCGAAAATGGGAATAATACCGCAGCTAGTATGCATAATTAACCCAAAAACCACCTGTACCGCGCACTTGCCCCGACAAGTGCAGTAGGGACAGAACCATTCAGAGAAACTTCTTCCAAGCAGCAAGTACTTAGTGAAGTACCAAGATGGCAAATGAAGCAGATATAGGATCATAAATCCTAGGAACTCTAGAACGAAACCTTGGATGGGCTTAACGGCCTAACCATTGTATTAAAGGATATACTAGTCAGCGAGAAGCTAGACTTGGTCAGAATCACCCGGCATTGAAATGCCATAAAAATTTCTTTCAAACTCAAACTTTCTTTAAACTCAACTATTTCTTTTAAACCCCCAAAATTTTAAAACCAAACCAGAAGAATCACATCAAATATCATAGGACGATATATGGGGAGTTGACAACTGAATACTTCACTTAGGTGTGTGACAAGCATTACGAGTGTACAAAAATGAGATTTGGGACGACCGCATTCCGATAGGAGCTTACGGGCCTAACAGACCTACTTATAGGTTAGTCAGGTAAGTAGCAATGTATCAGTAAGGTACCCCACATATGTATACAGTTAGTGTACGGAACACGGGAAGTAGTCCACTCCGTTCTACGGACAGCAAGATAAGTTCAAACCAGAATAGTTGGACACCTCGGACGATCGAAGAGAAAGAACTCAGTTAAGCTAACAAGTATAAAGGAATCAGAGGACCCATTTAAGGGAGACGAATAGGAGTTAAAAGTGCAAGGAGCACATACTATTAAGTATATACATTCGATATATCTCAAGGAGTTCGAAGCATATGCAAGATAGCTGAAATGAATACACAGCCTTAAACGGTAAGGCAGATGCCTAACACGGTCATGGTAATGTTCAATGAATGGGATAGAATTCCCAGGACAATCACCACGACTACAGGAAATATCATCCTTCATTTAAGGAGATATTAAACCAACCAAGAACACAAAGGAGGAAACACCCATGGTATACCCAAGAATGGGAGACATTACAACCGTAAGAATGGGAAACATTATAACCCTAAACGAGACAGTCGAAATACGATACCACAAGGTGGTGTAGTTAACACAACATGTCATAAACATTAGCCAGATGTAATGGCGCAACTTAACAACACCCAGGAGCAATCCTTGGAGGGTGCCAGAGTCAACAACAGTTGAACAAAATATCGTGATAGATGCACGAGAGCTAAATAAACGCCCGGTTAGAACACCGAAGGGATCCTACTTGACAGGGGATACCCTAAATTGCCAAAAGGCAATCGGATATTGCTTAAAGGACCTCCTATGAATGGAAGTGTGATGTTACAACCGTATCAAGGAGCCTAGTATTACCTCCAAACCATCTGACGGTATACGGAAAAGTTAACTTATATAAACAGCCTGCAAAGAGCATAGCTCGAGGCAATGTGGCTTGTAAGCCGTGAACCAACTACATTATGTAGATTTAAACAGTTACAAAACCAACATTGAATAACAAGAAGAATTGCCGAGAATGACACCAATAAGAGAAGTGAGCATTTTATACGAATGTATAGAGTGGAGAACAAACTACTCGTTAGAAGAGTGGGGATACCCCTCGCTATTGTAATACCGCTAGAACGGCGAATATGTGGACCCTTCAGAAAGAGGATTCCACTCAGCAATATATCAAAGCATGAGCATGTGGCTATTGGCAAGGAATAATTTGGATAATCAAGGAGAGATTTTTAAGACTAGTAAGAATGAAGAAGCTTTTATAGCAATGGTTGGGAACCGAAGGAGTAAGCGGTTGATAAGTAAACACAGTATGTGTATAATGTTAATTTTAGAGGGAACAACGCTCAAGGAGCATAGAAACTTAAGGAATGGTATATTCCGTAATCAGCCAAGTAAATGGCGAACTGTAGTATGTACGGTGGAAATACATGAGCGGAAGCTAAAGTAGTAGCGGATGCCATGTAAATTAATGTTGTATAATGAAAATGAGTATGGTACGCAGCAAGCTACCAATAGGTGAATGTATTCAGACGATGACATAGAGAACAAACTGAATTGTGAGCTAGACTCAGTGGAGTGGAAAAACAAGATATGGTACAAAAGACTGGGTAGTTAAGCCGTAGTCTGTACCAAGCGATGAAAGACCTCATAGAGAAGGCATTGTTCATTCCTATTGCAGTTGCATAAGGAACGGGAAGAGTATCCCGAGTGGATCAGACTAATAACAGAAGTAGTAAACTTCGAAACAAGAGCACCCAATTGCTGAATAATCAATCGTACTGGATACGGAAGGTGTACAAACACACCAATGAACATGACACAAGTTAGTTAAGCGAAAGCTTAGAAACAAACCGTGCGGCCATTGGCCAAAGAAGCACGAGGAGTGTTGGACATACCAACAATTATAACAAACAAATTGTACCAGAATGGCAGCAAAGAGAAACCTATGAATATTAAGAGGACCAATGCATAGAAAATGCAAGGTCGTACAAGTAAAAGATTCTTGTACAGAATCAGTTAAGTGAGCATAATTCAAAAGACACTAACAACAGAGGAAGCACTACACATTAGGTAGTAGCTCAACCTCAACAGACAATAAGTCGGAGGAACCAAGTGAATGATCACAAAGGTATACAGTGGTATGCGAAATAGATTTCCACAGAGTTGGAAAGAAAATCTGTAACTCATCGAATTCACATACGGTAAGAAATGCCACGCGTCGATTGAGAGAACCTTATTCCCAAGATAAAAAGGGATAAAAAGGTGATGTGTAGCACATTATGAATAATGAGAAGGGCAAACAGAACCCTAAGTTATCAGGTCGTGCAGCAGATGCTAGTGGGCCGTAATTCTAAGGTTTAAGATACCTAATGAATAAGAGTGAATGGCTAATTACCAATTCCTTGAAGCCTGAGAGGCTAGAACCGAACCCGGTTATGAGTTAAACAAACTCCAATGAGAGTTCTTGGTGCAGGGACTAAACCGCCAATATTGTTAAGACCCTTTGACCAGAATACATTGTATAATAGACTGCATGGAAGTTAAGTCACTCCATGACGCCCGAATTGGATGAACCAATGTTCAATTTACACATGGTATATTACGTGGGCGTAATCCCTTTTAAGGGGGTAGAGCGAAAAACCGCTTAGTGTATGTTTCACGTATTAAGTACGTAAACTACGATGTGCATAGCACAAAAGAAATTGTTTTGATGATTGGTACGTATGTTACATAAACATATGCATCCATTCATAGTCTGGTTATGGTTGTTGCGCACAAGAGATGCGAATACCATGTGTATAAATATACCTATCTTGTTGACCCTAGAGTGAGGATACAAGAAAAAGGAGTAGAGAAACTCCTGGGGGAATGAGAATCCCTATAGTATATGTCTATTTGAGATTAGACATGAGATATAATGAGTATGAATCGGTATGAAACCGATGTAGAACCTAGTAGGAATTGAGTTCCCTAGGTGATTTGAGGTGAGAACGATTGATGGAGTGAGTTCCATCCTTTGGAGTTGTGTGATGTATGCTATGATGGAGAAAAAAATTGATGAAATGAGCCCATAAGTATTGAATGCCTAGGTAAATTAAATGGAAGTAAATTGAGAATGATGGATGACCTAAGTTCTATGATTTAGAGATAAACTGAAATGATTGTTTTGTGACTATGACTAGAAAGAGTAAAAGATAGAAAATGAATAATGAGTGACTATTTGATTGTTTGAAACTGACGTGGGAGGTGGAACTTGATTTGCTAGCGATCAAGGGAAACCAAACACAAATTGGGGTGGAAGGATAGTTCAACACCGATGACGATCACATTGGGGTTGGATGATTCTTGAAGCTCCCTATAAGTGGTCACAAGTAATCACGACTAAGAATAAATGTAATTAGCATAAATTGGACTTGGAGTTAATTAATGTTTCAAATGAATTTCTTCAAAGATTTAAGAATGAAAACCAGTTTTGAAACCACTACACCGGACGAGCAGCGGTCCTAAGTTGACCGGTAGGACGGTGGGAGTGAGGACTAGTTTTGAAACCATTGCACCGGATGAAATACCCCTAATTAATTAAACATTGTTTGAAACCATTAGAATGCCTAATTCAAAGTTTTTTAAAAAAATCAGAAATATGTGCATTGGTTTGTGAATAGTAACTAAATAGTGCAAAATAACACTTAAATCTCTTAATCTAGTCAATGGTCAATATTTCCCCCTTGACCTTGACCATTATTTCCGCCAATTTAAGGCTCTTTCCCAAGCTTGTAGCCGGCCTCACTAGCAATTAAATGTGACTCATCAAGTCTACTTTATTAAAGTATTGATAATCCTCTCTTATGACATTAAGTAAACAAGACTTATCCATCCACCTAGCCTAATCATTTCCGCCAGCTTAGGGGTTGCTTTAGCCTTAGGAAACCTCCTAAAATATCTAAGGAGAGTTATCTTGACCATTGGCCAATCTAATTACTCATTCCCTTATTAGCCGGTTTTCTTTTCTTCCTTCATTCACCTTTCTTCTTCAGCCGTAAGAAACCCAAACTCTCCCTTTTGCTGTCTCCATAACCGTGAGCTACCACCCAACTTCCATAGCCAAGACCTCAAGCACTAGGTAAGCTTCTATGACAAGTATATGCTCATTCTTTTCCTCTCTTCGTCCTCTCTTCATTGAACTCACTCAACCCCATTTTCATCCAGCAACCAAGTCTGAGTTGGGGGTTAAAGAAGAGGAGTTTTCGGCTAGAACTAAGGAAGAAAGGGAATCAAGATCTAACACTTCCTTAAGGTAAAATCTTGCATGAAACTAGCCTACTTCTTCCTTCTCCATTCCGGTAATATTTCCAATTTTCCTTAGCTCTTTCCTTTGCTCTTTTCATGTAAAAATCAGAATAGAACATCCAAGCTTCATGTGGTAACAAGATCCAAGCAAAACACCCTTGTTTGACCACTTTTGGTAAGAAATTTTACCCATGATTTCCTCTTGATCCTACCGGTTTTAATGCCTTGGTTAAGTGGTGGTTTAACACCTTCTTTTTCACTTGAAAAATCATGCGTGAATAGCCCTTAAGAACAGCTCCATACCAAGGTAAAAATCATGCCTTTGATAGGCTTAAACTTACTCCTTAATGATCTATATGATATATAACTAATACATGTTGTTTTTCTTGCATGAAATGTTGCAAATCATCTTGGAACTATGCGAATATTCTGCACAAAATGTGTAAAGCAGATCCAAGAACAACCTTAGCAAAATGAGTATTTTTACTCTTAATGATGTGTATATATTAAGCTTAAATGATTTAACACTTCAAAAACTAATTAAATTCTGTGTATTAATTAGGCCGAGAGCCTAGGAGGTGTTTGGTGTGCTTTGTGACTCAACTTGGTAAGAAAACCTTACCATATAATATATTATGGTTTTTATAAAATTTTGTTACATATATATATGAACCGTGGGGTTTAAAAGGGTTAAACAACTTAATTATGTATTAATCTGCTTTATAACATTTTTACTTAGTTATTTTGGTGTATTAATGACCTATAAGGGCAAGTAAATGATTTTAAAGGGTTAAACATAATTTATAAAAACTGCTGGGTAGGTATGTTACAAACCGTGACATTATTATGTCATTTGAGACATTTATGTGTAATTTTATTCTATGCTAAATATTGTAATAAGGGCATGCATTTTTTAGGCAATTTAATTTATATAGATTAAGTTTAAAATGGATTTAAGTGGTAATTGGCATTACCGAAAATATTCTGGGGGTTTTTCTGTAATTAAAATAATTTTTGGGGCTAACCATAGGTTATAACCGAAAAATTGGATATTAAAACCTTATTTTATAAATTATATAAAATTTAATAAAGGTTTATGGAAAAAATGTGATTTCTGAAAACTATGGGGGTCAACCCGTAAATAAACTAAACTTCTGGTCAAACTGAAAGTCAATAGGTCAATATAGACAATGTTAGGTGGTTTGACAAAATTTAATGTCATAAATAATTAATTTATGAACTTATAGTAACATTATAGGTTAAATGTTGAATTTATAAAACTATTGGGGTATAAGAGGTGATTACCGAAAGTTAGGGTATAGTTTGGTTAATATAATAGTCTATATCATAAGTATAAAGTTTGGGAATTTTTGGAGTTATATAAATGACTATATTAATAAAAGTGTATAATATATAGTTTTGTGACATATAGAAAGTATATAATATAAAATGGGGTCAATATGTAAATAAGGAAAAAGATTTGGGCGGAAAAAGGATTTTAAAAACACAAGGGGTCTGTTTGAAATAAAACAATATAAAACTATAGGTTATATAAGTAATAAATGTTAAAACCATATAATATAACCTATATATAACTTATGATAATATATGTGGTCATTGTGTAAATAAAGAAAATATTGCTGCTGGGAAAAATTAAATCAAACAGACCAAGGGTCTGTTTAGTAATATTGGAAAAAGATAACATATAAAAACTATATGTTATAATTATTATAATGTTTGAATCATATAATATATGTTATGTAAAAATATTATAAGATTTGTGGTAAAAGTATAAATATGAAAAGTTGAAAATAAAAATAAAACAAACCCTAAGGTCAGTTCATTAATTTCGGTTATTTAGAAAGCATATAATATACATACTATTAGGTTTAAATGTTATAGTATATGATGAATATGGTATGTTATAAAATAAGTGGTGTAATTGTAATAATTAGAAGGTGTGAGATTTGAAAAGAAAATGAAACATAAATTATATGCCTTTTCGGCAATTATAAAGAAATGTTATAAACTATAGGTTATCTATTGTTACAAAGTTTTAATGTTATAAAATAAGATATTAATAACATGGTATAAGTTATGTGGCTATGTTGTAATTAATGAAAACTATGTGAATAAAGAAATAACAAGTGTATTATATATATGTTATTCGGTAATATTAATAGTTACCAAAACTATATGTTATAAAGTTTAATGACATATAAAATATCATACTATATGATATCATGACATAAGTATAACACTTTATGATATTATGAGGTTAAAGTATAGTTTATAAAAATTAACATGCTGTAGCGCATGTATACATCTTCAAAATGAAGATATAAACTATAGTATATAATGACATAAAAATACTATGGTTATCATATGATTTTGGTATGAATAAATAAACCTTGGATGAGGGATAACATGTACATAATATAAGGTTTTTATACTTCATTAAATCAATGTATATATATATATATGTATAAACCGGCAAAAATATATATGCATATATATTATGGTTTACAAACCATGTAATAGTAAATGATAAATGTTAACCTATTAATATAATCATTTACTATAAAGTCATAAGGTTCTAAATAAATACAACTTTTTACATAAATGAGGACTTGTATAATACAAGGTATATTAAGGAATAGCAATGTACCATGCAATATAAATTAACGTTGCATGGATGCATACAACCATAGGTTATAAAATATACCATGCATGCAACGATAGGTTATAACATGTACCTATGCATGCAACCGAAATAGTCGAATTAAATATACGAGAACGAACGAACCTATGTAAAAGCATAATGCTTACAAAATACTAAGAGTTGGAATAAAATAAATTCCTACCTTTGAAAACGCTAACTAAGACGTTTTCATAAAACCGACTCCTTTGTTAAACCGAGTATTAATGCATGCTACGAGTAAGGAGTTTTAGTATAACGATACCTTAACTAATAACTGTAGAAATTCGGGGATGTAATACTGGGGTTACTGACGTTATTCGGAAATACCGAGTCAACTAGTCATGTGGATTTCCTTTTAACGTCCTTCGTATTTCTAGATCGTACTACGGACGGGCGCGCACGACAAGCTTAGTGGTCTACACTGCGCAACCTTGGTCTAGGTGCACGGTACGTAAAGAGGTTTGATCCGAGTTGTCCTGAGGATTTCCTCGGGCTCGGATTCGTTTGGTTTATGTAACGTGTGTGATTATGTGTGAATGAATGTGTGTGATGATCACCTGTGTTTTACTGCATTATTTATTTATGCACGAACGTCCTTCGGGACTAATACTACGTCGACTATAGATCGACTTATATAAATCTACATATACGAGTAATGTGATTGTGATTGCCATTGTCTGACATAATACGCTAAGTATTATAAGCTATGTAGTTATAACCTAAGTAAAATGCTTAGGAAACGAGACACGACATCGTCGGTCTCTAGTGCTTTGACTCGAACATAAATACTACCTAGAATAATTCTAGGCATGCTGAAGAGGGCAAAATATGACGAGACAGAAGAACCAAGGTGGCCCAGACCCCAGACCCCGGCTCGGACCCCAGGCTCCTTCAAGACCTTGTTCAGGCTCCAGTTTGGGTGCCAGGCATCAGATCCGGGCCCAGCCCAACCCTTGCTTTGGAAGCTGGATCTCACAACCGGGCGCTGCATCCCGCACCTCTCGCTTTGTGACCGGGCATTCAGTGACCGGGCGCTGATGAGGGGAAAACATGGTCAAGTACCAAAAGGTGTGAAGAGGTTGAGGTAGCACCGAAAGTCCACACCAAGAAGAGGGAATAAAGAAAGAGCATGTAGTGACCGGTCAGCCACGACTGGTCGCCTGTGACCGGTCACCGAAACTATGAAGTGAGCCCAGATAGTGACCGGTCGTAGACGACCGGTCAAGTAACTAAGAAAATAAAGTAGATAGCGACCGGGCGCCTGTGCCCAGTCAAATGGCTAGGGACGGAAGATGTAGAAATCAGGATGAGATATTTCTAGTGACAACCTGGTAAGATATGACAGGTTGGCAAGCTAGGAACCCTAGAAAAAGTCTATAAATAGAGATAAGGAGCTCATTTGAGGGGGGACACAACATTAGAAGAGAGAGAAACCTCTAGAAAAGCTCTCTAGTATTGTAACGCTAAAGATATGAATAAAGAAATTGTCTAAAAGTGGATGTAGGCCGGGTTATTTGCTGAACCACTATAATCGTTGGTGTTCTATTCATTCGTGAGATGTGAGAGACAAATTATACCTTTTCATTTGGCGCCGTCTGTGGGAATCGAACAACAACCACGATTTACAGTCCACGGTTCCACAGAAATCTGTTGAGTTGGTTTAGGTCGTGCGATTTATCAAGAACAGATTACGAAGTTAAAACTGTGATAGGCAACCACGATCTAATTGCGCTTCGCGATTCACTAGTAGAAATTCCTGTTGATCCTCGATCTACGGTTCGTGATTCGTTCCCAGGCGATTCGAAAAAGTCGAGCTATCTGGGCAAGCGCATGAGTGTTGGAGGTTCACCGCGGCGAAATCTTCAGAACCAAGCAGGATCGAAAATCTTCGCAAAGAAGAAGCTGACGAAATCTACTGCAGCGTAGCCGAGATTTTCATCAAGAGCTCATCGAGAGAGGGAGCCACATAAGTCCCATTAAGTCTGAAGTTCTCATCGACCGTAGTCGCTCGATTAGCAACAGGCGACCCACGGGTTCGAAAAAGAGTAAGCGAATTAGCACTGATTTTTGGTTGTTGAGGAAGCGACGAAGTGCAATCCTGAGCAAACGTTTACGGTTCTGATGGAGGAGAATGCAAATGATTCCATCCCAAAATAAGATGGAAGAATCGATGCGGAGAATCGAAGGGACGATTGGAAGGATCCAACGCAGTCAAGAAAGAAGGCTTGAATTCTGGCCATGCGTGTAGTCGACATCGACATTCGAATCTCAAAATACCAAATCCATCCGAAGGCGAATCACTCTCAGATCTTCGAAAGGACATCTTCAATCGAGTGACAAAGAGTTTTGAGCTTCCTCCAGCTGAAAGATCCAACTCAAAAAATGAATTCGGAACAGGAGACAAACACTCTCGCCCCCTTTCTCGCTATTCACAATTCGTTGGATTTTACAATTGGCAATAATATTCAACTGCATTTATGATCTTTACATCGTTGTTTCTTGGTAGCGGTCCGAAGATCTTCAATCCGGCCACGCAGGGAAAAAGAGAAATCGTGAAGCCGATTGAAGGCTCCAGAATCGGTGTCGTCTAGAAGCCGACCGTGAGGATCGCGTCAAAAGAACTCAAAGAGCCGACAAATCAGAAACTCTGGATTTGAATCTTAGCAAGGAAGAAGGAAAGAAAGAGCGAAAATATTCCCGGCCAAAGATACGTGCCAGGAATTGCGAGGATTTCGTTAAAATCCAAGTCACCCAGTATGGAGCAAGATCACGCCTCCAAGAACGTCGTTGGAAAGATCGAAACTCCTGGGCGGTATCCCGTTTTAGGTGCAGTAACCATATGCACGAAAGAAAGTCCGAGCAACTCTATACTTAAATTCCGAGCGACATCATCGAAAAACCAGGCGTTCTCTTGATTACATGATGAACTTGAAGCTGCCGGGCGGTGACCTCGGAGTAGCCAGACAAGTGCTTCTCTTCAACGACTGGTGGGCATTCCCCTTCATCTCCTAAGCGGCCGGGAGGAGTCATACGTGACCGGGAGGTACGACCGAGAACGACCGGGAGATTTTTCTACAATGACCGGGAGATGTTTCTTCTACAATGTCTGGGAGATGTTTCTTCTACAACGACTGGGAGATATTTCTTCTACAATGACCGGGCGGCATTCACCGGGGGTTCCCCTCTTGACCAGGCGCGACATCAATCGACCGGGCGTTCCTCCCTTGCCAGGCGCAGCCTCGACCGGGCATATCTTCTCTTATCCAGGCGCAGCCTTGACCGGGAGTTCCTCTCTTGACCAGGGGCGGCATCAATCAACCGGGCGTCTCTTCCCTTGGCCAGGCACAGCCTTCGAGCAACCGGGCGATGACTTTCAAAACGACCGGGCGGCAGCCTTCAAGCGGTCGGGCGATGACTTGGAAAGGCACACAGTTCAACCCCTGGTGTCACTCTCAATTCAAGGAAAGCAACTGAAAGCCTACCACGATCGAGGTCTAAGTATCAACGACCAAGGCGGCATCCCATTCGATTCGTCAAATTGACTCAAATCCTTGAAGAGTATTCAACGAGACAAAGGCCACTTCTCTGTAGACGCAAGTCACCGAAATTATCACCCCACTGGGAAAACATCTACGCTCATCCTAAAGGCTTGAAGTTAATACAAAACTCAGACAGTAAGCTCAAAGCAGGGAGCAAGACAAATCACTCTTTGAAGACTTCGACTCCAATTCCCTGGCGGAGTCCTATTTCAGGACCGGCGACCATTTGCACAAAGTTCCAAAGGTCAAATTGATTACAATCCAGATGTGTCTTCGATGCAAGACAAGGTTCCGAACAACCGGGTGCAGCATTTCGGGTCCAGGCTCCGTTACGACCGGGCGCGATATTCTTGATCCACGACCGGGCGTGGTTTAGCTTGTGAGCGGGCGCAGCCTCCTCTCGAGACCAGATGACCGGGCGTAGCCCCTGTTTATCTCAAGACCAGACGACCGGAGCTCCTCTTTGACTCAAGACCGGGCGTGGAGTTGGCATCACCTTTCAAACTCTGGCGTCTTAAAACAGAGAGCGTAATCAGACGAACGATGGCAACTAAAAGAGGAAGCATCACTAAGATAAGTTCATCAATCCTAAAAACTAAATTCTTCAAACTTATAAGAAGTCCTTTCGACCTTTGGAGTCGAGTCTTCTTCTTACGTCTTATGTTACTGCTATGTGAACACTTCTGATTATGATTTGATCTGGCTGTGATCTCCTGTTTATACGACAACATATGTGCATAATATAAATCTGATTCTGGTCGGTTTGATAAAATCTGTGAAACTTTGTTTACTACTGTCGTGGATTGACGAGTATAGTGCAGAGAAAATGTTCGAACGACTTCTATATTTGCTTCTGAAAATCACTGGGTCTCTGATAACATTTCCAGTTTTAGCTACGGATTACAGGAAGTATGTTTATATATTACTTTTGCTGCAATTTACCTACCTATCTTCGACTTTCTGCTCAATCAAGATCAGGTGGGAATATGCAAACAGCTTGATTCTAATTTTCTTTCTTTCGAGCTCTGCCGTACAACGTTTTTGCTTGTTATCAGTGAATTGGCTCACCTAAGTCTTAAAAGAAATTAAGAATTTAACAGAGACTGATTATGAATATCTAGTTCTATTTCAATTTAAATATGCTTCCATATACTCCTTGCCGAGAAAGCATTTTCTAGTAAATATTGACACATCGGTTGTTATGCAACAACTATAAGAACTGCTATACTGCTTCTATTTCTAGTTTAATAAGCAACAGGGTGAAGATCTGTTGGCTGCCTTCCATTCTAAATTAGTAAGGCACAATTATGATTTCTATTTCAGAACTAAGAAATGGATCTGAGGTTAAGAGCTAGGATGCTTGTGGCAGTTGCTTAAACTTCCTATTATCCTTAGAAGCTTTGCTTGCATCTCCCTGTGATACAAAGCCAGCCGTTAAACTATTTTTGATTTACGCTACCATTTCATTGCTGTTGCTACCTACAGGTCTATTGCAAAAGGTTTTATAGCTAAGAAATGCTCGCTGAAATTCAGAAGTCTTTGCCTCATTTCTACTCTTTAGTTATCTGTTTCTAAAGTTTTACTAGCTTATATAGGGCAGAGAGTTATAGCACAAAACAGTCTTTAGTTGCTTTCATTACACTTCTAGAAAGGAGCAAATCAAAATGCTAAAAAAGTATTTCATTCTCTATCCAGTTACACTGCTGCAGTGGTCTACCTTAAAACTGAAACCGTGCTCATTTATTAAGCTACAAATTCTTGCTGATTAAAACTCCTTTGTTGCTGCTAAATTTTTGCTCAAAGTTTTACCCGATTCAGCTGATAATCTTTCTTTCATCTTCTCAAATGCTAAATGTTGTTTGTTAGGTGATACTCATTTCTGACATGGTCGATCAATTTAATCTGCGTAGCGGCAGAAGTATGAAGCTATTTATTAATTACTAAAGTAGTAATCAAATCATTAAAACTATGCATTTCACGAACCTGTACAGACTACAATAAGTATTTTCACGATGCTATTTGTATTACTGAATAAGTTGAGCATGCCGTGTTGTGTTTGTTCATCCAGATATGTTTCCCTATTGAAAATTTATTACCAGCTATGCTGCCTTTGACCCTGTCTTTGTAATTAGATTCAGAAGCATGTTATTCCTATTTTATAAGGATCTTTTAGGCCAAGTTGCAGCATGCTTAAAATGTTTTTGATACCATATGTTACCAATTTTTCTGCTAAAAATAGAGTGCACAGATTCCAGAATTTGTTATGACGTGGTCTTGTTCAAATTTAGTAATGCCGAGCTTCTGATCTAAATCATGTTAAGCTGTTAAGCGCTAGGTTCCTGCTAGTAAACTCTTGAAAGTATAAACAAACGTAATGCTGTTACAAAATGATTTCAATCATAAAGTACTTGCCAAAATTTTGTGCGGCCTTTTGATCTGACAAGATCTCTTGGAAATGGTGAATGTTTCATGCTACGGTTTTTTTGTTGTTGTTAGCAGCATCTTTTCCAGCCAAGAGAGCCATGAGTGATTCTCTTCTACACGTTGTTGTATAGCAATTCTTGCTATTTAAATTTAAGTAGTTTCTGTAAAACTTCTTCTTTGAGCTGTGTTGTTTGATTCTGATTTTTTGATCTTGTACAAAATTTACTTCAGTTTCCATTTATGACATCATCTCAAAAATTGTTCAGTATTTTCAAAGCTGCAATCTGTTTCACGGCTCACATAGCCAAAAGTTCAAACATGCGATGGATTGTTTTCTCAAGACGAAATCCTTGGTTGGATTTAGGATAAAAGCCACTCAGATTCTGGATATTTCAACATGTTTTTACATAGAAAATGCACACCATTCTAGTGCGATTCGTGTTATTGCGTTCATTAGTTACATTCTACGATTGAAAGATCTGTACTAAACCTTTTTAGCTATTATCTTTGCATCTCCTGCTCAGGAATTTTCTCTACTAAGAAATAAAGGTCCATTTCAGGCTACGCTTTCCCTATATTATTGCTAATTTCTTTTGCCAAAAATCCGCTCAACTGCTTATCTACATCTAAAACATTATTGCTGCTACTTTATCAGGCTTCGGCTTCTGATCTGAGCATTGTCGCTGCTAAAAGCTGCTTGCTGTTTTGCTTATCTCTTTTTAGTAGCATTATAAAACTCTCTGAGTTGTCCTCTGTTGGGATGTTCGAAGTTGCTTAAATAAAGTGTGCTGCACTGTTTAGGTGATCTATTAATGACCGGCCGCTGCATGATATGGTTTTTAAACTAATTTTGATACCTCTTCCTCTATCAGTATTCGACGATAGATACATTATGAGATTGTGATCTATAGATATTGCACATTACTTCAAAATTATGTACAGATTGTAGCTACTAATGCATTATACTGCTGTCAGCTCAATTAAACTATTGAAACTGCTTGTTTAAAGATTGTTGATATCGCAGATTGATTTTGGTTCCTTTGCTGCTTCATTTCTAGTTATAAAAAATGTTTCCTTACTTGGAATTAACTGGCCTGTAGGACATTGGTGCCATGCTCCTGCATTTAGAAATTATAGCGGCCACTTCATAATATTTTGACAGTTCTTCTGCAATAGCCTCTCCACTTGTGTGCTGTTACATAAATGCTTCCGTATCTGTCTCTGATTAAATTAACTCCTGCTCTATTTTATCTTTGCCAAAAGTTGTACACCAGACATGAATATATATATTATCAAGCAGCAAAACACTACTTATGTTTGGCTCTAATAGAATTCAAGCTGTGTTTAATTCTAGTAAAATCTGATCCGGGCTAAGAAAATAGTGTCATACTGAGACATAAATTGCGTGCTAATGCTCCCTGCTCTAGCCTGCAGTGAGCTTGCATTTAAATAGAATAGGAGATGTGCTGGTTTAAAGTATTTGTTGCTTTCTGCACTTATGAATAATCGTACTGATGTAGTGTAATAAAATTTTTAAATAATAACAACTCGTTTGTTCAATATTGACTAGTTGAATTCTCTTGGATATTAACCCGTAGTTATTAACATGTTGTACCTGATTTTGATGGGATTTGAAGTTAACCTTGTGCAAACTTTCTGATGGACATACAGAATCGACATAATGCACATCTCTGCCACTATTACCAGCGAAAGAAGCACAGATTACGTCAATCAAAACCAGGCGTTACAAAGAAAGAGAAGCAGTCACGCTCCAGGTCTGAGCATTATGGACAGCAAGGAAACATGTTTGACATTAGTGAAGGGATAACAACCGCCTAAAGATTACGGACGAATCAAGGTTTTAGAAACAAGCAATTCTTTGAGGCCATTACAGTTGTCGGAAGAAAGGTGGAAATTCAGTAGTATCTACCACAAAGCCACGGTCAATTCATTACAGATCAGGCAGGAGAACAAATTCTCCACTTGGATATCAGGAGGAGGGGAAAGTTCACATGGTCGTTCATCAGGAACCAATTAAAGTCCACCCTTGAGGGAATTTCCAGACGAAACTTAACAAACCACACCGAGCCTGCAGAGCTTAAATCACGATGGCTCGCACATACTGAGAGAAGGAGAGGGTGAGATCACCGTGTGTTACAAGTTAATGCACCTCTGCATCTCAAAACCCTATGTTGCCAGAAAAGTGTCCGAGCACCACCAGAAAACAGTTGCAACTGATAAGGCGCTTGGTTGGCAGGTATACTCTTGTCGGGCCCATGGCAACTAAGTTTCTGTTCAAGTCCGATTAAAAGAAAGCCGCCACCCAGAAATAAGGAAGGAAAGTAGCACAAGCGTCAGGGGAATTTTGCTCTGACAAGACAGGAGTCCAGGCGCCATTCGATGGAGGCTGGAGCAGGACCCAGACGTTGAAGGGAGAGAATGCTATTAAAAATATATACGAGCTCACATTTGTATCTACCGGGTGCTATCATGAAACGTCATTTCCAAAGCAGCTGCTTAAAGATATTCCACTCATTTTTGGATGCCTCCAAGGATGAGAATAAAAGTATCATCAAAATCCATGGCGCTCTCATAGGCCCTCTGGTCGTCTCATAGAAGACGAAAATCCATGGCGCTCTCATAGGCCCTCTGGTCGTCTCATCAGAGACGAAAATCCATGGCGCTTTCACAGGTCCTCTGGTCCATGGCGCTTCCATAGGCCCTCTGGAAAAAAGTAACACCTTGGGTTGAAATGAAACCCGGCCAAAAAGTAACACATTGGGTTGAAATGAAACCCGGCCAAAAAGTAACACCTTGGGTTGAAATGAAACCCGGCCAAAAAGTAACACATTGGGTTGAAATGAAACCCGGCCAAAAAGTAACACCTTGGGTTGAAATGAAACCCGGCCATAGAGCCACCTTGGGTTGAAATGAAACCCGGCCATAGAGCCACCAAGAAAACCCATCTCTGGATCCATCAGGAGCTCTGGTCGCCTGTAATGGGTGAATTATTAGGTGTGGGACGCCACACCGTACCTCGATCCAATACCTTCTAACAGAAACACTTTAGAAGGGTATGATCATAAGTACCATCCTTTGGCTACCACAAGCAAAGTTGGGAAATATATATTAAAAGGAAGTACCATTCTTTGGTTAACATAAGCAAAGATGGGAAAATATATTATCTCTCTTCTCCCTTTGAGGAAATTATCATCTTCTGGCTAGTATGAGCAAGGATTGGATCATTGTATTATCTTACCCTTCAAAAGGGGAATGGTTGGTCTTCTGCATGAAGATCTTATTATGGACTTCCGGACTTCTGGCATTCTTACATATGGTATATCAGAACATCAGGGGACTCATCCATCAAGATATATTATCTTGAAGACTCGTGTCCCAGAATTTCCAATTTGTCAGATTCAGCAGAAAAGGCACTTGTGGGACTTTTGATTGTACCAAATTGTACCGACTTTTTTAAGTTCATTTTCCTTTGTAAAAGCTAAAGAAAAAAGAACTTGTGGGACTAGGAGATGGGAGAAGGGAAAGGTAGAAGGCACACAATTTTTTATCTTCTTTTTGTAAGTTCCACTTTTTTAAGTGCCAAAAAGTAGAACTTGTGGGACTGATGAAGAGGGCAAAATATGACGAGACAGAAGAACCAAGGTGGCCCAGACCCCAGACCCCGGCTCGGACCCCAGGCTCCTTCAAGACCTTGTTCAGGCTCCAGTTTGGGTGCCAGGCATCAGATCCGGGCCCTGCCCAACCCTTGCTTTGGAAGCTGGATCTCACAACCGGGCGCTGCATCCCGCACCTCACGCTTTGTGACCGGGCATTCAGTGACCGGGCGCTGATGAGGGGAAAACATGGTCAAGTACCAAAAGGTGTGAAGAGGTTGAGGTAGCACCGAAAGTCCACACCAAGAAGAGGGAATAAAGAAAGAGCATGTAGTGACCGGTCAGCCACGACTGGTCGCCTGTGACCGGTCACCGAAACTATGAAGTGAGCCCAGATAGTGACCGGTCGTAGACGACCGGTCAAGTAACTAAGAAAATAAAGTAGATAGCGACCGGGCGCCTGTGCCCAGTCAAATGGCTAGGGACGGAAGATGTAGAAATCAGGATGAGATATTTCTAGTGACAACCTGGTAAGATATGACAGGTTGGCAAGCTAGGAACCCTAGAAAAAGTCTATAAATAGAGATAAGGAGCTCATTTGAGGGGGGACACAACATCAGAAGAGAGAGAAACCTCTAGAAAAGCTCTCTAGTATTGTAACGCTAAAGATATGAATAAAGAAATTGTCTAAAAGTGGATGTAGGCCGGATTATTGGTTGAACCACTATAATCGTTGGTGTTCTATTCATTCGTGAGATGTGAGAGACAAATTATACCTTTTCACATGCGTAAGACCCATAGGGCAGCCAACAAATAAGTGATGTTCTCCACACCTAAAAATGAACTTGGGTAACCGACTAACTAAGTCTAATGATGGAGTGTGAATGAGTGTGACGGTTTACCTTAATCCAGTTAGTCATTGGCTACTGGTCGCACGTAGAGATCTCTTGAGTAATACCCGGATGTGGTTTACTCTAGTTTAACCCTGATCGAGCCTAGATAGATCGTCAGGCAAAGTGAATATGTGAACGCCTTTAAACAGGCAAAATATGGACGCCTTTAAACAGGCAAAGTGGATAAGTCCCGGAATCTTCGGATCCTTTGGACAATGAGCACCTCGTGTGTACATGGACTACCGTCCAGGTGAGTTATTTCGGGTTGTCCTAACTGACGCCCGACAGTGCTAACCAAATTAAGTGTTATGGGAGGGCCCGGGGGGCCAACTGTTGTGATTTGTGATTATGTTAACAAGTGTTTCGTGAAGTATCATCTCTGTTTTTATTGTCTGATGAAATACTATGATGTGTGTAAGTTTGTAATGATTGTTGTATGTTTAATTGTGTTTTTATATTTTCTATATAAATTGTAAACCGGTAACGTATGAAACGAATCTAATGCAAAGACGGTTAACGACTTAAGTGCCCATTAGGGTCCAAACCTGGTGTACTCAGCGTTTATCGCTGAGCTTTCACAATATTGTGCAGGTTGCTGATCATGGATGAAGCCGGAGTGTGGTGCCCGGGTAGTTAGGGGTTTTTGGTTTTTGATTACCGCACGTACTTCTTTGTTGTATTGGGATAGTCGTTTACTTACTGTTGTTGGTATTGTATGTATTTGGGATACAACTAGATGCTCACTGTAAACGTTGTGTTTTGGAGACTTAGATGGTTGTATAGGCGGAATCTCGTTATCAATGCGGAGTTTATTTTATATTGTTGTTCTGATTATTATTTTCGTATTGCTTCATCACTCGCATGGGCAAGGGATGACAAGTAACACCCGTGTGAGTTTTAATTACCGGTTTTCCTTCCGCTGTGAGACGTGTTTATTACTGTTAATGTGAGTGATTATTACGTTGTTACCGAGTGGGGTGTTACAAAAGTGATATCAGAGCGGAGTACCGCTCTGATGACGAAATACTAGGAATTAAACAGTGAGCCTAGGATTGTGGAAACACGGGATACGTCTGTGAGGTACGAGACGACTTGTTAGATGAATTTATGTTTAAATGACGCATTATGCGTGTACTTGTTAGCCTTTAAGGCAATCCAATATTTACTGTGTGTTTACGGTATGATTACCAATTTGTAATACGGCAATATGTACTACAGATGGTTGGTAGACCTAGAGGCGGCAGAGCCGGTAAAGGGGGCGGTGGTGACACCGATATCCCAGGCGTTACTGAGGCAGTTGCTGCCATACTTACTCAGCTCGGCGGAGCACTACCCCACCCACCGAAGCCCCGTGAGGTGAATTGGCTGAAGGCGGTGTCCGAGACACGACCACCGACCTATTCCGGGGAGCCGGACCCCGTCGCCCTGGAGCGTTATATTGTGGAGCATGAGAAGGCCTTCGAAGCCTTGCAAGTGCCAGCTGACCAGAGGGTCACGATCGCTGCCTTCAACCTGAAGAACGCATCTAGTACATGGTGGAGGCTGGTGAAGGACCAGCATTTAGGTACGCCCGACTTCTCATGGGCTATATTCGTGGAGATCTTACGAGGGAAGTACTACCCCGCTCACCTCAAGCAGAAGAAGAGTCGGGGGTTCGAGACGTTGACCTAGGGGAGTCTGTCCGTGGACGAGTACTATACTCGTTTCATCGGTCTTCTTGACTACATCCCCGGAGTTGACTACTCCTAGATCGTTAAGGTCGAGAAGTTCCGGGGGGGTCTTCTATTCCGTATCCAGGCAGCCATGGGCGCCACTCTTTATACTACCATCCAGGTATAAATATGAACACCGTTAAATCTCATTAATTTTCTACTTGCTCGATTACATTGAATGTGTGAAGACTTACCAGTTTAAATTCCAGGAGTGTTACGATGCTGCCTCGAGGACGGAGCTGATGCTCCAGACTTGGGATGAGACTCTGGGCCAGAAAAAGAGAAAGAAGCCAGAGAAGGAGTCTGAGGACGGGGGAGTGAACCGGGGCGAGGTCTCGAAGAAGGGAAAGTAAGATATTATTCCATTGTTAATTTTATTCATCATCTAATTATTGTGTATGCTGACCCCGAATCTGTTTTGATAGAGGCTTCTTTAAAAAGAAGGGAAAGCAGGGGCAGCAAGGGCGGCATAGTCAGTAGGGTTCCAAGGGGAAGGATCCCGTACCGAGACTGACAGGGCCACCCATCGATGCCCAGCCACTGAGATCGGCACCTCCTAGGGGTGAGAATACCCTCCTCGTAAACTTATTCGTTTATCCTACTATTGCACATGTCTTGTATTAATTTAAGTTACAGTTGCAAACAGGCACCGGAAAGCCCCAGCGCCATTACTATTGTAAGCGCTGCGGGAAAGACCACCTAGGCATGGATTGCAGCGGCAACAAGGTGGAGTGCCGTTACTACAAGAAGATGGGGCACCGTGACTTTGAGTGCTACACCAACCCTGACAGCCGCAGCTACGGGGGACCGAAACCTGCTCAAAAGCCCTCTACTGGAGGATCGGGAGCACCACGGGGTGGCCAAGGGGGCCAGACGTCCACTGACATGCGCTTCCAGAAGGGGAAAGAAGTTGATCAGGGACGTGCCACTCTAAATTCAGCGGGAACCTCAGGCTCTGAGGCGGGAGCCCAGCGCGCTACAGATAATTCTAATACCCGACTATTATTGCTTGAAACCATGTTGTGTGTTAAACGCTTTAAAGCATGATCTGTGTGTTGAGTACCGAATTTTTGAAGTAACTTACCTTAGGAGAACTTCCACAACTTAGGTAGTTACGACATTTGCTACCCCTTACCTACAAGACTGAGATCACCAAGACCCGTAGCCGAAAGACGGGAGCATCCAGAAGAGAATAGTCAAGTCATCCAACCGGGCATGATTCTGCTTAGAGAATTCCTAACCTTAGACGAGCAAACCGACGTCATAAAAGAGTGTAGAGCCTTGGGTAGAGAACTAGGTGGGTTTTACATTCCGGGTTTTACGAGTGGTTCGAAGATGAGGCTACACATGATGTGCCTAGGCAGAGATTGGGACCCGCAGACTAGGACATACCAGGAAGTGAGGAAATTAGATGGGGCGAGAGTACCTAGGATACCCGAGAGATTCAAGACTTTAGCACGGAATGCGGTGGAGACCGCGCAGCAGCTCGAAGACAAACCAGTACCCGGAATTGATGCCGACGTTTGCATTATAAACTTCTACAAGAAGAATGGCGACTGGGATTACACCAGGACCGGGATGAGACACCCGAGTCCATTGCAAAGGGTATTCCCGTAGTGTCGTTCTCCATTGAAGATGAAGTAGAATTTCTGTTTGGCGACCAGAAGAGAATGGATTTAGCTAGGAAGCTAGTCCTTAGATCTGGAGATGTTTTGGTATTCGGTGGAGATTCGAGATTAGTATATCACGGGATCAAGCAGATTAAGTTGAACACCGCACCACTAGCTTTAGTAAACGCTACCCACATCGAACCGGGGCGTCTAAACTTGACTTTTAGAGAATATTGATGTAATGTTGTAAGCTACTAGCTTTGTATGCAAGCCTAATGTAATATAATGTGGAATAAATAAAAGTGGAGTTTCGAAGTTCTTTTGTACAATTGTTATCAGTCTTGTTCTCATACGACTCTTTACTCCAGGCCATGAACCTGAGAAGGAAGGAACCCTCAATATTCTGAATGTGGTGCAAGCCAAGGAGATTGGCAACATCATCACTGGTAAGGCTTGTAACAAGCCAAATTAATGCATATAACCTTATAGCCACTGAAGAGGGGAAAATATGTCCAGAAGCCCCAAAGAAAGAGCAATAGCCCAGTAAGGCCAGAGCAACGACCGGGCATCCCTGACTAAGCCCAGATAGGCCGCAAGCAGTGACCGGTCGCTTTCGACCGGTCGCCAAGAGTCCCGGCGCATAGCATAGAGAGTGACCGATCGCCAATGACTAGCCTCCAAAAGCACCGCTACGACCGGTTGCTTATGACCGGTCGCCTGGAATGTAAAGATGTAATATAAGAAACGACCAGTCGTTTGTGACCGGTCACCAAATGCAGTACGAGTAGCGACCGGTCGTCTGTGACCGGTCGATAGGGTAATAAAGCAAGTACAGGTAGCGGGCGAAGGTAGGGAGGTTAGGATAAGATATTTATCAGATATTTTGTGGGTCTACCAAGATATTTATGTGCCAAGCTGGCACAATGTGATGGGCCAGAAGGCCTGTGAGAAACACTATAAATAAGGGTTCACCCCTCAATAAAAGGCACGCGAACAACACTTGAAAATTTTCACCGTTGCATTGCGTTGTTATTACGAATCTCTTTCTACCCCTGTTTTTGCGCTCCCCTTTTCGGTAACAAGGTAACTCGATAGAACCGGTAGACCTCGACGATAGACTAGAATCCCAACCATTGAATTACGTGAGAGGACTGTGTGAGGATCTAGGGATTTATACCATTTCATTTGGCGCCGTCTGTGGGAAACGAACAGCTCAGATCTAGCAACCACGAGTCCACCAACGAGAGTAATAACTTTGGAGAACATACGAAGTCAACATATCTAATAACGAAACTGTGTTTTTTGCAGGCAAGGTACGAAAATGGCACCCAGGACAAGGAAAAATCTGCAAACCAACGACGGAAGTACTGGACCTGAGACAACCCACGACCCCATTTCCAAAAAAGACTTGGAGAACATGCTGACGAGCCTCACCAGATCCATCGACGAGAAAATCGTGGAAGGAAACGAGCTCCTGCAACAAGAATTGATGCAGAGAGACGAGGAATTCCAGCGAAAGTGGGAGGAGATGTCGGAGGCGATAGATCTCCTGAAGGGTCGGGATGCGGCCGGAAGCAATGATGGAAAAAGAGGCACCTGAGGGGAGGCCTTAATCACTATCGAGAAGGAAGAGGATGACGCCATCGATATGAGCCTATACCCCTTCTCCGAAAAGATCTGTAGAGCTAAACTTCCACCCCACTTCGTCGCCCCGGCTGTGGAGAAGTACGATGGTACTGGGGATCCTGCTCAGCACATTAAGAAGTTCATGTTCTCCATGAACACCCAGGGGATTAGCTCCCTCGCCTTGTGCAACTTATTCCCTGGGACACTCTCCAAGAGAGCCTTGAGCTGGATCTCGTCCAGACCGCCCCAGTCGATCTCCAGTTTCAAACAGCTAACCGAGGAATTCCAGCAGTACTTTGCGGCTAGTAAGAAGGTAAAAAGAGAAACGATAGAGCTAATGGATGTGAAACAGGCGAAGGGAGAGACTGTAAAGGAGTACAGCGAGCGGTTCCACAAGCAGGTGGCTGAAATCGACGATGTCGATGAGAAGATACTGATCAAAGCCTTCGGTAATGGCCTGGCCCACCCCCACCTCGCCGGAAAGATAGCCACCAAGGTGCCGAAATCGCATGGTGAGCTAGCCGAGATGATCCATGACTTCCTCAAATCGGAAGTTGCGGAGAATAAGGCCAAGGAACTCATCAACAGCTTTAGAGCTCCCGCCGCAGGTGAGAAGAAATGAAACCAGACAGGAGAGGTCGTTATGACCGGAGGGTCGCACCAAGGGGGAAGCCGATACAAGCCTTATTCCAAGGCCCCGGCCCCCCAAGGACAGCAGGCCTCGAGCTCCAGAGCCTTCCCTACGGTACTGATAGACCCAGGGAAATATGCCGCTGCTGTGAGAGAGGGACTCCTGCCCCCGCCGAGAAAGCCCAACCCAGGAGAGGTGCCAGTGGCCTTCTGTGAGTATCATGGACACCGCAGCCACAGGACCATCAATTGCGCAAACCTCGCCAAAGAGTTAAGGCTGATCGAGGAGAACAAGAAGAAAGGAAGGGGAACCCAGCACAGGCAGCACTATGGCGGCCAGTCCTCCTGGCCTAAACCAAAAGAGGAAGTCCACCCAGAGTTGGACCATAGCAAGTCCTTTGGGGTAATCACAGGTTTGTAGAGTGCATAGGGTAATCCTCTAGGAAAGGGGGCGAAGTCCCCCTTAGAAAGAAAGAATCTTCTCTGTATCCCGTGGGAGACCGTGGCTTGCTACTACTTTATTAAAGCTTTTTTACCATATAAGTGTGCACATATTCCAATAAAGCTTCATGTATTTCGAAATTTACAAATAAACAAACGCTAACAAAACAAAAATGCAGAAACTAATAAAACCTTCCTTGAGAATGTTCACAGGATTATTCTCAGAAGTGGGGCCCATGACCCCTAACAAAAGGAAAAGACACGTCCACGAGGTTCACCGGGAACTCCCGGACAAGAGGGATGCGAAACACCAAAAGCTTCCTCCCATCTACTTCACTGAGGATGACGAAGACGGAGTCCTGTACCCGCACAACGACCCGCTGGTCATAAGGGGTCAGGTGAACGACCGCATGATGGAAGGAATCCTGGTCGACAGCGGAGCAGGTGCTAATGTCATTTCTGCTGAGGCGGTAAGGAAACTCGAGATACCGGAAGATAAGATCAAGCCCTATTCGGCTGTACTGGGTGGTTTTGTAGGAGGAATCTCGGCTAAGTCTACAGGGAGCATCGACTTCACCATCACCCTAGGGCAGGGGGATGAGAGGCGCACGGAAGAGCTGACGGCCTTCATCCTTCTTGGGCTCTCTGGGTACAATACGTACCTCGGGCGACCAGGAATAAATGCCTTCAGAGCCATTTGTAGCACCCACCATCTGAAAATGAAGTACCTGACCCGGTCAGGGAAGCTCGTTACGGTGAGAGGTAGCCAGAAAGTCGCGCGGGTATGTGAAGTACGGATCATGGAAGGACTACCAGAAAATGAGACTGTCAAAACTGCGGGGTCCGAGAAGGAATTCAAGGGAAAGCTCCCCCTCCCCGACGAAACAAAGGGACGGTACGAGGCCCCCGCCGATCCTCCAAAAGAGGTACCTCTACGAACTGACCCCAGCAAATTCTTTAAAATTGGGAATGCCTTTGACAGCGAAGAACAAGTCCATCTAACAAGATTCCTGGAAAAAAGAAGGGCCACATTCGCCTGGAGCACAGAGGAGATGCCCGGAATAAGCCCAGACGTTATCTAGCATAACCTCAACGTAGACCCAGCGCACCCGTCAATCCGCCAAAGAAGAAGGGTGGTCGGAGCAGAGAGGGACCAGGCTGCCCGAGAAGAAGTCCGAAAGCTCCTGCAGGCGGGTTTTAACAGAGAAGTGTCCTACCCCAAGTGGCTGGCGAACGTGGTTATGGTAAAGAAGTCTAACGGGAAGTGGAGAATGTGTGTGGATTTCACCGACCTGAACAAAGCATGCCCCAAAGATTTTTACCCGTTGCCATCGATAGACAGGCTGGTTGTCTCGTCGGCCCAGAGCTCCGTCTTGAGCTTCCTGGACGCATTCTCCGGGTACAACCAAATAAAGATGAATGAGAAGGACTCTAAGAAAACTTCCTTCATCACCTCAGCAGGCATCTTCTGCTACAAAGTGATGCCATTCGGATTAAAAAATGCCGGCGCGACCTTCCAACGAATGATAGACAAAGTCTTCCGGGAGCAACTCTCGAGAAATGTGGAAGCCTATGTGGATGACATAGTCGTGAGAAGTCCATCCAAAGAGCAGCACATGAAAGACTTGGAAGAGACATTTACCACGCTCGACAAATTCCAGATCAAGCTAAACCCGGAAAAATGCGTATTCGGAGTCACCAAAGGAAAATTCCTTGGTTTCATCGTAGGGCAACGAGGGATAGAGGTGGATCCGGAAAAGACCCAGGCGATTCTTGACCTCAGCCCTCCCCGAAGCATCAAAGATGTCCAAGCTCTCAACGGAAGGCTCACGGCCCTAAGCAGGTTCTGTTCAAAGTTACAGGAAAAGGCAATCCGTTCTTCAACATATTAAGGAAGAACAGCAAGTTCCAGTGGGGCCAGGAATGCACAGAAGCCTTCGAGAGGATCAAAGAAATGCTCCGGGAGTTACCCAAGCTGGGAGTCCCAGTGCCCGGTCAAGACCTCTACCTCTACCTATCCGCATCAGCATGGGCAGTAGCTACGGTCCTAATCATGGAACACGAAAAAAAGGAGATCCCCGTCTACTACACAGGGAAGATCCTGACCCCCGTGGAGTGACGCTACACCAACATTGAAAAGGTCTTTCTTGCTCTGGTTGTGGCATCCCGGAAGCTACGTCAATACTTCCAATCGCACCGAATCCTTGTAAGGACTAACTGGCCACTGAAGCAAATAACGAATAATCCGAATGCATCGGGACGCATGGTAAGCTGGGCAGTCGAGCTCACTAATATGAAATCCACTTCCTACCACGAACGGCGATCAAAGCCCAGGCCCTAGCGGACTTCATAACGGAGACCAGCTTCGACCAAGAAGAAGAAAAGCCACCCACCCCCTTCGTCATCCAGGTAGACGGCGCTCGGTGCAAGACCGGGGCGGGAGCAGGGATTTGGTCCAAACTCCCGATGGACGAGACATCAACTACGCCTTCCGGTTGGAGTTCGAAGTAACCAACAACGAGGCTGAATACGAGGCTCTCATTCAAGGCCTGGAGGTTGCCATTGCCCTGGGCGCAACGGACCTGGAAATATACTCAGACTCCTTACTGGTCACCCGGCAGCATGACAACATATATGAGGTAAAGGAGGAAAAACTCTGGAAGTACTTACTCAGGGTCCAAGAGCTAAAAACAAGCTTCTCGAGATGCGAGCTGAAGCACCTTCCCCGGGCAAGAAACACCGAAGCAGACATGCTAGCGAAGTTAGCAAGTATGGCCGAAAGAATACCAAGAAGGGTGTGGTTGGAAACCAAGACCAGTTCCAGCATAGACGAAGCCCAAGTCCTAGCGACTGAGCCCCTCGCGTCTGAAGAGTCTTGGATGACCCCGATCGTGGAGTACATCCTCGAAGAAAAGTTGCCACCGACGGACAAAGAGGCTAGGAATGTAAAGAGGCGGGCAGCGTCATTTTTCCTCGAAGGAGGACGCCTCTACAAAAGATCATTTGCAAGGCCCGCCCTCAGATACGTCACAAACGAGGAGGGAGGTGAACTTAGAAAGGAGGTGCATGAAGGGGTATGCGGAAACCACCAGGGAGAGAGAGCCACAGCCCACAAAATCATGAGGCTCGGTTACTACTGGCCAAGAATGCAGGACCACTGCAAGGAATACATTCGGAGGTGCGCCAGATGCCAGGAGCACGGCAGCAAGATACACAACCCCCCGGCCATGCTAAAAGCCATACTATCCCCGGTACCATTCGCGATGTGGGGGCTGGATATCATTGGCCCCTTTCCGGAAGCATCTCCCGGAAGATTCAAGTTCATGTACGTGGCCATTGATTACTTCACAAAATGGGTTGAAGCAATGCCTACCGTGTCCATCACAACCAAGAGGTCGCAAGAATTCGTGTGGAAACACATTGTGTGCAGATTCGGATTGCCAAAGACCATCATAACGGACAATGGGAAACAGTTCAATTGCGACAGTTTCCGGGAGTTCTGCGAGCAGTGGAAGATAGAGATAAGGTTCGCATCGGTGGCACACCCCCAGGCCAACGGGCAGGTCGAGTACGCGAATGGGCAGATCATAAAAGCTCTAAAAAGAAGGCTAGGAAGCAAAAAGGGAGGTTGGCCGAACAACTACACCAAGTCCTATGGTCCTATCGAACGACGGAAAAGGGACCGACTGGAGAAACACCCTTCAGATTGACCTACGGCTTAGAGGCAGTTGTCCCAGCTGAGATCATGATCCCATCAATCCGCTGGGAGTCCTATGACGAGCGGCTCAACGATGAGGGAATAAAAGATTGCCTGGATTTGCTTGAAGAAGAAAGAGCCATAGCGGCCGCCCGGATGGCAGAAGACAAAAGGAAAGTAGAAAAGTACTTCAATCGAAAGGTCAGGGAATGAAGCTTTGTCCCTGGCGAGCTGGTCCTAAGGGAAGTAAAGCAGCCTAAAAAACTCGACCCCCAGTGGGAAGGCCCTTACATTATCCATTAGAAGGTTGGGCGAGCTTCATACCACCTGAAGAATAGCGAAGGATACGAATTGCCCCATTCTTGGCACGCAGAATGCCTCAAGAAATTTCATGTGTAAAATCGATGTAATGCTTTGACAAACATCAATAAAGAGAATTACTTTGGAAAAATCGCGTATCAAAAGAAACACCCGGGCCAAGGCCAACAGGATGTAATGCCTTGAAAAAAGAAACACCAGGGCCAAGGCCAACAGGATGTAATGCCCTGAAAAAGAAATACTCGGGCCATGCCCTACAGGATGCAATGCCCTGAAAACCTTGTTATGAGTCGTCGCACTCAAGCAAGAGCAACAATGAAAAACCCATCTCCGAAAACCCCGGGAGCTCTGGTCGCCTGTAATGGGTGAATCATTAGGTGTGGGACGCCACACCGTACCCTGGTCGGATCCCCCCCTGCGAATATTCCTCCATTACATGAGGAAAAGGAAGGGGAAAGGGGAACGACCGCGAGTACCATCGCTTGGCTTCCAAAATCAAGGAAGGGAAAGAACAAACGAGAAACGCCCGGTCACTGATGGCGACCGGGCAAGAGCGGGAGCGACCGGTCGTCAAAAAACGACCAAGTCGCATCCTTGAAAAACAAACGGAACGGCCGGTCGAGTGTAGCGACCGGTCGCACCCGTAGAATAAAAACAAATGACTAAGGGAAGGAAATCAATGGCACGTGCAGAATAAAAGCGACCGGTCTAAGAAAGCGACCGGTCACAACACAAAACGGCATTAATTGGAAAAGCAACTAACAAATAATTCCATTAACTGTTGAAGGCACATGTACATCAAAACCAAAAGAGGGGAAAGAAAACTAAAACTAATCTAAGCTTTCGCTGGCCTATCTAAGTCTCTTTTACAGCACCGAGATCCGTGGCAGTGACCCCTTGAACGCTCTCCGAAGACCCGGACCTCCCGGCGGAGGATCGGAGGCCTACGCCACCCTGATGCGTGGTACTCCCGGGAGGAAGAAAAGACGCCTGACCAGGAACAAAGCATGTCTCCCCAGGAAGGCGCCCGAACTTCTCAAGCACCTCGTAAAAGGAGGTCTTCTGAGCAACCTCCTTAAAAGACAACTCCCGGTAGAGACCGTCATCCATGACTTCCCCCCTTCCCGTAAAGAACCTCGAGACAATTTGGCGGCACGACTTGACCATCCTCCCACATTGAGAGGTGAAGTATTCCTTCAAGTGAGCAAATTTCGTGCTCTGCTGCTGCAGGTCCTCTCGCACCTTCCGGGAATAGGTCTCGAGACCGGCCACCTACTGCTCTAGGGTGTGGGCGTAAGCCCGGTACCGATCGCGGTTGGCATTCGCGGCAATCAGCTCTTCTTCAAGATCATCAATCCGCAGGTTCAGCCTCTCTAGCCCCTCGACGGGATTCCCAGGCCTCGGGCCTAATAAAGGAAAGGGAGGAGAAAGACTTTTACTAAAGAAGCGGGAAAAGCAGCATAGGACGATTGGGAAAGGAGAATTACCTCTCGTGGCCAGCTCAGAGTTTTCTAGCCGCAACCTAGCAGACTCCTCCTCCAACATCTTTACTTTCTCTTCGGAAGAAAGCTGTTGCTCTGTGGAAGCCGCAAGCTCACCCGACAACTTACGGAGTTCGGCGGATAACTTCTCCTTTTCGGAGGCCAGGACCTCGCCCTCCCGGGCCACCTCCTCCGTCTTTGCCTCGGAGGATGACAACTCCCTTTTCAGGAGAGCATTCACCTCGGAGGCAGAATGAAGCTCTTGGGGAAGTTTGACCCTATCCTCAGCACGCAAAGCTTTCTCCTGCGCCAAAGTGGCCCTCTCGGCGCGAAGTTTCTCGACCTCTTGATCGTGGGAAACCCGGGCCTGCTCCACCAAGGACTCCAAGTCAGAAAAGGCATGCAACCGGGCGTCAGCAAACTCACTTCGTACCTTTTTAAAAGACGCGGCTTCCGTTTCCAGCGACCGGACCTGACCCTTTAGGGAAAGGTTTTCTTCAAGCAGCCTCTTCACCTGCTCCTCGTACTCATCGCACTGTTTTGTGCATGCCCGGCGGGCATCACCCAGCTCCTTCTTCATGGTCGCGGTCTGCTCATGCACCCGCCTGGAAATCTCCTCCTGAACGGTATCAACAAAGATGATGTTGGAAGACCGCTCTATCCTCAACTCCTCCTGAGCATTACGGGCCCGGCATTCCTCGAGGTGGAGCTTCGAGCGGAGAGACTGTACGTGCACATCCACACCTTGTGCAAAGGCTACCGTCTATACAAAACAAAACAATGGGCATAAGAAGGTTTAAAAGAGCAGGCAACACCGAGACTAAAGCCAAGCCAAGCCGCTCACCCGGTAGATCCCCTGCCACATGAGGTTAAGAGAGGCGTCCAGAGGGAAGGAGTGACGCATGATAGCGTCCGCTCCGCCTTCCCCAATCCTCAACCTCTCCTTAGCCGCAGTAATAGTCTTCATCGGGGCAAAGAGACCGTCGGGAGAGTCAGACCGGCGAATTGCTTCCTTCCACAAATCAAAATAGGAAGACGACTCGGTCACAGGCAATAAAGGGAGAGGCTGGCCGCGGTGGTAGAACCACCCCTCCTTTCCAGACGGCCCACAGAAAGAATCACTGGTGGGCGGAGGAGGTGAGGACGGTGTGGCGGTATCGGCATCCTTCGTCGCCTCAGGGCCCGGGGGCACCCCCTCGGCTGCGCCCGGCGTAGCACCCGCCCCGAAGACGCCTCCCCCCGGGAGAGAAGCCCCGGTCCCAGAAGGGGCAGCCTCCTCCAAAGGCTCCTGTTGTGGAGCGGTATCTGAAGCACCTGACTCATCGAGGTGCACTATGTCAGAAGCCTTGGTCCTTTTGGCCATATGCTTCACCCTACCCTTCGAAGCAAGGACTTCTGGCGATGAGTTGAAGACGGTTGACCGAGCGCCTCGCCCGCGCCAGATGGTCCTACTTTCTCCCCAGCCTCGACCTTCTCGACCTCGGGAACTGTAAGGCATGGAGACGTACAAAAGTAAGTAAACTCAATGAGCAGAATCAGACATCAGTAGTGGATGACAGTTAAGGCAAAAAAGAAAAACAACAAAAGCCGGAACAAAAAGCACAAAGGACAAAGCCGCACATGCACTCTCTCTCTCGTCCATGGACTAAAGTTAAGGTCTGACCCAGGCGTAGGAGGAAGAAACACCCGGCGGCCGGAACCTGGACTAATGTACCAAGTACCTGATTGATTAGAAGTGACAGGCGACCGGGCCTCCGGTGTCCGGGGAGACCCCTCTTCTCTAACCCGCGTCGGCCTCCGCTTCTTTGCTGGGTGCTCAGCTTCTTCCCCAGACCTCTTCCGGCCGGCAACCACCGCCTCTTTTTCGCGAAGAGCCGACTCCTCCACAGCTTCCAGGGTGGCGTAATAATCCACCTTTCCTTCCCCGGTTTTGAAGGTCACCAGTTGCCAACTATGAAAGGGACCCACCTTCGCCCCAAGCTGGGGAAAATCTACGACGAAAGGGAGATAGGTAAGTAGGAGCCGAGGCAAGGCAAAAGCGGAAAATTTACATGAAAAAGGGAGGGAAAACTCTTACCCTCAGAATGCGCAAGTGAAGCCAGGCGCGGACCGGTGAAAAAGTCCTCCACGCTCGGATGAAGGTCACCCACCGTCTTCAGACCCGAGACATGCGAAGCTCCGATTTAGGTACAGTAGGGCAATGTAAGGAGCCCTTGATGATCGAGGGACAATAGGCGACCCCGAGATACCTCTCGGTAGGCTGCACGATGACAAACCACCGTGCGTTCCAGCGTTGAGCAAGCTTCTTGTACTCAAAGAGCGAATATCCGGACCGACCAGATATGGTCAAATTGCTGGAGTCGACCCTGCTGGTGAAGAACTGAATGAACTCCGTGGCAGAAAGTGCGACCCCCTCCTCGGCACAAAGAGCAATGTAAGCATGGAGGTGGCACACCACCTTCGGGTAAAGTTGGGCGAGCGTGCAGCAACGGCGGGTCAGAAACCCCATTACGAACGGGTGGGGAGGAACCGTAATCCCACGCAAGAAGAAATCGGAATACACGACGTACCCGCGGCCAAAGTCATCCAGGGGGTGCGAATCTTCTGAGGGAAGAAAAATCTGAGTCCCCGTGGGAACGTCCACCTTCGCAAGAAGCGAATCGAGAGCCTTAACATCCAGAATGCTAGGTAACGGCTCCCGATTACTGGAATAGGCGGACTTAGGTTTCAAAAGGGTCGAGCGGAATTTCCCCTCCGATTTGAAGCCCACGATGGCGCTTTTAGCAGAAACGCGAGACGATTTGGAGCTGGAGGATGCCATTGAAGCAGCAAGGTGAAGCAGGGAAGAAGAGGCGAAGCGAAGAAAGAGAGAAGGCGGAGATGGCAAAGCGAAAGAGAGAACTCGAAAAGCCTGAGAAGAGCAAAAATCGGAGGAAAAGAGAAAACGTCGCCCTCCTGAAAACCTTTTAAAGCGGAAAAATAAATTTTTCGGAAATATTTAAAACGTAAAAACAAACAAAAAAGCACTTTCTGCAGAAAAATTGCAGGGACTCTGCATATTCTGCAGTGACGGCTGGCGTGCGTGAAACGATAAGAATTCTACAACGGTTACTCCGTACAGGCACAGACGCGAGCGCGGCACAAACGCGGCACGCGCATCGCACGGACCGTAAAAAGTCCCATCCTTTTATCTGGGAGAAAAAGGGTGGAACTTGTGGGACTGGGAAATAGGGAACGAGAAGGCAAGGCCCAACGCAACAGCAAGATTTTTTTTCAAACCAAGACCAAAAGAGTCAAATTCTAAGTTCTACTTTCTTCGCAAGACGCCAAAAGTAGAACTTGTGGGACTGATGAAGAGGGGAAAATATGTCCAGAAGCCCCAAAGAAAGAGCAATAGCCCAGTAAGGCCAGAGCAACGACCGGGCGTCCCTGACTAAGCCCAGATAGGCCGCAAGCATTGATCGGTCGCTTTCGACCGGTCGCCAAGAGTCCCGGCGCATAGCATAGAGAGCGACCGATCGCCAATGACTAGCCTCCAAAAGCACCGCTACGACTGGTCGCTTATGACCGGTCGCCTGGAATGTAAAGATGTAATATAAGAAATGACCGGTCGTTTATGACCGGTCACCAAATGCAGTACGAGTAGCGACCGGTCGTCTGTGACCGGTCGATAGGGGAATAAAGCAAGCACAGGTAGCGGGCGAAGGTAGGGAGGTTAGGATAAGATATTTATCAGATATTTTGTGGGTCTACCAAGATATTTATGTGCCAAGCTGGCACAATGTGATGGGCCAGAAGGCCTGTGAGAAACACTATAAATAAGGGTTCACCCCTCAATAAAAGGCACGCGAACAACACTTGAGAATTTTCACCGTTGCATTGCGTTGTTATTACGAATCTCTTTCTACCCCTGTTTTTGCGCTCCCCTTTTCGGTAACAAGGTAACTCGATAGAACCGGTAGAACTCAACGATAGACTAGAATCCCAACCATTAAATTACGTGAGAGGACTGTGTGAGGATCTAGGGATTTATACCATTTCAGCCACAGTGCTAATTTAAACCGAAATTACTACAGGTACCTTCCCTGTGAATGGCACAGATGCATCAGTCTTATTCGACTCAGGGGCATCTCACTCTTTCGTTTCCTCTTCTATTGCAAAGAAGTTGAGACTGACCCAGAGCACCTCTCTGACTTCACCGTCACGTTACCATCCAGAGAGAGAGTGCGATGCACAGGACGCTACACCGACTTACAGATTGTGATACGAGACAAGATTTTCCCCGTCGACTTGATCGAGTTCAGAGGGTTGGGTTTCGACGTCATCATCGGTATGGATTGGCTGCAGAGACATAAGGGCCGGTTGCATTGTGCCGAGCACCGACTGTTACTCAAAAGCCCGGGGGGCAAAGCTATTTCCTACCGTAGTGTGCTGAAGGAGCCCACCATCAAAATTGTATCTGCTTTGACCTTGATGAAGGAGGTGAGGAAGGGCCATACCACTTACATATGCTATGTCCACGACACGAGGCAAGAGGAGCAGATGGATTTGGATATACCAGTGGTATCCGAATTTCAGATCTGTTTCCGGAGGAGCTACTAGGCATGCCACCAGTGCGAGAGGTGGAGTTTGCCATTGATCTTGTGCCGGGAACGGGGCCTATTGCCAAGGCACCCTACCGGATGGCACCAGCCGAAATGAGAGAGTTGAAGGTTTAGTTAGAAGATCTACTGGCCAAGGGTTTTATCAGACCGAGCGTATCTCCATGGGGAGCGCCGATATTGTTTGTCAAGAAGAAAGATGGAAGCATTCGACTCTACATCGACTATCGGGAGTTAAATGCCGTATCAGTCAAGAACAAGTACCCCCTTTCATGCATCAACGACCTGTTTGATCAGCTCAGAGGTTCATCAGTGTTCTCGAAGATCGACTTGAGATCAGGCTACCATCAGATACGCATTGCAGAGAGAGATATAGAGAAGACGGCTTTCCGGACGCGTTACGGTCACTACGAGTTTACCGTGATGCCATTTGGATTGTCGAATGCACCTGCATTATTTATGGACCTCATGAACCATCTGTTCAAAGAGCAGCTCGACACATCAGTTGTGGTATTCATCGATGACATCCTAGACTACTATAAGACTAAGGAGGACCACGAGGCACACCTCAGATGAGTTCTACAGATTATGAGAGAGAACCAGCTATACGCCAAGCTCTCGAAGTGTGAGTTTTGGCTAGATAGCGTGGCATTCTTGGGGCAGTCAAGAGCTGGCCGAGACCGAAGACAGTGACTGATATCCGCAGTTTCTTGGGGTTAGCTGGTTACTACAGGCGATTTGTTAAAGACTTCTCCAAAGTAGCCAAACCTATGACGAACTTGATGAAGAAGGACGCTCAGTTTGTGTGGATACTGATTGCGAGCGTTTCTTTCAGACACTGAAGGACATTTTGACGTCAGCTCCCGTACTCACCATCCCTGAAGGGACCGACGGGTTCAAAGTGTACTGTGATGCCTTAGGTACGGGGCTAGGGTGTGTACTCATGCAGCATGGGAAGGTCGTGGCTTACGCCTCCCGACAGCTAAAGAAACATGAGGAAAACTACCCGACACATGATCTGGAGCTGGGAGCAGTTGTATTTGCTTTGAAGATATGGAGACATTACTTGTATGGTGTTATAGTGACGATATATTCTGATCACAAGAGCCTTCAGTATCTATTCACGCACAAGGATCTGAACATGAGGCAAATGCGATGGGTTGAGTTCTTGAAGGACTACGACATCGACCTCAAGTACAAGGAGGGGAAGGTGAACATTGTAGCCAATGCCCTGAGCCGGAGAGCTCACTCCTTACATGCCATGTCAACAAACAGTAGCCTAGTCGAAGAAGTACGTTGTGCTCAGGAGAGCGACCAGTACATACAGACCATCAGGCAGCAGTTAGTTGACGGCACATTCGAGGGGCAGAAATATGATTTCAGACTTAGTGATGATGGACTTATCAGATTGAACAGCAGATTGTGCATCCCAGAGTCCAGCCCAGAATTGAAAGAGAAGATACTTAGTGAAGATCATTGCTCTTCCTTGTCCATCCACCCGGGATCGTCGAAGATATATAAAGACCTGAAGTCTCGCTTTTGGTGGAGTGGTATGAAGAAGGATGTAGCAGAGTTTGTCACCCGCTGCTTGACATGTCAGAAAGTCAAGTTCGAGCACAGAAGACCAGGAGGTTCGGTGCAGCCTATGCCCATTCCGTACTGGAAGTTCGAGGATCTATCCATGGATTTTGTTGTCGGCCTTCCACCGACTAAGGGAGGTTCGAACACCATTTGGGTGATCGTCGACAGATTGACGAAAGTGGCTAAATTCATTCCTATCGACATCTGGAAAGTTCCCAAGCTAGCGGACCTTTTCCAGCGAGAGATCATCAGACACCATGGCGTGCCAAAGACGATTGTGTCAGATAGAGACCCTCGATTCCTATCACGGTTTTGGGGGAAAGTTCAGGAGGCATTGGGTACGAAGATGAAGCTAAGTACCACCTTTCACCCGCAGACTGATGGTCAGAGTGAGAGAACCATTCAGACGTTAGAGGACATGCTCCGAGCATGCGCCTTAGATTTCCAGGAGAGCTGGATAGATCAGTTACACCTGATTGAGTTTGCCTACAACAACAGCTATCACACGTCGATTCAATGCCACCATTCCAGGCGTTGTATGGCAGACCATGAAGGACACCTCTCTGCTGGGACGAGGCCAGTGAGAATACATTCCTTGGACCCGAGTACCTAGAGCAGGTGAAGGAGGATGCCTTACAGATCCGTAGAAACATGAAGGCTGCCCAGGATAGATAGAAGTCATATGCAGACATCCGACGGAGAGATCTCGATTCATAGTCGACGACCGAGTCTTCCTCAGAGTGTCACTTATGAAGGGCATCTTCCGTTTTGGACAAAAAGGCCAGTTGAGTCCGAAATATGTTGGTATGTACCGTATTACGGAGTGAATGGGCCCGTTAGCTTACATGTTAGACTTACCTGCTGAGCTCGGGAAAGTGCATGATGTATTCCACGTTTCTCAGCTGAAGAAATACATCCCTCACCCTTCGCACATGTTGCAGCCAGAGCATTTAGAGCTAGACCCGTCTCTCAGATACGAGGAGACTCCAATCCGTATTATAGATATGAAGACGCGGGAGACCAGGAACAAGACCGTCGTATGGTCAAAGTCTTGTGGTTGAACCACGAGGTCGAAGAGGCCACTTGGGAGTTGGAGGATTCGATGAGAGCCAAGTATCCAGCGCTTTTCCAGTAGCATCTGTGAATACTTGTGGGGTACGGGGGCGTAACCCTTTTTAATGGGGGTAGAGCCTCTTTGTTGTGCAATTGTGTGCATTAGTTTTGTGTGTTTGTATGCGGGGCATACATGTTTTGTTGGTTATTTGTATGCGCATTGCGCACTTGTGTATGATGTGTACATGTATGTAAGTATCCGATGAGATACTCAGTTGTGTATGTATGTATGGATTCGTTTGATGATTTATATATATGTGTGTATTCTCTTATGAATTCAGTTCATGTTGTGTTGTTAAGATACCGAACATAGTATCGTTTAGATACTGATTGAACCATAGAGATGGAATGTGGAATGTTGAATGATGTGGACACCTCGGGGAGGTTGTTAGGGCTTGTAGAACTGATAGGAAATGATGTCATACTCGAAGTAACGCCACAATTGAGGGCTATGTGCGATATTAGCACAATACAATATACGTGAATGTCACATCACATAGATGTGCATTATGGGTTATATGGGTAGTTATTATAAACTATTCGAGAAAGACGACTCGGGAAGAAGTATCTTTTAAGGGGGGTAGACTGAAATACCCCTAATTAATTAAACATTTTTAAACATATAATTAATTAAATTAAGGCCTAAACATGCCTTAAAAATAAATTAAACACAATAATGTTTGATAGAAAGCAAGAATTACACCCTTTGACCTTTTAGGGTAAAAATATACCCAAATGAGCTCCTTAGGACCTAATTATGTCCTAAGCATTATAACTCATAAATGAACACAATAAAACCGTTTCTAAGGGAAACCAAGCTCAGAAACTCATTAGAACACAAAATATGCTCTAAGCTTCCTTAAAGCACATTTTTGTGAGATTGTCTCCAAAATGAGTTTTGTTTGATTTTAGGGCCTTTAATACCCTTAAATATAATAATGTGACATAATTTACCACTTTATAATGCCTAATTAAAAGTGTTTCAAAAAAATCAGAAATATGTGCATTGGTTTGTGAATAGTAACCAAATAGTGCAAAATAACACTTAAATCTCTTAATCTAGTCAATGGTCAATATTTCCCCCTTGACCTTCACCATTATTTCTGCCAATTTAAGGCTCTTTCCCAAGCTTGTAGCCGGCCTCACTAGCAATTAAATGTGACTCATCAAGTCTACTTTATTAAAGTAATGATAATCCTCTCTTATGAAATTAAGTAAACAAGACTTATCCATCCACCTTGCCTGATCATTTCCACCAGCTTAGGGGTTGCTTCAGCCTTAGGAAACCTCCTAAAATATCTAATGAGAGTTATCTTGACCATTGACCAATCTTATGACTCATTCCCTTATTAGCTGGTATTCTTTTCTTCCTTCATTCACCTTTCTTCTTCAGCCGTAAGCAACCCAAACTCTCCCTTTTGCTGTCTCCATAACCGTGAGCTACCACCCAACTTCCATAGCCAAGATCTCATGCACTAGGTAAGCTTCTATGACAAGTATATGCTCATTCTTTTCCTCTCTTCTTCCTCTCTTCATTGAACTCACTCAACACCATTTTCATCCAGCAACCAAGTCTGAGTTGGGGGTTAAAGAAGAGGAGTTTTCGGCTGGAACTAAGGGAAGAAAGGGAATCAAGATTGTAACACCCCTACTATTAATACAATCATTAGCGTCCAATCTCCTTACTCATCAGATACTCGCAGCGGATATATACTTACATACAATGGGTGATACAATGCCGTTAGTCACCCACGTGACTAACAAGGCTACAGCTTCTACATACAGCATCGGTCTGATGGACCGGAATCCCGAGTACTACAAAGCTACAATACATTCTCCACTTACCAATTACTACTACAATCTGCATTCAATACAATACTCCAAGTACCATACAATATAATCTACATACCGAGTTTACTAGGTTCCTTATACAAGTATAATACCTCTTCAAGTTCCTACATACTCACTAAGAGACTACTTACTACCCATTCCTCGCTACTACATTACTTTCTAATACAAGGGGTGTGCTAGTTAATACACCTCTACATTCTGCTACTACTATCCAATGTAGTCGCCGGTCTCGTGCCTTGACCACATTCGCTTCGGGTACCTGCACACTAAAAAATGTCCCCCGAAGGGGTCAGCTTTCGCCGAGCATGATAACCGCATACCCCGCGTACTAGTGAGGGTACGCCGACCACTTGGTCGAATACATGCGGTTTTTTTCACATACATGCATACATGCTCTACAGATACACATACTTACTCGAATACATACATACACTTCATTCATACAAGGAATACATATAACCCAAATACATACTTACCTTCTGAATCCATATACCAATACTATACATACATACAATTTACAATACGTTAGCTTCATTGGTCCACCCGGGTTAATCGGGTGGAGATTACTCTTTTACTCATTACTTCATACATACGCATACACTACTCATTCTCATACTCATACTACTTACTTACTCTTACTCTTACTCAAGTTAAGTCGTCGGGACCTCCGGCCCTGGGGACTACTCCGTCCCACCTCCGGGATTTACTTGGTTCACTAATCCAGGATGCTACCCACTTAAGGGATTTGGGCCGTGGACCAGCTTACGAACCAGGAATCGGATCCAACCTCTTGTGTCACCTCATCCTCACGCGTGGCCGAAGCTATATCGGACTTGTACTCATTCCAATTTACTCACTTAAGTTAGGAGTTAGATAGTTAGGAATTAGCACAAGTCAACATTCAAGCCACAATTACACACTAATTCATACTCATACAAATACAATCAACATACAGTACACTACAAATACAATACACATCATCATCATCCATATATTTCATGAATTATACAAACTATTGTTCAAGACAAATATCAAGAACAATGTAAACAAGCACAAGTAAGTGCAATATAATCCGATTCGTGCATTTATCTTATTAGGTGGTCAAATAAGCACACAAATCGGGGTAACCAGATTAGGATACAGGGCATGAAGAAATCATACCTTTCACCGTTGTACATGTATCCCAACGTTCCTCCGGTGTTCACAAAACAATTCCTATTATATACATGCAATTGAATGATTAAATCTAACTATCATTATCTTAACTCAATTGCTCTTAGTATGTTTACTAATTCATACTTACTTTGTCCTTATGCTTCCTACACTTACACATTACGTACTTATTTTCATTACCTTAAGTTTTACTTTCTTACTTAACTTAGGTTTACTTTCTTACGTGTACATGTATATGTGGATATAGATACATATAATATATACATACACATATATATATATATATATATCATCACTATTAATTTTTTTTTTTTTTTTTTTTTGTCAGGACCGGACTTGCGACCGACCTTGCAAGTCCGGTCCATTCCAGTAGCTACCAGTACCGAAAATTTCTGGCCCGACCGAACTTGCAAGTCCGGTCGCAAGTCGGTTCGGTCGATTCCAGTAGCTATCCTCGGGAAATTTTTCTGGACCGACCGAACTTGCATGTCCGGTCGCAAGTCCGGTCGATTCCAGTAGCTTACACGATGGAAATTTTTCTGGCCGACCGAACTTGCATGTCCGGTCGCAAGTCCGGTCGATTCCAGTAGGTTACAGACGGGGAAAATTTCTGGTCCGACCGAACTTGCAAGTCCGGTCGCAAGTCCGGTCGATTCCAGTAGGTTACAGACGGGGAAAATTTCTGGTCCGACCGAACTTGCAAGTCCGGTCGCAAGTCCGGTCGATTCCAGTAGCTCACCCGTCTTTGTAAATCTGGGCTCGACCGAACTTGCAAGTCCGGTCGCAAGTTCGGTCCGGCCCAGTATTTGCATTTTAATTTCTGTTTTCAGTTCTCTCTTTTACCCACTACTTCCCCATTGTTCCTACACTTAATCCCACATGTTATTGCACTAATTAAACCTCCTAATACTCCTTAGTTCATTCACCAAATCCATTACTAAATCCATCAAACAACTTACACAATTCCTTACTTCCTTTCAACACTTGCAATAGTTTCTCCAAGTAGTTTTTGCTACAGATTTTGGGTTCTTATTTCCTCCATGCATAGTTCCCTCTCCTAATGCCATCTTACCATTCCAATTCATTTCCAAGCAACTACAATATCTATACCCAAGTCCAACTCTCCATTTCACCAAATCTTGTACACTCATTCCTCCTAGTTTCCACAATGCACTTAAATACTTTTCGCTACAGATTTTGTCATTTACACTCCTCTTCTATATCTCCCTCTTCTATCGACATTTCTAACATTCCTAATGCATTTAGAATACATTACCCATCTCTCTCAACTTACCCTCTATTTTCCTTAATCAAAATCTGTTACACATACACACCTTAATCACCTAGTTTCTAGTTTACTAAGTGTTATATCCTAGGCAAATTTTGCCATCGTCTCCCCTATATTTTATACACTCTCACCACATATGCTTGTTCACAATTCAATACTCATTTCACCTGTTTCACACAACAACAATATACAAGCTCCCATACACAATTTCAATACTAAACACTACTAAAAATTCCTGCACTCAACAACTCAATCCCAATCTGTTTTCAATAAGTTTCTCACATCTTTTAAAACTTCCAAAATACTTATATCCTCCTACACATTACACTACTACTACATTACCATTCCATTACTCATTTCAAACTTCCAAAAACTGTTACATACATATATACCAAGTTACACAAAAGAGCATTCTTACCTTGTTTTTCTTCTAGATTTTCCTTTCTCTTCTTCCTTCTTCTTTCTCTACCGATTTTGAATTCTCAATCCACTAGCACTACAACCATTCATATACACCATTCAATACTAAGGACTAACCCTAACCATTAATCAAGTTTCAATCTAGGTTTTAGGGTTTAGAAAATTTATTACCTTCCAAGAGTTTATGAAATACTTGGAGTAGCTCAAGAATGATTTTCCCACCTTTCAAAATGCCAAAACCGGCTGGGCACAAGAGGAGCAAGCAAGGGTTTAGTTCACATTTTCGTTTTGCCATTTAGGCTAGAAAAAGATGGAGCTTTTGAAGATATTTTTACCTTAATAGAACAAGGAGAGGGCCTTCTAATGGTGGTGTTGAAGCTCCAAATGCTCCATACCCATGGAGATGAAAGTTGTTGTTTTTGATTTTTGAAAAGATAGAAAGGTAGCTCTTGAGGAGAGGATTCCAATGGTACAATTTTTATAATTTTTGGAAGGGTCTAGAGGGAGTTACAAAGGAGAGAAGGTGGTGTTTTTGTGGGTTTCTCTTCTTTCACCATGGAAATCGCATGGGTTGAGGAAGAAGAAGAAAAGAGGGTGAGGGTGAGTGGCATTACGTGAGTGAGGAGAATGAATTGGAGGAGAGAGAGTAAAAAGGTGAGTGGGGTTATTTTTATGATTTTTGTCTTTTGTTAATAGTGAGTGAGTGTGTGAGAGAGTGTGAGAGGGGGGGGGGGAATAAAGCCCATCGGCTGCACCCCACACACACATTAAATTTTCCTTTTTATTTTAAAAGTGGACACATAAGTTTGTGTTAATTATGTTTCTACCCCACAACTTCCCGTTTTTGACAGTTTTTACTAATTCCTCGTTTTCTCGTTTTTATTGGTCCTACAGCTTCACTAATATGTATTAATGAATATTTAGTTGACCAAAATTGTTACGAGCCTATTTGACCCGCTTAAAGACACGTTTTCCCGGTTACCTCGAAAAACGCGCTTTAAGGTTCGTTAGTGATTTTAATCCATTTTAAGGATCCGTTTTCTTCGGGATTTGTTCCCTCTTATTTATTTAGACTTAATTAAGCCTTTAGAATCCTTATAATACGCTAACCGAGGTCTCATACCTCCTATGGTTATTTAACGCTTATTTAGCGTTTTTCGCTTTTTAAGCATTTCTTCATTTCTTTTGGATTTATTTTTCCTTACCAATATTATTTAAGCATTATTAGGCTCTTAATTACATATTAGGATAATTTAATTGCCATATTTAAGGTCGGGGTATTTCAATCTACCCCCCTTAAGAACTTTGTCCTCAAAGTTGTTCGAGGTTATGGGTTTACACTGCTTACTCATTCTTACGTGTCTAATACCGCGGTCATACATGCTTCTCCTTACTAATTCCTAAATCCATTACTCAAGGTTTCTCCTTTCCCTGTCATACCTATGTACAATACTTACTCCCATCCATATTACTATCAACCGTCCGGTTCCTCATTACAACCCTTATACATACATACAATGCAAAGCTATCCCCAAAGCAATGCAATACACATACAATCCCGCAGGCATTCAGGTCATCTCGACACGGGACTCCTCTATGTCCCGCTGCCCTTGGAATAATACCACATGCTACCTTACTATCTTCTCCGGTACCTATTTCTAGTAGATCCTCATTCTCCATACTAAAGGGAATTCTCTCACTACTACCAATTATAATTTTTCTAAAACATACGACTCCAAATTCCAATTTATATTCATTACTTCTATCCTAAGTGATTCTTGTGACCACTTAAGGGGAGCTTCAAGAATCATTCGACCCTGATGTGATCAGCATCAGTGTTGAACTATCTTTCCACCCCAATTTGTGTTCGGTTTCCCTTGATCTGATCAGGATCAAGTTCGACTTCCCACATCAGTTTCAAACAAGCAAATAATTCAATTATTTTCATGTTTTATCTTTTTACTCTTCCTAGTCATTCATACATCTCCAAAGGATGGAATCAGTCCATCAATCATCCTCACTCTACTTCCCAAATGCTTTACTCCATGGTTCAGTCCTAATGCTCATTTCATCAACCTTCATCCATTACTCACCATCATCTCCTATATTCTAACTACGGAATACTACACTTATAAGATTTAGTTGGTTTCAATTGTTTTCACATATTTTACTTACGATCCCACTACTCATAAACTTCATTCATCTACTATCCTCATTCATTTCGTACTACTTCTTCAATGGTTACAATACTTGTGGAGCTCCGTCCACTACTCATTACTTTTCTTTACCAATACTCTTACACTGGTGTTACAATGGGTACATTCACCCTATGGTATTTGCATGTCTAATGCTTAGTTACCACAATTCAATATGAATGAATACGTATGTTTATATAACGTAGGTACCACTCATCGAATAATTTCTCATTTGTGCTATGCACATTATAGTTTTATGTGTTTTATTTATAAAACTTGCATTAAGCGGTTTTCGCTCTACCCCCCTTAAAAGGGATTACGCCCACGTAATCTACCATATGTTATTATTATTAAACATTGGTTTAATCAATTTGGGCAAACTGAAGCGTTTAGCTTCACTACGGTATACTATAGAATATGCTCCGGTCAAAGGGTCTTAACCATACCAACGGTTTAGTCTTTGCACCAAGGATTCCTATATGAGTTTATTTAACTCATAATTAATTTGGTTCCAGCCTATTAGGCTTCAAGGCATTAATAGCCATTCTATTATACTTACTAGGTATCTTGTCTCCTAGCTAGGGCCCACTAGCTTCTGCTGCGCGACCCTGATAACTCGGGTTACTTACCCTTCGTGTTATCCTTAATGTGCTATACATCACCTTTTTATCCGTCATTATAGGAATAAGGTTTACTAAACAATCGCGGTATTCTTTTACCGTGTTTGAACTATAATTAGTTTTAGATTGTAACCAGCTCTCTGGTAGTCTACTGCACATGCTATTCGTGCTTCCACGATTTTTCATTAAGTTCCTCCGACTTATTGTCGGGCGAGGTTAAGTCACTACTTAGTTGTAGTGCTTCCTCTGGTGTCCTAGCTTCTGAATTCTACACCAGTTTTCTGGTTCAGTACAAGTGTCTTTACTTGTATGACCTTGCATTCTATGCGTCGGTCCTAGTGACTTTCTTAAGTCTCTTTCACTCCTCATTCCATTGGAATTCACACTTTGTGATTGTTAGTGTATTGTACACTCTTCGTGCTTCTTTGGCCTTAGGCCACGGTTTGTTGCTAAGCTTGCTGGCTAGTGCCATGTTTGTTGGTGAAAAGAAGGTTTACTACGGTTTACATTCTCCATATCCCTAGCCATCCATTAGATCATTAGCTGCACAAGTGCAATACCAAAACACTCAGTCATACAGAGTGCAGAGGCGTAAACGCTTGACAGTAAGTCACTTATGTGATGGGAAAGAATATTTCTGCCTGTTATTTCGTACTTATACTCCGTGTCATTATCTGTTACTTCCTCATATTGGTCGCTTGTTGCACCGTATTCTTACTCATTATACAACATTGTTTTTACTGTTTCCGTTACTGTGATAGTTTCTCTTTACTCATTGCCATTGTCATTGGCACCATTCCCTTATGGTATGAATACCCTGGGGTTTCCCATGTTCGTGTGTATGACGGTTGTTGTAGCATACCGCACTACTATATCTTCCCATAGTGGGGATGTTTTATTTCAGTTTAGGTTTCATGTGTAGGTTGGCTTACCTCACATCATTTTCATCATTTATGATACAATTCACCAATATCTTGGTTGACCAAGGATGAATAACTCATCGGGTTAAGCTCTCTTGAGCGTTAATCATTCATGGTGTTCAATGTGTTCCATTATGTTTTGAATTATTGCTTTCGGTGCTGAGCATTGGTTTAGGCTCTGGCTGTGTAGTTCTTGTATGTATTTTACCAGGACATCCCGAAACTTCAAGGGTTTCCTGGTCCCGTTCTCATTGGTAAATGAAGTTGTTCTGTTGAGGGTTGTTGCCACTCATAGGTCTCACACAAGGTTACTATGTTAGTACCTGCTTATGTACTGCATATGGAGTATACTTACTCCCTTAAGTCGTAATGGTTTGGAAATCTCATTTCCTGATTCCATCGCCTCTTGGCAATATCTATATGCGTAGGCTACTGTTGTATAATGGAAACCTTTCTAAGGATTCACATCTTCACCACCTTGGTGGTCTTCGGTTAACGAGGGGTACTTTCCCTTGGGTTCTCGTAGTGTCCAAGTGTGGACTAGGCCATGTTGGCATTATCATGATTCTTATGCCTCTGTGTATTGCTACAGAAGGCATGAGGGTATTTAACTCCGTCAACTGTATACTAGACTGGTGCTCTAGTGACAGTGACACTGAGGTGGCCATTACTCAAGCCACTCAGGATGTTGGGTTTATGATCCAGTTGTTGATTTCTTGTCGTATGAGGCAATATCTCTTGTAGTCTTGTTAAAATTGGTGTGGTTTTGCAACCGTTTAAGTTACATACGTATGGTTTATGGTTTTAGCCGTATTGCTGCAAGCTATGCTCTTTGCAAGCTCTTATACATGTTTCCACTCCATATACCGTCATAGGTTGGAGGTATTATTGGGCTCCATGGTAAGTCGTGGCATCACGCTTCCGTTCATAGGAGACCCTTTTAGCAATCAGGTGTTAATAGTGCCTCTCAGTATTTTAGGGCATTTCCTGTAAGTGAAATCCCTTCGGTGTCCTAACCGAGTGTTCGTTTTAGCTCCCGTGCTCATGTCATTACGGTTGTTCGACTGTTTTAACGCAGACACCCTTCAAGGATCGCTCCTGGGTGTTGGCTGTGCCGTTACATCCGGCTAATGTTTATAACGTGTGTCGTCCTCTATACCGTCTTATGGTATTGTACTGAGTCGTCCCCTTTTGGGTTTAACGTCTCCCGTTCTTGGGTAGACTGTTTACACTTGCTCCTAGTGCTTAGGACTAGGTTTGATATCCCCTTCAATGATGGAGTGTACTTGTGGTAATCTTGGGGTTGCTCTTGGGAGTTCTGTCCCGTTTGTTGAGCATTGTGGTTTCACATTAGGCATTCGCCTTCATGTGTTTAGGCTGGGCATTCTCCAGCTGTCAGGTATTTTTGATTTGAGACATATCCAATGTCTTACTACTAGCCGCGTTCTTTGCACTTCCTAGTTCTTACTCCTTATCTTCAGATGGATCTCTGAGTTCCTTTATGCTTGTCTGAGGTGTCCAGTTGTTCTGGTTTGAACTCACTGATGGTCCGTAGAACGGAGCTGACTACTTCCCGTGTGTCGTACACTACATGTACATACGTGGGGTACCATGTTGATACGTTGCCACTTACCCAACTATATGTCGGGCCCGCAAGCTCCTTCGGAGTGCGGTTGTCCCACATCCCGTAACGGGTACACTCGTAGCGTTCGTCACACGCCTAGGTGAAGTATTCTTGCAACTCCTCTTGTATCATCTATGATACTCACCATAATCATGTTGGTTGGTTTTAAAATCCAAGGTTTTTAAAAGAGGTTTGAGGTTTTGAAAAGAAAATTTTGGGTTTTAAAACAGTGGTTCGGTGTTAAAAGAATCTCTCATGGCATAGCCATGTTTGAGGTCTTGACCAAGTCTAGCCTCTCGCTGACTGGTATGTTCTAAATACAGTGGTCGGGCCGTTAGGCCTTTCCAAGGTTCCATTCCTTCAGTTTTAGGATGTTTGATCCTGTGGTTGTTTCGTTACTGTCACCGTACATTACTATGTACTTGTGACGTGTTAGTGTTCCTTACATATCTCTGTCTTTACTGCACTTGCCGTGGCAAGTGCGTGGTACTGGTGGTTTTTGGGTAATCTTACCAATCTTGGTATGGTTTCCATTGTGTTTGTTAGTCTTGTTGGCGCTTCCCTCGATCTTATTGATCTATAGATATACTCGCTCCTTTAGGTAGCTTCTTGATGTCTACATGGTTGTCGTAGATCGGGTACTCCACTCTTGGAGGTTCCCATTCTATTTGGTTTAGTGTCGTCTCCTTGTGGCTCGTTCCCACACATTTGTGGTGGTTACTGAGCCTACCTTGTTTAGGCACTACTCTTGTAGTCCTATTGGATTATATCCCGTGATGTTCTTGTAGCTTGTAAGCTATGCTGGCCAGGTATTGTAACCTCATTGGCGTTGTGGTTTTGGAGTTAACCGTTCCTGACTATGTCCTTAGTCAGCTGGCATGCCGTTGGTGGTATTATTCAAGTATCACTATCCCGTAGACTCGTGTCTCGGGTTCCATTACTGCTCCCTTTTTCATTCCGTTGCACGGTTAGTGCTTCTGTCCTGCTGTTGGTTGACTAGCTAGGTTTCGCGACTGCTAAGCACGTCGCCCCATGCTGTTGTAAGTTGTAGCCTCCTCGTGGTTGGAGTGTTCATCCTACCGCTATCAAGTGCGGGTATTGCTGTTCAACCGGGATCCATCTCCGGGCTTCCAATCCCTGGAATTTACTATATGTCGGTTCTTGTTTACAGTGTGATTGCTTCACAACTGCCAGATCGGGTTTCCCCGAGTATGAGAGGACTTTCCTTCTCTCTCGTCCTTTCCCAAGTTATACAATGGGGTTCGCGGCGGGCGGGACTGGTATTGTAGGTATCCGGTACTCACCGGTTCCTAACTAGCACATCTCTAATGCTAACACTCAGCCCTTAGCCCTAAGCTTCTAATTCCTAACTCGGTATTCCTAACTCGGTATTTCCAGTCATCAGAGCGATACTTCGCTCTGATACCACTTTTTGTAACACCCCTACTATTAATACAATCATTAACGTCCAATCTCCTTACTCATCAGATACTCGCAGCGGATATATACTTACATACAATGGGTGATACAATGCCGTTAGTCACCCACGTGACTAACAAGGCTACTGATTCTACATACAGCATCGGTCTGATGGACCGGAATCCCGAGCACTACAAATCTACAATACATTCTCCACTTACCAATTACTACTACAATCTGCATTCAATACAATACTCCAAGTACCATACAATATAATCTACATACCGAGTTTACTAGGTCCTTATACAAGTATAATACCTCTTCCAAGTTCCTACATACTCACTAAGAGACTACTTACTACCCATTCCTCGCTACTACCTTACTTTCTAATACAAGGGGTGTGCTAGTTAATACACCTCTACATTCTGCTACTACTATCCAATGTAGTCGCCGGTCTCGTGCCTTGACCACATTCGCTTCGGGTACCTGCACACTAAAAAATGTCCCCCGAAGGGGTCAGCTTTCGCCGAGCATGATAACCGCATACCCCGCGTACTAGTGAGGGTACGCCGACCACTTGGTCGAATACATGCGGTTCATTTTCACATACATACATGCATACATGCTTTCTACAATACTAATACTTACGCAAGATACATACATACACTTCATACATGGTAAACCATATAGCCCAACATACATACTTACCTTTCTGAATTCCATGATACACAATACTATATACATACATACGCAATTCATACACAATCCAATAACTTGTTAGCTCATATTGGTCCACCCGGGGGTTAATCGGGTGGAGATTACTCTTTTACTCATTTACTCCATGCATACACATACTTACTCATTCTCATACTCATACTTACTTACTTACTCTTACTCTTACTCAAGTTAAGTCGTCGGGACCTCCGGCCCTGGGGACTACTCCGTCCCACCTCCGGGATTTACTTGGTTCACTAATCCAGGATGCTACCCACTTAAGGGATTTGGGCCGTGGACCAGCTTACGAACCAGGAATCGGATCCAACCTCTTGTGTCACCTCATCCTCACGCGTGGCCGAAGCTATATCGGACTTGTACTCATTCCAATTTACTCACTTAAGTTAGGAGTTAGATAGTTAGGAATTAGCACAAGTCAACATTCAAGCCACAATTACAATACAAGTTCATATACTTCCATACAATACAATACATACAAGTACACTACAAATACATTACACCATCATCATCATCCTTATTTCATGAATTATACAAACTATTGTTCAAGAAAATATCAAGAACAATGTAACAAGCACAAGTAAGTGCAATATAATCCGGTTCGTGCATTTATCTTATTAGGTGGTCAAATAAGCACACAAATCGGGGTAACCAGATTAGGATACAGGGCATGAAGAAATCATACCTTTCACCGTTGTACATTATCCCAACGTTCCTCCGGTGTTCACAAAACAATTCCTATATATACATGCAATTGAATGATTAAATCTAACTATCATTATCTTAACTCAATTGCTCTTAGTATGTTTACTAATTCATACTTACTTTGTCCTTATGCTTCCTACACTTACACATTACGTACTTATTTTCATTACCTTAAGTTTTACTTTCTTACTTAACTTAGGTTTACTTCTCACGTGTACATGTTATGTGGATATACATACATATACGTATATACATATATATATATATATATATATATATCATCACTATTAATTTTTTTTTTTTTTTTGTCAGGACCGGACTTGCGACCGACCTTGCAAGTCCGGTCCATTCCAGTAGCTACCAGTACCGAAAATTTCTGGCCCGACCGAACTTGCAAGTCCGGTCGCAAGTTCGGTCGATTCCAGTAGCTATCCTCGGGAAATTTTTCTGGACCGACCGAACTTGCATGTCCGGTCGCAAGTCCGGTCGATTCCAGTAGCTTACACGATGGAAATTTTTCTGGCCGACCGAACTTGCATGTCCGGTCGCAAGTCCGGTCGATTCCAGTAGGTTACAGACGGGGAAAATTTCTGGTCCGACCGAACTTGCAAGTCCGGTCGCAAGTCCGGTCGATTCCAGTAGGTTACAGACGGGGAAAATTTCTGGTCCGACCGAACTTGCAAGTCCGTCGCAAGTCCGGTCGATTCCAGTAGCTCACCCGTCTTTGTAAATCTGGGCTCGACCGAACTTGCAAGTCCGGTCGCAAGTTCGGTCCGGCCCAGTATTTGCATTTTAATTTCTGTTTTCAGTTCTCTCTTTTACCCCTACTTCCCCATTGTTCCTACACTTAATCCCACATGTTATTGCACTAATTAAACCTTCCTAATACTCCTTAGTTCATTCACCAAATCCATTACTAAATCCATCAAACAACTTACACAATTCCTTACTTCCTTTCAACACTTGCAATAGTTTCTCCAAGTAGTTTTTGCTACAGATTTTGGGTTCTTATTTCCTCCATGCATAGTTCCCTCTCCTAATGCCATCTTACCATTCCAATTCATTTCCAAGCAACTACAATATCTATACCCAAGTCCAACTCTCCATTTCACCAAATCTTGTACACTCATTCCTCCTAGTTTCCACAATGCACTTAAATACTTTTCGCTACAGATTTTGTCATTTACACTCCTCTTCTATATCTCCCTCTTCTATCGACATTTCTAACATTCCTAATGCATTTAGAATACATTACCCATCTCTCTCAACTTACCCTCTATTTTCCTTAATCAAAATCTGTTACACATACACACCTTAATCACCTAGTTTCTAGTTTACTAAGTGTTATAATCCTAGGCAAATTTTGCCATCGTCTCCCCTATATTTTATACACTCTCACCACATATGCTTGTTCACAATTCAATACTCATTTCACCTGTTTCACACAACAACAATATACAAGCTCCCATACACAATTTCAATACTAAAACACTACTAAAAATTCCTGCACTCAACAACTCAATCCCAATCTGTTTTCAATAAGTTTCTCACATCTTTTAAAACTTCCAAAATACTTATATCCTCCTACACATTACACTACTACTACATTACCATTCCATTACTCATTTCAAACTTCCAAAAACTGTTACATACATATATACCAAGTTACACAAAAGAGCATTCTTACCTTGTTTTTTCTAGATTTTCCTTTCTCTTCTTCCTTCTTTCTCTCACCGATTTTGAATTCTCAATCCACTAGCACTACAACCATTCATATACACCATTCAATACTAAGGACTAACCCTAACCATTAATCAAGTTTCAATCTAGGTTTTAGGGTTTAGAAAATTTATTACCTTCCAGAGTTTATGAAATACTTGGAGTAGCTCAAGAATGATTTTCCCACCTTTCAAAATGCCAAAACCGGCTGGGCACAAGAGGAGCAAGCAAGGGTTTAGTTCACATTTTCGTTTTGCCATTTAGGCTAGAAAAAGATGGAGCTTTTGAAGATATTTTTACCTTAATAGAACAAGGAGAAGGAGGGCCTTCTAATGGTGGTGTTGAAGCTCCAAATGCTCCATACCCATGGAGATGAAAGTTGTTGTTTTTGATTTTTGAAAAGATAGAAAGGTAGCTCTTGAGGAGAGGATTCCAATGGTACAATTTTTATAATTTTTGGAAGGGTCTAGAGGGAGTTACAAAGGAGAGAAGGTGGTGTTTTTGTGGGTTTCTCTTCTTTCACCATGGAAATCGCATGGGTTGAGGAAGAAGAAGAAAAGAGAGGGTGAGGGTGAGTGGCATTACGTGAGTGAGGAGAATGAATTGGAGGAGAGAGAGTAAAAAGTGAGTGGGGTTTTTTATGATTTTTGTCTTTTGTTAATAGTGAGTGAGTGTGTGAGAGAGTGTGAGAGGGGGGGGGGGGAATAAAGCCCATCGGCTGCACCCCACACACACACATTAAATTTTCCTTTTTATTTTAAAAGTGGACACATAAGTTTGTGTTAATTATGTTTCTACCCCACAACTTCCCGTTTTTGACAGTTTTTACTAATTCCTCGTTTCTCGTTTTTATTGGTCCTACAGCTTCACTAATATGTATTAATGAATATTTAGTTGACCAAAATTGTTACGAGCCTATTTGACCCGCTTAAAGACATGTTTTCCCGGTTACCTCGAAAAACGCGCTTTAAGGTTCGTTAGTGATTTTAATCCATTTTAAGGATCCGTTTTCTTCGGGATTTGTCCCCTCTTATTTATTTAGACTTAATTAAGCCTTTAGAATCCTTATAATACGCTAACCGAGGTCTCATACCTCCTATGGTTATTTAACGCTTATTTAGCGTTTTTCGCTTTTTAAGCATTTCTTCATTTCTTTTGGATTTATTTTTCCTTACCAATATTATTTAAGCATTATTAGGCTCTTAATTACATATTAGGATAATTTAATTGCCATATTTAAGGTCGGGGTATTTCAATCTACCCCCCTTAAGAACTTTGTCCTCAAAGTTGTTCGAGGTTATGGGTTTACACTGCTTACTCATTCTTACGTGTCTAATACCGCGGTCATACATGCTTCTTCCTTACTAATTCCTAAATCCATTACTCAAGGTTTCTCCTTTCCCTGTCATACCTATGTACAATACTTACTCCCATCCATATTACTATCAACCGTCCGGTTCCTCATTACAACCCTTATACATACATACAATGCAAAGCTATTCCCAAAGCAATGCAATACACAATACAATTCCGCAGGCATTCAGGTCATCTCGACACGGGACTCCTCTATGTCCCGCTGCCCTTGGAATAATACCACATGCTACCTTACTATCTTCTCCGGTACCTATTTCTAGTAGATCCTCATTCTCCATACTAAAGGGAATTCTCTCACTACTACCAATTATAATTTTTCTAAAACATACGACTCCAAATTCCAATTTATATTCATTACTTCTATCCTAAGTGATTCTTGTGACCACTTAAGGGGAGCTTCAAGAATCATTCGACCCTGATGTGATCAGCATCAGTGTTGAACTATCTTTCCACCCCAATTTGTGTTCGGTTTCCCTTGATCTGATCAGGATCAAGTTCGACTTCCCACATCAGTTTCAAACAAGCAAAAATTCAATTATTTTCATGTTTATCTTTTTACTCTTCCTAGTCATTCATACATCTTCCAAAGGATGGAATCAGTCCATCAATCATCCTCACTCTACTTCCCAAATGCTTTACTCCATGGTTCAGTCCTAATGCTCATTTCATCAACCTTCATCCATTACTCACCATCATCTCCTATATTCTAACTACGGAATACTACACTTATAGATTTAGTTGGTTTCAATTGTTTTCACATTTTACTTACGATCCCACTACTCATAAACTTCATTCATCTACTATCCTCATTCATTTCGTACTACTTCTTCAATGGTTACAATACTTGTGGAGCTCCGTCCACTACTCATTACTTTCTTTACCAATACTCTTACACTGGTGTTACAAGATGGGTACATTCACCCTATGGTATTTGCATGTCTAATGCTTAGTTACCACAATTCAATATGAATGAATACGTATGTTTATATAACGTAGGTACCACTCATCGAATAATTTCTCATTTGTGCTATGCACATTATAGTTTTATGTGTTTTATTTATAAAACTTGCATTAAGCGGTTTTCGCTCTACCCCCTTTAAAGGGATTACGCCCACGTAATCTACCATATGTTATTATTATTAAACATTGGTTTAATCAATTTGGGCAAACTGAAGCGTTTAGCTTCACTACGGTATACTATAGAATATGCTCCGGTCAAAGGGTCTTAACCATACCAACGGTTTAGTCTTTGCACAAGGATTCCTATATGAGTTTATTTAACTCATAATTAATTTGGTTCCAGCCTATTAGGCTTCAAGGCATTAATAGCCATTCTATTATACTTACTAGGTATCTTGTCTCCTAGCTAGGGCCCACTAGCTTCTGCTGCGCGACCCTGATAACTCGGGTTACTTACCCTCGTGTTATCCTTAATGTGCTATACATCACCTTTTTATCCGTCATTATAGGAATAAGGTTTACTAAACAATCGCGTATTCTTTTACCGTGTTTGAACTATAATTAGTTTTAGATTGTAACCAGCTCTCTGGTAGTCTACTGCACATGCTATTCGTGCTTCCACGATTTTTCATTAAGTTCCTCCGTCTTATTGTCGGGCGAGGTTAAGTCACTACTTAGTTGTAGTGCTTCCTCTGGTGTCAATAGTTCTGAATCATACCAGTTCTTCTGGTTCAGTACAAGTGTCTTTACTTGTATGACCTTGCCTTAATATGCGTCGGTCCTAATGACTTTCTTAAGTCTCCTTTCACCTTTATTCCAGTGGAATTCACATCTTATGATTGTTAGTGTGTTTACACTCTTCGTGCTTCTTTGGCCTTAGGCCACACGGTTTGTTGCCAAGCTTCCTTAGCTGGCTCATGTCATGTTTGTTGGTGAAAAGGAGGATTTACTACGGTTTACATTCTCCATATCCCTAGCCATCCCATTAGATCATTAGCTGCACAAGTGCAATACCAAAACACTCAGTCATACAGAGTGCAGAGGCGTAAACGCTTGACAGTAAGTCACTTATGTGATGGGAAAGAATATTTTGCCTGTTATTTCGTACTTATACTCCGTGTCATTATCTGTTACTTCCTCATATTGGTCGCTTGTTGCACACCGTATTCTTACTCATTATACAACATTGTTTTTACTGTTTCCGTTACTGTGATAGTTTCTCTTTACTCATTGCCATTGTCATTGGCACCATTCCCTTGGTATGAATACCCTGGGGTTTCCCATGTTCGTGTGTATGACGGTTGTCGTAGCATACCGCACTACTACTATCTTCCCATAGTGGGGATGTTTTATTTCAGTCTAGGTTTCATGTGTAGGTTGGCTTGCCTCACATCATTTTCATTATTGTGATACAATTCACCAAGTATCTTGGTTGACCAAGGATGAGATAACTCATCGGGTCATAAGCTCTTGAGCGTTAATCATTCATGGTGTTCAGTGTGCGTTCACATTAACTGCTTTGTTAATTATTGCCTTTCGGTGCTGAGCATTGGTTTAGGCTCTGGCTGTGTAGTTTTGCTTGTATGTATTTTACCAGGACATCCCGTGAAACTCCAAGGGTTTCCTGGTCCCGTTCTATCATTGGTAAATGAAGTTCTGGTTGAGAGGTTGTTGCCACTCATAGGTCTCATGACAAGGTTTACCATGTGAGTATTTATGTAATGGTTCACCACATGCTTGGGTGCATGAGGAGTATACTTACTCCCTTAAGTCGTAATGGTTTGGAAATCTCATTTCCTGATTCCATCGCCTCTTGGCAATATCTATATGCGTAGGCTTTACTGTTATAATAGATGGAAACCTTTCTAAGGATTCACATCTTCACCACCTTGGTGGTCTTCGGTTAACGAGGGGTACTTCCCTTGGGTTCTCGTAGTGTCCAAGTGTGGACTAGGCCATTGTTGGCATTATCATGATTCTTATGCCTCTGTGTACAATTGCTACAGAAGGCATGAGGGGTATTTAACTCCGTCAACTGTATACTAGACTGGTGCTCTAGTGACAGTGACACTGAGGTGGCCATTACTACAAGCCACTCAGGATGTTGGGTTGGATTATGGTCCAGTTGTTGATTTCTTGTCGTATGAGGCAATATCTCTTGTAGGTCTTGTTAACAATTGGTGCCGGTTTGCAACCGTTTAAGTTTATATAACGTATCTGGTTTACGACTTCTGAGCCGTATTGCTGCAAGCTATGCTCTTTGCAAGCGGCTTATACATGTTTCCACTCCACGTATACCGTCATAGGTTGGAGGTATATATTGGGCTCCATGGTAAGTCGTGGCATCACGCTTCCGTTCATAGGAGACCCTTTATGCAATCAGGTGTTAATAGGTGCCTCTCAGTATTTTAGGGCATTTCCTGTAAAGTGAAATCCCTTCGGTGTCCTAACCGAGTGTTCGTTTTAGCTCCCGTGCTCATGTCGTTACGGTTGCTCGACTGTTATTAACGCAGACACCCTTCAAGGATCGCTCCTGGGTGTTGGTGGCTGTGCCGCTACATCCGGCTAATGTTTATAACGTGTGTCGTCCTCTATACCGTCTTATGGTATTGTAGCTGAGTCGTCCCCTTTTGGGTTGTAACGTCTCCCGTTCTTGGGTAGACTGTTTACACTTGCTCCTAGTGCTTAGGACTAGGTTTGATATCCCCTTCAATGATGGAGTGTACTTGTGGTAATCTTGGGGTTGCTCTTGGGAGTTCTGTCCGTTTGTTGAGCATTGTTAGGTTCACATTAGGCATTCGCCTTCATGTGTTTAGGCTGGGCATTCCATCCAGCTGTCAGGTAATTGCTTAGATTATTTGAGACATATCCAATGTCTATACTGTTTAGTCTGTGCCTTTTGCACTTCCTAGTTCTTACTCCTTATCTTCAGATGGGTCTTCTGAGTTCCTTTATGCTGAATTGTCTGAGGTGTCCAGTTGTTCTGGTTGAACTCACTGATGGTCCGTAGAACGGAGATGACTACTTCCCGTGTGTCGTACACTACATGTGCACATACGTGGGGTACCATGTTGATACGTTGCCACTTACCCAACAATATGTCGGGCCCGCAAGCTCCTTCGGAGTGCGGTTGTCCCACATCCCGTAACGGGTACACTCGTAGTGTTCGTCACACGCCTAGGTGAAGTATTCTGTTGCCAACTCCTCTTGTATCATTCTATGATACTCACCATAATCATGTTGGTTTGGTTTTAAAATCCAAGGTTTTTTTTTAAAGAGGTTTGAGGTTTTGAAAAGAAAATTTTTGGGTTTTAAAACAGTGGTTCGGTGTTAAAAGAAATCTCTCATGGCATAGCCATGTTTGAGGTCTTGACCAAGTCTAGCCTCTCGCTGACTGGTATGTTCTAAATACAGTGGTCGGGCCGTTAGGCCTTACAAAGGTTCCATTCTTTCAATTTCAAGATTGTGATCCCATAGTTGTTTCATTGTAGTCACGGTACATTACTATGTACCTGTGGTGTGTTAGAGTTTCTTTACGTACTTCTGTCCTTACTGCACTTGCCGTGGCAAGTGCGTGGTACTGGTGGTTTTTGGGTAATCCTATACCGATCACGGTATGGTTTCCATTAGTATTTGATAGTCCTGTCGACTCTTCCCTTGATCTCATTGACCTATAGTTGGTATACTCGATCCTTTAGGTAGCTTCTCAATGCTCTTGACGTGATTGTTGATAATCGGGATGTTTCTCCAATCCTTGGAGACTCCCATTCTATTTGGTTTAATGTCGTCCTTGTGGCTCGTTCCCACACATTTATGGTGTTTACTGAGCCTACCTTGTTTAGGCACTACTCCTGTAGTCCTATCGGATTATATCCCGTAGATGTTCTTGTAGCTGTGTAAGCTATGCTGGCCAGGTATTGTAACCTCATTGGCGTTGTGGTTTTTGGAGTTAACCGTTCCTGACTATGTCCGTAGTCGGCTGGCATGCCGTTGGTGGTATTATTCAAGTATCACTATCCCGTAGACTCGTGTCTCGGGTTCCATTACTGCTCCTTTTTCATTCCGTTGCACGGTTAGTGCTTCTGTCCTGCTGTTGGTTGACTAGCTAGGTTTCGCGACTGCTAAGCACGTCGCCCCATGCTGTTGTAAGTTGTAGCCTCCTCGTGGTTGGAGTGTTCATCTACCGCTATCAAGTGCGGGTATTGCTGTTCAACCGGGATCCATCTCCGGGCTTCCAATCCCTGGAATTTACTATATGTCGGTTCTTGTTTACAGTGTGATTGCTTCACAACTGCCAGATCGGGTTTCCCCGAGTATGAGAGGACTTTCCTTCTCTCTGGCGTCCTTTCCCAAGTTATACAATGGGGTTCGCGGCGGGCGGGACTGGTATTGTAGGTATCCGGTACTCACCGGGGATTCCTAACTAGCACATCTCTAATGCTAACACTCAGCCCTTAGCCCTAAGCTTCTAATTCCTAACTCGGTATTCCTAAGCTCGGTATTTCCAGTCATCAGAGCGATACTTCGCTCTGATACCACTTTTTGTAACACCCCTACTATTAATACAATCATTAACGTCCAATCTCCTTACTCATCAGATACGCGGATATATACTTACATACAATGGGTGATACAATGCCGTTAGTCACCCACGTGACTAACAAGGCTACTGATTCTACATACAGCATCGGTCTGATGGACCGGAATCCCGAGTACTACAAATCTACAATACATTCCACTTACCAATTACTACTACAATCTGCATTCAATACAATACTCCAAGTACCATACAATATAATCTACATACCGAGTTTACTAGGATCCTTATACAAGTCCAATACCTCTTCCAAGTTCCTACATACTCACTAAGAGACTACTTACTACCCATTCCTCGCTACTACCTTACTTTCTAAATACAAGGGGTGTGCTAGTTAATACACCTCTACATTCTGCTACTACTATCCAATGTAGTCGCCGGTCTCGTGCCTTGACCACATTCGCTTCGGGTACCTGCACACTAAAAAATGTCCCCCGAAGGGGTCAGCTTTCGCCGAGCATGATGACCGCATACCCCGCGTACTAGTGAGGGTACGCCGACCACTTGGTCGAATACATGCGGTTGATTTTCACACAACATACATGCATACATGCTCTTATACACAATACATGAATACTTACGCAAGCATACACACATACGCTTCATTACATACAAGGAATACAATATAACCATCAAATATATACTTACCTCCTTCCGAATACATATACCCAATACATACACAATTTACAATACGGGTTAGCTTCATTGGTCCACCCGGGTTAATCGGGTGGAGATTACTCTTTTACTCATTACTTCATACATACGCATACATACTCATTCTCATACTCATACATACTTACTTACTCTTACTCTTACTCAAGTTAAGTCGTCGGGACCTCCGGCCCTGGGGACTACTCCGTCCCACCTCCGGGATTTACTTGGTTCACTAATCCAGGATGCTACCCACTTAAGGGATTTGGGCCGTGGACCAGCTTACGAACCAGGAATCGGATCCAACCTCTTGTGTCACCTCATCCTCACGCGTGGCCGAAGCTATATCGGACTTGTACTCATTCCAATTTACTCACTTAAGTTAGGAGTTAGATAGTTAGGAATTAGCACAAGTCAATATTCAAGCCACATTACAAATACAATGCCCAATATACATTCATACTAAATACAATACAATACATAAGTACAATACAAGATTCATTTACACCATATCATCATCCATTCATTTCATGAATTATACAAACTATTGTTCAAGAGAAATATACCAAGAACAATATACACAAACACAAGTAAGTGCAATATAGTCCGATTCGTGCGTTTATCTTATTAGGTGATCAAGTAAGCACAAATCGGGGTAACCAGATTAGGATACAGGGCATGAAGAAATCATACCTTTCACCGTTGTACATGTATCCCAACGTTCCTCCGGTGTTCACAAAACAATTCCTATTATATACATGCAATTGAATGATTAAATCTAACTATCATTATCTTAACTCAATTGCTCTTAGTATGTTTACTAATTCATACTTACTTTGTCCTTATGCTTCCTACACTTACACATTACGTACTTATTTTCATTACCTTAAGTTTTACTTTCTTACTTAACTTAGGTTTACTTTCTTACGTGTACATGTATATGTGGATATACATACATATACATATATACATACAATATATATATATATGTATATATATCATCACTATTAAATTTTTTTTTTTTTTTTCAGGACCGGACTTGCGACCGACCTTGCAAGTCCGGTCCATTCCAGTAGCTACCAGTACCGAAAATTTCTGGCCCGACCGAACTTGCAAGTCCGGTCGCAAGTTCGGTCGATTCCAGTAGCTATCCTCGGGAAATTTTTCTGGACCGACCGAACTTGCATGTCCGGTCGCAAGTCCGGTCGATTCCAGTAGCTTACACGATGGAAATTTTTCTGGCCGACCGAACTTGCATGTCCGGTCGCAAGTCCGGTCGATTCCAGTAGGTTACAGACGGGGAAAATTTCTGGTCCGACCGAACTTGCAAGTCCGGTCGCAAGTCCGGTCGATTCCAGTAGGTTACAGACGGGGAAAATTTCTGGTCCGACCGAACTTGCAAGTCCGGTCGCAAGTCCGGTCGATTCCAGTAGCTCACCCGTCTTTGTAAATCTGGGCTCGACCGAACTTGCAAGTCCGGTCGCAAGTTCGGTCCGGCCCAGTATTTGCATTTTAATTTCTGTTTTCAGTTCTCTCTTTTACCCACTACTTCCCCATTGTTCCTACACTTAATCCCACATGTTATTGCACTAATTAAACCTCCTAATACTCCTTAGTTCATTCACCAAATCCATTACTAAATCCATCAAACAACTTACACAATTCCTTACTTCCTTTCAACACTTGCAAATAGTTTCTCCAAGTAGTTTTTGCTACAGATTTTGGGTTCTTATTTCCTCCATGCATAGTTCCCTCTCCTAATGCCATCTTACCATTCCAATTCATTTCCAAGCAACTACAATATCTATACCCAAGTCCAACTCTCCATTTCACCAAATCTTGTACACTCATTCCTCCTAGTTTCCACAATGCACTTAAATACTTTTCGCTACAGATTTTGTCATTTACACTCCTCTTCTATATCTCCCTCTTCTATCGACATTTCTAACATTCCTAATGCATTTAGAATACGTTACCCGTCTCTCTCAACTTACCCTCTATTTTCCTTAATCAAAATCTGTTACACATACACACCTTAATCACCTAGTTTCTAGTTTACTAAGTGTTATAATCCTAGGCAAATTTTGCCATCGTCTCCCCTATATTTTATACACTCTCACCACATATGCTTGTTCACAATTCAATACTCATTTCACCTGTTTCACACAACAACAATATACAAGCTCCCATACACAATTTCAATACTAAAACACTACTAAAATTCCTGCACTCAAAACTCAATCCCAATCTGTTTTCAATAAGTTTCTCACATCTTTAAAACTTCCAAAATACTTATATCCTCCTACACATTACACTACTACTACATTACCATTCCATTACTCATTTCAAACTTCCAAAAACTGTTACATACATATATACCAAGTTACACAAAAGAGCATTCTTACCTTGTTTTTCTTCTAGATTTTCCTTTCTCTTCTTCCTTCTTCTTTCTCTACCGATTTTGAATTCTCAATCCACTAGCACTACAACCATTCATATACACCATTCAATACTAAGGACTAACCCTAACCATTAATCAAGTTTCAATCTAGGTTTTAGGGTTTAGAAAATTTATTACCTTCCAAGAGTTTATGAAATACTTGGAGTAGCTCAAGAATGATTTTCCCACCTTTCAAAATGCCAAAACCGGCTGGGCACAAGAGGAGCAAGCAAGGGTTTAGTTCACATTTTCGTTTTGCCATTTAGGCTAGAAAAAGATGGAGCTTTTGAAGATATTTTTACCTTAATAGAACAAGGAGAAGGAGGGCCTTCTAATGGTGGTGTTGAAGCTCCAAATGCTCCATACCCATGGAGATGAAAGTTGTTGTTTTTGATTTTTGAAAAGATAGAAAGGTAGCTCTTGAGGAGAGGATTCCAATGGTACAATTTTTATAATTTTTGGAAGGGTCTAGAGGGAGTTACAAGGAGAGAAGGTGGTGTTTTTGTGGGTTTCTCTTCTTTCACCATGGAAATCACATGGGTTGAGGAAGAAGAAGAAAAGAGAGGGGAGGGTGAGTGGCATTACGTGAGTGAGGAGAATGAATTGGAGGAGAGAGAGTAAAAAGGTGAGTGGGGTTATTTGTATGATTTTTGTCTTTTGTTAATAGTGAGTGAGTGTGTGAGAGAGTGTGAGAGGGGGGGGGAATAAAGCCCATCGGCTGCACCCCACACACACACATTAAATTTTCCTTTTTATTTTAAAAGTGGACACATAAGTTTGTGTTAATTATGTTTCTACCCCACAACTTCCCGTTTTTGACAGTTTTTACTAATTCCTCGTTTTCTCGTTTTTATTGGTCCTACAGCTTCACTAATATGTATTAATGAATATTTAGTTGACCAAAATTGTTACGAGCCTATTTGACCCGCTTAAAGACACGTTTTCCCGGTTACCTCGAAAAACGCGCTTTAAGGTTCGTTAGTGATTTTAATCCATTTTAAGGATCCGTTTTCTTCGGGATTTGTTCCCTCTTATTTATTTAGACTTAATTAAGCCTTTAGAATCCTTATAATACGCTAACCGAGGTCTCATACCTCCTATGGTTATTTAACGCTTATTTAGCGTTTTTCGCTTTTTAAGCATTTCTTCATTTCTTTTGGATTTATTTTCCTTACCAATATTATTTAAGCATTATTAGGCTCTTAATTACATATTAGGATAATTTAATTGCCAATTTAATTGGTCGGGGTATTTCAAAGCACTTGGAACGTGTTTCGTAATATGTATGTGCCTAGAGCACTTGAACTATTTTGTAATGGATGTTGATTATGTATGTGCTTTAAGAACTTGGAACGTGTTTCATGATATGTATGTGCCTAGAGCACTTAACTATTATGTATGGATGTCCTTCGGGACTTGTGATATATATATATATATATATATGTGTGTGTGTGTGTGTGTGTGGTTGGGTTGGATTGGAAGACTGGTGGTCGAATGGAATGGATTACACTTCAGGAAAGTGTTGGAGACCTTAGAATTGATAGGTCAGATGAATTGATACCTTGAGGTTTCATTGGGTAGTCATAGGTACATATTCAATTTAGACGACTTCGGGACGAAGTCCTTTTAAGGGGGGTAGACTAAAATACCCCAAAAATGTATTACCTTAATTAATAAGGAATAAATTAAATCATAGGCAATAATTGTTAAAAATATTATTGTAAAAATATATAGTCCGAGATTGAAATACACCGTTTTTTAAAAAAAGTGATTAATTAGGCTAGTAAGTAATTTAGAAGCTTAATTATGTATAAATAATCATGAGAGAACAAATCCCGAAGAAAAACGGATCCTTAAAACGGATTAAAAACACAAACGAACCTTAAAGCCCGTTTTTCGAGGAAACCGGGAAAACGTGACTTTAAGCGTGTCAAATAGACTCGTAACATTTTGGTCAACCAAATAGTCATTAATAAACATTAGTGAGGGTCTGGAGCCAATAAAATCAATAAAACGAGAAAATAGTTAAAAACTGTCAAAAACTGGAAGTTGTGGGGTGAGAGTGCAAATAAACCAAACTAGTGTGTCCAATATTGCAAATAAAAATTTAAAACCCATAATAGGGTTGTGTGTGAGCAGATTTCAGTCCCTCTCTCACACTCTCTTAATTCCCTCCATATTTGCAAAAGACAAAAGAAATAAAAAGGCAAAAGTAACTTACTTACTTTATTACTCTCTCTCCTACTCCCTCATTTCCCTCACACTCACATACTGCACCTCTCTTCTTCCTATATATTTCTCTTCTTCCTCCTTGGGCGACAACAATGGGGATTTGAAGAAACCAACACAACTCCCTCCTTCTCTCCTCTTGTTAACTACTCAAACCTTCTTCAAAAATTACAAAAACTACACCATTGTCTTCTCCTCGTCAAGGAGAACACTACTCTCTTTTCCAAATTCGAAAACAAGCAATTTTATCTCAATGGGTGTTCTTGGTTTGGAGATCAAAGACCACCATTAGAAGCCCCTTCTTCACCTCATTGATTTAAGGTTAAAGAAATCCAAAAATACTACCCTTTCTCACTCTTATTTGCAAAATGAAGATTTCTAAGTGTTGAGTTCCTATTCTTTTGTTCCCAGCCGATTTTGGCATCTTTGGTGGAGTAGAAGTATTGCTCTTGTGCTGTTCTAAGCTTCATCTCATCACGTGCAAGGTAATATAATTTCTAAACCCTAAAATATTCCTTAAAGCTTAAAGATGATTAAGGGTTATTGTTAATTTAGAATGTATATAATGAATGGGCTGTAGCTTGTGAGAATTGAATCTCCATAACCGGTGGGGAAAGAGGAAAGGAAAGGAAAGAGGAAGAGGAAAGAAGAAGAAAAGAAAAACTAGAAGAAGAACAAGGTAAATTATGCCCACTTGTGTAGTCTTGTAAATGCTTTATGTAACAAATTTAGTAGTTTAAAGTGTGTATTGTAAAATGGTAATGAGTAGTAGTGTAATGTGTAAGAGGATCCAAATGTTTTAAAGCTTCAAAAGTTAATGAAAAACATGTTAAAACCTTAAGGAAAGAAATGGGGAATGTGCAGGAATTTTAGGAGTGTTTAATGTTTAGTATTGTGTGTTGGAGAGCCTTGTATATTAATGCTGTTAATAAACAGGTGTAATGAGTGGTGTTTTGTGAGCTAAATCATGTGGTGAGAATGTAAAAATATAGGGGAGACTATGACAAATTTCACCTAGAAACTATAGAACTTAAGAGTTTAACTAGGTAGAAGATATACCTTGAAAACAGATTTTAATTGGAGCTAGTTAGTGGGTAGGTTATGAGAGGTGTGTTGAAATACCCCAAACTTAGATATGGTGTTTAAATGATAAACTAAGATATAAGGAGGCTAAATAATGCCTTAGAAACATTTCTAATCAAAGAAAATATAAGGAAACACCAAAAGAGCAGTTTTAACAAAAACGTGCTCTAAGCTTGGAGAGACATGGGAGAGTACCCAAATATTGCTCTAAGACCTTAGTAATATTCTAATGGTCATTTTAAGTCAATTACCAAAGAAAACCAAGCTTGAAAACAAGTTAAAACACAAAATGTGCTTTAAGGAGTCTTAAAGCACGTTTTTGAAAAATTGTCTTATAAAAGAGTTTTGAATGGCTAAATGTCCATCATTACTCTTTAATTAACATGTGTACTATATAGTATCACATTTGGAGGTCTATATCAATGGGAAATCAAAAATTTCACAACAATGTGCCTTGTTATTGATGAATAGTGAATTTATTAAGCTAGTTTATAACATAAGTCTATATAAGTGAGACATTTGGTCAACAAAGACTAAACTACCCTCATTCACTAAAGGGGCCGGTTTCTTTAAGTGTGACTCACCACACTTATCTAACTAAGTAAAGAGAAAGCAAATAAGTAAGTTATAAAGCATAAAACACTATTCACCTTTTAAGATAAATATCACTTTTGCTTACCTCTCTCCTCACTTCTTCATTTTCCCTTGTTGCCCACGATTTCTTGCTCTCTTTCTCTTCTCCATTCACGTAGAGCTCACCTCCATGAAAGCTCCCCTTCTCTTGCACACCACTTGCTCATTTAAGCTCCAAATCCAAAACAAAATACATATTCTCTTAGTTAGCTCAAGCTCCTCCTTCCTATCTTTTCAAAACTTCAAGAGCTTCATTTTGGTGCCAAGTCAAACCACCATTAGAGGAGGAAATTCAAGTTTGGAGACTCCATTGACATCTCCATTCTCTTAAGGTAAAGAAAGTGTAAGAAAATCTAGGTTTCCACCATTTTCTTCACATAACCGAAAATATATACTCATGGGACTCCATGTTTATGCCTTGTTCTAGCTTGTTTCTACTCTTCAAAGGGGAGAGGAGGAGGTTCTTGCTTCACATCCAAGTTGTCTTGAGAAACCAAGGTAAAACAATCACATTAATACCTTAAAACATATTTTTAAACCTAGGGTTTGTTCCTTAGGGTTGATGTGTTATCTAGTACTCATGGAGTCATTGGATATTGGTTAGAACATTGGCAAGGAGAATCACATTGGTGACCGAGATTGAACAAAGAAAACCTAAGGAGAAAAGTTTTAAAGCTTGTGAGAAACAAGTAAATTACTTACCTTAAGGTGTCTTGTTGTTTAAGGGAATGATGATGTGGGGTATGAGTTTAGTGTTTAGTTTATATGTGGAAGGTGCTATTAAAACCTAGGGAGAAACAATGTCTATACTTGTGAACTTGTGACTAAGGAGCAAATGAGAAAGGAGATAGTTTAAGAATATAAAGGTGAAGTACAAGAAGCATTTTATTTCAATGGGAGCCTTGTTGAGTGTATTCGCAGGTTGAAGGCATATATATGTGGAAATTCAGTGGTTAAGATTATTGTCATTTAAGGGCCTAAGTGCCAAGCATTTTAAGTTTAAGCAGTTTATATATATGATGATGTGGTGAAGTGTTTTAGTGTAAATTGGTGTGTTAGTGTTGTGATGAATTTGTGGTATTGGTGGTTGATGAAAGAAAAAACCATGTGTTAGGAAGTATTATATACTAGAGAACCCATGGCGAAATTTAAAGGAAAGTTTAAGTGTTAAGATATCCTAAGGGAATTTAATGATTAAGAAAGTACTATGAGTGTTCTATGGGTTGTCTTGATGAAAAAGGGTGAGAATAAGGTGTTCTAAGGACTCATAATGACTGAGGCATTACTGAAGGATTTAGAAATCAAGAGAGTGTATAGGAATATTTAGGACTTAGGCAAATGTTGGTGCACAACTAGGAAGAGATAATGTGATGATGATGGAAGTTAGACTTGATAAGGAACTTTAAGTAAATGTTTAAAAGAGTTCTAGATAGTGAGAGATGCTTGGAAGATGATGTTATAGTGGTGAAGAAAACATTTGGCATAGTGGCTACACTAGGTATGAACCACCACCTAGAAACCTAGAGGAAAACATTACAAGTGTTAGCATTATTACAAGGAAAATGCATTATGACTAAAGGTGGATCTTGGGGATGATTTAAGGTATTTTAAGGAGGGCTTAAGGTGTATTTGAGGTGCCCAAATGAGGTTATAACATATGAGGATATATGAGGAGAAGTTTGGAGTTAAAAAGGAATTTAGAAACAAGTTTTAGAGCCGACCGGCCTTAGGACCGGACTTGCAAGGTCGGTCGGACTCTGTTACACTACCGGGAAATGTTTCTGGAATCGACCGGACTTGGGGGACCGGACTTACAAGTCCGGTCGGGCTTGTTTTGTGAGAGGGAAAATGTTTCTGGAATGGACCGGACTTGTCAAGTCCGGTCGGCATGAATTTAGTACGGATTATAAGTCTCTGGAATCGACCGGACATAGGACCGGACATGTAAGTCCGGTCGGAGTGAATTTTCCAACGGTAAAAGGTACTGGAATGGACCGGACTTGGCAAGTCCGGTCGGTAAGTCCGGTCGAGCCTAAAAATAAAAAAAAATAAAAAAATAAAAAAAGAAATTTTAATTTCTAAAAATGGTAATGGGTAATGAGGTATGCCTTGGTAGGGTAGTAATGATTGGGACCTTAAGAACTTGAGGAATTAAGTTAAGATTAAGTATAAGTTTTAATGTTCAAGTTAAGTTTGTAAGATTAAGTGATAAAGACTTGGGAGGTTAGTGAATGGAAGTCCTTAGGGACTAAGTGAGTTAAGTAAGGTGCAAATAACTAATAACCTAAAAATGAATGAATGTTTTAGGTTTGTGAATTGGGACCCCGAAGAAGATTAGTCAAACAACGATCGACGGTGAACGGTACAATCCTTTTCGTGACCTGCTTGCTAACGAGGTGTCCCTCGGCTTGTGTGCTATCTGTTTATTTGCTATGACTAAAACAAGATAAAGCATGCAACCGGTTATATTGTTCTCGTTGTGATTGTGTTACATTTACACTAACCCGCGAGACTTGAGAATGTTACTAACCAAGTTTAGTACTTACTGAGTTAAGAATAAGAGTTAAGTTTGATGGTTGTTGGTTAATGCCCGTTAAGGCTTAGCTAGCACATGGTGTTTAAGATGTTTACTAACTGGAACTTGAGTGAGGAAACCCGGGACCGATCTCCGGTCATGCATGCTAAGTGAAAGGGGGACGGTATCTGAATCAGATCCGCCCTCCGCTTAAGGACTTGTCTTCGGACTTGTAGCCTAGGGCCGGTTGCCGGCTCAGCTACGCTGGACTCCCGTCCAGAGTAGGTGGCATTAAGATGGTGCGGTGGGATCACCTAAATCCCAGGTTCGAATTAAGCTACAACCAATCCCTTCCAGGAAAGGTTTGTATATTGAGATTAAGATTAAGATTGAGATTAAGATTAAGGTAAGGTAAGGAAATGAGGACTAAGGAGGGGGTTACTAACCCACTTGTTAAGGGAACGCTTGAGTCGTTCATTGCTTGTGAACTATATACGTTCATCTGTGGTTATTGTTATTGCACTTCATATTATGTTTGTGTATGTAATCAATTTCCATGCTATCGACAATTAGTCGTCGTAGCCCCGTTAGCTTGGGGGCCATGAGAGGGTGTACCAGCATTCGTGCTGACCCCCTCGGGGGCTATTTTTACACTTGCAGGTAAGAGGCCCATGAGGACGCACTACGAGAGTAGGAGCGGTTAGACTTAGGAGGGGACATTTATTTTGAATTCGGGTTGCGCCTGTGCACCCGACTGTTCATATTAAAACTGTTGTAAGTCTAAGATTACGTTTGAGATACTAGTACTCGGTTGGTGGTGGGATTGTGGATGTTAATGTTTTGAGAAGGATAAGTATTTTGGTTAAGTATTGTAAATATAATCCGGTATATTCTAACGATCAGACCGTGGCAAGGTCCAGGTGTTGTTTATTTCCGCTGCGACGTATTCGATTAAGTGCTAAGATTGCGATAACCACGATAGGCTTTGGATGGGGTGTTACAAAAAGTGGTATCAGAGCGTAGTTACGCTCTGATCAAGAAATACCGGATATAAGTAACCACCGAGCTAGGATATAAGTTAAGGAGTAAGTGTCGGGTTAAGGGTGTGAGAAGCTAGAGTGAGTAGAGTCAGATGACCACTAATAAGTGTGGATTGTCTTTACCGTCTACGGACGTCAAAATTTACTAACCGAACAATGGTGAATGTGAATCTAATGTAAGTTATGCTTGTTCAGATGGCAGGACGCCCTAGAGGAGGCCGAGGTCGCGGCCGGGGTGAGGATATTCCAGGGATACCTGGAGGGCAGACGATCGCAGAGATCGTAGCTGCCGCTTTAGGGCATATGGGCTACCAGCCTGGTGTGGGTGCACCACCTCCACCGCCACAGCCTAGGGAACCAAACTGGGTGAAGATTCTTGCTGATCTTCGACCCGCTCACTTCAAGGGGGGAGACCGATCCCGCCAAGCTTGAGGCGTACATCTCCGAGCTGGAGACCGCTTTCGAGACCCTTGATGTCCCTGCTGGGATCAAGGTGCGCTTAGCTGCTTTCTACCTGAAGGGGGCGGCGGGCGATTGGTGGAAGCTGGTGAGGGCCGAGCATGTGGCCAACCCAGAGTTCGGCTAGGAGCAGTACACCGCCTTGCTACGGGCAATGTACTACCCCGCCCATGTCCAGACGAAGAAGCGCTTGCAGTTGGATGCGCTTAAGCAGTCGGACAAGATGACAGTGGACGAGTATTACTCAGAGTTCACTGCCTTGCTCCGTCTTCTGCCAGGTCTAGGGTATTCTGACCAGATCTTGGTGGACCGCTTCTATGGGCGGGCTTAGCCATCGACTCCGCTACGGCATGGGGCCGACGAGTTACACTACCTTGCAGGTAATAAGAATGATTGAGAATTGAGTAAGTGATGAATAAGATTTAGGTTATGATGAATAAGTATGACTAATACCATGGAAAAGCAGGAGTGCTATCACGCCGCTGCTAAGGTTGAGATTACCGTCCAGCTGAGGGACGAGGAGAATGCGAAGAAGAGGAAGAGTGCTGGGAAGAGCTCAGAGAGTCAAGGGCAAGAGGCAAGGAGGGTACAAGAAACAGAAGTACCAGCTCAGGCCCAGACAGACCAGAACCCGAAGGGGAAGGAGGAAAAGGAGAAGGCTTCGGAAGAGCCATTGAAGCTGACATACGCGATTGCAGCTACACCACTGCGCTCTAAGGCGCCAAAGGGATCTGAGAATGAGAGAGGAGCCGGTGGTGGCTACCAGCGACGCTTCATCTGTAGATGGTGTCACAAGGACCACCCCGGGCTCGACTGCAAGGGAAATAAGGTGGAGTGCAACTTCTGCGGAGTGTATGGGCACCGGGCATACGAGTGTTACCGGAACCCTGCTAGCAGAGCCTATAGGCCCGACACCAGGGGCAAGGGCAAGACCGATCAGGGAGCTGGATCTGACGGTCAGAGGAAAGTGCAGCAGCCGGCGGACAAAAACCCACGGGCGACCCAGAAGACGGGGCCCACTCTACACATGGTGGATCGGGATGATGAGCCTGAGCCCTCATCGAGGCCAGGTACCACTATAACCATTTAGTAATAAAACTACCTGCTTACCGCATTATCATGCATGTTTGGTGAAATATATGAGTTAAGTGAAAATAAGATGAGATTAGAACCTAAGTAAGATATAACCTACTACCACTTTAGGAAGATTCAACATTTGCTACCCTATATCATCTACATCTAACCCGGAGCACACCGACATCGAAAACCACACACTTTCCAACCGAACAATGTCAGGTTATCTGCCCAGGTATGATTTTATTAAGGGGATACCTGACACCCGACGCACAAATAGCCATCATCAGGAGGTGCAACCAACTAGGAATGGGACCGGGAGGTTTTTATACACCGGAGTACCCAGGGGGGGGAGCAAGGATGAAATTAAAGATGATGAGCTTGGGCAAGGATTGGAATCCGTATGCCAAGAATTACCAGACCACAAGGGAGCAAGATGGAGTCTCACCACCGGGAATACCCGAAGAGTTCCATCCAGTTATTACACAAGTCATGGAAATCGCTCAGCAGTTGGAAGCTGAACCGATTCCAGACATCCAGCCAGACATTTGCATTGTAAACTTCTACGAAAAAGATGGGAAACTGGGACTACACCAGGATAAGGACGAGACAACGGAGACTCTCGAAAGAGGGATACCCGTAGTGTCTTGGTCCATTGGAGATGATGCGGAGTTTTTATACGGCGAGCAGAAGCGTGTGCGGACCGTGCAGACAAGATAATACTTAAGTCAGGTGATGTATTAATTTTGGGAGGAGAATCAAGGATGTTATACCATGGGATTAAGAGAATCAAGCTGAATACAGCACCGCCAGCAGTAATCAATGCGACGCACATGAGACCAGGAAGATTAAACCTAACCTTTAGACAATATTAGCCTGTGTTAATGCTTGTAATGTAGAATGAGATGAGAAATGAGATGTAAGATTGAAGCACATGTTGTAAACAGGATGGTCATGAATAAAATAACAGTGTTGTTCATATAAATTGTTACGACTCTTGTTATACCATCAATACTCATGGAGCTTGTGAATACAATTAGGTTATGGACTCGGTACGGAAGGTGCACTAAGCATACTCACAGAGGCACAGGCCGACGTTAGCGGTACTATACTCACCGGCACCTTTCCGATCAATGGAATTGAGGCATCAGTTCTCTTCGACTCAGGGCCTCGCATACCTTGTCTCTGCATCATTCGCGAGCAGGTTGGGGCTAGACGCTGATGAGCTACCCGACTTCACGGTTACGCTCCCGTCTAAGGAGAAGGTTCGTTGCACTCGTTACAACCGAGGAGCCACCATCAGAATTAAGGGGGAAGACTTCCCAGTCAGTTTCATTGAGTTCAGTAAGCTAGGATTTGATGTTATCTTCGGGATGAAACTGGTTGGAGCGGCACAAGGGACGTATCCTCTGCGCCGAGCATAGATTGCTGCTCAGGAGTCCGTCTGGGGTAACAATATCATACCGCCAGAGGCCCAGGGAGCCTTCGACTAAGATCATCACCGCCATGGCAATGTACAAAGAATTAAGGAGAAATGAAGAAGTATACCTCTGCTATGTACAGGACATAGAGAGAGACCCTGAAATACCCCAAACCTTGATATGTGGTTTAAATATCAAATTATGGTATGTAAAGGCTAAAAAGTGCCTTAGTAACATCAGTGAACAATTTAAACCATAATAAAGCAAATAAATGCAATAAAGCATTAAGACACAGTTTGAGCAAAAACATGCTCTAAGCTATGAGTGAACTTGGTTAGGACCCAAAGAGCCTACCAAGACTTGATAACATTTAATTATGATTTAATAAGGCTAAATAAGTCCTTAAGAAACTTTGGTGGACAGTTAAACCAAATAAAACACAAGAGAAAATACCTTAAAGTCAATATGAGCAAAAATGTGCTCTAAGCTTGGGATAAGTGTGTATAAGACCTAATGGTCATACCTATACCTTATTCATATGTTAATGAACATATTAAATCAATTACCAAAGAAAACCAAGCTTGAAAACAAGTTAAAACACAAAAACGTGCTTTAAGGAGTCTTAAAGCACGTTTTTGAAAAATTGTCTTGTAAATGAGTTTTGAATGGCTAAATGTCCATCATTACTCTTTAATTAACATGTGTACTATATAGTATCACATTTGGGTGGCCATATTAGTGGGAAATCAAAAATTTCACTTCTATGTGCCTTAGTTTGTGAATAGTAACTTTATAAGCTAGTTTGTAACATATGATGTTATAAGTAATTAAATTGGTCAACAAAGACCATTATACCCTCCTAGGCATATGGGGGCGGTTTTTCATGGTGTGAGTCACCACATGTAAAAGAAATCAAATAAGTAAACTAAGCTTAAAGTAAAGTACTATTTGCTTTATAATTTACAAATATCTTCAAAAAGCAAAGGTTATCTTATTCTCTCATTTCTTCCTTCATTTCCCACGGTGGTCTTCTTCTTCTCTCATCTCCATCGGTTTCCCAACACCCCACACTCATTCTTCATTTTCTTTCACTTGTAACTTGTGTTTCCCTTGGCCAAATCAAATTCCAAAGACCATATTTGTCTTAGTTAGTCAAGCTCTACACTTCCCTCTTTTTAAATCTTCAAGAACTCAATTTCGGTGCCATGGAGTTTCACCATTGAAGGAGCTTTGAGCCCATCTTTGCACATATTCTTGTTCTCCTTTGCTTCAAGGTAAGGAAACTCAAAGAAAAATCAAGTTTCCTTCATGTTTTGTGTTGTCCGAAAATTCACCTCACCATGGTGTATTTATCTTGCTTGTTTTAGCTACATTTGAATCTTCCATGGACTAGGTGGAGTCCTCTCTTGATACTCATTCAAGCTCTCTTCCAATTCCAAGGTAAAACAATTACCTTAATGTGTTAAAACAATATGTGTAACTAGGGTTTACAATGAGATGAAGCATATTGCTTGAATACTCATTCTATTATTTGTACATTGTTTAGAAGTTGACAAACAACCAAACACCCCACCGGTTTTACAAGGAAACAAGAAAGAAATTTGTGAGGAAAAGAGGTAAACAAGCTATCTCAATGTGGTTTAATGCCTTAGGAGAAATAAGCTTATAATGCTTGTTAAAACTACCTAAAGAGCAAATGGTGAATGACCTAGTAAAGTGTTCTCAAGGAGACTAGTAAAAGAACAAATGTATTGGTGTATGTATTTGCAGGTCAAAGGCATTACTTATGTGGGAAATTCAGTGTTTAAGGTTTATGTCATTTAAGGGCCTAAGAGCCATGTTATTTAAGGGCCTAAGTGCCAAGCAATTTAAGTTATGCACTATATTGTGATTAGTGCTTAATTGTGAAGTTTGTGTATAAAGATGTGTTTGATGGATTTTAGGTGTTTTAAATGGAATAAGGTAAAAACCTAAGTGTTTGGATGTGAGTATATACAAGAGAAGCTATGGCCAAATTTGGGAAAAATGTGTGAGAAGTTCTAAGTTTTTAAGTGGTCTTGGTGAACTAGGAAAGTGTTAAGGTGATTTAGAGTGATGCGAGGATTTAGGTGTTATCTTGGAAGTTCTAGGAATTCAATGTGTGTTTTGAGGATGTATTTAAGTCTTGAAGAAGTTTGTTTAAGGTTTGGGTGATGTTGATGAATAAGGAGAATGATGTTTAAGTAGGTTTTGAGAAAAGAATTCAAGGAGTTGTAACAAGGAGATTTAGTTAGTAAGAAAAGGAGTTGAGAGATGATGTTAAGATGTAGAGGAAACACCTTGGTGTAGTGGTCATTATTGGTGAACTACCACTTATAAATCAAGGAGAAAACATCACAAGTGCTAGGAACCTTGTAAGAAGTTTGTGAATGATAAAATGGTTTTGGTGAGTGATTTAAAGAGTTTAGCACATGGCTAAAGGTGTGTTTGAAGTGCCCAAATGAGGTTAGGGGGTACTAGGTTATATGGGGTGAAGTTTGGAGTTGAATGTGAAAAGGAAAACAAAGGTCTGGGGCAGACCGAACTTGCGACCGGACTTGCAAGTTCGGTCGAGCCCAGTTTACCCTGCGAGAATTGGTTTCTGGAAAAGGCCGACCTTGGGGACCGGACTTGCAAGGTCGGTCGGGCTTGTATTTTGTGTACGGATTAAGTTTCTGGAACCGACCGAACATAGGACCGGACTTGGCAAGTTCGGTCGGGCTAAATTTTCAAAGGGGAAGAAAGTCTCGGGAATAGACCGAACATGCGACCGAACTTACAAGGTCGGTCGGAGTAGAAAATTTTGACGGAAATGTGTTCTGGAATGGACCGAACTTGGACAAGTTCGGTCGGCAAGTCCGGTCGGAACGAAAAACATGGTTTAAGGTTAGGAAATGATATGTAATGATGGGGATTGATAGGAAATGATGTTATAAGGTTGTTAAGGACATGATAAGTGAGTTTAATGGTGATTAAGTGGGTGAAAGGTTGTAATAAAATGTGAAAGTAAAACAAGTTAAAATGTAAAGTTATTTAACCAAGTTAACGGGGAGAAGTTATAAGCGTTAGACTTTAAACAAACAAGTTACCCCAATGTTAATAAAACACATGTGATGTTAACAGTTTTTCGAGAATTGCTCGAGGAACATAAGTGGACGTGGTAAAGTGGACTCCGGTGACAGGTATGGTTTTCTTGCAACCTGTGTCCTACCGGATTACACCGGCTTGTATGCCAATGTGTTTTTCTGTATGTTTGCCACATTGTAAGATAAAACATGTAATGAGTTTACAGTAATTCATATATGTGGCGTGTTCAACTCCGATACCATTTAACCTCGGCAGTGTTAACCTTAGTTAACTGAGTCTAGGATCACATGAGAGTTCGGTATTCGGAGTAAACGACCCGTACCATGGGACGTACTAACCACGGCTATGCGTGTGTTAATGTGTGATATGTGTATGTGAATGTAGGGATCTCCTTTGTGTGTTTAACCCAGTTGCAATACTGTATGTGTGTAGGTGTGATAGACTCCATAGTGGGGTTCTAATTATTATCTAAAGTAAGTATGTACTAACAGTGGTGAGGAATCCGGTTTGGCGGTCGCGCGTTGTTTGGGAGAGGGTATCCTTCCTAGCCTTACCCTTCTCTTTGTTATGGTTGTTTCCCTCACGGGTTATGATCTCCCATTAGCTTACTCCAAAGCTTAGCTATTCTGACTTATGATCGGTTTAGGGGGAACATGTGTTTGTGTGGTGTGTTCGGGCCTCCAAACCCGAACCGCCTTAACTTAAGTTACTCGTCCAACTATTAGGACGGTAATGAGTGTTGTTGTTATTGTATAACGAGCTTATCATGAGACTGGCAACATTCTCTAGGCTCACCAGTGTGTAAACAATGTTTGGGTTGGTTCCTAAGTGAACCATTCCCGTTGTGTTATGTGTTTTGTTGTGATGCAATATCCATTGCGGTATTATGTTGTGTACGTGGAAACGTGCAAAGTGTTGTTAGGTGTTGTAAGTAGTGTATGTTATATGTTGTATAATGTAGATTGGTGTGATCATGGGTATGATTCCCAGTTGTGATAGGAGGCGTTTAAGGATACCCGATTTAAGGGTACGTGTCGTCTATTAAGGAAGTAGCTCCATTGGAGGAGAAACACTCTAGGGATGATGAATACCATGGGTGACTTATTAAGTAGGATGTATCATCCGATTGTTGAGGCCATTGAGGCGAAATGTTAAGTGTTGTGTGTTTACAGTTGCATGTATGATTTAAAAATAATCAACCGCATGCTAAGACGACAATTAGTTGTGCGTGGCCCGGTAGCATGTGGGCTGCGGGATTACCATACCAGCAAAGGTGCTGAGCCCCTTGGGGGCCACCCTTTCTCTTCTTTTCCTATTTCAGGTACAAGGAGCTGGAAGCCGTTCGAGAGTAGGACGGGGTAGTCGTTGTACATGGGTAATCGTTTATGTTGTATATATACAGTAGGTGTAGTAAGACCGATATTATTGTCGGCACCAGTTTATAATACTCGGTATAGTTGATAAGGTGTATGTTGTTGTTGTTGTTGTTAATGTAAAGGAATAACAATGTATAGTCGCTCGGGAATTTAGCCCATCAGACCGGTACAAAGTATATGGATTAGCCTTGTTAGCCACGTGGGTGGCTAACGGCGTGTAACACCAACGAGTTAAGTAATGTGAAGAGGTTTGTATTTCCGCTGCAGTTTATTGTAAGTATGTAAATGTTGGATGGGGTGTTACAAAAAGTGGTATCAGAGCGAAGTATCGCTCTGATGACTGAATTACCGAGCTTAGGAAGTACCGAGTTAGGATTTAAGTACTTTGGGTTAGGGTTGAGTGATAGCGTGAGAGATACGCTAGTAAGGAACTACCAGTGAATACTGGAAACCTACAATATCCATCCCACCCTCCACAATCCCTGTATATAACTTGGGGAAACAACGTCAGAGAGATGGAAGTCCACTCTTACTCGGGAATACCCGATCTGGCTGTTATTAAGTACCTCTAAAGGTACGGAGAACCTGTCATACGGTAGATCCCGAAAACTGGGAATCCCGGAGACGGTCTCCATCTGAACAATGTTGACCGCATTTCATGGCAATGAATGAAGGATCTTGTGCATATAGGAATAGAATTTCCGGCAACCTGGGTCGACATGCTAAGCAGTCGAGAATAACCAACTTGCAACGCACCAACCGTGCAACAGGCAAGAAGTGGATTAGTGAAACCGAGACAAGTGTCTACGGGACCACAATTGTTAAGTGATACACCAACGGTATACCAACCGCTAAGGGAACTACAAGTAGTACCCAACAAGACAAGTCTCAGTAACCACGACGAATACGTGGAATGGGCTACGAAGGAGAATACAATACTAAGACAAAGGGGTCTCCCAGAATGGGAAAACACCCTAGTTAATGATTATCATACGAGGACAGTGAGAAGTCACCTAGAAGAGTTATTATCAAGGCAGTAAGATCAGTGAGGGCCACAAGGCCACTGTTGACAGTGCGGGTAAGAACAATACCACAACCAGTATGTGTGCTTAACCGATAGCCAGTTAGCATGGCGCACTTGCTATAGCAAGTGCTGCTATAAACAGGGTTTTCGGGAAATTTATAACCACTACAAGTACTTAGTAAAGTACCACGAATTTAAGTGTGAACATTATAACCATGGAAGGGCTTAACAGCCTGACCTTTGTAATTGGAAGTACACACCAGTCAGCAAAGCTAGACTTGGTTAAGGTAAGAAGATGTTGTGAAACCATGAAAATTTTTCCTTAAACCCAGATTTATACGAACCCTTTTCTTTTCAAAACCAAATTTTCTTTCAAACCAACACTTCTTTCCAACCTTCTTTTAAACCAAACCAGTAAAACCAAGGACAGTTGACAAGGATACAACAATGGATAAACTTTCCCTCGATTAAGTTCGGGAAGCAAGGAATGAATATTGTCACGGGACAATATAAGGGAGTTGACAACAGAATGCTTCACCTAGGCGTGTGACGGACACTACGAGTGTACCACTGAATTGTGGGACGACCGCACTCCGATAGGAGCTTGTGGGCCTGACAGACCTACTTATGGGTTAGTTGGGTAGGTAGCAATGTATCAGTATGATACCCCATATATGTATACGAGTAGAGCCCGAAACACGGGAAGTAGTCGACTCCGTCTACGGTCAGCAGTATAAATCAAACAAAAGCTAGAGATTACAAGGAATGATTGAAGTTAAGGGACTCAGTTGAGATAACCAGACTAAAGGAGTCAGTGAATTCATTTTCAAGGAAATGTTTTAAGAGTCAGGAAGTGCGAAGTGCACTAACTGTTATATAAAGACTTTACACATGTCTTAAGAATTCCTCAGGGATAAACAATATAGCTGGAATGGTAACCCAGCCTGTAAATGGCAAGGCAGATGCCTAATGTGGACACATTAATGTGCAACAAACGGGATGAAACTCCCAGAATGAGTACCTACACTACCAGGAAATGTTGATCTTCACAAAAGGAGATAATAAGCCAGATAAGAACGCAAGCGGCGTGGCTAACTGAATGTACCAATAAGTGCGAAACAAATGTAAGGCATAACGTAACAACACCCAGGAGCAATCCTTGAGGGGTGTTCGCATCAACAATTGTTGAACAAAATGACATGACAGAAACACAAGGGTTGAAACTAACACCCAGTTTAGTCATGAGTTGTCAGGAGACGGACTGACAATCCTAAGGGCATCCCATGAAAGGAAACGGAATGCAACGACCTTGTCATGGAGCTCAATATAACTCCAAACCACGTAATGTTGTACAGAAAGTACGTGTGTGTGAACGGCCTACAATGAGCAGAGCTCGAGGCAATAAATCTTGTTAAGCCATTGCAGATAGTGTATAAGAAGCCATAAGCAAGATATGTTATATAAATTAGACCGATTGCAGAAGTTTATGTTGTATAAGTGAATAGAGTGGAGAACGAACCACTGCATCAAGAGTGGGGATACCTCTCGATATTGTGAGACCGCAGGAGCGGTAGTTATGTGAATCAAGTTCAAGAAATATGTTAAGGATGGACGACGTTATTACTGAAAAAGAGCAGTTAGCTTGATAGCATGTGTGTATAAAGTGAAACACCGAGCTGAATAATGCCGGTTTGTGACTCGAATGATTGATGCTCAAGGAGCATTCAGTAGTCATCCAAATGAGTGATGAACCATAATGTGAATAATGTAAGTATATGTGTGGAAGTTAATGTGACAATAGATACGATATAAGCTGATGTTATACAATAAGTAAGAGCACGGTGCGCAACAAGCGACCGTTGTTAAACGAAAACGTAACAGATAATCAGTTATGAGTTAAACTCAGTGGAGATGCAAGATAAGTGATGTTAAACAAACTGAGCAATAAGCCAGTGGTAGGTACTGTGTGATGAGGAACTCAGTGTGAATTCCATGGCGAATCACATAAGGGATTTACTGTCAAGAGTTTACGCCTCTGCACTCTGTATGACTGAGTGTTTTGGTATTGCACTTGCGCGGTAATGATCGAGTGGGATAGCCAGGAATTGGAAACATGTTAATTGTGAAACAATAATGTTATAATGGCCGATGCATAGGAAATGCAAGATTGCATCAATAAAAGAGTACTTGTACGAAACCAAATGTGGAGACATGATTAACAGTAAGTGACTACAGTAGCACTAACTGCCAAATATCGGTATGGAATATACCCCAAATGTTGGAAATAGCTGAGAGAGCACTACACACTAGGTAGTAGCTCAATCTCAACCGACAGTAAGTCGGAAGGGAACAAGTCAATCATTGTGAAATACATAGTGGTATACACAGTAAATTGTTATGGAAGTGGATAGGAAGTGTATAACTCACCGAATTCGCTAACGGTAAGAGATACCACGCGTCGGTTGAGAACCATTGTTACCAAGACGAAGGTGACAATTGGGGATGTACAATATAGTAAGAATAACAAAAGGGAGCAATTAAGCTCTACAGTTATTAGAGTTTCGCAGTAGAAACTAGTGAACCAGTGATTCAAATGTACAACGTGAATAACGAATATGGGTGATGGCTAATTATTAACGCCTAGAAGCCTAACAGGCCAGAATCGAAACCAACTAAGAGTTTAAGCAAACTCCAATGAGAATTCTTGGTTTAGGAACTAAACCGCCAATATGGTTAAGATCCTCTAATCAGAATCCATTGTGTAATAGACCGCGTGGAAGTTAAAACACTTCACGACGGCAGAACATTTAAGCCAATGTTTAGTGATTGATTACGTGGGCGTAATCCCTTTTAAGGGGGTAGAGCGCAAAACCACTTAGTGTATATTACCGTACAAGTGTACGCGATTTATGTTGTGCATAGCACAGAATAATATGTTTTGATAATTGGTGCGTATGTTACGTAAACATACGCATTCAGTCATGGTTTAATTGTGGTAATTGCGCACAGAAGATGCGAATACCATTGTGATAAGTGTGTGTATTTGTTAACAAGTGTGTGTGATAGTACAGATGTGGGAGTAGAGAAACTCCCGGGGAACAAAACCCCGACAGTGTATAAATGTGAAACGGTGTGTCGTATTTTGATAAAATATATGTGTATATATACTATATAGTGATTCATAAAAGGGTATGAGACCAATATAAAATCTAATGAGAAAGATTCCATAGGCAACAGGACTAAAGTGTATGGAAATAACTGATAGACGAAGTTCTATCCTTGGAGATGTATGATTATGATTAGAATGATTTAAAAGATAGAAAATTGAAATGAGTGATTTACTTGATGCTTGAAAATGAAGTGGGAGGTGGAACTTGATTTGCATGCGATCAAGGGAAGCCGAACACAAATTGGGGTGGAAGGATAGTTCAACACTGATGCTGATCACATCAGGGTTGGATGACTCTTGAAACTCCCTATAAGTGGTCACAAATAACCACGTTAAGGAAGAAGCAAAGAGCTTAAGTTGGACTTGGAGTTGTGTGTGTTTTCAAAAGGATTTTAAATTGGTATTTATAAAACGTTGATGGATACTTTACGTAATTAAAGTTCTCTTACTTAACCTCACAAAGAAATTTTAAATTTAAGTGATTGTTTTAAACTCCTAAAGGCACGGGGACGGAAGGTGTCCATCGCGACCGGGTTCTGCGGGATCACAGTGTATATCAAGGATATTTTTGATTGCTATACATGCTCTGACATGTTGTGTGTATGTGTAATGAATGTTGTTTTGACTTGGATTTCCTAAAGTGTATACTATCAAGGCCTATGAGTCTAAATGTGTTGTGTTACATAGACCTATGTGTCTAAAGACTGTTATGTTACCAGGACCTATGTGTCCAAATGTTGTTATGTTACCCAAGACCAGTGAGTCAAAGGGGTTGTTATGTATGTGTAAGTGTTGTTAAGATACCCGGACCATAGAGTCCGAGGTTGTCATGTGGATATGTTATGTTATGTGTGGATGTGAATGTGTTGCCCGGACCATTAAGTCCGAGGTGTGATGTAAAGTGTGTTTGGTTATGGAAGTTTATTTCCAAGTGATTCCTGTGTTCTAATCTAATGATGTGAGGAAAGTGTGAACTTCGAGGACGAAGTTCTTTTAAGGGGGGTAGATTGAAATACCCCAAACCTTGATATGTGGTTTAAATATCAAATTATGGTATGTAAAGGCTAAAAAGTGCCTTAGTAACATCAGTGAACAATTTAAACCATAATAAATGCAATAAAGCATTATGACACAGTTTGAGCAAAAACATGCTCTAAGCTATGAGTGAACTTGGTTAGGACCCAAAGAGCCTACCAAGACTTGATAACATTTAATTATGATTTAATAAGGCTAAATAAGTCCTTAAGAAACTTTGGTGGACAGTTAAACCAAAAAATAAAACACAAGAAAATACCTTAAAGTCAATATGAGCAAAATGTGCTCTAAGCTTGGGATAAGTGTGTATAAGACCTAATGGTCATACCTATACCTTATTCATATGTTAATGAACATATTAAATCAATTACCAAAGAAAACCAAGCTTGAAAACAAGTTAAAACACAAAAAGTGCTTTAAGGAGTCTTAAAGCACGTTTTTGAAAATTGTCTTGTAAATGAGTTTTGAATGGCTAAATGTCCATCATTACTCTTTAATTAACATGTGTACTATATAGTATCACATTTGGGTGGCCATATTAGTGGGAAATCAAAAATTTCACTTCTATGTGCCTTAGTTTGTGAATAGTAACTTTTATAAGCTAGTTTGTAACATATGTTATAAGTAATTAAATTGGTCAACAAAGACCATACCCTCCTAGGCATATGGGGGCCGGTTTTTCATGGTGTGAGTCACCAACATGTAAAAGAAATCAAATAAGTAAACTTAAGCTTAAAGTAAAGTACTATTTGCTTTATAATTTACAAATATCTTCAAAAAGCAAAGGTTATCTTCTTCTCTCATTTCATTTCTTCCTTCATTTCCCACGGTGGTCTTCGTCTTCCTCCTCTCTCCATCGGTTTCCAACAGCCCACACTCATTCTTCATTTTCTTTCACTTGTAACTTGTGTTTCCCTTGGCCAAATCAAATTCCAAGACCATATTTGTCTTTGTTAGGTCAAGCTCTACACTTCCCTCTTTTTAAATCTTCAAGAACTCAATTTCGGTGCCATGGAGTTTCACCATTGAAGGAGCTTGAGCCCATCTTTGCACATATTCTTGTTCTCCTTTGCTTCAAGGTAAGGAAACTCAAAGAAAAATCAAGTTTCCTTCATGTTTTTGTGTTGTCCGAAAATTCACCTCACCATGGTGTATTTATCTTGCTTGTTTTAGCTACATTTGAATCTTCCATGGACTAGGTGAGAGTCCTCTCTTGATACTCATTCAAGCTCTCTTCCAATTCCAAGGTAAAACAATTACCTTAATGTGTTAAAACAATATGTGTAACTAGGGTTACAATGAGATGAAGCATATTGCTTGAATACTCATTCTATTATTTGTACATTGTTTAGAAGTTGACAAACAACCAAACCCCACCGGTTTTACAAGGAAACAAGAAAGAAATTTGTGAGGAAAAGAGGTAAACAAGCTATCTCAATGTGGTTTAATGCCTTAGGAGAATAAGCTTATAATGCTTGTTAAAACTACCTAAAGAGCAAATGGTGAATGACCTAGTAAAGTGTTCTCAAGGAGACTAGTAAAAGAACAAATGTATTGGTGTATGTATTTGCAGGTCAAAGGCATTACTTATGTGGGAAATTCAGTGTTTAAGGTTTATGTCATTTAAGGGCCTAAGAGCCATGTTATTTAAGGGCCTAAGTGCCAAGCAATTTAAGTTATGCACTATATTGTGATGTAGTGCTTAATGTGTGAAGTTTGTGTATAAAGATGTGTTTGATGGATTTTAGGTGTTTTAAATGGAATAAGGTAAAACCTAAGTGTTTGGATGTGAGTATATACAAGAGAAGCTATGGCCAAATTTGGGAAAATGTGTGAGAAGTTCTAAGTGTTTTAAGTGGTCTTGGTGAACTAGGAAGTGTTAAGGTGATTTAGAGTGATGCGAGGATTTAGGTGTTATCTTGGAAGTTCTAGGAATTCAATGTGTGTTTTGAGGATGTATTTAAGTCTTGAAGAAGTTTGTTTAAGGTTTGGGTGATGTTGATAATAAGGAGAATGATGTTTAAGTAAGGTTTTGAGAAAAGAATTCAAGGAGTTGTAACAAGGAGATTTAGTTAGTAAGAAAAGGAGTTGAGAGATGATGTTAAGATGTAGAGGAAACACCTTGGTGTAGTGGTCATTATTGGTGAACTACCACTTATAAATCAAGGAGAAAACATCACAAGTGCTAGGAACCTTGTAAGAAGTTTGTGAATGATAAATGGTTTTGGTGAGTGATTTAAAGAGTTTAGCACATGGCTAAAGGTGTGTTTGAAGTGCCCAAATGAGGTTAGGGGTACTAGGTTATATGGGGGTGAAGTTTGGAGTTGAATGTGAAAAGGAAAACAAAGGTCTGGGGCAGACCGAACTTGCGACCGGACTTGCAAGTTCGGTCGAGCCCAGTTTACCCTGCGAGAATTGGTTTCTGGAAAAGGCCGACCTTGGGGACCGGACTTGCAAGGTCGGTCGGGCTTGTATTTTGTGTACGGATTAAGTTTCTGGAACCGACCGAACATAGGACCGGACTTGGCAAGTTCGGTCGGGCTAAATTTTCAAAGGGGAAGAAAGTCTCGGGAATAGACCGAACATGCGACCGAACTTACAAGGTCGGTCGGAGTAGAAAATTTTGACGGAAATGTGTTCTGGAATGGACCGAACTTGGACAAGTTCGGTCGGCAAGTCCGGTCGGAACGAAAAACATGGTTTAAAGGTTAGGAAATGATATGTAATGATGGGGATTGATAGGAATGATGTTATAAGGTTGTTAAGGACATGATAAGTGAGTTTTAATGGTGATTAAGTGGGTGAAAGGTTGTAATAAAATGTGAAAGTAAAACAAGTTAAAATGTAAAGTTATTTAACCAAGTTAACGGGGAGAAGTTATAAGCGTTAGACTTTAAACAAACATTACCCCAATGTTAATAAAACACATGTGATGTTAACAGTTGTTCGAGAATTGCTCGAGGAACATAAGTGGACGTGGTAAAGTGGACTCCGGTGACAGGTATGGTTTTCTTGCAACCTGTGTCCTACCGGATTACACCGGCTTGTATGCCAATGTGTTTTTCTGTATGTTTGCCACATTGTAAGATAAAACATGTAATGAGTTTACAGTAATTCATATATGTGGCGTGTTCAACTCCGATACCATTTAACCTCGGCAGTGTTAACCTTAGTTAACTGAGTCTAGGATCACATGAGAGTTCGGTATTCGGAGTAAACGACCCGTACCATGGGACGTACTAACCACGGCTATGCGTGTGTTAATTGTGTGATATGTGTATGTGAATGTAGGGATCTCCCTTGTGTGTTTAACCCAGTTGCAATACTGTATGTGTGTAGGTGTGATAGACTCCATAGTGGGGTTCTAATTATTATCTAAAGTAAGTATGTACTAACAGTGGTGAGGAATCCGGTTTGGCCGGTCGCGCGTTGTTTGGGAGAGGGTATCCTTCCTAGCCTTACCCTTCTCTTTGTTATGGTTGTTTCCCTCACGGGTTATGATCTCCCGTTAGCTTACTCCAAAGCTTAGCTATTCTGACTTATGATCGGTTTAGGGGGAACATGTGTTTGTGTGGTGTGTTCGGGCCTCCAAACCCGAACCGCCTTAACTTAAGTTACTCGTCCAACTATTAGGACGGTAATGAGTGTTGTTGTTATTGTATAACGAGCTTATCATGAGACTGGCAACATTCTCTAGGCTCACACCAGTGTGTAAACAATGTTTGGGTTGGTTCCTAAGCGAACCATTCCCGTTGTGTTATGTGTTTTGTTGTGATGCAATATCCATTGCGGTATTATGTTGTGTACGTGGAAACGTGCAAAGTGTTGTTAGGTGTTGTAAGTAGTGTATGTTATTGTTGTATAATGTAGATTGTGTGGATCATGGATATGATTCCCAGTTGTGATAGAGGCGTTTAAGGATACCCGATTTAAGGGTACGTGTCGTCTATTAAGGAAGTAGCTCCATTGGAGGAGAAACACTCTAGGGATGATGAATACCATGGGTGACTTATTAAGTAGGATGTATCATCCGATTGTTGAGGCCATTGAGGCGAAATGTTAAGTGTTGTGTTTACAGTTGCATGTATGATTTAAAAATAATCAACCGCATGCTAAGACGACAATTAGTTGTGCGTGGCCCGGTAGCATGTGGGCTGCGGGATTACCATACCAGCAAAGGTGCTGAGCCCCTTGGGGGCCACCCTTTCTCTTCTTTTCCTATTTCAGGTACAAGGAGCTGGAAGCCGTTCGAGAGTAGGACGGGTAGTCGTTGTACATGGGTAATCGTTTAGTGTGTATATATACAGTAGGTGTAGTAAGACCGATTTATTGTCGGCACCAGTTTATAATACTCGTTATAGTTGATAAGGTGTATGTTGTTGTTGTTGTTGTTAATGTAAAGGAATAACAATGTATAGTCGCTCGGGAATTTAGCCCATCAGACCGGTACAAAAGTATATGGATTAGCCTTGTTAGCCACGTGGGTGGCTAACGGCGTGTAACACCAACGAGTTAAGTAATGTGAAGAGGTTTGTATTTCGCGCGCATTTTATTGTAAGTATGTAATGTTGGATGGGTGTTACAGACCCCGAGTTCGACCCCGACTTACTGGTATGTCGGAGTTCCCGACTTATTTCCACGGGAACTGCCCGGCATGCCACCCACTCGGGAGGTAGAGTTCACCATTGAGCTGCTACCTGGTACCGGACCGATAGCCAAAGCACCATACCGTATGGCTCCGACAGAAATGACTGATTAAAAGAACAACTGAAAGATTTGTGGATAAGGGATTCATTAGACCAGTGTGTCCCATGGGGAGCGCCCGCCCTCTTTGTGAAGAAGAAGGATGGTAGTCTCCGCCTCTGCATCGACTACAGAGAGCTGAATGCAGTGACAGTGAAGAATAAGTACCCACTACCCCCCATTGACGATCTGTTCGATCAGTTGAAGGGAGCGTCTGTGTTCTCCAAGATTGATCTCAGATCGGGGTATCATCAGATAGCCATTAGGAGGGAGACATTAAGAAGACGGCATTCCGGACACGATACGGCCACATGAGTTTACAGTGATGCCGTTCGGTTTGTCGAAACGCGCCAGCCAAAGTTTATGGATCTGATGAACCGCTTGTTCCGGAGCAGCTGGACAAGTCTTGGTGGTGGTTTTTTATTGATGATAATATATTGATATACTCTAAGTCTAAGGTTGAGCATGAGGAACATTTGAGAAGGGTGTTAGAAATATTAAGGGAGAACCAGCTATATGCTAAGTTCTCCAAGTGTGAGTTTTGGCTTGACCAGGTCTCTTTCCTAGGTCATGTCATCTCAGATGCTGGGATCGCAGTGGATCCAGCAAAGATTGATGCCGTACGTACCTGGCCAAGGCCGAAGACAGTTACCGACATCAGGAGCTTTCTCGGTCTGGCAGGTTACTACAGGAGGTTTGTTAGAGATTTCAGCAAGGTCGCGAAGCCGATGACCAGTCTGATGAAGAAAGATGCACCATTTCTATGGACAGTCGACTGTGAGAGATCGTTTCAGCGCTTAAAGGACTCACTGACCACTGCACCGGTTCTGACCATTCCAGACGGTACAGAGGGCTTTGAGGTTTATTGTGATGCATCCGGCAGAGGGCTGGGTTGCGTGCTCATGCAACATGGCAAGGTGGTGGCTTATGCCTCACGCCAGTTGAAGAAACATGAGGAGAACTACCCCACACATGATTTAGAGCTGGGAGCTGTAGTCTTCGCTTTGAAGATATGGCGCCACTACTTATATGGGGTTAGTGTTACGATCTACACCGATCACAAGAGTTTGAAATACATATTCACTCAGAAGGAGTTAAATCTTCGACAGAGGAGGTGGTTAGAATTTCTGAAGGACTATGACATTGACCTCCAATACAAAGAAGGGAAGGCCAATGTTGTAGCAGATGCCCTGAGCCGTCGAGCACACTCACTCCATTCGCTAGTTTCTTTCTCCAGCTTGGTTGATGAGGTGCGAGAGGCTCAGAGGACTGATGAGTATATGAGAGAGGTCAGACAGAAGCTGACAGATGGTACCTTCGAGAGTCAGAAATACGACTTCAGACTTCATGATGATGATCTGATCAGACTTAAGGGCCGATTATGCATACCACGAGGTAACACGGATCTGAAAGACCGTATACTTAGAGAATCACACTGCTCTTCAGTTTCCATCCATCCGGGAGCCTCTAAAATGTATAAAGACATGAAGAGATACTTCTGGTGGTCGGGGATGAAGACAGATGTTACCGAGTTCGTCTTGAGGTGTCTCACATGCCAGAAGGTGAAATTCGAGCACAGACGACCGGGCGGAATGGTACAGTCGATGCCAGTTCCGGAATGGAAGTTCCATGATATCTCCATGGACTTCGTAGTTGGACTTCCACCTGCTAGGGGAGGTCTCAACATGATATGGGTGGTGGTGGATCGCCTTACCAAAGTAGCCCGATTCATACCGATGAAGGATACTTGGAAGGTGACCAAATTAGCTGAGTTGTTTGAGAAAGAAATCATGAGACATCATGGCATACCGAAGACCATAGTGTCAGATAGAGACACCAGATTCCTTTCGAGGTACTGGAGAGCTACCAGAGAAGCGTTGGGTACAGAACTCCAACTGAGTACCGCGTTCCATCCTCAGACAGATGGTCAGACTGAGCGTACTATTCAGACACTCGAGGATATGCTGAGAGCATGTGCCTTAGACTTCCAGGGCAGTTGGATTGACAGATTGCATCTGATCGAGTTTTCATACAACAATAGCTATCACGCTTCGATCAAGATGGCACCTTTTCAAGCGTTGTACGGTAGACCATGTCGTACACCGCTCTGCTGGGATGAGTCGAGTGAGACGGTCATTATAGGACCAGAGTACTTAGAACAAATTCAGGCTGAGGTTCAGCAAATCAGGGAGAACATGAAAGCTGCTCAAGATAGGCAGAAGTCGTATGCTGATGTTCGACGACGAGACCTGGAGTTCGCAGTGGGCGACCAGGTATTTCTGCGAGTATCACCGATGAAGGGTGTATTCAGGTTTGGACAGACGGGCAAGTTAAGCCCGAAATTTGTTGGTCCTTATGAGATTACGGAGCGGGTGGGCCCAGTTGCTTACAGGTTGAATCTACCTGCTGAGCTGGGTAAAGTGCATGATGTCTTTCATGTTTCACAGCTAAAGAAATACATGCACCACCCCTCCCATGTGTTAGAACCTGAGAGGTTGACTTTAGAACCAAATATGAGATCCGTGGAGACTCCTCAGAGAATCTTGGACAGTAAGACTAGGGACACTCGCCACAAGTCAGTGCGACTGGTGAAGGTTCTCTGGTCTAACCAGGATGTCGAAGAGGCCACGTGGGAGTTAGAGGATAAGATGAGGGCGAAGTACCTTCTTTATTTACCGACCAGATTGTCTGTATAGGGTACGGGGCGTACCCCTTTTTAAGGGGGGTAGAGCTTCCTCGCTTTTGAGTTAGGAAACGAGCATGTTTGTCGTTTGTTTGGTTGTTAAGATGTGGATTTGAGTAAGTTGCTACACTTCGGTGTAAGTTTGAGTTTTGAGAGTTATGTATGATACTTATGTATTGTATTTGAGATTGACCTTTGGGTCTTGAGATGTATGAATGTGAATATAAGATGTGGTATTAAGATTAAGAGAATTGTGTACCGTGAATGGTTAAACACATGTGTGAACTTTGAGGACAAAGTTCTTTTAAGGGGGGTAGATTGAAATACCCCAAACTTAGATATGGTGTTTAAATGATAAACTCAGATATAAGGAGGCTAAATAATGCCTTAGAAACATTAAGAAACATTTCTAATCAAAGAAAATATAAGGAAACACCAAAAGAGCAGTTTTAACAAAAACGTGCTCTAAGCTTGGAGAGACATGGGAGAGTACCCAAATATTGCTCTAAGACCTTAGTAATATTCTAATGGTCATTTTAAGTCAATTACCAAAGAAAACCAAGCTTGAAAACAAGTTAAAACACAAAATGTGCTTTAAGGAGTCTTAAAGCACGTTTTTGAAAATTGTCTTATAAAAGAGTTTTGAATGGCTAAATGTCCATCATTACTCTTTAATTAACATGTGTACTATATAGTATCACATTTGGAGGTCTATATCAATGGGAAATCAAAAATTCACAACAATGTGCCTTGTTATTGATGAATAGTGAATTTATTAAGCTAGTTTATAACATAAGTCTATATAAGTGAGACATTTGGTCAACAAAGACTAAACTACCCTCATTCACTAAAGGGGGCCGGTTTCTTTAAGTGTGACTCACCACACTTATCTAACTAAGTAAAGAGAAAGCAAATAAGTAAGTTATAAAGCATAAAACACTATTCAACTTTATTCACCTTTTAGATAAATATCACTTTTGCTACCTCTTCCTCACTTCTTCATTTTCCCTTGTTGCCCACGATTTCTTGCTCTCTTTCTCTTCTCCATTCACGTAGAGCTCACCTCCATGAAAGCTCCACCTTCTCTTGCACACCACTTGCTCATTTAAGCTCCAAATCCAAAACAAAATACATATTCTCTTAGTTAGCTCAAGCTCCTCCTTCCTATCTTTTCAAAACTTCAAGAGCTTCATTTTGGTGCCAAGTCAAACCACCATTAGAGGAGGAAATTCAAGTTTGGAGACTCCATTGACATCTCCATTCTCTTAAGGTAAAGAAAGTGTAAGAAAATCTAGGTTTCCACCATTTTCTTCACATAACCGAAAATATATACTCATGGGACTCCATGTTTATGCCTTGTTCTAGCTTGTTTCTACTCTTCAAAGGGGAGAGGAGGTCCTTCTTGCTTCACATCCAAGTTGTCTTGAGAAACCAAGGTAAAACAATCACATTAATACCTTAAAACATATTTTTAAACCTAGGGTTTGTTCCTTAGGGTTGATGTGTTATCTAGTACTCATTGGAGTCATTGGATATTGGTTAGAACATTGGCAAGGAGAATCACATTGGTGACCGAGATTGAACAAAGAAAACCTAAGGAGAAAAGTTTTAAAGCTTGTGAGAAAACAAGGTAAATTACTTACCTTAAGGTGTCTTGTTGTTTAAGGGAATGAGATGTGGGTATATGATGAGTTTAGTGTTTAGTTTATATGTGGAAGGTGCTATTAAAACCTAGGAGAAACAATGTCTATACTTGTGAACTTGTGACTAAGGAGCAAATGAGAAAGGAGATAGTTTAAGAATATAAAGGTGAAGTACAAGAAGCATTTTATTTCAATGGGAGCCTTGTTGAGTGTATTCGCAGGTTGAAGGCATATATATGTGGAAATTCAGTGGTTAAGATTATTGTCATTTAAGGGCCTAAGTGCCAAGCATTTTAAGTTTAAGCATTATATGATGATGTGGTGAAGTTTTAGTGTAAATTGGTGTTAAGTGTTGTGATGAGAATTTGTGTGGTATTGGTTGTTTGATGGAGAAAAACCATGTGTTAGGAAGTATTATATACTAGAGAACCCATGGCGAAATTTAAAGGAAAGTTTAAGTGTTAAGATATCCTAAGGGAATTTAATGATTAAGAAAGTACTATGAGTGTTCTATGGGTTGTCTTGATGAAAAGGGTGAGAATAAGGTGTTCTAAGGACTCATAATGACTGAGGCATTACTAGGAAGGATTTAGAAATCAAGAGAGTGTATAGGAATATTTAGGACTTAGGCAAATGTTGGTGCACAACTAGGAAGAGATAATGTGATGATGATGGAAGTTAGACTTGATAAGGAACTTAAGTAAATGTTTAAAAGAGTTCTAGATAGTGAGAGATGCTTGGGAGATGATGTTATAGTGGTGAAGAAAACATTTGGCATAGTGGCTACACTAGGTATGAACCACCACCTAGAAACCTAGAGGAAAACATTACAAGTGTTAGCATTATTACAAGGAAAATGCATTATGACTAAGGTGGATCTTGGTGGATGATTTAAGGTATTTTAAGGAGGGCTTAAGGTGTATTGAGGTGCCCAAATGAGGTTATAACATATGAGGATATATGAGGAGAAGTTTGGAGTTAAAAAGGAATTTAGAAACAAGTTTTTAGAGCCGACCGGCCTTAGGACCGGACTTGCAAGGTCGGTCGGACTCTGTTACACTACCGGGAAATGTTTCTGGAATCGACCGGACTTGGGGGACCGGACTTACAAGTCCGGTCGGGCTTGTTTTGTGAGAGGGAAAATGTTTCTGGAATGGACCGGACATGGGACCGGACTTGTCAAGTCCGGTCGGCATGAATTTAGTACGGATTATAAGTCTCTGGAATCGGACCGGACATGTAAGTCCGGTCGGAGTGAATTTTCCAACGGTAAAAGGTACTGGAATGGACCGGACTTGGCAAGTCCGGTCGGTAAGTCCGGTCGAGCCTAAAAAAATAAAAAAATAAAAAAAAAAAGAAATTTTAATTTCTAAAAATGGTAATGGGTAATGAGGTATGCCCTTGGTAGGGTAGTAATGATTGGGACCCTAAGAACTTGAGGAATTAAGTTAAGATTAAGTATAAGTTTTAATGTTCAAGTTAAGTTTGTAAGATTAAGTGATAAAGACTTGGGAGGTTAGTGAATGGAAGTCCTTAGGGACTAAGTGAGTTAAGTAAGGTGCAAATAACTAATAACCTAAAAATGAATGAATGTTTTAGGTTTGTGAATTGGGACCCCGAAGAAGATTAGTCAAACAACGATCGACGGTGAACGGTACAATCCTTTTCGTGACCTGCTTGCTAACGAGGTGTCCCTCGGCTTGTGTGCTATCTGTTTATTTGCTATGACTAAAACAAGATAAAGCATGCAACCGGTTATATTGTTCTCGTTGTGATTGTGTTACTTTACACTAAACCGCGAGACTTGAGAATGTTACTAACAAGTTTAGTACTTACTGAGTTAAGAATAAGAGTTAAGTTTGATGGTTGTTGGTTAATGCCCGTTAAGGCTTAGCTAGCACATGGTGTTTAAGATGTTTAATAACTGGAACTGAGTGAGGAAACCCGGGACCGATCTCCGGTCATGCATGCTAAGAAAGGGGGATGGTATCTGAATCAGATCCGCCCTCCGCTTAAGGACTTGTCTTCGGACTTGTAGCCTAGGGCCGGTTGCCGGCTCAGCTACGCTGGACTCCCGTCCAGAGTAGGTGGCATTAAGATGGTGCGGTGGGATCACCTAAATCCCAGGTTCGAATTAAGCTACAACCAATCCCTTCCAGGAAAGGTTTGTATATTGAGATTAAGATTAAGATTGAGATTAAGATTAAGGTAAGGTAAGGAAATGAGGACTAAGGAGGGGGTTACTAACCCACTTGTTAAGGGAACGCTTGAGTCGTTCATTGCTTGTGAACTATATACGTTCATCTGTGGTTATTGTTATTGCACTTCATATTATGTTTGTGTATGTAATCAATTTCCATGCTATCGACAATTAGTCGTCGTAGCCCCGTTAGCTTGGGGGCCATGAGAGGTGTACCAGCATTCGTGCTGACCCCCTCGGGGGCTATTTTTACACTTGCAGGTAAGAGGCCCATGAGGACGCACTACGAGAGTAGGAGCGGTTAGACTTAGGAGGGGACATTTATTTTGAATTCGGGTTGCGCCTGTGCACCCGACTGTTCATATTAAAACTGTTGTAAGTCTAAGATTACGTTTGAGATACTAGTACTCGGTTGGTGGTGGGATTGTGGATGTTAATGTTTTGAGAAGGATAAGTATTTTGGTTAAGTATTGTAAATATAAATCCGGTATATTCTAACGATCAGACCGTGGCAAGGTCCAGGTGTTGTTTATTTCCGCTGCGACGTATTCGATTAAGTGCTAAGATTGCGATAACCACGATAGGCTTTGGATGGGGTGTTACATGTGTGATGCATTATAAGCCTTAGGAATGGCATTAGAAGAGGGAGCTATAGAAGGAGAAAGTGAGAATCAAAATCTGTAGCAAAATGCAACTAAGAAAAATAATGTAAGTGCTGAAATGAGAACTTAGGAAATAATGGGTGTGTAAATTAGTATGGAAATGGGTAATGAGTTAATGGATGAACTAAGGTGTATTAGAAGGTCTAATTGGTGTTAAAGCACGTAGGATTATGTGTAGGAACTATGTGGAGGTAATGGGTAAAAGGAAGAACTGAAAACAGAAATAAAAATGGGACTACTGGACTGGACCGACCTTGGAACCAGACTTGCAAGGTCGGTCGAGCCCAGATTTACAAAGATGGAAGTCTACTGGAATGGACCGACCTTAAGACTGGACTTGCAAGGTCGGTCGGCCTGAAATTTTCCCGTAATGAAACCTACTGGAATGGACCGAACTTGCAAGGTCGGTCGAGTCCAGAATCTCGAACCCAGAACACACTGGAACAGACCGACCTTGGGACCGGACTTGTAAGGTCGGTCGGGCCTGAATTTTTCCAGTGTATTAACTTACTGACTTCGACCGACCTAGGGTCCGACCCTAGGTAAGGTCGATCGAGCCATATAAAATAATAATAATAATTATTATAATTATAATAAGTATATATGTATATATATATATATATATATATACACATATACATATGTACATATATATAGAAGTACATTATGGTTGAGTAAGGAAATAAAACTTAAAGTATGAAATGGATTCCTAATCAATTGTAACTTGTAAGAATTAGTAAGAATGCCTAGGGAAAGGTAATGGAGTAAGAGTTAAATAAATAATAGGTCATTAACCATACAAGTCCATGTATGTTTAGGATTTGATTTGTGAACACCGAAGGAAAGCCGGTTCGAGTACAACGGTGAACGGTATGAACTTCTCATGCCCCGTATGCTACCTTGGTTACTATGATTTGTGTGTTGTATGCTAATTGATCACTTAAATAAGATAAAACGCACTAATCGGATTTATTAGGCTTACTTGTGATTATCATGATATTGTTCCTTGTTGGATATTGTCTTTAAATCATAGTTTGTATAATTCATGAAATGTATGGATGATAATGAATGTGTGTATGATTGATGTATTGTGATGTGACCGAATACAATTGTGGTGGACTTCTAACTAATTCCTAACAAGCTAACCAATCTAACTTAATAAATTGGTAAATTGGAATGAGTAGAAGTCCGATATAGTTTCGGCCACGCGTGAGGAGGCGGAGGAGACACAAGAGGTTGGATCCAATTCTTGGCTCTTAAACTTTTCCACGGCCCAAACCCCTTAAATGGGTAGTATCCTGGGTTAGTGAGCCAAGTAAAACCCGGTGGTGGGACGGTGTAGTCCCTGCCCGGAGGTCATACCGATTTAACATGAGTAAAAGTAAGTAAGTAAGAATGAGTAAACGAGTATGGAAAAGTAAGTAAGTAAAGTAAGAGAAAGTTGTGTAAGTATTATGTAATGAGTAAAAGAGTAATAAGCATCCGATTAACCTGGATGTGTAATTTGGCTAACCCTTGAGAAGGTAAGTATTGTGTATGCTATTGTAGTGTTGTTTGGCTTGCGTATCATATTGTGTATGATTGTATGATGTAAGTAAAGCATGTATGCATGATAATAATGAACCTCATGTACAGTCAACCTTAAATAGTCGACGTACCCTAGTTAGCACGCGGTATATGCGAAGTTTATATGAAGCTTTTTACTGAGCCCCTTGGGGCACCATTTTTAATATAATGCAGGTCCTCGTGAAGGGTGAAGGCTTGATGAATTCAAGATGTATGTTTTGATGTAATAAACAGACTTTGAATGGTGTACTAAGTTGTAAACGGCTGTAAGCCTTTTGTTTAGCTGGTGTACCATGGGGTACACCCTTTTAGATATTGTGGAAATCATAACGTGGTATAGATGAGTAGTTTGTCTAAACTCATTATTTTTGGGAGCTAGTGAAATGATGTAATTGAATGCACGTTTGGTACTCGGTAATCCAGCAATGTAAGCATATGATCCTTGATATTTGGTATATAATATAGTAGCTCGGCATTACTTAGACATCAGACCGTGACTGTAAGTAGTGTAAGCCTAGCTAACCGTATGGGCGGTTAGCGGCGATGTATCACCCGCCGTAGTAGTAGTAGTTCCGCAGCGAGTAGTAGATTAATTAGGATGATTAGACGGTAAGTAAAGGATTAGCGGTAGGGGTGTTACAAAAAGTGGTATCAAAGCGTAGTTACACTCTGATGACCTAAGTTACCGAGCATAGGGATTACCGAGTTAGGATTTCAACCGTATTAAAACGGATACTTAGGAACCTTACTAGGAATTACCGTTGTTATCAACGGATACCCTTGACCTTCTTAGGAACGTTGTCGTGCTTAAATTCTAGACCCCTTGGTCACATGTTACAAAGCCTAATGTAAATGCTAAATGTTCAGATGTCAGGACGAGGCCGAGGCCGAACTAGAGGGGAGACTTCTGATGGACCAGGCGCGCAGACGATAGCAGAGATCGTCACCGCCACGGTAGCACAGATGCTACCCCAAGTAATCACGGCAATGCAACAAACCCAACAAAACCAACAAAACCAAATGGACCAATCCCGCCCCCTCCACCCAGAGAAGCAAACTGGGTAAAAGCAGTAGCGGAACTCCAACCTCCATGTTTCCGAGACGAGAGTGATATGGCTAAGTTGGAAGCCTACATCTCCGAGATGGAGACGGTATTTGAAACCCTCGAAGCTCCTGTTGGAGTTCGATTGAGTTAGAGTAGCGGCTTACTACCTTAAGGATGCAGCCATGGATTGGTGGAAATTAATCAAGAACGAGCATGTCAACGATCCTACCTTCGACTGGGAATCCTTCACAGCCCTCCTCGGATCCAAATACTACCTGGAACATGTCAAAACCAAGAAAAGACTTGAGCTTGATGCCCTAAAGATGACAGAGAAGATGTCGGTCGATGAGTACTACCGCACCTTCACCTCCCTCCTTCGTCTATTACCCAACCTTGGGTACACCGGCCAAGTATTGGTCGGTCGCTTCTATGGTGGTCTGAGCCATCGCCTTCGGTACGACATGGGCTACAACAGATTTACCTCCCTTCAAGAGTGCTATCACACGGCATCTCGCGTTGAGATCACTTGCCAACTGAGGGATGAAGAAACCGCGCTTAAGTGCAAGGCAACAGCAAAAACACTATTGCTGAGGAGCAGAACCAGGGCAAGAGCTGGAAAAAGAAGAAGGGGAAGTTCTTCCAGCAATCGCAGAAGAACTCCCCTAGTGAGAGCAGTGCCCATGAGAAGGGCAAACCAGTTGAGCTTCTTCAGCTTGGTTCTTCTGCACCGGTGGCTGCGAAGCCACTGAGATCATACCCACCTAAGCGTAAACTTCTAATCCTAATTCATATTTGTATAAGCATCATAGCGAGTATCCCCGCACAAAACGTGCTAACTCTCTAAGCTTTAGGTTCTGGCTCCGGTTCACCAAGGACTACTCCGACGGATTGCCAAGGGAGAGAAATCAGGTGCTACAACTGTTAGAAACCGGGACATAGAGCTAATATGTGCCCAGAAAATGTCAAGCCCAAAGGGAACTTCCAGAGCTACAAGCAGAGGGAAGGCAAGGAGGTTGCATCTGGTGATGCATCGGCCCAGCAGGGCCCCGCAGGGACAGGGATCCCGAGGTCCTCAGAAGGGCGCACCCCAGAGGCATCCTGCCTTGCACATTATCGACCGAGATGGGACCGGTTCTAAGTCCGGCCTAGGAATTAACTAAACCTTGAATCCTTGAGAAGCATGACTAAGTATAGTAGTAACTTTTTGAGTGAATGCATGAGTAAATGAATTGAAGTATGTATTGAGCATGAAATGAAGTAGTTGAGACTAGTACTCACCGTAGATGAAATTTACAACCATAGGTAGTTTTAATATCTGCTACCTAATACCATCAACACCAAATCAAGAGGAGACCGACATCACCAATACCGCTACTGCTACGAGCGAGCAGTGTCAGGTCATCCGACCAGGTATGATTTTATTAAAGGGATACCTGACACCAGAAGCCAGATTACAATCATCCGACAATGCAACAAGCTAGGAACGGGTCCAGGAGGATTTTATACACCTGAGTTCCCCAGTGGAGCGAAGATGAAGCTGAAGATGATGTGCTTGGGAAAGGATTGGAATCCTTATACCAAGACATACCAAGGGACACGAATACAAGATGGAACGACGCCACCGACAATACCCCCAGAATTTCAGACACTTGTTATACAAGCAGTAGAACTTGCACGACAATGTGTGAAAACGATCCGATCCCTGCACTTGAGGCGGACCTTTGTATCGTTAACTTCTATGAGAAAGAAGGACGACTTGGGTTACACAAGACAAGGGCGAGACAGCGGAATCTCTTGAACAAGGAGTGCCCGTAGTGTCTTGGTCCATTGATGATGACGCCGTATATTTGTAGAGCGAGCAGAACCGTGTGGACCACGCAGAGAAATTGGTATTGAGATCGGGAGATGTCCTAATCATGGGTGGAAAATCTAGGATGCTGTATCACGGGATCAACAAGATCAAGTTGAATACGACACCGCGGCAATAATCAATGTCACACACATGAAACCAGGAAGCCTGAACCTTCCTTTAGAAAGTATTAAAATCGCAATATCATGTAATGTAGTAGTAACGTGTATTAGAGACACGATATGTATGATGGTTAGTTTATCAATAAAGAGTAGTGTTGATTTAAATTCCACTTGTGTCCACCATCATTACTTATGAACTTGTGACTTCAATAGGTTGTGGACTCGGTACCGAAGGTAACTTGAGTATCCTCACCGAAGCACAAGCCGGTAAAAAGCGGACCCATCTTAACAGGAACCTTCCTAGTGAACGGCATTGAAGCCTCAGTGTTATTCAACTCCGGCACCTCTCACACCTTCGTATCACCATCTTTCGTGAAAAGGTTGGGGCTAGATGCAGATGAGTTGCCAAACTCTTGGTTACTCTCCCATCAAAGGAGTGAATACGATGTACCAAATACTACAAGTCAGCCACAATCCAAATCAAAGGCGAAGCGTTTCCCATCTCCTTCATCGAGTTTAATGGGTTGGGATTCGACGTAATAGTAGGAATGAATTGGTTGGAGCAGCACAAGGGTAGAATCTCTGCGCCGAGCATTGATTGCTGCTCAAGTGTCCTTCTAGGGACCGTATCTTACCGCCAGAGACCGAGAGAGCCTTCGACCACAGTCATCTCCGCTATGGCTATGTACCAGGAGCTCAGAAAGGGGCATGAAGTGTATTTGTGTTATGTACAAGACCTGGAGAGAGATCCAGAGTTCAATCCCGAAGTACCAATTGTATTTGAATTCCCCGACGTATTCCCTAAGGAGCTGCCTGGTATGCCACCTCAAGAACAGTAGAGTTTGAGATTGACCTCTTGCCAGGTACTGGTCCCATTGCTAGGGCACCGTACCATATGGCACCTACAGAAATGATAGAGCTGAAAGAGCAGTTACGCGATCTTCTCGACAAGGGTTCATACGCCCGAGCGTATCACCCTGGGGAGCACCGGTTGAAATACCCCAAACTAATAAAACATGGATTAAACAGCTAATCACATTAATTAAGGCCTAAACACACCTTAAAAGTCAATTGATAACAACGATGGTCAACACAAAAGCAAGATATTGCACCCTTTGGCTGTTTAGGCTAAATACTTACCCAAATGAACTTCTTAGGACCTAAAATTTGTCCTAAGCATATTACCAATAACTAAACATACTAAAATCATTTGACAACACTCCACCACAAAGAACAAGCATTTACATGCTTCAAGGTCAAGTAGGGCAAAATGTGCTCTAAGAAACCTTAAAGGTCTTATGACCTCTATTTGATATAAAATTGGATTCCTATGATCAATTATCATGTAAGGAATAACACAACAAAACTGTTCTCAAAGAAAGCTAAGCTCAGAAACACCTTGTGACACAAAATATGCGCTAAAACACCTAAAGCACGTTTTTGTGTATGAGCTCTAGGATATTGACTTTTTGTCACTTTAAAGACTAGATTACAATCTTTATATCATTAATGTGACATGATAGACTATATTATAAAGTCTAAATCAAAGTTTAAAAATAAAATCAAAATGGGTGATTTTGGGTGAATAGTACCCAAAAATAACATTTAATTACTTAGTTTAACCATGGTCAAATGTCATCCATTGACTTGACCAACCATTGCCGCCCACCCTTGCTGTCATCCTTACCCATTAGCAACATAAATATCTAGCCAATCTAATGAATCATCATTGACTATTTCATAAAGTAACATTAATTAACATAAAAGGTAAAACTAGCTTTCTTTCTCATTTGCCTTTCTTCCTAGCCGACACCAAGCACCTTCATCCTCTCTTTTGCTTCTCCAAAACCGTAGGAACACACCAAAATTCAGAAGAGAACACCAAGTGACATAGGTAAGCTTATTAATTTTTATGTTCATTCTCTTCATTTTTCTTTCCTCTTTCCATGGAGTTAAGCATCAACCATTTCCATCCATGGTTCTAGGTTGTTTTGGAGGTTAAATGAAGGGCAATTCTCGGCTGTAACAAGGGAAGGAGGTGGAGAATTCTAATCTTGTTCTTAAGGTATAAAAATGTGCTTTAAGCACTTATATCTTGTTTCCTTTCATTACCGGTTGTAAAACCTGTTCTCTTAGGCTAATTATCTTCTTCTTAACATACTTATTCAGTTGGTATATCAAGATCTTCAAGGAATAGCCAAATCCATGCCAAAAACACCATTTTGGCATTTTAATCAAGGTGAAAATTAGCCATCTTCTTAGCTGATTTATTCCGGTTTTAAAGCTTGATTTAGGAGACCTTTTGATGTTCTTGTTCTTCTGTAAAAACAGGCCGAAGAACACCTTAGCTTGCCTTGTTATTCTAAGGTAAAATTTACCTTGAAAATGTACATTAAACACTTATTATGGTTAGCTCTTTTGGAGACTAATCATGCCTTAATTTCTGTTTGAAAACATGTAAATAAAGCTGTGGAAAATTTATCTCCAAACAGCCGAGGCCAAACAAGGCCTAAACTTGGCAAAAATAAGGTATAAATCACTTAAACCTACACTTGGTATATTAATATGTGTTTATACATATGTGTATATATATGTCGTGAGTGAATATGGTTATTAAGGTCTTATTTTGACCTTAGGTGATTAAGGAATGGTTTAGTAAATATATAAGTAATTAACTAACATAATTGTCAAATTTAAGACATTATGTGGAAAATTGGTAAATATGGAAAACATGTGGGAGAGGCCGAGAGATTAAAGCATTTTGGGCATTTATGTGTAATTTATTTTATAAGCTAATGTTTGTAATAAGGCCATGTACTTTAGGCCATTTTATATATGTATTTATAAGGTTTTAATTAAGTTTAGGTGATAAAAATGTATTACCGCAAGGTATAGGGGTTTAATGTGTAATTAAATTAAATTTGGGGGCTATATAATAATAAAGCCGAAAATTAGAGGTTTAAATGAGTTTAAATAAAAATTATAAGATTTTATAAAGTTTTGGGGTTAAATGGTAATTTCTGAAAAATAAGGATATAAACCATAATATATGGAAATTAATGGTCAAGGAAATATTAAGGAGGTCAACCTTGACCATATGGTAGGTTTTCACCAAATTAGATATGTTAAATAACTTATTTAAGGTTTTATAATAAGATAAGTATTTAATTGTAACAATTTTATAACATATGTGGTAAATATGTTATTACCGAAAATAAAGGGGTGTAAAATGGTATTATAAACACCCATGGGCTATTAGGAATTTTTAGGAATTTATTTGGTTGATTTTGGAATTAAAATAAACTATATATGTATAATATATAGTTATTATGTCATTGTGACACTTTAGATAAATATATGTGGTGAAATAGTGATAACCGAGAATATATGGGTTAGTAATGTAAATTATAACCCTTGGGTAAAATTTGGTGATTTTTAGAAATATAAGAGTATTTAATAAGATATATGTATAATATATAGTTTTAATGTTATGATAAAACTATATGTTATAAATTGGGCCAAATGGCAATTATAGAAAGTGGAAGGTTTGAAAAATAATATAGAACAACTAGGGTCTGTTCGCAATTTTTAATAATATATAACCATAGGTTATATTAATATTAAGTTTTAAACTATTATAATATATGATATATACGACATAACATTATATATGTGGTCAAATTATAAATTTGGAAAGTTAAAGGGGTTGGAAATTAATTTATAATCAGACAAGGTCTATTCGGAAATTTTACAAAGATAAAACCATATATTATACCTTTTTATAAGTTGAAAATGTATATTATATGATATATATAACATGGTATAAATAATGGGGTGATTTTGTAAATAAAGAAAACTATGGTTTATGGAAAAGAATAAGGTTTTGGTATGGTGCCCATGCGGCAATATAAATAGTTTTGCATAAAAACTATAGGTTATAAGTTAAAGGAAATAAAATATCATATTATAAGATATTAGTATATGGTATAACATTACACAATGTTATGGGGTTAAAATGAAATTAAAGAAAAGTTTAGTGCTGTACCGAATTAATAAGAGTTGGAAAATGAATTTTAGACTATGGTCTACAATGTTATAAAAGTTATAACAATGATATGGTATTAAGGTGGTTTAATGGAATTAATATAAGTAAGGATATTCACATTAAATAATGTGACAAACTATAAATAAATAAGATTTATAAACTAAGGTATATATTGAATAAACCTTAGGAGTTGTAATTATACAACATAAAATGTTACATAATATTAGGATAATAATCTTGATATGAGTTGTATAATATAATACAACTAATGGGAATAATCATCTAATATAAGATGATAAAATGTAACATATAATATAAGAGTTTTATAACTCATGGAACTTACCTATATTGGTAAATATATATGTATGTGAGAATAATGTATATAAGGATGGATATATATTATGGTTGGAAACCATATAATACAATGGTGGTGGTTATTACAAAAATAGTTACAAACTATAAGTTATAAGTTTTTGAATGGAAATATATTTCATTAAAAATAATGGATTATATAATACAATGTATTATAATGGATGGTGGAAAAATAATACAATATAATAAGTAATGCATGCATACATGCAACTATAGGTTATATACCTAAATTAAATGATGGATAAGATTAAAGAATATAACAAATTAAACTTAACAGTCGAAACATTTCGACATACGAGTTTTAGTAACAAAGCCGACCGGTTTAGAGAAACCCGTAACAATTAACTGTAGAAATTTGGGGATGAACTGTCGGGGTTACTTGTTATTCGGAAATACCGGATTTAGTTAGTCATGGAGACTGACTTATAGTTTATTACCGTTTAGATCATACTTCAAACGAAGGCGCTTGACGAGCTAGTGGACTACACTGCGCATCCTAGGTCTGAGGTGTACGGTATGTAAAGGGGTTTGATCCGGGTTGTCCTAAGGAATTCCTTGGGCTCGGATTTGGTTGATAACTTGTGTGTTTGTTGGGCAAAATAATAGTTAAACTATCTTGCTTACTATGGGCAGTGAACCCAATCTTTGTAGTACAACAAGGTCGTATCCACAGAGACTTCGCAATTATCTGATTAATTATCCAGTTTAGTAAATGTACAAAAAGGCAAATAAAAAATGCTTAAAATGTAAAAGGGGTTTTAGCTGGAGGCAAGCTTGAATTTTGGGATTAGTACAGAAATAATAAATACCGTAAATAAAAAAATGGATGGATGGAAAAGGGTATCCTAGGATTGCGGGGGAATTTCCTAAATTACTTAAACAATTAATAATCCTAATTTGCTCTTATTTGTCTGTTAAGAATTTATCTTGTGACCTTTCTAAATCATAGATAAGGACAGCTCTTAATTAATTCATTAAACTTCTTACAATCAGAAAAAGTCTAAAATCATTAATTAGCTTTAAGTGAGAATTCTTTTTATAACAGCGATGGATTTTATCTGCTAATCAAGGAGTATAATATCTAACGTTTATCTCTCTTTGTGGTCTATTCTCAGATTTACAAAATCATTGAAATAAGAGAAACCGTAAATGCATAAAAATGATCAGTTATTAAGCATTTAATAATTTAGAGAGACAAAACAAATATTTATAAGCAAACTTGGTATTAATAATAAGTCTGAATTATTTAGGAACAAACCCCATCCTAGGATACAAATAAAATCACTTAGACATTAACAGTAATAAAAAGGGAACAGAAATAGCCATTAATTTGGAGACTGCTGGCGGAGACTGGACTGCGATTCGCTCTGTTCCGGCTCCCTTTTACTTCTCTTCTTTTATACTGCTTCTGCTTCGTGGTGAAATGTAGAATTAAACTAAAATGGAGAAGTGGAGGATTAGAGGATGGATGGAATGGAACGTAGGTGTGGAAACTGTCTAACGGTGGTCTAATATAACAATAACAATTTGGATTTGGAGGAAGGGAGTTGATTTTATTTGCACAAGGGGCGTCGGTTTATATAGAGGCAGAGGTGATGAAGGTCCGTACGAATTTGTTTAACTGTTGATTCATTGATTGCGCAGGGGACAGGAAGATGAAGACGCGCAGAGTAGATGGATAAGGCAGATGCGAGTTGGGCGAGTTGCAGACCGTCGGTGAGGCAAATTGAAGTCGAAGACGAAGACGGGCGAAGAAGATAAGCTCCGGAACATTTATACATGACCGCTTGATAACTCGCGGTCCCCTCTGTGTTGTCCGCCAATTAACCAGCGGTTCCATGTGTCTTGTCCGCCTGTTAAGGAGGCGGTCCTCTGTATGTTGTCCGCCTGTTAAGGAGGCGGTTCCCTCTGTCTTGACCGCGAGGCGGTCTTCTGTCTCTTGTCCGCCTCTTTGTAGGCGGTAGCCTAATGTCACGTCCGCCTCCCTTTGAGGCGGTAGCCTCACTCATGTCCGCCTCCCTTTGAGGCGGTTGCCTCTACTTGTTCCGCCTCTGTAAGAGGCGGTTGCCTCAGCCTTGTCCGCGAGGCGGTTGCATTAGAGTAGACCGCCCAATACGGGGCGGTTGCCTCTGTTTGTGTCCGTGCGATATTATATATATTATACATATATATAACAATCTTCAACCGGCTCTACATTCTTCGTTATAAGTCCGTTTTCTGAGCCGTTTGCGTCTATGTGTTCGTCTCTTTATCTACTTCACTTCCGGCTTGGTTTTCCTCATGTTAAACCAATAATTTTGTGAGATAAATAATAAAACATAAACTAGAGGAAAACTAACCGAAGTGGAGAAATGAGCAAGAAAAGTGCTAATATTATATATGAAATACACCTATAAATCATGCTCATTTGGACACTTATCACACCCCCACACTTATCTTTTTGCTTGTCCTCAAGCAAAACCACGTACCCAAGTAAGTAGGGAATGCTCAATACTAACAAATATTATTATGAAGGGTAGGATAAACATGATCTTTTTAACTTATTGAGGAGTGTGAAAAATTAACTGCTGGTGGCAAAGGTGTGCTCAGGGTAAAATAAAACATAGAGTTTCGGGGTATGATCTAAGGTACTCCAATGTTTTTTTTAGGTGACTCTGAGAATTTTCACCATGGCCAACTTCTCTCAAGAATGGGCATTGAGGAGAGAAACAAAAGGAAAAAAAGATTTATGCATTTGTTTCACTTTTGCATAAGAGATGAGAAGATAATATGTAGGCATCAAGCCTTTGTATTTAAGAACACTCAACTTTCTTGTTGGTTACCGATGGTGTCTCGCAAGTCCCTTATTTTATTTTTCTTTCTCTTTTTTTTTAACAGAAAAGTACCCCTTAGCAATCCCTAAGAGAGAAGACAGAAAGAAACCCTGAGCAATAAAATCCAACCATTTGCAGATTATTTGGTCACACCGCATATAAAATGCTCCTCAAAAGTAATCAAAATTTTAAAATTTGTACATTTATCCCACAATTCATAACAATATTTATTTTTAAAGAGAACAACCCACATATAAAGGGTCCACAAATTTTTAAATTTGGACAAACGCAGGATAAGCAGAGAGATTAAGCATTTTAGCACAAAATGTCACCGAAAAGGGCACACTCCCCCACACTTAATTTGAACAATGTCCTCATTGTTCACCAGAAAAACAAGGAAGGTTAAGAAGAAGACTTTTTGGTAAGTAGATAAAATAGAGAGAACACGAAGAGCACAAATAAACAGTTAAGCACATAAACGTTCCTCTGCAATTTTTATTAAATAAAAGCAAAAGCAAAATTAAAGAAACTGGTACTCCCCTGATATTATTTTTGCGAGCGTGTATAGGACTTCCCCCACACTTGAGCTTTAGCCTCAAGTAGCGTAGCTTGGTTGCGGTGTAGATATGAAATTGCACCTGCATAAGACACTAGAAGCAACCATACTAAAACGGGTTTAAAAGTTAGCAAAATAAAATTAAAAGAGAACCTGAAAATTAAAACAACATAAAAGCAAAATAAATAAAAGTACACCCGGGTTGCCTCCCAGGAAGCTGCCCTTCTTTAACGTCTTTGGCTAGACGCTTTGTCGTTATCCTGGATCAAAACAAAACGTTACCTCGGCATATAAGATAATAAAATTAATACTCCTCAAAATCTGGTGTTTGAGGAGGGGTACTGCCGGGAACGTAGTTCTAACAGAAGACCCGGTGGAAATAACTTTTCTTCCTCAAATTGGAGGATGTAAAAATCCTCCTCTTGTTGTTGAGGCTTATGGTAAGAACGCTTGATATCATCTTCAGAGAGAACTGATTCTTTGAAAGTGATAGTGGCGTTTTCTTTGGATATTTTGGTGGGAGGTGGTGGAAATTCCTTCTCTTCATTTTCGAGGATATAAATATCCTCATCTTCTGGATAGAGCACAGAGAAGGAGGGGAAATAGTAGTTGACTTCAGAGGGAGGAAATTCCATGAAGTCTATGGAGAAACTCTCTTCTGAGGGGTTGTCTTCATAATCAAGCTGATGGTTGTTTGGTGATGGATTCTCTAATTCGAATAGTGGAGGAGGTGGAGAGTGAGAGTAGCTTATGTCCTCAACAGGTTGTTCTTCCTCGTGAACCACTGCATTCAGTTGTGGAACGGGTTGTTCCATGTGGTCTACCTGATCTAGCGTTCTTTGCCGGATCATTTCAATGGTTGAGGTAAAATTTGCCATCATTTCCCGTAAAATGGCGTTGTCTCTTTCTACTGCAACCATAGGACAATAGGAACTTTCATGGTCTCCTCCACACTCTTGGCAGACACTCCATTGACTGTAGTCCTCTGCGCTATATGGGTAACCATACCAATCTTCTGCTTGATCGTAGTGATCATCCATCAGAATTAAGTACCTTTTAAAAAGAAACAAAAAAATTATACACAAAAAGGGCAAATAACGAAAATAAAAGAAAAACTAAACAGATAATAAATCAGATAGTTGGACCGAAGTCCCCGGCAACGGCGCCAAAAACTTGTTGGGCAAATAATAGTTAAACTATCTTGCTTACTATGGGCAGTGAACCCAATCTTTGTAGTACAACAAGGTCGTATCCACAGAGACTTCGCAATTATCTGATTAATTATCCAGTTTAGTAAATGTACAAAAAGGCAAATAAAAAATGCTTAAAATGTAAAAAGGGGTTTAGCCGGAGGCAAGCTTGAATTTTGGGATTAGTACAGAAATAATAAATACTGTAAATAAATAAATGGATGGATGGAAAAAGGGTATCCTAGGATTGCGGGGGAATTTCCTAAATTACTTAAACAATTAATAATCCTAATTTGCTCTTATTTGTCTGTTAAGAATTTATCTTGTGACCTTTCTAAATCATAGATAAGGACAGCTCTTAATTAATTCATTAAACTTCTTACAATCAGAAAAAGTCTAAAATCATTAATTAGCTTTAAGTGAGAATTCTTTTTATAACAGCGATGGATTTTATCTGCTAATCAAGGAGTATAATATCTAACGTTTATCTCTCTTTGTGGTCTATTCTCAGATTTACAAAATCATTGAAATAAGAGAAACCGTAAATGCATAAAAATGATCAGTTATTAAGCATTTAATAATTTAGAGAGACAAAACAAATATTTATAAGCAAACTTGGTATTAATAATAAGTCTGAATTATTTAGGAACAAACCCCATCCTAGGATACAAATAAAATCACTTAGACATTAACAGTAATAAAAAGGGAACAGAAATAGCCATTAATTTGGAGACTGCTGGCGGAGACTGGACTGCGATTCGCTCTGTTCCGGCTCCCTTTTACTTCTCTTCTTTTATACTGCTTCTGCTTCGTGGTGAAATGTAGAATTAAACTAAAATGGAGAAGTGGAGGATTAGAGGATGGAATGGAACGTAGGTGTGGAAACTGTCTAACGGTGGTCTAATAATAACAATAACAATTTGGATTTGGAGGAAGGGAGTTGATTTTATTTGCACAAGGGGCGTCGGTTTATATAGAGGCAGAGGTGATGAAGGTCCGTACGAATTTGTTTAACTGTTGATTCATTGATTGCGCAGGGGACAGGAAGATGAAGACGCGCAGAGTAGATGGATAAGGCAGATGCGAGTTGGGCGAGTTGCAGACCGTCGGTGAGGCAAATTGAAGTCGAAGACGAAGACGGGCGAAGAAGATAAGCTCCGGAACATTTATACATGACCGCTTGATAACTCGCGGTCCCCTCTGTGTTGTCCGCCAATTAACCAGCGGTTCCATGTGTCTTGTCCGCCTGTTAAGGAGGCGGTCCTCTGTATGTTGTCCGCCTTAAGGAGGCGGTTCCCTCTGTCTTGACCGCGAGGCGGTCTTCTGTCTCTTGTCCGCCTCTTTGTAGGCGGTAGCCTAATGTCACGTCCGCCTCCCTTTGAGGCGGTAGCCTCACTCATGTCCGCCTCCCTTTGAGGCGGTTGCCTCTACTTGTTCCGCCTCTGTAAGAGGCGGTTGCCTCAGCCTTGTCCGCGAGGCGGTTGCATTAGAGTAGACCGCCCAATACGGGGCGGTTGCCTCTGTTTGTGTCCGTGCGATATTATATATATTATACATATATATAACAATCTTCAACCGGCTCTACATTCTTCGTTATAAGTCCGTTTTCTGAGCCGTTTGCGTCTATGTGTTCGTCTCTTTATCTACTTCACTTCCGGCTTGGTTTTCCTCATGTTAAACCAATAATTTTGTGAGATAAATAATAAAACATAAACTAGAGGAAAACTAACCGATGTGGAGAAATGAGCAAGAAAAGTGCTAATATTATATATGAAATACACCTATAAATCATGCTCATTTGGACACTTATCAGTGTTATGTGTTTTGGATACGTGTATGTGATTATGTGTTACTGCATTATTTATTTATGCACGAGCGTCCTACAGGACTAACACTACGTCGACTATAGATCGACTTATATAAACATACATATGCGTTTAATGTGATAACATCACGGTTACTTAATATAATACCCTTAGTATTAATATTAAGTATATGGTAACCTAAGTAAAACACTTAGGAACGAGTCACGACATTGTCGGTCTCTAGAGCATGGATCTCGAACATGAATATAACCTAGATTACTTCTAGGTATGCGTGAGACCCATTGGGCAGCTAATTAATAAATTATATTCTCCATAAGACTAAGAGCATATCTTAAACATTATGAGAGAGAGATGGTGTGAGTTGAGGTGAGGAATCCAGTGTAGTTTACGAACTACCTGGTTGCGCATTTGTGATCACTGAGGGGTTCCCGATCGGGTTCCGCTCCAGGTTATACCCAACGAGCCCTATTTGGATCGTGGGTCAGGTGGCTACGGCCTTTATATGGATGCCTTACGAGGCAAAGTGAATAGTCAGGGGCCTCCGGACCTCTGGCAAAATGAGCACCTTCGTGTGCACGGGGAGGACTACTGTCCATGGTGAGGTTATCGGGTTGTCCTAACATGACGCCCAACTGGTATTTCAATTAACATGGTTTGGATGGATGGGGTTTTAAAGGCCAAATTAAATTAACTAAGGATGGTGTTCGCTACGGCATTTGTTCAGTATTATTATTTCGATATGTTCGATATACATTGTTGTTTTTGTGATATTTTATGACTGTTGAATTGGATGGATGGTTAGATGTTTATGACTGTTTGAATTGGATGGTTGATTATGAATTTATGCATGTATACTACAGTATTGATTATAACTGTAAAATGGAAAAGCATGAAACCAATCTAATAATAAGATGGTTAAAATGACTAAGTGACCATTAAGGTCCAGGCCCGGCATACTCAGCGTTTATCGCTGAGACTACACTTATTGTGCAGGTTGATGATCTTTGTCGAAGCCGGAGTGCGGGAACAGGGTAGTTAGGGATTACTTTAATTACTGCACATGGAGTTTGTTTGCATAACGTTGTTAGACTGGGAATTGTATTATGGTACGGTTATGTATATTCGGGATTGGGTAGACGCTCACTTGTCGACGTTTATGGTCTATGGACTTAGTATGATGTATAGAAGTTATCTCGTTATCACAGCGGTTAGCAGTTTGTTTATATTGGTTGTTGGAAATAGTTTGGCTTCGTTACTCGCATGGGCGGTAGTATGTGGGTGACACCCGAGTGAGTGTTGTTGTTGTTATTATTTCTTCCGCTGTAAGACGTTTTATTTATTGCTACGAGAGAGATTATTACGTGTTTAAGGAGAGGGGTGTTACACCGGTGCTCTTCGTGAAGAAGAAGGACGGTAGCCTCCGACTTTGTATTGACTACCGCGAGTTGAATGCGGTTACAGTCAAGAATAAATACCCATTGCCATGCATCAACGACCTATTTGACCAGCTGAAAGGAGCCTCAGTTTTCTCCAAGATTGACCTCCATTCTGGGTATCATCAGATTGCTATCAGAGAGCAAGACATAGAGAAAACGGCATTCTGTACCAGATATGGCCACTACGAATCACCGTCATGCCATTCGGTTTGTCAAACGCACCAGCAAAATTCATGGATTTAATGAATCGACTATTCAGTGAGCAGTTGGACACTTCAGTTGTTGTATTTATCGATGACATCCTTGTGTACTCCAAATCAGCAGAAGAGCATGAAATTCATTTGAGGAAAGAACTTGAGACACTGCGCGAGAACCAGCTGTATGCGAAGTTCTCCAAATGCGAGTTCTGGCTAGGCTAGATCAGGTATCACTCCGGTCATGTCATCTCGAGCGCAGGTATTTCAGTTGACCCTTCTAAGATTGAAGCTGTACAATCATGGCCTAGACCCAAGACTGTTACCAACATTCGGTGCTTTCTTGGTCTAGCTGGTTACTACTGGAGATTCGTAAAGGACTTCTCGAAAGTCGCTAAGCCCATGACTACACTGATGAAGAAAGATGCACCGTTTGTATGGACAGACGAGGTGCGAAGTATCATTTCAGAGCCAAAAGGACTCATTGACCTCAACGCCGATTCTCACACTTCCAGAGGGCACAGAGGGATTTGAGGTGTATTGTGATGCATCAGGCAAGGGAATGGGATGCGTACTCATGCAGCATGGCAAGGTTGTAGCTTATTCCTCCCGCCAGCTGAAAAAGCATGAGGAGAATTTCCCGACACATGACTTAGAGCTAGGAACCATTGTCTTCGCCTTGAAGATATGGCGACACTATCTCTATGGGGTAAGCATCACCATCTACTCCGATCATAAGAGTTTACAGTATGTATTCACGCAGAAAGAGCTGAATTTGAGACAGAGAAGGTGGATGAAGTTTCTCTCAGACTACGACATCAACCTGCAGTATAAGGAAGGGAAGGCGAACGTTGTAGCCGACGCCCTGAGTCGTCGAGCACACTCGCTCTATTCACTACTCGCTTCTTCTAGCTTGGTTGACGAGGTGCGAGACGCTCAGTTGAGCGACCCTTACCTGACCGAAATCAGACAGAAGATCACAGATGGTACATTTGAGAAGAAGAAATATGATTTTAAGTTGCATGAAGATGGTCTGATTCGGCTGAATGGCAGGTTATGCGTCCCCCGAAGCAATGCTGAGCTAAAGGATCGCATCCTGCGAGAGTCACACAGTTCTACATTGTCAGTCCATCCAGGAGCCTCCAAGATGTACAAAGACATGAAGAGGTACTTCTGGTGGTCAGGAATGAAATAAGATGTGACAGAGTGTGTATTGAGATGCTTAACATGCCAGAAAGTGAAGTTTGAACATCATAGACCAGGTGGAATGGTACAATCGATGCCAATTCCGGAGGAGTGGAAATTTCACGATATCTCCATGGATTTTGTTGTAGGACTCCCACCTGCTAGGGGAGGACTCAACATGATCTGTTGTTGTAGTCGATCGCCTCGCCAAGGTTGCCAGATTCATACCGATGAAGGACACCTGGAAGGTAGTGAAGCTCGCAGAGCTATTCGACAAGGAGATTATTAGACACCATGGAGTCCCAAAGACCATAGTATCTGACCGTGATACCAGATTTCTATCGAGATACTGGAGAGCTACACGGGAAGCACTGTGTACAGAATTGAAGCTGAGTACCGCCTTCCATCCTCAGACCAACGGTCAGACAGAAAGGACCATCCAGACACTGGAGGACATGCTTAGAGCATGTGCCTTAGATTTTCAGGAGAGTTGGTTAGATAAGCTTCATCTTATGAAGCCCTATACGGTAGTAGACCTTGTCGTACACCCTTGTGTTGGGATGAGTCAGTGAAGTGGTCATCATAGGACCGGAGTATTTAGAACAAGTCCAAGCGGAATTGCAACAAATCCGAGCCAATATGAAGGCATCCCAAGATAGACAGAAATCCTATGCGGATGTGCGACGAAACGACCTTGAGTTCGTCGTGGGCGACCAAGTGTTCTTGCGCGTTTCACCTATGAAGGGCATATTCTGTCTTGGCCAGAAGGGCAAGCTGAGCCCAAAGTTTGTCGGGCTGTACACTATCACCGAGAGAGTTGGATCTGTAGCCTACAGGTTAGCACTACTTGAGGACTTGGGGCGTGTCCATGATGTATTTCATGTGTCACAACTCAAGAAGTACATTGCCAATCCTTCTCATGTCCTAGAGCCCGAGCAGCTATCTATAGAGCCGACTATGAGATATGTCGAGACTCCAGTTAGAATCCTTGATAGGATGACCAGAGACACTCGCCATAAATCTATACGAATAGTGAAGGTCTTATGGTCAAACCATGATGTCGAAGAAGCGACATGGGAGTTAGAAGATGCCATGAAGGCAAAGTACCCACAGTTATTCATAGACTAGATAGTCTAGCACTTAGCGGGTACGGGTACGGGGCGTACCCCTTTAATAGGGGGGTAGAGCCATTTTTGTGCATTGCTTCGGGTTAGGTTGCATTGCTTGCATTGCTTCGGGTTAGCATTGCATTGCTTGTTGTGTGTGTATGTATTGTAGTATGTTTTGATGGCACATGTAGTGCAAAGTGTATTTGGTATGTATGTGTAATGTATTGGTTTGTAATGTGTATTGTGGATTGCAATTGTGCATTGTGAATGATGTGTATGGAAATGGTGTATTGTGTATGTGAATTGCGTATGGTGCTTGATTTGTATATGCTTGTAATGTAGAAGATGTAAACACCTCATAGGTGGTAGTAAGACACATTATGGCAATTGGTTTGCCTAATGAGTAGATTATTAACCGTTAACCTTGAGCAACTTTGAGGGCAAAGTTCCTTAAGGGGGTAGATTGAAATACCCCGTAATTAAAAAATAGTGATTAATTAGGCTAATAAGTAATTTAGAAGCTTATTTATGTCTAAATAATCATGAGGGAACAAATCCCGAAAGAAAACGGATCCTTAAAATGGATTAAAAACACAAACGAACCTTAAAGCGTGTTTTTCGAGGAAACGGGAAAACGTGACTTTAAGGGGGTCAAATAGACTCGTAACAATTTTGGTCAACCAAATAGTCATAATAAACATTAGTGAGGGTCTGGAGCCAATAAAATCAATAAAAAAACGAGAAAATAGTAAAAACTGTCAAAAACAGGAAGTTGTGGGGTGAGAGTGCAAATAAACCAAACTAGTGTGTCCAATATTGCAAATAAAAATTTAAAACCCATAATAGGGCTGTGTGTGGAGCCGATTTCAGTCCCTCTCTCACACTCACTTAATTCCCTCCTATTTGCAAAAGACAAAAGAAATAAAAAGGCAAAAGTAACTTACTTACTTTATTACTCTCTCTCCTACTCCCTCATTTCCCTCACACTCACATACTGCACCTCTCTTCTTCCTCTCTATTTCTCTTCTTCCTCCTTGGGCGACAGCAATGGGGATTTGAAGAAACCAACACAACTCCCTCCTTCTCTCCTCTTGTTAACTATTTAAACCTTCTTCAAAAATTACAAAAACTGCACCATTGTCTTCCCCTCATCAAGGAGAACACACTCTCTTTTCCAAATTTGAAAACAAGCAATTTCATCTCCATGGGTGTTCTTGGTTGGAGAACAAAGACCATCATTAGAAGCCCCTTCTTCACCTCATTGATTAAGGTAAAAAGAAATCCAAAAATACTACCTTTTCTCACTCTTATTTGCAAAATGAAGATTTCTAAGTGTTGAGTTACTATTCCTTTTGTTCCCAGCTGATTTTGGCATCTTGGTGGAGTAGAAGTATTGCTCTTGTGCTGTTCTAAGCTTCATCTCATCACTTGCAAGGTAATATCATTTCTAATCCCTAAAATATACCTTAAAGCTTAAAGATGATTAAGGGTTAGTAGTGTTAAGTTAGAATGTATATAATGAATGGGTTGTAGCTTGTGAGATTTGAATCTCCATAACCGGTGGGGAAAGAGGAAAGGAAAGGAAGAAGGAAGAAGAAAGAAGAAGAAAGAAAAAAAACTAGAAGAAGAACAAGGTAAATTATGCCTACTTGTGTAGTCTTGTAAATGCTTTAAGTTACAGATTTTAGTGGTGTAAAGTGTGTATTGTAAAATGGTAATGAGGAGTAGTGTAATGTGTAAGAGGAGCCAAATATTTTAAAGCTTCAAAAGTTAATGAAAAACTTGTTAAAACCAAAAGGAAAGAAATGGGGAATGTGCAGGAATTTTAGGAGTGTTTAATGTTTAGTATTGTGTTGGAGAGCCTTGTATATTAATGCTGTTAATAAACAGGTTTAATGAGTGGTGTTTTGTGAGCTAAATCATGTGGTAAGAATGTAAAAATATAGGGGAGACTATGGCGTATTTCACCTAAAACTAGAGAACTTAAGAGTTTAACTAGGTAGAAAATATACCTTGAAAACAGATTTTAATTGGAGTTAATTAATGGGTAGGTTAGGAGAGGTGTGTGATGCATTATAAGCCTTAGGAATGGCATTAGAAGAGGAAGCTATAGAAGGAGAAGTGAGAATCAAAATCTGTAGCAAATGCAACTAAGAAAAATAATGTAAGTGCTGAAATGAGAACTTAGGAAATAATGGGTGTGTAAATTAGTATGGAAATGGGTAATGAGTTAAGGATGAACTAAGGTGTATTAGAAGGTCTAATTGGTGTTAAAGCATGTGGGATTATGTGTAGGAACAATGGGGAGGTAATGGATTAAAGGAAGAACTGAAAACAGAAATAAAAATGGGACTGCTGGACTGGACCGACCTTGGGACCGGACTTGCAAGGTCGGTCAAGCCCAGATTTACAAAGACGAAAGTCTACTGGAATGGATCGACCTTAAGACCGGACTTCCAAGGTCAGTCGGCCTGAAATTTTCCCGTAATGAACCTACTGGAATGGACCGACATTGGGACCAAACTTGCAAGGTCGGTCGAGTCTAGAATCTCGAACCTAGAACACAACTGGAACAGACCGACCTTGGGACCGGACTTGCAAGGTCGGTCGGGCCTGAATTTTTCCAGTGTATAAACTTACAGACTTCGACCGACCTTGGGTTCGACCCTGTGTAAGGGTTTGAGTCATATAAAATAATAATAATAATTTATTATTATTATAATAAGTATATATGTATATATATATATATGTATCCACATATACATATGTACATATATATATAGAAGTACGTTATGGTCGAGTAAGGAAATAAAACTTAATGTATGAAATGGATTCCTATTTCAATTGTAACTTGTAAGAATTAGTAAGAATGCCTAGGGAAAGGGAAAGGTAATGGAGTAAGAGTTAAATAAATAATAGGTCATTAACCATACAACTCCATGTATGTTATAGGACTTGATTGGGAAACACCGAAGGAAAGTCGGTTCGAGTACAACGGTGAACGGTATGAACTTCTCATGCCCCGTATGCTACCTTGGTTACTCTTATTTGTTTGTTGTGTGCTAATTGATCACCTAAATAAGATAAACGCACGAATCGGATTTATTACGCTTACTTGTGATTATGAAATACCCCGTAATTAAAAATAGTGATTAATTAGGCTAATAAGTAATTTAGAAGCTTAATTAAGTGTAAATAATTATTAGGGAACAAATCCCGAAGAAAAGAAAACGGACCTTTAAAACGGTTTAAAAACATTACCGAACCTTAAAGCGCGTTTTTCGAGGTAACCGGGAGAAAACGTGTCTTTAAGCGGGTCAAATAGACTTGTAACAGTTTTGGTCAACTAAATAATCATTAATAAATATTAGTGAGACTTTTAAACGAATAAAAATCAAGAAAACGAGGGGAATTAGTAAAAACTGTCAAAACGGGAAATTGTGGTGGTAGGAATATAAATAACACAAGCCTATGTGTCCACTTTGAAAATAAAAAGTAAGAGTGTTATGTGTGGTGTGTGGGCTGTCCGATTTTGGCCCCCTCCTCACACTCTCTCTTTACTCCTCCTTACTCACAAAACAACAAAAACAATAAAAACTACTACTTTCTACTTTATTCTCTCTCTCCTCCATTCTACTCCCTCTCTCACGTGAAGCAACAGCACCCCCACCCTCTCTTTTCTCTCTTCTTCTACCTCCATGCGATTTCCATGGCTGCTTGAGAAACACCCTCACAAAACTTACTTCTCTCCTTTGTAACTCTCTCCACACTCTCCCAAAAATTTAAAAACACCACCATTGTAATCTCTCCTCAAGAGCTACATTTTCATCTTTCCAAAATCCAAAAACAAGCATTTTCGATTTTGAGGGTATTCCCATTTGAAGCTTCAACCCACCATTAGAAGGCCCCCCTTCTCCTTGTTCTTCTAAGGTAAAAAATATTTCGAAAAACTCCATCTTTTTCTAGCCCTTATGGGCAAAACGAGATTCATGAACTAAACCCTTGTTCTTCCTCTTGTTCTAGCCGATTTTGGCTTGTTGGTGGAGTTGGAAATATTGTTCTTGAGCCACTCCAAGCTCCATTTGAACCCTTGCAAGGTAATATAAATTCTAAACCCTAGAATGTGCATTAGAACTTGATTAATGTTTAAGGTTAGCTTTTGGTATTGAAATATGTAAATGTATGGGTTATAGTGTTAGAGGAGTTGAGTTGCTTAGTAGACCGGTGGAGAAAGAGAGGAGGAAGAAGCAAGAAGAAGAGAGAGAGAAACTAGAAGAAGAAAACAAGGTAATTAAGCTCACCCATGTGTAGTCTCATATTAGTATGTGTAACTGATTTTTAGAAATAAAGATTGGCATTGTAAAACGATAATGTAATAGTAGTGTAATGTGTATGGAGAAAACAAGGTTTTAAACCTTAAAGAACACTTTAAAACTTGTAAAACAGATTGGGAATGGAATTGTTGAGTGCAGGAAATTTTAGTGTTGTTTGGTATTAGTATTTGTGTATGGGAGTTTGTATTTTGATGTCTTGTAACAGGTGGAATAAGTGTTGAAATGGGAACTAGAAATGTGGTGAGAGTATAAAAATAGGGGAGACTATGGCAAAATTGCCTAGGATTAGAACACTTAGAGAATTAAACTAGGTGACTAAGGTGAGAATATATGTTGCAACAGATTTTGAGATAGATAGATAGAGGGAAGATTGGGAGAGATAGTTAATGAAGTTGTAATGCATTAGAGGTGCTAAAAATGACATTAGAAGAGGGAGATGTAGAAGAGAGAGAGTAAGGTTAAAATCTGTAGCATAAGACAACTAGGGAAACAACTAGTGAAAATGTGAGTTGAAACTTAGAAAATTAGATGAGTGAATGAGTATAAAATTGTGTAAGGAGTTAGGAAATGAACTAGGGTGTATTAGGAGGTTTAAATGGTGTTAAAACATGTAGGATTAAGTGTAGGAACAATGGGAAGTAATGGGTGAAAGAGGACTGAAAACAGAAATTAAAATGCAAATACTGGGATCGACCGGACTTGCGACCGGACTTGCAAGTCCGGTCGAGCAGAAATTTTCCGTCAGTATGCTACTGGAATCGATCCGGACTTGCGACCGGACTTGCAAGTCCGGTCGAGCAGAAAAATTTCCCGTCAAAATGCTACTGGAATCGACCGGACTTGCAAGTCCGGTCGAGCAGAAAAAATTTCCCGGGCAGAATGTTTACTGGAATCGACCGGACTTGCGACCGGACATGCAAGTCCGGTCGGACCAAAAAATTTCCCGACGAAACCTAGGAATGGACCGGACTTGCCAGGGTCGGTCGCAAGTCCGGTCCTGACAAAAAAAAAAATAATAAATAATTTTAATTTAAATAGTAATTGTATATATATATGTATATGTATACCCATACATATATGTATATGTATATGTGTTGTAAGCATGCAAACCTTAAGTAAGAAGATAGAAACTTAAGTAAAGGAAAAGTAAGTAAGTAAAGTATAAGTGTAAGAAATGTAAGGACATAGTAAGTAGGAGTTAAGGTTGATTGATAGGTAATTTGATCATTCGATTGTATGCATGTAATAAGGACTGATCTGTGACAGAAGGACGTTTGGAATTACGACAACGGTGACGGTATGGATTCCTCATGCCCCGTATGCTATCTTGGTTACTCTGATTTGTGTGTTGTGTGTGCTAATTGATCACCAAATAAGATAAATGCACGAATCGGAGATTAATATGCATACTTGTGAATATGTAGTGTTGTATGATGTTGTATATTTTCTTTAATTCTTAGTTGTATGATTCATGAAATGTATGGATGATATGAATGTGTGTATGTATGTTGTATTGTACCGTGACCGTTATTTATGGTGTGTGGACCTTCTAACTTATTCCTAACAAGCTAAACCATCCTAACTTAAAATGGTAATAAATTGGAATGAGAGTAGAAGTCCGATATAGTTTCGGCCACGACGTGAGGATGCGGAGTCACGAGAGGTTGGCTCCAATTCCTGACTCTTAAACTGGTCAGCGGCCCAAATCCCTTAATGGGTAGCATCCCGGATTGGTGGTCAAGTAAATCTCGGATGTGGGACGGTGTAGTCCCCAAGGCCGGAGGTCCCGACGACTTGACTGGAGTATTAAGTAAGTAAGAAGAAAGAAGAAATGAGTAAGTAAGTAAAAAGGAAGTAAGTAATTGTATGCAAGAAGAAGTAAGTAATGAGTAAAAGAGGTAAAGCACTCCGATTAACCCGAAGTGCAATAATTTGGCTAACTTTGTGAAGGTAAAGTAAGTGGGTGTACTACTGCATTGTTGCCTGAATTGTTTGTAATGTATTGTAGAGCATGTATGATGTATGATGTATGAAAAGCATTGTATGTATGAATAATGAATGGCATGTTTAGTGGACGTCAATAGTCGGCGTGCCCTAGCTAGCACGCGGTATATGCGGAGTCCATATGCAGCTTTTGCTGAGCCCCTTGGGGCACCATTTTTACTACACGCAGGTACTCGAGATTGATGAAGATGTGAAGATTGAGTTTCATTTCTTTTATCTTCTTTTGGGAATGTAAACAATGAATTTATGATGGGTGTACTGAGTAGTACATGGCTGTAGTTTTTGAGTAGCCGGTGTACCATGGGGTACACCTTTTTGGATAATGGAAGTATTGGATTGGGTATAGGTGAGTAGCTTTAGAAACTCATTCTTTTGGTAAGCTTGAAAGGTTGTAATTGAATATACTCTAAATACTCGGTGATCCAGGATGTAAGTAATTGGAATATGTTATTTTGGTAAGTAATTTAGTAGCTCGGTACGTTATGTTCATCAGACCGTGACTGTAAGTATTAGTAGCCTAGCTAGCCGTATGGGCGGTTAGCGGCATTGTTTCACCCCGCCGTAGTAAGTATGTAATAATTCCGCTGCGAACTCGTAGGATTAATAGGACGATTAGACGGTAAGCATAGGATTAGCGGTTGGGGTGTTACAAAAAGTGGTATCAGAGCGTAGTTACGCTCTGATGTCCATAGTACCGAGCATAGGAGATTACCGAGTTAGGATTTCAACCGTCTTAAGACGGATACTTAGAAACCTAACTAGGAACTACCGTGTATTAATAACGGATACCCTTAACGTTCTTAGGAACGATACCTTGCTTAAATTCCAAGACCTTTGAGTCCTATCTTGCAAAGCCTAACGTAACTGTTAAACATTCAGATGTCAGGACGAGGCCGAGGCCGACCTAGAGGCGAAGCCTCAGATGGAACCGGCGCGTAGACGATAGCTGAGATCGTCGCCGCCACGGTAGCACAGATGCTACCACAAGTAATACAAGCTGTACAACAATCCCAACAAACCCAACAAACTCAAGCGGGGCCAGTCCCTCCCCCTCCACCCAGAGAAGCTAATTGGGTGAAAGCTGTAGCGGAACTCCGCCCTCCTTGCTTTAGGGGCGAGAGTGACCCGCTAAGCTAGAGGCATACATCTCCGAAATGGAGACTGCTTTTGAAACACTCGAAGCTCCTGCTGGAGTTCGAGTCAGAGTTGCGGCGTACTACTTAAGGATGCTGCAATGGATTGGTGGAAGCTGGTCAAGCATGAGCACGTCAGCGACCCCACATTCGACTGGGATTCTTTTGTATCTCTCCTCCGTTCCAAATACTATCCGGAGCATGTAAAGACCAAGAAAAGGCTAGAGCTGGACGCCTTAAAGATGACAGACAAGATGTCTGTGGATGAGTATTAACCGCACCTTCACCTCCATTCTCCGTCTCCTCCCCGATCTAGGATACACCGGCCAGGTGTTGGTCGATCGCTTCTATGGCGGTCTGAGCCATCGCCTTCGGTACGTATGTATGGGCTATACCAGGTTTACCTCCTTCAGGTAAATAACGGTTAACCCTTAGTATCATGTCAACTCCTTAATTCCTTGAATTCTTTGAATCTTTTCCTTATCCTTTCCTTAAATGAGAATCCCCGGCTAATACCTGAAAATTCAGGAGTGTTATCACGCGGCTTCTCGCGTTGAGATCACTTGCCAACTTAGGATGAAGAAACCCCGCGCTGAAGCGCAAGGCCAATAACAAGAATACCAATGGCGAGGAGCAGAACCAGGTAAAAGCTGGAAGAAGAAGAAAGGGAACTTCTTTTCTCAGAAGAAGTCCCCAATGAGAGCAGTGCCCATGCTGAGCAGGGCAAACCCGCTGAGATCCTTCAGCTTGGTTATTCTGCACCGGTGGCAGCTAAGCCACTGAGATCACACCCTCCTAAGGTAAATTCTATTTCAATTCGTATTCATATAAGTATCGTATCTAGTATATCCACGCACACATGTGCTAACCCTCTAACCTCAGGTTCTAGCTCCGGAGCCGCCCAAAACCTTCTCCGACGGCCGCACCTATGTGTGCAGAAAGTGCAACCAGGACCATCCTGGTAAGGACTGCTACGGGAGGGAGATCAAATGCTACAACTGCCTGAAGCTGGGACACACAGCTAACAAGTGCCCAGAGAGTGGAAAGCCGAAGGGAACTTCCAGAACTACAAGCAGAGAGAGGGCAAGGAGGTGGCATCTGGCGATGCACCGGCCCAGCAGGCACCTCAGGGACAGGGATCCCGGGGCCTTCAGAGAGGCGCACCTCCGAGGCAGCCTGTTCTCCATGTGATTGACCGTGATGGGCCCGGTTCGAAATCCGGCCAAGGTAATCACCTAAACCTTTAATCCTTGAAATAGCATGCCTAGTAGTAGAGTAACTGTATGAGTGAATGCATGAGTAAATAAATGAGGTGTATATTAAGCATGAAATGAAGTAGTTGAAACTAGTACTCACCGTAGATGAAATTGTAACCATAGGAAGCTTTAGTATCTGTTACCCGATACCGGTAACCTTGAATCAAGAAGAGATCGACATCACCAACCACGACTACACCAACAAACAGTGTCAGGTCATCCGACCAGGTATGATTTTATTAAAGGGATACCTGACACCCGAAGCGCAAATCTCAATCATCCGACGATGCAACGAGCTAGGAACGGGTCAAGGTGGATTTTACACACCCCCCCGAATTCCCCGGTGGAGCGAAGATGAAGCTGAAGATGATGTGCTTGGGAAAGGACTGGAATCCTTATACCAAGACATACCAGGAGACACGAACACAAGACGGAGCGACGCCACCGACAATACCCCCAGAATTTCAGACCCTCATCACTCAGGCAGTTGAACTTGCACAACAATGTGAATCTGAACCAATCCCCGCACTTGAAGCGGACCTTTGTATCGTCAACTTCTATGAAAAGGAAGGACGACTTGGGTTACACCAAGACAAGGACGAGACAGCGGAATCTCTTGAACAAGGAGTGCCCGTGTCTTGGTCCATTGGTGATGACGCCATATTCCTGTATAGCGAGCAGAAGCGTGTGGACCTCGACAGAAACTGGTATTGAGATCAGGAGATGTCCTAATCATGGGTGGAAACTCTAGGATGCTGTATCACGGGATCAACAAGATCAAGTTGAATACGGCACCGCCGGCAATAATCAATGCCACACACATGAAACCAGGACGCCTGAACCTTACCTTTAGAAAGTATTAAATTCCTAGTATCATGTAATCTATTAGTAACGTGTATTAGAGACACGGTATGTATGATGGTTGGTTTATCAATAAAGAGCAGTGTTGATTTAATTCCACTTGTGTCCACCATCAATACTTATCCAATTGTGAATCCAATAGGTTGTGGACTCGGTACCGAAGGTAACCTGAGCATCCTCACCGAAGCACAAGCCGGTAGAAGCGGCACCATTCTAACGGGAACCTTCCCAGTAAATGGCATTGATGCCAATGTGTTATTCGACTCCGGCGCCTCTCACACCTTCGTATCACCATCCTTTGTGAAGAGGTTGAAGCTAGATGCGGATGAGCTACCGAACTTCATGGTTACTCTCCCATCGAAGGAGCGAGTAAAGTGCACCAAATACTATCAATCACGCCACAATCCAAATCAAAGGCGAATCGTTTCCCCCTTTCCTTCATCGAATTCAATGGATTGGGATTCGACGTAATCATTGGGATGAATTGGTTGGAGCGGCACAGGGTAGAATCCTCTGCGCCGAGCATCGTTTGCTGCTCAAGAGTCCTTCTGGGGTACCGTATCTTAACCGCCAGAGACCGAGAGCCCTTCGACCACACTTATATCTGCCATGGCTATGTACCGGGAGCTCAGAAAGGGCCAAGAAGTGTATCTTTGTTATGTACAAGACCTGGAGCGAGATCCAGAGTTCAGTGATGAAGTACCTATTGTATCCGAGTATTCCGATGTATTCCCTAAGGAGCTACCCGGCATGCCACCACCGAGAGCAGTGGAATTCGAAATTGATCTATTGCCAGGTACCGGTCCCATTGCTAGGGCACCGTACCGCATGGCACCAGCAGAGATGACCGAATTGAAAGAACAGATGAGAGATCTTCTAGACAAAGGGTTTATACGCCCGAGCGTATCACCCTGGGGAGCACCGGTCCTCTTCGTGAAGAAGAAGGACGGTAGCCTCCGCTACATTGACTACACACCGCGAGCTGAATGCGGTCACAGTCAAAAATAAATACCCACTACCACGTATTGATGATCTATTCGACCAGTTTGAAAGGAGCCTCAGTCTTCTCCAAGATCGACCTCCGTTCAGGGTACCATCAGATTGCAATCAAAGAGCAAGACATTGAGAAAACGGCATTCCGTACCAGATATGGCCACTACGAATTCACAGTGATGCCATTCGGTTTGTCAAACGCACCGGCAAAATTCATGGACCTCATGAATCGTTTATTCAGTGAGCAGTTGGACACTTCGGTTGTGGTCTTCATCGACGACATCCTTGTATATTCTAAATCACCAGAGGAACATGAAACTCATTTGAGGAAAGTGCTTGAGACATTGCGCGAGAACCAGCTTTATAGCGAAGTTCTCCAAATGCGAGTTCTGGCTTGATCAGGTATCATTCCTTGGACATGTCATCTCGAGCGCAGGTATCTCGGTTGACCCTTCTAAGGTAGAAGCTGTACGATCATGGCCTAGACCCAAGACTGTTACCGACATTAGGAGCTTTCTTGGTCTAGCCGGTTACTATCGGAGATTTGTAAGGGACTTCTCGAAAGTCGCCAAGCCATGACTACACTGATGAAGAAAGATGCACCGTTTGTATGGACAGACGAGTGCGAGCTATCATTTCAGAAACTGAAAGACTCATTGACCTCAGCGCCCATCCTTACTCTTCCAGAGGGCACAGAGGGATTTGAGGTATACTGTGATGCATCAGGCAAAGGAATGGGATGCGTACTCATGCAGCATGGCAAGGTTGTTGCTTATGCCTCCTCCCGCCAGCTGAAGAAACATGAGGAGAATTACCCGACTCACGACTTAGAGTTAGGAGCCATTGTCTTCGCCTTGAAGATATGGCGACACTATCTCTATGGGGTAAGCATCACCATCTACTCCGATCATAAGAACTTACAGTATGTATTCACTCAGAAAGAACTCAACTTGAGACAGAGAAGGTGGATGGAGTTTCTCTCAGACTACAACATCAATTTGCAGTATAAGGAGGGAAGGCAAACATTGTAGCCGACGCCCTGAGCCGTCGAGCACACTCGCTCCATTCGCTACTCGCTTCTTCTAGCTTGGTTGACGAGGTGCGAGACGCTCAGTTGAGCGACCCTTACCTAACCGAAATCAGACACAAAATCGAGAATGGTACATTTGAGAAGAAAAAGTATGATTTTAAGCTACATGAAGATGGTTTGATTCGGTTGAATGGCAGGCTATGCGTCCCCCGAAGCAATGCTGAGCTAAGGGATCGCATCCTGCGAGAGTCACATAGTTCTACATTATCAGTCCATCCGGGAGCCTCCAAGATGTACAAAGACATGAAGAGGTACTTCTGGTGGTCTGAATGAAGTCAGATGTGACGGAATTCGTATTGAGGTGCTTGAATGCCAGAAGGTAAAATTTGAACACCGTAGACCGGGCGGAATGGTACAAATCGATGCCAATTCCGGAGTGGAAATTTCATGATATCTCCATGGATTTTGTTTGTAGGACTCCCCCACCTGCTAGGGGAGGACTCAACATGATCTGGGTTGTAGTAGATCGCCTTACCAAGGTTGTCAGATTCATACCGATGAAGGACACCTGGAAGGTAGTTAAGCTAGCAGAGCTTTTGATAAGGAGATCATCAGACCACGGAGTCCCTAAGACCATAGTATCTGACCGTGACACCAGGTTTCTTTCGAGATACTGGAGAGCTACAAGGGAAGCGTTGGGTACAGAATTGAAGCTGAGTACCGCCTTCCATCCTCAGACCGACGGTCAGACAGAAGGACCATCCAGACACTGGAGGACATGCTTCGGGCATATGCCTTGGACTTTCAGGGGAGTTGGTTAGACAAGCTTCACCTTATCGAGTTCTCGTATAATAATAGTTATCACGCCTCGATTAAGATGTCGCCTTTCCAAGCTCTATACGGTAGACCTTGTCGTACACCCTTGTGTTGGGATGAGTCAAGTGAAGCGGGTCATAATAGGACTGGAGTACCTTGAGCAAGTGCAAGCCGAAGTGCAACAAATTCGAGCTAACATGAAGGCAGCCCAAGATAGACAGAAATCCTATGCGGATGTGAGACGACGCGACCTTGAGTTCGTCGTGGGCGACCAAGTGTTCTTGCGAGTTTCACCTATGAAGGGTGTCTTCAGATTTGGTCAGAAGGGCAAGCTAGCCCAAGTTTGTAGGGCCGTACACTATCACCGAAAGAGTTGGTTCAGTAGCCTACAGGTTAGCACTACCTGAGGACTTGGGACGTGTCCCATGATGTATTTCATGTGTCACAACTCAAGAAGTTTTGGCTGATCCTTCTCATGTGTTGGAGCCCGAGAGACTATCCATTGAGCCAAACATGCGATATGTCGAAACCCCAGTGAGAATCCTTGATAGGAAGACCAGAGACACTCGCCATAAGTCTATACGAATGGTGAAGGTCCTATGGTCTAACCATGATGTCGAAGAAGCGACATGGGAGTTGGAAGATGCCATGAAGGCTAAGTACCCACAGTTATTCATAGACTAGAGAGTCTAGTATTTAATATACGGGTACGGGTCGTACCCCTTTTAAGGGGGGTAGAACCCTTTGCTTTAGCATTGCTTCGGGGCAAGCATTGCATTTTGTATGGCAACATGTAGTGCGAGTGAATTAGTATGGATGTGTATGTATGTGTAATGTGTATGAATGATGTGTATGTGAATGTATGGTGTTTGGTGTAATGTGTATTGTGATGGTATGATGTATTTTGTTTGTGGTAGGTATGAATGAGAATGATGGATTGTGTATGTGAATTGTGAATTGTGTATTGTAACTCGAATTGTGTATGCTGCAGTGTGAAAGAAGTAAACACCTCATAGGTGTAGGAAGATCATTATGACATTGGTTTGCATAATGAGTAGAATTATAAAAACTATTAACCTTGAGCAACTTTGAGGGCAAAGTTTCTTAAGGGGGGTAGATTGAAATACCCGTAATTAAAATAGTGATTAATTAGGCTAATAAGTAATTTAGAAGCTAATTAAGTGTAAATTATTAGGGAACAAATCCCGAAGAAAACGGACCTTTAAACGGTTTAAAAAAAACATTACCGAACCTTAAGCGCGTTTTTCGAGGTAACCGGGAAAACGTGTCTTTAAGCGGGTCAAATAGACTCGTAACAGTTTTGGGTCAACTAAATAATCATTAATAAATAGTAGTGAGACTTTTAAACGAATAAAAATCAAGAAAACGAGGAATTAGTAAAAACTGTCAAAAACGGGAAATTGTGGGGTAGGAATATAAATAACACAAACCTATGTGTCCACTTTGAAAATAAAAAGTAAGAGTGTTATGTGTGTGTGTGGCTGTCCGATTTGGCCCCTCCTCACACTCTCTCTTTACTCCCCTTACTCACAAACAAACCAAAACAATAAAACTACTACTTTCTACTTTCTACTCTCTCTCCTTTCCTTCTCTCTCACTCCTCTCTCTTCTCCCTCTCTCTCAGCAACTCCCCCCCCCCTCTCTTTTCTTCCTTTCTTTCTTCCCTCCATGCGATTTCCATGGCTGCTTGAGAAACACCCTCACAAAAACGTACTTCTCTCCTTTGTAACTCTCTCCACACTCTCCCACAAATATAAAAACACCACCATTGTAATCCTCTCCTCAAGAGCTACATTTTCATCTTTCCAAATCCAAAAACAAGCATTTTCGATTTGAGGATTCCCCATTTGAAGCTTCACACCACCATTAGAAGGCCCCCCCTTCTCTTGTTCTTCAAGGTAAAATATTTCGAAAACTCCATCTTTTTCTAAGCCCTTTGGGCAAAACGAGATTCATGAACTAAACCCTTGTTCTTCCTCTTGTTCTAGCCATTTTTGGCTTGTTGGTGGAGTTGGAAAATATGTTCTTGAGCCACCCCAAGCTCCAATTTGAACCTTGCAAAGGTATATAAATTCTAATCTAAACCCTAGAATGTGCATTAGAACTTGATAAGTTTAAGGTTAGCTTTGGTATTGAATATGTAAATGTATGGGTTATAGTGTTAGAGGAGTTGAGTTGCTAGACCGGTGGAAGAAAGAGAGGAGGAAGAAGCAAGAAGAAGAGAGAAACTAGAAAGAAGAAACAAGGTAATTAAGCTCACCCTGTGTTCTCTATATTAGTATGTGTAACTGATTTTAGAAATAAAGATTGGCATTGTAAAACGTAATGTCATAGTAGTGTAATGTGTATGGAGAAAACAAGGTTTTAACCTTAAAGAACCACTTTAAAACTTGTAAAACAGATTGGGAATGGAATGTTGAGTGCAGGAAAATTTAGTGTGTTTGGTAATTAGTATTTGTGTATGGGAGTTTTTTGTATTTTGAGTCTTATTGTAACAGGTGGAATAAGTGTTGAAATGTGGAACTAAAATGTGGTGAGAGTATAAAATTATAGGGGAGACTATGGCAAAATTTGCCTAGGATTAGAACACTTAGAGAATTAAACTAGGTGACTAGGTGAGAGATATATGTTGCAACAGATTTTGAGATAGATAGATAGAGGGAAGATGGAGAGAGATAGTTAATGAAGTTGTAATGCATTAGAGGTGTTAAAAATGACATTAGAAGAGGGAGATGTAGAAGAGAGAGTAAGTGTTAAAATCTGTAGCATAAGACAACTAGGAAACAACTAGTGAAAGTGTGAGTTGAAACTTAGAAAATTAGATGAGTGAATGAGTATAAAATTGTGTAAGGAGTTAGGAAATGAACTAGGGTGTATTAGGAGTTTAAATGGTGTTAAAACATGTAGGATTAAGTGTAGGAACAATGGGGAAGTAATGGGTGAAAGAGAGGACTGAAAACAGAAATTAAAATGCAAATACTGGGATCGACCGGACTTGCGACCGGACTTGCAAGTCCGGTCGAGCAGAAAATTTTCCCGTCAGTATGCTACTGGAATCGACCGGACTTGCGACCGGACTTGCAAGTCCGGTCGAGCAGAAAATTTCCCGTCAAAATGCTACTGAGAATCGACCGGACTTGCAAGTCCGGTCGAGCAGAAAAATTTCCCGGCAGAATGTTACTGGAATCGACCGGACTTGCGACCGGACATGCAAGTCCGGTCGGACCAAAAAAATTCCCGATGAAACCTACTGGAATGGACCGGACTTGCCAGGGTCGGTCGCAAGTCCGGTCCTGACAAAAAAAAAAAATAATTTTTATTTAAATAGTAATTGTATATATATGTATATGTATACTCATACATATATGTATATGTATATGTGTGTAAGCATGCAAACCTTAAGTAAGAAGATAGAAACTTAAGTAAAGGAAAAGTAAGTAAGTAAGTATAAGTGTAAGAAATGTAAGGACATAGTAAGTAGGAGTTAAGTTGATGATAGGTAAATTGATCATTCAATTGTATGTATGTAATAGGACTTGATTTGTGACATCGAAGGACGTTTGGAATTACGTACAACGGTGAACGGTATGGATTCCTCATGCCCCGTATGCTATCTTGGTTACTCTGATTTGTGTGTTGTGTGCTAATTGATCACCAAATAAGATAAATGCACGAATCGGAGTTAATATGCATACTTGTGAATATGTAGTGTGTATGATGTGTATATTTTCTTTAATTCTTAGTTGTATGATTCATGAAATGTATGGATGATATGAATGTGTGTATGTATGTTGTATTGTACCGTGACCGTTATTTATTGTGTTTGGACTTCTAACTTATTCCTAACAAGCTAACCATCCTAACTTAAAATGGTAATTAAATTGGAATGAGTAGAAGTCCGATATAGTTTCGGCCACGCGTGAGGATGCGGAGTCACGAGAGGTTGGCTCCAATTCCTGACTCTTAAACTGGTCCGCGGCCCAAATCCCTTAAGTGGGTAGCATCCCGGATTGGTGAGTCAAGTAAATCCCGGATGTGGGACGGTGTAGTCCCCAAGGCCGGAGGTCCCGACGACTTGACTTGAGTATAAGTAAGTAAGTAAGAATGAGTAAGTAAAGTAAAAGGAAGTAAGTAATTGTATGTAAGAAGAAGTAAGTAAGTAATGAGTAAAAGAGTAAAGCATTCCGATTAACCCGGATGCATAATTTGGCTAACCTTGTGAAGGTAAGTAAGTGTGTGTACTACTGCATTGTGCCTTGAATTGTGTAATGTATTGTATAGCATGTATGATGTATGAAAAGCATGTATGTATGAATAATGAATGGCATGTTTAGTGGACGTCAAATAGTCGGCGTGCCCTAGCTAGCACGCGGTATATGCGGAGTCCATATGCAGCTTTTGCTGAGCCCCTTGGGGCACCATTTTTACTACACGCAGGTACTCGAGATTGATGAAGATGTGAAGATTAGTTTCATTTCTTTTATCTTCTTTTGGAATGTAAACAATGAATTATGATGGGTGTACTGAGTAGTACATGGCTGTAGTTTTGAGTAGCCGGTGTACCATGGGGTACACCTTTTTGGATAATGGAAAGAGTATTGGATTGGGTATAGATGAGTAGCTTTAGAAACTCATTCTTTTGGTAAGCTTGAAGGTTGTAATTGAATATACTCTAAATACTCGGTGATCCAGGATGTAAGTAATTGGCATATGTTATTTTGGTAAGTAATTTAGTAGCTCGGTACGTTATGTTCATCAGACCGTGACTGTAAGTATTAGTAGCCTAGCTAGCCGTATGGGCGGTTAGCGGCATTGTTTCACCCGCCGTAGTAAGTATGTAATAATTCCGCTGCGAACTCGTAGGATTAATAGGACGATTAGACGGTAAGCATAGGATTAGCGGTTGGGGGTTACAGATTATCATGATATTGTCCTGTTGGAATGTCTTTAATCATAGTTTGTATAATTCATGATGAAATGTAGGGATGATAATGAATGTGTGTATGCTTGATGTATGGTGATGTGACCGAATACAATTGGGTGGACTTCTAACTAATTCCTAAACAAGATAACCATTCTAACTTAATAAATGGTAAATTGAAATGAGTAGAAGTCTGATATAGTACGGCCACGCGTGAGGAGGCGGAGACCCAAGAGGTTGGATCAATTCCTGGCTTTAAATTTTCACGGCCCAAACCCTTAACTGGGTTAGCATCCTAGGTTAGTGAGCCAAGAAAACCCGGTGGTGGGACGGTGTAATCCTGCCCGGAGGTCATACCGACTTAATATGAGTAAAAGTAAGTAAGTAAGAATGAGTAAACGAGTATGGAAAGTAAGTAAGTAAAGTAAGAGAAAGTTGTGTAAGTATTGTGTAATGAGTAAAAAGTACTAAGCATCGATTAACCCGGATGTGTAATTTGGCTAACCCTTGAGAAGGTAAGTATTGTGTATGCTATTGTAATGTGTTTGGCTTGCGTATCATATTGTGTATGATTGTATGATGTAAGTAAAGCATGTATGCATGATACTAATGAACGCATGTACAGTCGACCTTAAATAGTCGGCGTACCCTAGTTACACGCGGTATATGCGAAAGTTTATATGCAGCTTTTACTGAGCTCCCTTGGGGCACCGTTTTTAATATAATGCAGGTCCTTCGTGAAGGGTGAAGGCTCGATGAATTCAAGATGTATCTTTTGATGTAATTAACAGACTTTGAATGGAGTACTAAGTTGTACACGGCTGTAAGCCTTTTGTTTAGCCGGTGCCATGGGGTACACCCTTTTGGATATTGTGGAAATCATAACGTGGTATAGATGAGTAGTTTGTCTAAACTCATTATTTTTGGGAGCTAGTGAAAGGATGTAATTGAATACACTTTTGATACTCGGTAATCCAACAATGTAAGCATGCGATCTTTTGTATTTGGTATATAATGTAGTAGCTCGGCATTACTTAGACATCATACCGTGACTGTAAGTAGTGTAATCCTAGCTAGCCGTATGGGCGGTTAGCGGCGATGTATCACCCGCCGTAGTAGTAGTAGTTCCGCTGCGAGTAGTAGATTAATTAGGACGATTAGACGGTAAGTAAAGGATTAGCGGTAGGGGTGTTACAGAGATGGACATTAAATTATACACTAAGTCTCTAAGAAAAGAGAAAATATTATTAAGGAGAAATCAACTCCTAAATTTAATATCACATGTAACATATTAGTACATGTGTTAAATACCACTAATATCACTCTATAAATTATATAAATACCTTATACAGTTTAAAGAATCATAAATACAATATATATACTCATATACAAAAAATGTTACAAGTCACTATGAGACACTTGATTATAGTCTTAGGTAACACAAATTGTGTCACAATATTCTAAATAAAAGTCCAAAATCTTCCCTCCAATCCATTAAGCCGGTTGCCTGCAAAAGGAAAGGAAAAAGATATAAAGACAACACTAGTTTATAAACAACTCATATAGTACAATGCAAGTACCATTATAGACTTACTTTGCCCCTCTTCCATGCCTACTCTATCTCCTTTTCCATGTCACGCCAGTTTTCTTTTCTTGACTTACGACAACCATCCTACTCTCCCTCCCTCATCACCCAGAACATTGCACTTTTTTTTCTCATCTTAGTTGAAGCGACAAGGTAAGTCACCTCCATCTCCTTCAGTTTTCTACGTTCTTTTTTTTTTCTTCTCTGCAATGCTTCTAGCTAATGCTGCTACCTCTGGATCTTTCCCTAACTCATTTTCAGATAATTCCTGAAGCAGCTTGTTTAACGGTAGTTTCTCTCTTCTCTTCTGAAATTTTCTTTTTTCATGTGGACTCATACCAACCGCAAGTGCATTTTCAAGATCAGCCTGTGTTAATTACCGTCATCCATAATGAAATACCACAAATATTAATTATCTTAATTAATAATGAATTAATTAATCTAAGTAATTAATGAAAGATTAAGGAATTAAATACCCTTAAAAGTAAAAGGGAATAATATTATGTTGGAATAAATCCTAAGAAGTCGTTAGGAAACATTAACGAGTCCTAAAAACGACCTTGTGAGGGTTTAGAAAAAAAAACATAAACGAAAATATAATTAATCATTTTTGCATTGAAAACATGCCAAAAATATTTTAGGAGTGGAAACGAGGCCCTAGATACCTTACGAGGTTATTTGAGTAATTTTAGAGGCATTGAAAAATTGGTTAAGCAAATCGGAATAAAGGACGGGGCGTTTTTTGCCTAAAATGGTGAAACGTAAACCGATTGGAAATTAAATACAATTAATCAAATTTATAAATAACAATAATAATTATTGTTTGGAAATATAAATTTGAGTTCATAAAAAGGTCCGTCTCGTTAAATGGGACAACGGGCCGCGAACGACATGAAAACGGACAAAAGACGAACTAGAAACGGCTTATATGTATAACATAAAAAAAAAATAGACATGGCCGACCCGCCAAAGGGACTGGGCCGGCCCAACAGCTCTCTTCATTTCCGGTAATACCAGCCCGCCCCCGTCCAGCCCAAATTCAACAACAACACAAAAAGAAATCAAGCCCAATCTTCATTCTCTGTTCTTACGGTAATGTTTGCAACCCTAGAACTAACAAGGAACATTATGGTCGCGCCTCTCTACCGTTCTCTTCTTCTTCCACGGGTTTGCAACCCTAACCGCGCCTCTCTTTCCTTTCTCCACACTCACGGTAAAATTCAACCCCAACTAGAACCGGAACATACATGCGCTGCGTTCTCTTCATTCTCTTGGCGGCGATTCGGGCGCGGACGGAGCCGAGGAAGACGGAGCGCCGACGGAATCGGAGGAAGGGATAATAAACCAGAGAGGAGAAGACCATAGAGCCCCGTTTGTTCAAGTGTACATTTGTAAACAAGTTTACATAATTATTTCGTGTTTATCGATTTTAGCTAGGATTCGAACCAAACCTAGGAAATTTTCGGTTTCTCCTCTGTGTTATCGGTGCTTGAAGGCCCAAAAATTTTCTTTGAAGACTTCCCTTCTGGAAAATCTGATGCGATTCTTGTAGCGTTTTTGTTTTCCCTTGCGAATTTGTTTGTATACCATGAACTGTTGTACTGGACTTTGAATCTAGTTTGTGGTGATTATTCTGTGCGCAAATAGAACCCTAAAATAGTATTAGGGTTCTGAAATTTCGGATGGTGATTGTTTTGCTTGGAAATCGAATTGAGATGCAAATCTAGGGCTTTACAATTAAAATCGAAATTAGGGTTTCGAATTAGGAAATTAGGATTTTGAAAATTATTTAGGGTTTTCTGCATTTGAATTCGGTTGGGGGCTTTTCAAATCTGGAATTTAGAGTTTGGCAATTAATTAATCGATTTGGGATTTTCGAACAGAAATTAGGGTTTGATAATTAATTGGGGATTTTCACATTTGAAATTGGGGTTTTCTGGATAAATTGAATTTGGGGGTGAAATGGTAGTATTCGAGAAATTGAGAGCGAATTGCTAATTAAGATAAAATCATGGGTCGTTCTCAAATTTAATAAAAGAAGCTGGGGTAGATTATGTTTCTTCCAAAACGCTCCTCATACCAACGTTTCAAAAGAATCTACCCTTGAAGATTTTAAACTGCTATAAATGAATGGTGATGATTAAAATGATGGGTCCCACTTATACACAATAATCTTCATCTCCCTCCTACAATCTCGTTTGAGAACGAGGTCTTAGTGAAATTTGGGGCAAAACGTGAATTTGAGGAATTTTGGTTGATTTTATATTTCTGGAAAATTAAAGGGCAGAAGTGGAAATCTTGAAAAAAAAATAAAATAAATTGATTGGTCAAAATAAAATTGATTGTTCAAAACCATATTAGGGATTTTGACTAAGTCAGATTGAAATTAGGTCTAAATTGAATTGGAAACTTTGACTTAGTCAATACAAGTTGGATTTAAAAATTGGTCAACAAAATGAAACCAAATTGGGCCAGCCAGTCTGGGCTAAACCACAAATAATCCGGGCCAAATAAATGGACTGATTTAGATGAATCAGATTAACATTGAATTGTGCTTAGAAAAGAATGACCTTTGTCAATCAGATTGCGCTCAAATGTAATTAGAAATGAAGTTAATATGTAATCAGTTAGAAATGAAGTTAATATGTAATTAGTCAAATATGGGTTCTAAGTTTGTTGACCAAGATAAGAATATGGAATTGGGCGTAGTAAATTGGTAAGTTATAAAGGAGATTAATGAATTTTATTAAGGGATCATTGGATGGTATAGAATGATTTAGAATTGTTAATAAACTTGTTTAATTATTAAAGGCATTAAGGTTGATATTAATCATATTGATAAATTATATATATATATATATATATACATATTATGTGGGTGTGTGTATATAATAATTTAACAATGGAGTTTATGAGACTATATATATTATATATAGGGTGTGCGAAGGCATATTTATATATAATTGGAGGAGTGGAACTTAGGGACAAAGTATGGAATGTTATAACTATATAATATAGTTTATGAGTTAATGTATAAAGAGGAGAGCTTAATATAAGAGGAATCATATTATAACACATTAGACATAAGAGTGTAAGTAAAAGTATGGAGAGTGAATCCAATGAATGAATTATATAATTCAATGAAATAAATGTGGCTGTTGCGGTAATATGAGTATTAAGAATTGGAAATTTATAATATGGTTGTAATGTTATAAGAGTTATAACATTTGTAATATGAAAATATTCATTCAGGAAGAATGAATATATTATAAAGAAATACCATATAATAAATGGTCCCATAATTCATAGATACAAATAAGTATATGATATGAAGTGAATTATATGGTATGGTTGGGTAACCATATAATATCACTAGTGGGATGACATAAAATGGAGAATTGTTATTATAGACATTAACTAAACAATGTCCTAAGTTTTAAGTGAGTGAAGTACCCCAAACCTAAGTATGCTAAGTAAACATCAATTTATGATGTAGTAAGGCTAAAATATGCCTTAGAAAGATTGGTAGACAATTTAAACCAAGGAAAACACAAGAAAATGCCTTAAGGGCAATTTGGGCAAAAACGTGCTCTAAGCTTGGAGTGACTTTGATTAGCACCCAAATACCATTATAAGACTTTAGTAATATGCTAATGGACATTTCAAATCAATTACCAAAGAAAACCAAGCTCAAAAACAAGCTTAAACACAAAATGTGCTTTAAGACTCCTTAAAGCACCTTTTTGAGAAATTGTCTTAGAAATGGGTTTTGAGTGGCTAAATGCCTATGATTACATCTTAATCAACATGTGTGCTAATTAGTATCACATTAGGAAGTCTAAATCAATGGGAAATCAAAAATTTCACAAATATGTGCACTAGTTGTGAATAGTGCCAAATAGTGCCTAGTTTAAGTTTTAGTCAACATAAGTCAATTAGTTGGTCAACAAAGACCATGTTAGCCTTATCTAATGAGGGGGCCGGTTTCCTAAGGGATGAGTCATTAAAGACTTCATCAAATAAGAAAAGAAAAAGGGAAGAAAAGTAAAAGAAAGACTATTTACCTTTTATAACAAATATCTTCATTTAAGCTTACCTTTTCTCCTCTCTCTTCATTCCTTCCTCCATCGGTTTTTCTTCCCCTTCCCTGCTCCAAAACCGAGAGAGCTCCATCCATGGTGCCTCCACCTTCAATTGCTCACCAAATGTTCATCTTTGCTCCAAATTGAAAAGTAAGCATATATTTCTCTTAGTTAGATCAAGGCCTTCATTCCTATCTTTTCAAATCCTCCAAAGCTCAAGTTTGGTGCCATGAGAAAACTCCATTGATGGAGGAAAATCAAGTTTGAAGAGCCTATTTGGTTCTCCATTCATTCAGGGTAATGAAAATGTAAGAAAAATCATGTTTCCACCACTTCTTCTACATGGCCGAAAATTACTACTCATGGGGCTTTGTTTCTATGCCTTGTCCTAGCTTGTTTTATTCACCAAGGACTAGTGGAGGTCCTCTTTCATTCAATGCCCAAGTCTACCTTGAGACTTCAAAGGTAATCATCCACTTTTATACCTTAGAACACATTTTTAACCTAGGTTTTCATTCCTTAAGGTTAGTGTATTGTTTAGCACTCATGTGAGTCATTGAATATTGATTAGAACATTGGCAAGAGGATGGAAGTCCTAGCCGAATTGCAATCAAGAAAACCTAAGGAGGGAAGTAAGAGAAGCTTGAGAAAAATAAGGTAAATTGCTTACCTAATGGTGGTTTAAGGTTTAAAGGGTGAGTTTTAGATGAGTACCAATGTAGCCTAGGGCTTACATTAGGTAATGGGTTATATAACCTAGGAAAAAGAATTTAAACAAGCTTATGAACTTGTGATTAAGGAGCCAATGGAAATGAGTTAGTAAGATAAGCTTAAGGTGAATTAAGAGAACACTTATATTGCTATGGGAGCATTGTTGTGTGTATTTGCAGGTTGAAAGCTTTTATATGTGGGAAATTCAGTGTTTAAGTTTAAGTCATTTAAGGGCCTAAGAGCCATGTCATTTAAGAGCCTTAGTGCTATGCAATTTAAGATTATTGCACTATATTAAGTTTGTTGTGAATAAGTTGATTTAGGTGAGAAAGTATGATGAGAAAGGATTTGATGTGTGTGAGATGATTGAATGAGAAAAACAATGCAGTTGGGCATGATAAAATACTAGGGAAGCTATGGTGAAATTTGAGTAGAAAACAAAGTGTTTAAGTGGCGGTGGTGAGTTAATATGCCCTAGGGTTTACTAGGGATCATTCTGAGGAATTTGAGTGGAGATGAGTTAACTAAGGAGTTCTTGAGGTTTAGAATGACCTAGAATTTGTCTATGAGGAAATTAGAGTTTAGATGGGTGTATTGAACACACCAAAGTCATGGTAAGAGGAATGGTGAGACTTGTGCATAGAGTTAAAGGAGAATGTTGTCAATTCTCGAGGAAAATGACTAGGAATGTAAAAGAGTGTGTGATTATGAGAATGATGAGTAAATTGGGTAAAAGAGATGGAAATGTCTAAGGAGGGTATAGCATGGACAAGGTTAATGAAGAACAATGTTAAGGTGTTAAGAAGATGGGAGGAAATGTATAGGTATGTTCAAGTTTAGGAGTTATGAGTAACAAATGGAAGGAGAGGAATTGTGCATGGACATGTAAGATAACCTTGAAAGGTTTAGCAAAGCAAAGATGGGATGTAATAATGCTTAGGGAGAAGTCATATTGATTGGAAAGGAAACACTTTGGATAGTTGGAGTTTTAGACAAAATTTACATGTTGGAGATATAAGGAAATAAGTAACAAGTGTTAGGAGTTTCTTGTAAGGATTGAGAAAATGGTTAAGGAGGTTTTAGAGGATGTTCTAAGGTGAGTTTAAGTGCCTATATGGTATTAAGATATAATGGGACACTTGTGGAAGATTTTGGGATTGGAAGAACAATTTAAGAGAAAATCTGTAGTGGACCGACCCAGGGTCCGACCCAGTTTTGGGTCAGTCGGACCATGTTAAGCCAGCCAGAATGTCTCTGGACTGGACCGACCCAGAGGGTTTTGGTCGGTCGGCTTAGCTTGGGTCGATCGGGCAAAAATTCAACGTAGAAAGTTGTATCTAGAATGGACCGACCCAGAGGGTTTGGGTCGGTCGGTTTAGTTTTGGGTCGGTCGGCTTAGCTTTGGGTTGGTCGGGCAAAAAATCAACGTAGAAAGTTGTTTCTGGAATGGACCGACCCAGAGGGTTTGGGTCGGTCGGTTTAGTTTTGGGTCGGACGGGTGGTTTTCAAAAGACGGAAAATTTCTGTGAGGGACCGACCCATAAGGTTGGGTCGGTCGTGAGTCGGTCTAAGAGGATTGTTCGAGCCAGAAAGTTACTGGAACGGACCGACCTAGGGGTTGGGTCGGTCGACCCTTAAACACTAAAAAAAAAAAAAAGAAACCCTAAGAGAGTTTAGTGGTATTAAGGGTACCCCATCAAGGGGGCAATGATTATTAGGGTATAAAGACCTAAGAGATTAAGTTAAGTATAAGTTTAAGAGTTTAAGGTTAAGTTTGTAAGATTAAGTTGTATAACTTAAGAGGTGTTAGGTGGGGATCATTAAGGGTTATGTAAGTTAATTAAGTTGAATTAAGTTAAGTGATTAACAACCTAAAACTGAATGAATGTTTTAGGGCTTGAGTATTTGGACTCCGGAAGAGAGTAAGCAACCGAACGACCAACGGTGAACGGTACAGTTCTTGTTGTGACCTGCTTGCTAACGAGGTGTCCCTCGGCTTGTGTGCTATTTGTTTCTGTGTGCTCACTAAACAAGATAAAGCATGCAACCGAAATATTATGCTTATTGTATTGTTGTGTGATGTTGAAAACTAAACACAACTTACCGTCAGAACCTACTAACTAACGTTTAGTAAGGATTCGAGTGAGACTAAGGAACATTCCCTAATATTAGTTTGTTAATAACCGAAAGAGGTTTAACCAACAAACATCGTCTTGAGACTTCTACTAACTAGAACTTAAGGGGGGAGTGAGGAACCCGGGACTTACACCGGTCATGCATGCTAAGGAAAAAGGGGGTCGGTATCTATAGCAGATCCGACTTCCGCTTAAGGACTTGTCTTCGGACTTGTTGCCTAGGGTCGGTTGCCGGCTCAGCTACATTGGACATCCAGTCCAAGGTAGGAGGCATTAAGATGGTGCGGTAGGATCACCTAAATCCTAAATTATAAGATAGTTGTTTATTCAACTAATGGAGTTAACAGCTCATTGGCTAGGGTTGCTTTTGACCCGACAAAAATAAACATTAAGGTAAGATACACTCATTTCTATTTAAAGAGTGGTTTGTATTCTAAGATTAAGATAAGGTTTGAGATAAGTTGCAACCATTCCTATTTAAAGGATGGTTTGTATTATAAGACTGAGATAAGCTACATCCATTTCTTTTTAAAGGATGGTTGTTTTCTAAGACTAAGATTGAGGTAAGATAAGGATGGACTAAGATTAAGAGGAAACGTAACTTAAGGAGTGAAATAATTGACTCACTAATTAAGGGAACGCATTTAAGTCGTTCATTGTGTTTGGACTTTGATTGTTCATAATTGATTTGTTGTTTATTGCACTTTCTATTATGTTGTGAATCTAATCAACCTCCATGCTATCGACAATTAGTCGTCGTAGCCACGTTAGATTGGGGGCCATGAGAGGATCATACCAGCATTCGTGCTGACCCCCTTTGGGGGCTGTTTTTACTTCACAGGGGAACGTCAGGAGGCGGCCGTCACGAGAGTAAGATGGGGTACAAGCGTTACGGGTTAAGTGTGGCCTACGAGTTGTGCATGTACCTTGTATGGCAATTTGAGTTAGTAAGATGTATAGGATGTGAGGGGGATTGTAAGAAGGACATGTATTTGGTTAAGATTTGTATGTACTAATGTTCGGTATATTCTGTAGTCAGACCGTGGCAAGGTCCTGGAATGTATTTGAATCCGCTGCAGAGTTTGTATATATGGTGATAAGTTGTGATAACCACGATTGGATCGAGATGAGGTGTTACAAAAGTGGTATCAGAGCGTTGTTACGCTCTGAAGACAAAATTACCGAACTTAGGAGAATACTGAGGTTGAATTTGAGTTATAGGTTAAGGGTTGAGTGATAGAGTGAGAGGTGCGTTAGTTAGGACTCCCTGGTGCTTACTGGATATCCATAGTACCTAAACCCGCCCTCCACATCCCTTGCCTGAATCACGGGGAACAAACGCCAGAGAGAAGAAAGCCTTCTCTTACTCGGGAAAAACCCGATCTGGTAGTTAGTTAACAGTAAACAATACGAGAAACATCTTGTTGCACAACAGTTACGGAGAACTTGGAGGTTTTTAATTGGAGCGCAGCGTGAAAACAGGCGCTACCAACGAATTCTACCAGTAAGAGAACGGAAATTACCGGCAACATGGGTCGACATGCTACTCAGTCGAAATAACCCGCTATACCAATAATAATAAAAGCACTACAGGTGCAATAGAAATGAAAAGGGAAGCGACATGAGTACCGGATAGTGGTCCGAATGAGCATAACAGTGGGATAATACATAACATGAGAGTTAAGATTACTGGAAAGTCCAGTTAGAAACGGGGACTCCAAACCCCATACAATGAGGAAGGTTACAAAACCTGGCCGTCATAGCGCAGGCGACATAAAGATGGGTACAAACTGTATACCGGAATAGGACTACACTGTAGTGCCTAAGGGAGAACCTTTACTTGGTATCACGGCAAATACGTGAAGATGGGAGCGAGGATTAAGACATAAGTAAAAAAAAAGAGGAACACCCTGACAAATGACAGTACTGTCAAGACAACAAGGAAACTGCCGGATGGCTAGTTATCCTAAATAAGAGAACGTAGATGGAGTCCCGTGGACTACCAAATATATAGAAAATAAGTGGAAGTACCACTACAGACGCCACATAGTGCCGGAAGCTCATCTTGCATGGCGCACTTGCTAGCAAGTGCTACCATGGTTAAGCTACACAAAAGGCCATCATGGTGAGATAACAGAACGCTACAGTTGTAGTACACACTAATACCGGATTGTAAATCTATAAGAACGGGGAGAATGAGACCTTGGAAGGGCCTGACGGCCTGACCTATGATGAGATGAGTGGATATACCAGTCAGCAGGGAGCTGAACCTGGACAGAATGCTAACGATATAAATATTAGCAACAGTACAACCTACTACAACAACAACCGACAGTGCGGTAAGAACATTAATCCCAAACCCCGAGAGGAAAACATAAGAGATCGCTCAGTAATGCGAGCAAAACACTACCTAAGTGATAACGTACAAGGAATGCATTACGGAATACAATGGAGACCGTCGACATAAAAACTTCAACAAGAATGGGATAAGACTCCCAGATTGATCACTAAGAATACTAGTAATAAGCATTCTTCAATGAAGATGTTGGAAAACCTAGAAAACAAGGATAAAAGGAATGAACGTCAGCTATAACCTACTAAGGATTAAAGACGTACAACCCTGGAAAAGGAAAGCTCAGAGGACTACCCCCACAGTGCGGGCATAGTCGAGCGAACAAACTGATGAATGACAATTAATGCTGTTTGCCTAACTCATTAACACCGAAGTATGATTGATCATCAACGGGTGGCGTAGTCACAGAAGTTGAACGAAGCGTTGAGATGGAAGTATAAGATGATATGATGATATCCAACTTGGACACCGTAAGGCAAACGCCTAATACGAACCTAACCTTGATTGCTAAAAGACATAAGTCTAGTAAAATGACAGTATTTTCAAGGACACTAAGTAACCTCAGATCACCTGAATAAACTTCCATAGCAGGAAGCAGGATGCAGCAACTTACCATGAAACCCGATACTACATTTAATATGTAACCTATTGGTGGATAGTGTTCAAAGAAACAAAAACCTATAAGGATGACCTACAGATGAGTAAGAGTACAAGTAATGAACTGAGACATTAAGCACTAAGAGCCTAAGAACCAAGGATGTTAACCACATCAGAGCCAAGGTACAGTAAGTTATAAGAGAGCTTATTTAAGCCATTAGGAACTACAATTCGTAGATATGAATGGTTACAAACCTATAACTTAGATTGTGGAAAATATTGCCAGGAAAAGGCACCAATGAGAATAATGAGATAGTACATTGGCAGGGGTGGAGAACGAACCATACCTTTTAGGGTGGGGATACCTCTCCTTGTTGTGAGGCCATGAGTGGGAATAGACCCCTCAAAAAGGGCCTTCACTTATTAGAGATATAATACGCTTTTGTTAGAAAATGGAAACCGTAAACCTTGAGATTACCTTATAACATACCTGATACACTTGAGTAATAAGGAAGGCTGCAGAGTGAGACCTCATATCAAACACCCAGGATTTAGGAATCAGCAATCATCAGAGATAAACATTGTGAGTGCACATTATGGCACGTTAAGTGACCAACGCTCAGGAGAGCTTGGGATTCACCGGATGACTTCTTCAGTACCGGTTAAGTTACATGGTAAATAACATCATAAATGATGAAAGAATGTGAGAGAAATTAGGCTACTTATAAACCTGAGATTGAAGCAGAACACCTTCATATTAAGAGATGATCAAAATTACAACACGGTACGGCAACCGCCATACACCGAAAGGAAAGAACCCCCAGTGTGTTTACACCAGAAAGGATTGAGTATAAAATAAGATGTTAGAATAAGTAATTGCACCATCAATGGGCAACATGGTAAGGACCAACTACCACGGTAGTAGTGGTCGTGAGTATAATACCTATATAAGTGGATTAAGTCATGGTGCGCGGTAAATCGACCGTTATGTATGAGCCGTCAAATATTGACACTGAGGCAATTAGATTTATGAGCTAAGACCAATATAAGTAAGGAAATAAGATGGTAGACGAACTGTGCATTGATGCCAGTAGTCTGGACCTGGTTAGGTAAGATTTCATAGGAAGCACACTACCCATTCCTTAAGGAACTGGAAGTGCATTCCTAGTAAAACAAATATGAGAAAGAAGATAAGAGGCTCTATAGAAAGAGACCTCAGTCGCTAAGAGACCAAATCAGATCTACAGATACAGAAAGAACTAGAGCATACAATACCCAAGAACGCAGTAAATGGATTTCCCTTGATTAAATTCAAGAAGAACAATAAGTGTTATTATGGAATGATGAAATAGGAGATCGACAGCAGAATACTTCATAATTAGCAATAGCTAAACGTGTGACGGACACTATGAGTTTACTAAAATGAGACGTGGGACGACTGCACCCCACAGGGGCTTGCAGGCCTGACGGACTCATTTATGAGTTAGTCGGGTAAGTAGTAATGTACCAGTAAGGTACCCCATGCATGTAAACGAGTGGTGTAAGGAACAAGGGAAGTAGTCGACTCCGTACCACGGACAACGATGCAAGATCTGACAAGAGCAGCTACTACCACAAACAGTCGAAGAGAAGAATTCAGTTGAACCAACAACACAAATGAATCAGAGAACAAATAATTAAGGACTATGTAGTGCGAGAAGCACGGATTGTTAAGTACAGACATTGGATATGTCTTAAGAAGTTAAGGATAAACTGTACAGCGCACTAAGCACTAAACAGTAGTCCCAGACTAAGAATCATCCTCTGACCAAAGGCCAATTGAAAAGAACGATTTAGACACTTAAGAGAACGCTAAGAATATGAACATTAGATCTCCAGAGAGACTGGATAGACAAGCTACAACTCATCAAGGCCGTGTATATATAAAGATAACACGTGTCCATTAAGAGATCTTTAGTACTAAATCATAAGCATGCAGGATGAAGATATACAATACTATGAAGGATAAGAAAGGCAGTTAAGCCTAAGACTATCAGAGTCGCGCAGCGGAAGCTAGCGGGCCGGTAACTTAAAACGTTTCACATACCTGATGAACGCGGAAAGGGAATGATATACCACACATCTTCCAATGGAACAAATATAAGATTTAGAAACTGAATGCTTTAGTATTTTTGAGATTAGACCAAACTAAGTTAAGAATATGGTATAAGTACCGTTAAGAATCCTCGATACAGAGACTAAGTCATTAGCATAGTTATGACCCTCTGATCGAATTATAAGTGAGATAAATGACATGGAAGCTAGAATGCTTGGTGAGAATTAGACATCTTGAACCTATGTTCAAGGACGATATAATGTTGATTACGTGGGCGTAATCCATTTTAAGGGGGGTAGAGCGAAAACCGCTTAGCGTATGTTTGTGTACTGAGTACATAAACTACGGTGTGCATAGCACAAAAGAATTTGAGAATATGTTTTACATAAACATTTTGAGATAAATTATGGTTATTGCGCACAGAAGATGTGAATACCATACATATTAAGTACCTATCTTGTTAACTCCGGTGTGAGTATAAGTTAAGAGAATTAAGGAAGATTTAAGGAGACTTAAGGAATATGGAATATATGAGATATGGGTCGGTATGAAACTACATGTGAGATAGAATAAGATAACACTATGAGATATTATTTGATATGAGTATGAGAAAGAAGATAATGCTATGAGATATAAGATGTTGAGAAATGGTATGAGATTGATATAAAATTTAGTAGGAATGAGAGTCTTGAGGTAATTACTAAGAGATGAACTGGAATGATTGATGGACTGAGTCCACACCTTGGAGATGTATGGATTATGATTAGAATCACTAAAAGATAGAAAATTGGACATAAGTGAATTATTTGATGTTTGAAAATGACGTGGGAGGTAGAACTTGATTTTCTAGGGATCAAGAGAAACCGAACACAAATTGGGGTGAAGGATAGTTCAACACTGATGCTGATCACATCAGGGTTGGATGATTCCTGAAACTCCCTACCAGTGGTCACAATTAAATCACGCTAGGATAGAGGCGTTAGTATAAAATGAAATTGGAGTTGGTTATATTTTAATTAGAGGAATTATTCCTCACATGACCTCGTAAAAAGGATTACCTTTTTACCGAGTCTCGCCCATGAAGTCGAGGACGCACGAGCCTTTGTCTTCGGACCGGTGACATGGGGAGAGCAGAGTTGTTTTTGTATTCTGGCCCATGGTGACGAGGACGAACGAGCCATTGTCTACGGACCGGTGACATGGGAGAATACGTTGGAAATTATGTGATTGTTTTAATCATCAAAAAGGAACAAAGGGAATTTTGAGTGCTATACATGCTTAAGCATGTTGTGTGATATTTAAGTATAAGCATATGGAGGATCTAATGATTCAATGAGTTTAAGTATACATAAGTGTGATCTATATGATCTATGGAATGAGGTAAGACATGTATTCTAATAAGATAAGATGTATGGCAACTTTGGGGACAAAGTTCTTTTAAGGGGGTAGATTGAAATACCCCAAACCTAAGTATGCTAAGTAAACATCAATTTATGATGTAGTAAGGCTAAAATATGTCTTAGAAAGATTGGTAGACCATTTAAACCAAGGAAAACATAAGAAAATGCCTTAAGGGCAATTTGGGCAAAATCGTGCTCTAAGCTTGGAGTGACTTTAATTAGCACCCAAATACCATTATAAGACTTTAGTAATATGCTAATGGACATTTTAAATCAATTACCAAAGAAAACCAAGCTCAAAAACAAGCTTAAACACAAAATGTGCTTTAAGACTCCTTAAAGCACCTTTTTGAGAAATTGTCTTAGAAATGGGTTTTGAGTGGCTAAATGCCTATGATTACATCTTAATCAACATGTGTGCTAATTAGTATCACATTAGGAAGTCTAAATCAATGGGAAATCAAAAATTTCACAAATATGTGCACTAGTTTGTGAATAGTGCCAAATAGTGCCTAGTTTAAGTTTTAGTCAACATAAGTCAATTAGTTGGTCAAAAAGACCATGTTAGCCTTATCTAATGAGGGGGCCGGTTTCCTAAGGGATGAGTCATTAAAGACTTCATCAAATAAGAAAAGAAAAAGGGAAGAAAAGTAAAAGAATGACTATTTACCTTTTATAACAAATATCTTCATTTAAGCTCACCTTTTTTCTCCTCTCTCTTCATTTCTCCTTCCTCCATCGGTTTTTATTCCCTTCCCTGCTCCAAAAACGAGAGAGCTCCATCCATGGTGCCTCCACCTTCAATTGCTCACCAAATGTTCATCTTTGCTCCAAATTGAAAAGTAAGCATAGATTTCTCTTAGTTAGAGCAAGGCCTTCATTCCTATCTTTTCAAATCCTCCAAAGCTCAAGTTTGGTGCCATGAGAAAACTCCATTGATGGAGGAAAATCAAGTTTGAAGAGCCCATTTGGTTCTCCATTCATTCAAGGTAATGAAAATGTAAGAAAAACCATGTTTCCACCACTTCTTCTACATGACCGAAAATTACTACTCATGGGGCTTTGTTTCTATGCCTTGTCCTAGCTTGTTTTATTCACCAAGGACTAGTGGAGGTCCTCTTTCATTCAATGCCCAAGTCTACCTTGAGACTTCAAAGGTAATCATCCACTTTTATACCTTAGAACACATTTTTAACCTAGGTTTTCATTCCTTAAGGTTAGTGTATTGTTTAGCACTCATGTGAGTTCATTGAATATTTATTAGAACATTGGCAAGAGGATGGAAGTCCTAGCTGAATTGAAATCAAGAAACCTAAGGAGGGAAGTACGAGAAGCTTGAGAAAAATAAGGTAAATTGCTTACCTAATGGTGGTTTAAGGTTTAAGGGGTGAGTTTTTAGATGAGTACCAATGTAGCCTAGGGCTTACATTATGTAATTGGTTATATAACCTAGTAAAAGAATTTAAACAAGCTTATGAACTTGTGATTAAGGAGCCAATGGAAATGAGTTAGTAAGATAGCTTAAGGTGAATTAAGAGAACACTTATATTGCTATGGGAGCATTGTTGTGTGTATTTGCAGGTTGAAAGCTTTTATGTGGGGAAATCAGTGTTTAAGTTTAAGTCATTTAAGGCCTAAGAGCCATGTCGTTTAAGAGCCTTAGTGCTATGCCATTTAAGATTATTGCACTATATTAAGTTTGTTGTGAATAAGTTGATTTGGGTGAGAAAGTATGATGAGAAAGGATTTGATGTGTGTGAGATGATTGAATGAGAAAAAATGCAGTTGGGCATGATAAAATATCTAGGGAAGCTATGGTGAAATTGAGTAGAAAACAAAGTGTTTTAAGTGGCGTGGTGAGTTAATATGCCCTAGGGTTTACTAGGGATCATTCTGAGGAATTTGAGTGGAGATGAGTTAACTAAGGAGTTCTTGAGGTTTAGAATGACCTAAAATTTGTCTATGAGGAAATTAGAGTTTAGATGGGTGTATTGAACACACCAAAGTCATGGTAAGAGGAATGGTGAGACTTGTGCATAAAGTTGAAGGAGAATGTTGTCAATTTGTCGAGGAAAATGACTAGGAATGTAAAAGAGTGTGTGATTATGAGAATGGTGAGTAAATTCGGTAAAAGAGATGGAAATGCCTAAGGAGGGTATAGCATGGACAAGCTTAATGAAGAACAATGTAAGGTGTTAGAAGATGGGAGGAAATGTATAGGTATGTTCAAGTTTAGGAGTTATGAGTAACAAATGGAAAGGAGAGGAATTGTGCATGACATGTAAGATAACCTTGAAAGGTTTAGCAAAGCAAAGATGGGATGTAATAATGCTTAGGGAGAAGTCATATTGATTGGAAAGGAAACACTTTGGATAGTTTGGAGTTTTAGAAAAATTTACATGTTGGAGATATAAGGAAATAAGTAACAAGTGTTAGGAGTTTCTTGTAAGGATTGAGAAAAATGTTAAGGAGGTTTTAAGAGATGTTCTAAAGTGAGTTTAAAGAGTGCCTATATGGTATTAATATAATGGGACACTTGTGGAAGATTTTGGGATTGGAAGAACAATTTAAGAGAAAAATCTATAGTGGACCGACCCAGGGTCCGACCCAGTTTTGGGTCGGTTGGACCATGTTAAGCCAGCCAGAATGTCTCTGGACTGGACTGACCCAGAGGGTTTGGGTCGGTCGGCTTAGCTTTGGGTCGGTCGGGCAAAAATTCAACGTAGAAAGTTGTTTCTGGAATGGACTGACCCAGAGGGTTTGGGTCGGTCGGTTTAGTTTTGGGTCGGTCGGCTTAGCTTTGGGTCGGTCGGGCAAAAATTCAACGTAGAAAGTTGTTTCTGGAATGGACCGACCCAAAGGGTTTGGGTCGGTCGATTTAGTTTTGGGTCGGACGGGTGGTTTTCAAAAGACGGAAAATTTTTGTGAGGGACCGACCCATAAGGTTGGGTCGGTCGTGGGTCGGTCTAAGAGGATTGTTCGAACCAGAAAGTTACTAGAACGGACCGACCTAGGGGTTGGGTCGGTCGGTGGGTCGGTCGACCCTTAACACTTAAAAAAAAAAGAAAGAAACCCTAAGAGAGTTTAGTGGTATTAAGGGTACCCCATCAAGGGGGCAATGATTATTAGGGGTATAAAGACCTAAGAGATTAAGTTAAGTATAAGCTTAAGAGTTTAAGTTAAGTTTGTAAGATTAAGTTGTAAAACTTAAGAGGTGTTAGGTGGGGATCATTAAGGGTTAAGTAAGTTAATTAAGTTGAATTAAGTTAAGTGATTAACGACCTAAAACTGAATGAATGTTTTAGGGCTTGAGTATTTGGACTCCGGAAGAGAGTAAGCAACCGAACGACCAACGGTGAACGGTGCAGTTGTTGTGACCTGCTTCCTAACGAGGTGTCCCTCGGCTTGTGTGCTATTTGTTTCTGTGTGCTCACTAAACAAGATAAAGCATGCAACCGGAATATTATGCTTATTGTATTGTTGTGTGATGTTTGAAAACTAACACAACTTACCGTGAGAACCTACTAACTAACGTTTAGTAAGGATTCGAGTGAGACTAAGGAACACTCCCTAATATTAGTTTGTTAATAACCGAAAGAGGTTTAACCAACAAACATCGTCTTGAGATTTCTACTAACTGGAACTTATGGGGGGAGTGAGGAACCCGAGACTGACACCGGTCATGCATTCTAAGGAAAAAGGGGGTGGGTATCTATAGTAGATCCGACTTCCGCTTAAGGACTTGTCTTCGGACTTGTTGCCTATGGTCGGTTGCCGGCTCAGCTACATTGGACATCCAGTCCAAGGTAGGAGGCGTTAAGATGGTGCGGTAGGATCACCTAAATCCTAAATTATAAGATAAGTTGTTTATTCAACCAATGGAGTTAACAACTCATTGGCTAGGGTTGCTTTTGACCCGACAAAAATAAACATTGAGGTAAGATACAATCATTTCTATTTAAAGAGTGTTTGTATTCTAAGATTAAGATAAGGTTTGAGATAAGTTGCAACCATTCCTATTTAAAGGATGGTTTGTATTATAAGACTGAGATAAGCGACATCCATTCCTTTTTAAAGGATGGTTGTTTTCTAAGACTAAGATAAGACTAAGATTGAGGTAAGATAAGGATGGACTAAGATTAAGAGGAAACATAACTTAAGGAGTGAAATAATTGACTCACTAATTAAGGGAACGCATTTAAGTCGTTCATTGTGTTTGGACTTTGATTGTTCATAATTGATTTGTTGTTTATTGCACTTTCTATTATGTTGTGCATCTAATCAACCTCCATGCTATCGACAATTAGTCGTCGTAGCCACGTTAGCTTGGAGGCCATGAGAGGATCGTACCAGCATTCGTGCTGACCCCCTTTGGGGGCTGTTTTTACTACACAGGTGAACGTCAGGAGGCGGCCGTCACGAGAGTAAGATGGGGTACAAGCGTTACGGGTTAAGTGTGGCCTACGAGTTGTGCATGTACACTTGTATGGCAATTTGAGTTAGTAAGATGTATAGGATGTGAGGGGGATTGTAAGAAGGACATGTATTTGGTTAAGATTTGTATGTACTAATGTTCAGTATATTCTGTAGTCAGACCGTGTCAAGGTCCTGGAATGTATTTGAATCCGCTGCAGAGTTTGTAAATATGGTGATAAGTTTGTGATAACCACGATTGGATCGAGATGGGTGTTACAGTGAGTTTATGAAATAAGATGGATTATAGTCCAAGGTATTTAATGAGAAATATATAAGTATGTAAGTTTCGATAAGCTTACATTTGAGAAATAAATACTAAGAGGAGTATGAAATATGATCGAATATATGCATACAATATAGTGCCAAACTATATATATATAGTATATACATACAATAGTATATAATATATAATAATATGCGATAGTGAATTGTATAATAGTCACAATAGCAAAAATAAAACGTACATAAATATAATCACGACGTAAACCGAAAAAAAAACCGCGAAGATGTATAGTAACAAAACCCGAGACGGATAGTACGGTAACGTATAATTACGGATTATAGTGGGTGTCATAGTGTATTGTTAGTATGAGATGCTGATATTGTGATGCATATTATTAGATTGTTAGAGGCGTCTCGAGGATCACCAGAGGATTTAGCTGATTCATACTCCACGGTCTTATAATCCCGGTGCACGGTATGTTATTGTGCGGCTTGATTGTCTCTGAGGATTTCCTCAGTTCAGACATTGTGTTAAGATTGAATGTCTGCTTGTGTGAATTAATATGCTTGAGTTACGTATTAATGCTGCCTTATTATTATTACTATTGTATGATAACAGTACTGTTCGTATATATGAACATATTATAAAATGAACTAGCGGCAATGATGCTATCTTATATGTGTAATATAAGGAACGTAAGTAAAACGTTGTAGCATTAGGATAACAAGATATATATATTATCCGAGACTTATATACGGTGCATTGGCCTTTTTTTTAACGCCGCTCTCGTATCTAACACTGGATCCTGAGTCGACATACTCAGGATTGGACTAACGACCTTAGTCTGCTGTGTTAGAAAAATAGTAAGACGATGCGATGGTATAGATAAGTTAATCAAGAGGTTGTGGCTCTTACTGTGAATTGTGATCAACTAACGATACTAGGATGCCGTGTGGGTATCTGTAAGTATCAAGATAAATTTCCAATGGACTACAGATGGTTCGTCGGTCGGAGACTCTACCGCTGGAGTGGCTACTGCCGTGGGTGACCCGCCATAGGAGATGGGTAACTTAGAGACACGTCGTTTTAACGAGACACTGTCATCAAGCATGACTGAACAATTACGAACAACTATATTAGCTCGTACAGTAGGCGAACATTATTTGGGCTTTTATGCCAAAGACGAGAATCTATATTTGTTTATAATCCTCGTTGTTTCGCCTTGTTGTTCACTGGTTATGCTATGTGGTTATGTGATGTATGTTGGTGGATTCGTTGAAATGAGTCGTTGTACTTATAGCTATGTTGTGAATTGGTTGAGTCGAGTCGCTGTACTCGTGTGTGGATTATTGTGGACTTATTGGTCGAGTGAGTCGTTGTACTCAATTATGAACCATTAAGTGTTTGTTGGAGTGGAGTCTTCGTACTCATATATGCGTTGTAACGCTTTCAGTTGGTTTATTGCGATGTGATGTGTGAAGCCGGGGGCTTGTTTGCTATTTGAGTTTACTGCAATATATTTGTTGCTTTACAGTTTTTTTATACTAACTACTTGCATGAAAATGAATTGCATGCTCTCGACCAATTAACTGAGGGTCCGAGGGGCATGACAGTCATGTAGTAACATACTCAGCAGGGCTGATTCCATACCACAACAAATATTTTGCAGGTATGCAGCTTCCGGTGTCGACAAAGAGCAGGACGCGATGGGTAGTTTAGTCACAGATGTTTAAATACGCATTATTGCATTTTGATACGAACTTAGAAACGTGTATAGGATTGGGATACTTAGAATGCTCACTGTGAATGTATTTTATATTGGTTTGGGAAGGTTAGATCTATCTCTTGTTGTCACTGTGGGAAATTGTTTCATATATATATATATATATATATATATATATATATATATATATATATATATATATATATATATATATCAGTAAGCACATTATTACTCGTATGGCGAGTGAGAACGGTGACACCCGTAGTTCAATTGTTTAGATTACCGCTGTGATTACAATGTTAAGGAAGACGATTAGGAGCCGATTAGAGTAGGGGTGTTACACATAATATCTTTTCACAACCTCTATTGATTCTCCACGGCGGTTGGTTGGCATCTTTTGTCCATGCCTCAAAAGCGCTATAACTGTCATTCTCAAATTTAAAGGTGAAACACCACCTTCTTCCTCAACCGCAACAGAGCCCTCAGATTTAGCCAACTGTGCTTGTTTGGGACCAACTAATCTTCTCACAAATGGTGGTATTTCAAACTCCTTAGTAATTCGCCTCTTATACTCCCCTGCAGCAGACCTCTTCCAGCCCTTCCCTTCATCAGTCGGTTGCAACAGCAACCATAGCAGCTTCACTCTCCTTCGAGTTCTGGCGCTAGCAAGGAGGGAAATAAGGTAAACTATCTTCCCCTCTTCCTTTCTTTCTCACACGTATCGACCCCACCTTCTTGCCTGAAGGTTTCCTCCACTTTCTAAGGTATGAAATCCACACACGAGGACTTCAAAACCAGCTGAAAAATACCAAGAAACAAGAGGCCTCTTGTGAGATCTAAAGGTATGGAAAATTCACTCTAAAACACCAACTCCATCTACCTCCTTTTTTTAGTCTGAAAATGGATAGTTTGACACCCTTCTTCCTGCTTCGATATGTACACACATAGTGCCCTCTCCCAGTCATTTCCTGTGAGAACTCCTCTTTCAAGTGGAAAAAAAATCATGCTGCAAAACTACCTAAACTAATCATGTAAATGAGTCATTAATTTAAGATTCTTTCCTTCTGATTTTCCTGCTCAAGTAACTGAACTTACTTCTTTGTATTCAGCTACCAAAAACTGCTGTAGAAAGCCTTCAAAAACAGAGCGTGAAGGTGTAGAGCTGGTAGAAAAAAAATTCCTTGGCATTATACTAAGGTAATGGTACTTATAACCTTTTAATTCCTTAATGATTATTAACTTGAGAGGATTAAAGAAAAACCGAGAATACATGGGTGTTTGTGTGCTATTAGATCCTAAATACATGGAGAAAATCAAGAGTTAAGCATTTGATTAGTGATTTGTTGCTAATGGCCTATTAGCGTAGAATTTATGAATTATTAATGGAAGAAAAATAGTTTAAGGAAATTAATTATAATTGTGCAAACCGAGAGGGTAGTTGCTGTTATGTATACTAACTAAATCCTAAATATGTGTAGAAAATTAATGGTTAAACAATTGATTAAGGAGACTAAGTGCTAATGGGTTATTTATGGCTATTTTATAGGTGATTAATGGAAGAAAAATGATTAAAAGGTATTAGAATAAATTTTATACAGACCCGTAACTATAATACAATTTTGAGGACATTTTAATGTTATTTAAAAATTATTATTAGGCTATTTTTAACGCCATGGAATTAGGCTATGTAATTAAGCATATTTTGAGCCTTAAATAGTTATTATTGAATTTATAAAGTTGATTTAGAAAGTTGTATGAGTTTCTGGTGCAAAACAATAATACTAGTACATACAACCATCTAGGAATATATTCAAAAGATATTGGTAGGTTTACAAGCTTATGACATGGGTTAAACAATTTGAAAACTTATAAAATGTCTAGTGTAGTAAATAAATTATATATGGGATCAAAACATAATCAAAAAGAAATATAGAGCATCAAATATAAATAAAACCGAGAAGGATGATCTTAGGAATTTTATAATATAAAATATGAATTTTATGAGATTAGGGGTTAAATATAAAAAATAGAGAATCAATTGGGGTATTTTCGTAAATAACACTCAATCTAGTCAAAGGGATAATTTAGGTGGTCAACCTTAACCACATGTGAGGGTTGACCAAATTAAATGATGAAAATAATTATTTTAGGTATTAAGAGAAATGTTAAGTTGAAAATAACATTTATAAAAAGAAATGGGGTATTTATATAATTTCTAAAAAATATAGGTGTTGGAAAATAAATATTAAGACCCTAGGGGTCTGTTTGGAAATTAAAAGAATTTTTGGGTTAGTTTTGATGAATTAATTGATTAAGGATTATAATATATGGTTTAAGTGCTAATGTGTAGCAATTTAAAAATCTATGGGTATATGATGTAATTTCGAAAAGATTAGGGGCTAGAATGAAATTTAAACGACCTTAAGGGTCTGTAAGTGAATTTGGGTAAAATATGAGTTGGTAATGTGATTTATTTAATTAAGGAGTATAACATATAGTTTAAGTATTAAAATATAAATTTTATAAAACCTATGGGGCTACTTTATAAATAATCGAAAATCTAGGTGGAATTGGGAATTAGAGCAACCCTTGGGGATTATTCGGAAATTTGGGGAAAGTATTTGTTGGTTGTTGGAATTAAATAAATCAAGATGTATAATATAAAGTTTTGATATTAAATTGAAAGTTTATAAAATAAAGATGGGCCAAAGTATAAATAATGAAAGTTAAGGGTTAACATGTATTAAAACCGAACAGTTGGGAATTGAGAAGAATATTGAGTTACTTTGGTATTTAAAATAATTGAAGTGCATATTATAAAGTTAAGTAATTAAATGAGAGTTTATAAAATAAAAGGGGGTTATAGTGTAATTAAAAGAAATATATGGGTGGATAAATAAATTTGGGTAGCATGTCGGGACTGTTCAATAATATATATATATTTATATGTGCACATGTATATTATAAGGTTTAAATACCTTAGGTTATAAGTTAATAAGGTTAATAATGTAACGAGTATAATATGGGATAGTTTTTGTAAATAATCAAAACATGTGGGAATGATATAGGGATTTCCAAAAAGTGGGGGCTGTTCGGAATTATATACATAACACATATATATGATAAGGTTTGAAAACCTTAGATTATAAATTAAGAAGGTTATAAATATAGTGGTTATAATATAGGGGCTGATTTGGGAATGGTTAATATGTTGACAGAATATATATAATAAGGTTGGGATAGTATAATTCGACATAGTGTTGAAGTATAAGAGGATAAATATTATAAGGAAGTTATTAAGGAATAAATATGCATTATAAACATTACATAACATGATGGGGTAAGTTAGAAAAATTGTGGAAGTATATTGTGAGGTTGAAAACTTTGTCATAAGAGGAACCCTAAAATTCATATGATAGGAATTTACATGTAGAATGTTAATATAACGACGACTGCATTATACACACATACAAGTATATAGCATTTTATATACGCGTGAAAAGTGCGTAAGCAACAAAGTATAACAACAATTATAATATATACGTACTCTATATATAAATGTCAGCACATGTTCGTAAGTATAACTACGTAAATTATCTCGTATAATGAAATGGTTAGGCAACATGCATGCGTGCACGTAAACGTTATTTCCGCATGCATGCACCTCAACAATTACATGAACAATGCGAGAATGTAACTTCCATGTAATAAATATTATTACCCTAGCAATTATTACATACCCGTAGGATATAACGAGTAGTTGGAATCTACATCCCTAAAATTAACAAATATCAAGTTGATCAAGATATCAACTAGGGGTTAGCTACGGGATGGAAGTGAGGGTTGGATCTAGGATGATTAAGTGAGTTAGATAAGTGTGAAACATATAGGCTTTTTAGGGTTTAATTACCTTCTAATCTGTAACAATTAAGGCAATGTTTCCCACTTATTATGTGTTTTTCCTAAGATTGATGTTTTGATATGAACTGATGCATTTTATATGTTAAATATAGGAAAAACCCCAGAGAAATGAAGATTTTACATCATAAGGATTTCATCGCAACAAACGGGGAACAAAACCGGAAAAAGAGGCAAAACTTGGCCACGTCCGGCCAAACTCAGCCGGACGCAAATCCGGACACCTATCAAAGGACACGTCCGGATCCGGACGCAAGCCGGACATGACCCAAATTCCAGATCCAAAAGTTCTGTGTCTTGTCCGGATCCGGACATAACCCGAGTTTCAGATCCAAAACCGCTGTCTCACGTCTGGATCCGGACACAGATCCGGACGTCACACAGAAATGAAAAATAAAAATGCATCGCGCTGATAATCAGGCTTTCGGCGCAATTATCAGCCGAGCGGCGGTTTAGCCCATACCTCAACATTAATTAACACGCACCCATACTCAATCAATTACCCAACTCATCACACTCACCACTAACGTATGTTTTATTTCTAAACCTATTTAAACCCTCATTCAGCCTTCATTTCAACTCGCACTAGACGCTTCAGTCTAACCAATACTCTTCCTCTCTACTAATCCTTCCATTCACGACACAACCCATCTCCATTCATTAAACCTCCTCCATAATCTTCATCTTTCACTCATGAAACAACCATCTCCAGTCCTTAAACAGCTCCATAACTTTTATCCCTCACTCCCAGACATAACCCGTACTCACGCGCACCAATTAGCCACGTCCGAATCTACGTCTGGATCCGGACTGACCCACAATACTGCGTCCGGATCTACGTCTGACCCAAACCATCCGGACGCCTCACAAACTTGCCCAAAAATTTCCACTTTCACTCCATTTCACCAAGTTCACTTCGTTGTCACCAAATCCAACCTCCAAACCAGCATAGCGCAAGGACGAAGGGCGGAGCAAGCAAGAGGATCTTCGTAACAGATGATATACTCTGGGGGAAGGGATGTTGTAATTAGTTAAACTCTGCATTATGTTACTGCTTAATTGAGACTATTTGGATTGTTCAGGTTAATGCTTTTAAGTGCTTTTAATAAACGTCATGAATTTATTATAAGCCCTCGAATCGTGTTATGATCAGATAAGGTGATTAGCATTGACGGTCCTATTAACTTGTTACCTGTGATAATTGCAATCGGATAGATTACATTAGCAATTAGGTGCTTTAGTCCGGACCAAACCAGACTAGTAACTTTGTGCAATAAAACCATCTTGATATACTTGTTAAGTCTATATTAGAACTACGTGTCCTGTCTAGATGAGCTACCTGGAATTAGGACTTAATACAAAATAGATAATTGAGAATTACAAGCCGATCCAAGTCTCTGTTTAAGTAGTAGAATATGCAAAACCTACCTAGAGAAACAACTCCCTGAACCTAGAGTACCGTTCATACTCCCGATCTATCGCTTTAATTTATCTGCTATTTATTTCTTTTCTGTTATTAATTCCCAAACCAAAACAACCCCCTTTAGTTACCCATTGCCTAAGGCTGAACTTATTTACCTCAAGTCCCATGGATTGACACTTGGTCGCTTCTAAATTACTATACTACTGTGACCGGGATTTTTGCAACCCGACGGTCTGTTGATTTGTTATCTTCTAGGATTATTTCTTAGCTTTAATACATCAAAATAACCGTTTGCAAAATGGTGCCGTTGCCGGGGACTTGACTTTGTCTAGTCCCTAGCCTTGGTTAATTCGTTACCCTATTACAACACCCTGTTTACTATTTTTTTTGTTTCATAGTTTATTTTGTCTATTATTTATGTTTAAGGTTTAATTTATTTTTGTGCCATTTTATCCAATTGTTTTTCATTGCTGTCATTTAGTTTCAGTTTATAATTTTCCTGTCATTTAATTTTCAAGTACTATAAGTTCATTTGTCTTAGTCATTTCGTAAATTTTATTTTAGTATTCCCTTGTTTACTTTGGTTCTAAATTCAACACATTTTTGTTCCTTTCTCTTTTGTTGTTATAAGTATTAGTGGATGCGTAGAACGCGATCAACAGGTCCACCGGATACAGTCTTCGACCCCGAAATCGAGAGAGTTTACCTCCAAGCTCTGAGAGCAAGAAGGCAGCTCGACTTCAACATGGCTGGAAACGACATAGCTCCCCCAAATGAACAGATCATAATGGGGAAGATTAACAGGCCACCCGCAGCTCCTAGGAGAGGTCCAGTGATTCTACCACAACTGATGGCAGAATATATAGCGGAATGGCAGAAGCTCAAGCCAAGCCACCAAACAAACGCCGTTCAGAATCACGCTACGGGAACATACTCAGGAGCGGACCCTGCTGATGCGCTCGATCATATTCACAGATTCTTGGTACATCTAGACTCTCTCAGTTTATCTCAAGGTTTAGAAGAATATGCCCGTCTTTGTCTATTTCTACATATCCTATCAGGGGAGGCATCAAAATGGTTCCATCGTCTGCCTCCCGGCATCATCACTACCTGGGAGCAGATGACAGACAGATTTTATGAAAATATATTCCCATCTCTAGGACCCGTCAAATGATTGCAGACCTGACGGCTTTCAAGCAGTTAGGTAGCGAAACTGTCTGCGAAGCATGTGATAGGTTCAAGGAATTACTTCGCCAATGTCCTCATCACGGTCAAAATATGACCTCTCTAGCACAGGGATTCTTCCAAGGGCTAAGAGAGGAAAATAGAGGAGAAGTAAGAGCAGCCCTTGGTGGAAACCTATTAACCAAGAGTGGAGAAGAGTTTATGGCAGCCATGGAATCATATTGCGAGGAGCTTCGCCAATGGAGCACCAGCGGGAGAAGAGTCTTCTCCGTGGGTTCCAATCCTTCACGAGCTCCAGACCCCATGACAGAGCAACTATTGGCCAATCAAGCTCATTTAAAAACCACCATGAGTACCATGGCAAAAATGCTAGAACAGCTTACTCTTGGACGGACTCCGGTGCAAACAATGAAGGCAGTGTCTACTGGCTCCAGCGACATTTGGTTTCAGTGCGGAGGAGCTCATGATTATGAAGAATGTCCTATGTTGTATGAGATGAGGCAAATGAAAGAGCGAATTTTGTTGGTCAGAATTATAAGTAGCCCTGGATGCAGAATCAGCATCCCAATTTAAGATATGGAAATCCGAACAATGCGCTAAAATCACAACAGATGCAGCCTTAAAGGACAAACCAGGGAGGACCACCCGGATTTGTTAAGCCCCAGTATAATCAGTTCAAACCACAACAGTCTCAAGCTCAACAACCATCATTGAGCTCAAACAATGCCAATCTGAAGGAAATGGTTGATAAGTTGATGGCTTCTCAGGAACAGCAAACGGTAATCAATCAGAGTCTGACAGCTGGTCAGCAGAAATTAGAGAATGCCATGGTAGAGATGCAGGGAACGATGAGTCAGTTGACTCAATTCCTCTTACACCAGAGGCCTTCTGGATCACTGCCTTCCCAACCAGAAACCAATCCCAAGAAGCAGCAGTTAAAGGCAGTGTCGGTCTCCGAAGCAGTAGTAATTGAAGACTGTGAGGATTCTGGAGAAGTTGCAGCAGTTACCCTAAGGAGTGGAAGAAACTTAATCAATGACAAAGTGGCAGGGTGCCACACTGATGAGGAGACCGAGCCCCCTTCTAATACCGTCGGTGCACCATCAAGGCATCCTGCCCCTCCTGAGGTAGTTCGTGAGGAGACCTAGGCTCCTATTCCTTCTTCTTCTCATTCAACTGCTATAAAAAATTCGAAAAGAAAAACATGTGCAAAAGAACTTCCTTTTCTAAACCATCTCAAGGAGCGAGAGCTCGATGAGCAATTTGGAAAATTTTTAGATGTCTTTCGAAAGCTGACTATCAATATTCCTCTTAATGATGCGATCAAATAGATGCCAAACTATGCAAAACTTGTGAAGGATTTGATTTTGAATAAGCGGAAGTATAAAGAGAAGGACACCATTCAGCTAATTGAGACTTGTTCAGCAGCGATCCTACAGAAGCTGTCTCCAAAGCGTGGTGATCCTGGTCAGCCCATTATTCCCTGCTCAATTGGAGATATGGATTGTGGATATGGTCTCTGCGATCTAGGAGCGAGCATCAACCTGATGCCATATACCATGTTCAAAAAGCTTCATGCGGGTGAGCTCGTTCCCACTCATTTCAGACTCCAATTAGTTGATAGATCATCAATCACACCCAGAGTATGGTAGAGAATGTGGTTGTTAGCATGGGTAAGTTTTTCTTCCCAGCTGATTTGTGATCCTTGACATGGATGAAGATGTTAGGTACCTATAATTCTTGGTAGACCTTTCCTTAGAACTGCAAAGACTGTTATAGATGTTGAAGACAAAGGAAAGATTACCTTGAAATTTCATGACGAAGAACTAAGTTTTGATATTAATAAGATGATGCAGAAAAATACTTCTTCTCAAGCTATTTTCTCTGTTGATTTAATTGAAGATTTTTATGATCTCGAGGATGACTACATCCATAGGAGTACTGATACTTCTAATTCTTTGTTTAAGTGTTCTGACATTTTAGAGCAGGTATTGAGTCTATCCATTGAGGATGACAAGGAAGCTTTGAGATGGCCCCAGTCGTCCAGCAGCTAAATCAAGGGAGGTCATATTTTCACTCCTCCACTCCTCCAGTAGAAAAGCTGGATCGACCCATTCAAAGGCCTATCCCTTAAATAGAGAAGTCTCCTACCCTTGAACTCAAATCTCTCCCTTCCCATCTTAAATATATTTTCTTGGCAGAGGGTAGCACCCTGCCTGTTATTATCTCTGCATCTTTGTCTGTTTCGCAGGAAACTAGACTTCTGGAGGTGCTCAAGAAGCATAAAAGTGTCATGGGGTGGTCAGTTGCTGATATCAAAGGGATCAATCCGGGTTTTTGCACTCACCGGATTTATATGGAGGAGAATTATAAGGCAGTGAGGCAGCCCCAGAGGATTAAATCCCAATCTGAAGGAGGTGGTCAAAGCTGAAGTGCTGAAGCTTCTTGATGCAGGCATTATCTACCCGATATCTGACAGCCAGTGGGTGTCTCCATTCCAGGTTGTCCAAAGAAAGGAGGGATCATGGTAGTTCCCAATGAGAAGGGGGAGATGGTTCCCCAGAGGCAGACGACAGGTTGGAGAATGTGTATCCACTACCGTCGCCTCAACAATTCCACCAGGAAGGACTATTTCCCGCTCCCATTCATCGATCAAATGCTGGAGCGGTTGGCTGGTCAAGAGTTTTACTACTTCCTCGATGGCTATAGTGGCTACTTCCAGATCCCTATTGCTCTAGAGGATCAAGAGAAGACGACCTTTACCTGTCCATATGGGACATTCGCATATAGGAGGATGTCTTTTGGCCTCTGTAATGCTCCAGCAACATTCCAGCTGTGTATGATGGCAAATTTCAATGACTTCATCGAGAAAAGTATCGAAGTATTCATGGATGATTTCTCTGTTTATGGACAGAGCTTTGATGTTTGCCTGGAGCAACTGGACCAGATCTTGGCTCGCTGTAAGGACACGAACCTCGTGCTGAAAGGAAAAATGCCATTTCATGGTACAAGAAGGTATTGGTCTTGGGCATAAGGTGTCGAGAGAAGGCCTCCAAGTAGACAAGGCCAAGATAGAGGTGATAGAAAAGCTACCTTCACCAACTTCAGTTAAGGATGTGAGATTTCCTGGGACACGCCGGTTTCTACAGGAGATTCATCCAGGATTTCTCAAAGACTGCAAAACCTCTCTACGACCTACTTCAGAAAGACATCAAATTTCAGTTTTCTAAAGAATGTATGATGGCCTTTCAAATCATCAAGGACAAGCTCTGCTCAGCGCCCATTGTTGTCCCTCAAGATTGGTCTGCACCATTCGAAATTATGACAGATGCAAGTGATTATGCTGTTGGTGCTGCGCTTTATCAGATGTAGGATAAATACTGAGGGTGATCACTTATGCAAGCAAAACTTTGATCGATGCACAGGAAAACAACACCACAACAGAGAAAGAATTGCTTGTTGTGGTATTTGCTCTGGATAAGTTTAGATCATATCTGTTAGGCAGCAAGGTAATCATTCACACAGATCATTCAGCACTGAAATATCTCTTCCAGAAGAATGATTTAAACCTCGACTGCTATGATGAATTTTGCTTCTTCAAGAATTTAATTTGGAGGTTGTAGATAAAAAGGGGAAGCAAAATGGAGTTGCTGATCATCTGTCTAGACTCGACCTTCCTGATGATGGAGTCCCAATCAATGAGTTCTTCCCTGATGAGACAACATTCAAGATTGGAAAGGTAAATGAACCATGGTACGCGGACTTAGCCAATTATCTGGTTTCTGGTTTAATTCCACATGACTACAATTATAACCAGAGGAAGAAGTTCCTTTCAGAGACACACCATTACATATGGGAGGATCCTTATCTGTTTCGGGTCTATGCTGATGGTTTGATGAGGACCTGTCTCCCGGATGCGGAGATTTTAGGTGTGCTAGAATTTTGCCATTCAAAAGAAGCAGGTGGAGATCACGGTCCTACAAGGACAGCTGCCAAAATATTAGAGTGTGGTTTTTATTGGCCCACTCTTCACAAGGATGTTCATCGCTTCTGCTCTCAATGTGATAAATGTCAAAGAATGGGTAATATATCAAGACGGCATGAGATGCCTCAAAAAGGAATTCTGGAGGTAGAATTGTTCGATGTATGGGGAATAGACATCATGGGCCCCTTCCCTTCATCCCATGGGAATCAATACATCCTTGTTACAGTAGATTATGTATCTAAATGGGTTGAAGCAATTGCTAGTCATGCTGCTGATGCTAAGACAGTAGTCAAGTTCCGAAAGAAGCATATCTTCACCAGGTTTGGTGTGTGCCTAGAGCGATCATCAGCGATAGAGGCTCACATTTCTGCAACAAAGCCTTTGACTCTTTAATGACCACGTACAGAGTGACCCATAAGGTAGCATTACCTTATCATCCACAAACCAATGGTCAAGCAGAAGTGAGCAACCGTGAGCTTAAATGGACAGAAAACTGTTACTGCTTCGAGAAAGGATTGGTCAGTCAAGCTGGACGACGCTCTGTGGGCATATCGGACTGCTTTTAAGACTCCTATAGGGATGTCTCCGTTCAAGCTTATGTATGGGAAAGCCTGCCATCTTCCAGCGTTATTAGAGCATAAAGCTTATTGGGCATTGAAGGCCCTAAATTTTGATCTACACAAGGCTGGAGAGAAAAGGGAATTTCAGCTGTTTGAACTCGAAGAACTAAGGGAACAAGCTTATGACAGCTCCAGAATTTATAAGGAGCGCACAAAAAGAATCCATGATCAAATGATACATAAGAGAGAATTTAAAGTAGGGGATCTGGTGTTGCTCTACAATTCCAGGCTGCGTCTTTTTCTTGGAAAGTTGAAATCCCATTGGGCAGGACCATTTAAAGTCATGGGGATCACTACCTATGGTGCCTACGAGCTAGAAAACAAGTTAGGGGAGGTATTCAAAGTGAATGGTGCTCGACTGAAGAAGTACCTAGGCACTACTTTTTCTCAGCCTCCTGCACTGGGTGTATCCTTGATTGAAAGTTCTTATTCCATACTTCTGTTTCTGCTATCTGTACTGCAGCACCCCCTCCAAAATCAACAAAGAAGCCGCGTTCGCAATGGTATTTCAGACTGAATAAAGCTATTGCTAGTTGCTGTGGCGGCCCTCCTAGATACTATCTGCGAAGTCTAGCTAGAGACTCTAACTCCGGGCAGCTTGGTGGGAGGCAACCCACCGGTTTGTTTCTCTTTTCGCTTTCTTGGTTTGGTTGTTTATTTTACTCTTTTGTTTTAATTATGTAGTGTGTTAATAGCTGTTATGCATATTGAAAGAGCCATGGCTCTTATTTTCTACTAATGGTTTTGTCTGTTTCCACTTGAGTTCTTCTGGCCTTGCAGATTCAAAAATTCCCAATTAGCTAAATTTGTGCTTGGCTGAACTCAAGTGTGGGGAAATCGTGCAACATTACTCCTTAAAGGATCAGGGAGTCATTTAACACTCTTGCTATTTCATTGATGCATTTCTTATGTTTGTTTTATTTTTGTTTGATTATTTGTGGTAATGTTTTCCTTTTTATTTTTAAATAAATGAGGTTTTTTAAATTAATGGTTTTTAATTTAATTTAATATATAGATAAAAAAAAGAGTTTTTCAACACGTCTGGCTTAATCCAGCCAGACGCAAAACTGGACGCTTGCAAACCCTAATGAGTCCGGATCCGGACTCCAAATCCGGACACAACTAAAAATCGCGCGCCGCGATATCCTTTTCTTCACCTTTCTTTCTTCTTTCTTATTCTCCCCGTCGAACACGAACCAGACAGTGCACAAAACTCCATTTTTATTCCTCTACTTTCGTAAACACCACACCCACCACCGTGCACGCCCATTCCGACGCCGGAGCACCCAGGAACACTGTCGCGCCGCCCAGACGCACACTGCCCACCGCCCAGTTGCTTTCATTTTCTTCCATTCCCCCAACTTTCAAAACCAAAAAACGAATCAGGTTTTAAATTTTTTATGCGATTTCGATTCAATTTCTATCAAATTGTGGTAGATAGGTTGTTGTTTTGTGCTTAATGATGTTAATTTGTTATCGAAATGCGAAACCGAGAAGTTTTCTGTGCGATTTGTGAGTTTTTGGTGGAATTTGGGGTTCGAACATGTCTGTTCGCAACAAGAATTTTTTTTAGGGTTCTATAGCGCGTCCGGATATGCGTCCAGCTAAGTTGACCCGGACGTAGATCCGGACATGTTAAATTTTTCCAATTTTTCTGCAATTGTTTTCTAGGTTAATGTTCTACTGTTTAATGCTATTGTTTGCTACGTTTAGATGTTTCAATGCCTTGGTTATCATAGATTAACTCTGTGCAAGAATGTGTTCAAATAGAACTTGTTGCTCGATCGGTTTCGGGTATTGGTGTGTCTTTGGCTACTCCTTTCCTGCTGTTTAGGTTTCTTACTACATTTGTTTAACATATAGATGGCTAGAACTAGAGGAGGTGGTGCTACACGAAAGGGGTCCTCTTCGAGACACCCCCGCCGGACGATCAGACAGAGCCAGCCTTTACCCCACTACACCCTGACGGTTTCAGATCTGCTGCCGCCAGAGCCTGGTACGAGCAGGGCGGATCCTTCGTCATCGAGCGGCGCATCACCTCAGAGGCGGCCGATGCTACTGGGCTCACAGATATATTTGATGGTTTTGGCATCAGCAGCATCTTGCGCATGGGCGAGGGCGTCTTCTCTCCGGACCTGGTACGAGAATTCTATGCCAATGCTGTGGCATCAGACACGACGAACAGCATCACATCCTACGTGCGCCAGTTCCCAGTGGAGGTAACCCCTGAGACCTTTGGTTTCTTTTATTCCTCCCGAATAATGCGGCGACCCATCTGGATTTTACGGAGGATGAGCTTAGGCAGAGTAAGTCTAGGTGGTTACAAGCGGTCGGGAGTACTACTCGCCGACGGGGTGAGGAAAATAAGACTGTACTCCCATATGCTCTCCTCCCCTCCCTTCCCCAAAGGACCATTGCAGAGATCCTCAGTCATCAGATCCGGCCACATGCCGGAAATGATGCTTCTGATGAGGATTGTGTTCTCCTCGACTATCTCCTGGCCGCACCACGTCCACCATCTCAGCAGCTCTCACTCCCCTTCGTGATGTTCAGACAGCTGCACAGGTGGTGACTTATCAGAGACGAAGAAGAAGAAGAAGAAGAAGATCACCCCCATATTCCCCATCTTTATCCAGCATCTTCTTGTCTCCACACTCCCCGAGGAGATCTTCACCGGTATTGAGATAAGGGAGGGAAAGACACCCATCTCCGTTGGAACCTTCAGGAGATGGGGCTTCTTGCGCCTCGATGACGGTAGCTGGGTGAAGGGCAGCTCGGGTCTAGGATCTACCGGCACCTATGTGAGCTCTAGCTCTACTTCGGCGCCGACTGCTACCATGGCGCCTCCTATGCCCCCAGTGATGAGCATCCCACCAGAGATGCAGTCTATAATGGACTCCATTCTACAGTAGTAGCAGAGGATGGAGCAGCGGTTTGGGGGTATGGAGCATCGATTTGGAGGTATGGAACAGCAGGTTGGGGATGTCCAGCAACGCCAGGTGCGCATGGAGGGACACATAGATGACATCCTCCAGACTCAGGAGCACCTTCAGACAGAGTAGACTACTATCCGAGACACCCAGGCTCTGATCACCCAGCGCATGGAGCGTAGTGATGCCTTTCAGAGAGAGACTACATAGTTCATGGCAGAGGCATCTGCTCGGCAGAGAAAGGCAGCTCAGCTCATGGCCGACTCATCCGCTCAGCAGGCCCAGACTAGCCAGCTCCTGCAGATGCTCCTTTCCCAGATAGGCACGGGAGCTCCGCCACCACAGCCGCCTCAGTGACAGCCATCCCCTCTTTACTGCTTTCTTTTATTTTATTTGTTTTTCTATACTTTTCTTTTTCTGAATTGCTTTACTTTTTGTCTGTTGAAACTAATGGTAAACACGAGACTGATAGGTGAAGTGGTAAATGTTATATTTGGCAGAGTTTTAATTGCGAAATGCTAAATTTCCTATTTCTCTGAGCAGTGCAGCGTTCTTAAATGAATAATTTACATGTCACCTCTACTGCGAAACAAAACGGTTATAAGTACAAGAAATGGAACCACACTACTTTCGAACGTCTGTTAAGCTTGAATTCTGGGGAGTATTCTTTCTCTAATATTACTCATACGATTCACATATTCCCTATCATTCGAGTTAATGCACTTTATGTGGTGGTACATGCCCGTGGAAATCTAGCAACTTTTACTCTGCACAAAACGCATATTGCCTGTAACTCAGTGTAGAATATCTCGACCCCTGCAAAACTTCAAGTGTGAGGAATGACATCTTCCTCAATTTATGACTCCAGGAGAGTCTCAGTTCCTACTTTAACTTATTGATGTTCTACCTTTCTTGCGTTGCGGTTTAATTATTGCACATGCCTCTAGTATGAGTATAGCATGTTTTGAAAGCTCTTTTACCTGCATTTCTTTTCTGACCAATGAGGACATTGCTCCTCTTAAGTGTGGGGAAGGAAAGACCTTTCCCTGAAAACATGCTAGTTGTTCTTTAATGCCACACTTGCTTTTTGCTGCTCTAATGCCTGTGCACATCAATAAATACGATGAAATAATTACAGGATCATTTGAAATTAAACCAAGTGACAACCGCAAGAATCGTTTTGCTTGATGAGGTTTGGATAAATAAGTTTTATTTAAAAATATTCTCTTTTCACTAAAATTAGGTAGATTAGCTAGTTGTGGAACTCAGATTATTTTAGCTTGGGATTTTGGGAATGAAGTGAATGTTTGGAATGAAAAGGATAAGGCAAGGTACTCCACTGATCAAATTTTTTTTCCTAACATTAGCAGGCCTCGTTTATCTGGTTATTAAGTCTTAAGGGTGCCTTAACACCTATCTACCTAAGGTCTCGGGATCTGGGATAGTTGGCCCAACACCATCTCAAGGATAGAGAGAAAAGTCTGGGTTATGGAATAACTCTGCAAGATCTTAAATATTAGCTTGTTTTATACATAATTCTTGAAGATGAATGCTTTCACTTACAAAAGAGATAATTGTAGTTAAATTTATACTTTTGATCATAAGTGCGTGGTGTGTTGAAAGGTATTGCGGAATAAGGCATCACTTCACACCCCTTGTCATCCAAGGTTAGAGGAATGAAAATTGGTGGAAAGTCCCAAGCTAAGCTAACTTGTTTTCTGCAATCTAGTTCTCTATGCTTTTACAAAATTGCTCTTCCTTCACTGTTGTGAAAACCTACCTCTTTAAGAGCAAGATTATTCTTTCATTTGTCACTTTGCTTGATTTCCCTCTGCACCTGTTTGATCTTGAGATTGTGATGGTTTTAGAGATATTCATATTCCTTATTTGCTTGAGGACAAGCAAAAGCTTAAGTGTGAGGAAGTTGATAAGTGTGAAAATATAGGCTTTTTAGGGTCTAATTACCTTATAATCTATAACAATTCAGGCAATATTTCCCACTTATTATGTGTTTTTCCTAAGATTGATGTTTTGATATGAACTGATGCATTTTATATGTTAAATATAGGAAAAACCCAGAGAAATGAAGATTTTACATCATAAGGATTTCAACGCAACAAACGGGGAACAAAACCAGAAAAAAAGGCAAAACTTGGCCACGTCCGGCCAAACTCAGTCGGACGCAAATCCGGACGCCTATCAAAGGACACGTCCGGATCCGGACGCAAGCCGGACATGACCCAAATTCCAGATCCAAAAGTTCTGAGTCTTGTCCGGATCCGGACAACGATCCAGACATAACCCGAGTTTAGATCCAAAACCGCTGTTTCACGTCCGGATCCGGACACAGATCCGGACGTCACACAGAAACGAAAATAAAAATGCATCACGCTGATTTTCAGGCTTTCGGCGCAATTATCAGCCGAGCGGCGGTTTAGCCCATACCTCAACATTAATTAACACACACCCATACTCAATCAATTACCCAACTCACCACACTCACCACTAATGTATGTTTTATTTCTAAACCTATTTAAACCCTCATTCAGCCTTCATTTCAACTCGCACCAGACGCTTCAGTCTAACCATACTCTTCCTCTCTACTAATCCTTCCATTCACGACACAACCCATCTCCATTCATTAAACCTCCTCCATAATCTTCATCTTTCACTCACGACACAACCATATCCAATCATTAAACTGCTCCATAACTTTATCCCTCACTCCCAGACATGACCCGTACTCACGCGCACCAATTAGCCACGTCCGGATCTACGTCCGGATCCGGACTGACCCATAATACTGCGTCCGGATCTACGTCCTACCCAAACCATCCGGACGCCTCACAAACTTGCCCAAAAATTTCCACTTTCACTCTATTTCACCAAGTTCACTTCGTTGTCACCAAATCCAACCTCCAAACCAGCGTAGCGCAGGGACGAAGGGCGGAGCAAGCAAGAGGATCTTCGTAATAGATGATTTCTCCTAACTCTCTCATATTTATGCTTTCAATTGCTATGTCTCTTTAAGAGATATACTCTGGGGGAAGGGATGTTGTAATTAGTTAAACTCTGCATTATTTTACTGCTTAATTGAGACTATTTGGATTGTTCAGGTTAATGCTTTTAAGTGCTTTTAATAAACGTCATGAATTTATTATAAGCCCTCGAATCGTGTTATGATCAGATAAGGTGATTAGCATTGACGGTCCTATTAACCTGTTACCTGTGATAATTGTAATCGGATAGATTACATTAGTAATTAGGTGCTTTAGTCCGGACCAAACCAGACTAGTATTCTGTGCAGTAAAACCATCTAGATATACTTGTTAAGTCTAGATTAGAACTACGTGCCTTGTCTAGATGAGCTATTTGGAATTAAGACTTAATACAAAATAGATAATTGAGAATTACAAGCTGATCCAAGTCTCCGTTTAAGTAGTAGAATATGCAGAACCTACCTGTGAGCCTCGATTTTAAACCCTATCCTGTGTTAATTAAAGCTGATTAGGATCTAACCGGTTTTAGGTCCACTTATAACCTAAGATTAATAACTATGTCATATAACAATAAATTTTTAAAACCTAAGCTAGCTCACTGGAACCTATTATGAGTCGCCACCTAATTTTAACCTAGGGTAAATTAGGAAAGGTAGAGTTCGGGTTCAGGGGCTTGGTATTCGACTTATTTAGGGTTCAAATTACTTTCATTACCCTTCCTAGGTCGCTTTTCCTCTACTTGTTTAATTATGGCTTATTACTAGTCGTTTAACCTAAGTGCGCGAGCTTCTGTTTTTTAACATTTTTTTGACTGAAAATAAAAGTGAAAGTTGAAATTACCTAAACTAGGGTTTCGGAGGCAGAATTAGGTCAAATTTTGTTTCCGTCCGTTGCCACGGACCTAATGTCCGTAACCACGGACCCTAGTTAACCTATGTGAAAATAAAAGTCGAATTAAACAGAAAACAAAAATTTGAAAAGTCCGGGGCCACGGACAGGATGTCCGTAGGCCCGGACATAGTTTAGCAAAACCTAAATTTTTAAAATTTTAAAATCCCGCCGCCGGTGGGTGTCCGTGGCCACGGACAACCCGTCCGTGGTCCCGGACCATAGGTCCGAGATCCCAGACAACCCACGGACGGGGGGTTTTATGGTGGTTCCCGAAGGTGTTTTCGGCTCAAAATTTATGCACGTGTAGCTTGAAAGATGTACAATATGTTAGTAATTGAAAGATCGCAATTTGAAGTCGAATTATGTAAGAAACGTGATAAACAAGTAACAAGGCAGAAGCAAAAGTAATTAGCTATACAGAAGCCGAAAAGGGTTGGTTTGAGCCCAAAATTTAACAGAGAGTTAATGAGGTTGTGGGGAGTTAGAAAAGTAGAGTCATAACCTGTTTTACCTTCAGATTCGTAGTGTTTCTTCACGTCGGGATTCTTCGGAGGCCTCGTTGATGGCGGATCCAGAAGAACTTCGAACCCAGCTTCTGACCCCTTGTTGTTCTTGATGTTCTTCACGTTTTGGTGCTGTTTTGGTGAGGGTTTGGTGATGGATGATGTTGTGGGAGTTGAAAAATGTGTTTTGGTGTTGATTTTGGTGAGATTTCGGTGTTTGATCGTGGCTCTGGGGTTCAAAACGTGAAGAGCAAGAGACGGCTGCCTTCTTTGAGAGTCTAGGGTTCTTGATAGTCTGATTTGATCATGGGATAAGGTTCCTTATATATGCTTCCTTAAAGATAGAAAAATCCGGTAAAAACCGAGATTTACCGACGTTTTAGCTCAAGGGCTTCCAAAGGAATTTGATTATGAAATTTCACACATGGGTAAAGGATGATATTTAAGATTTTTCTAAAGTGGAATCTAATTTTTTGGATATTGGAATATTTTTAAATTCAATTTCTCGTCAGATTCAATCAGAAATTGCTAGGAAATTATTAGAAATTCGAAAAATCAAAATTCCAACGCCATTATGCTTCAAATGTCATCCTATATCATGGGTTACAATTTCATAGCATTTTGAATTGATTTGAACCTTATTTGGAGGAGAGAGAAAGCCTATAGGGGGCTTAGGAGCCTTGAAAAATTACGAAAATGCCCTGGAGATGACTAAGTTGTCCCTAGCACTCTAAAATGTGCCGATCAAACTGGGAACCCTCGCTACTAGCCTATTAGTAGAGACTCTCTTCCGGGGGGGTTGAAATTTTGGGTATAACAGATTGCCCCCCGTCAACTAGACTTTGTAATGGAAATGAAAAGGCTAGTTGATGCTTGAGTGATACCCCAAAAATTTTGGATCTTAAAAGACCCCACGTGCAATTGAAATCCGACAAGTTGTGTCGAGCTATTCTAAGGCGCTGACTACCTATGAGTAAAGTAGAAGGGCGTCGAGCGGTTCTAAGGCGTCGACAACCTAAAGGTAAAAATGAAGTAATGTCAGACTATTCTAAGGCGCCGACTACCTATAAGGATGATATGATGTCAAGCTATTCTAAGGCATTGACAACCTATAATGAGATGATGTCAAGCTATTCTAAGGCGCTGGCAACCTATAATGAATGAAGTGATGTCAAGCTATTCTGAGGCGTTGACTACCTATCAGTGATTGAAAATTGGTGTTGGGTTGAGTTCTTCTATTCGGGTGAGTTCTGTTGCTCTGGTGAATCTGAATCTTTGGCTGAGAATTTGCATCTCTGAGGAGTCTGTATCTTTGGCTGGCTGAGAATCTGTATCCCTAAAGAATCTGTACCTTCGGCTGAGAATCTGTATCCCTGAAGAATCTGTACCTTCGACTGAGAATCTGTATCCCTGAAGAATCTGTACCTTCGGCTGAGAATCTGTATCCCTGAAGAATCTGTACCTTCGGCTGAGAATCTGTATCCCTAAAGAATCTGTACCTTCGGCTGAGAATCTGTATCCCTGAAGAATCTGTACGTTCGGCTGAGAATCTATATCCTGAATTGTGACGAGGAGTCTCGTACGAATAGATGCAATAGTCATGATGAAAGTTGATTATGAAAGTGTCAGACGTGGCAATGAGGATGTGGATGTCAAAATACGATCAAAGTGTATATAGGAAATTGTCCAAAACAAGAAATTGTTGAAAGAGGTGCCAAACGTGGCAGTGTTTGAAGAATATTATGTTTAATGAAAAGGAAAGCGAAATTTTCATTTCTTGACTATAGACTTCGGACTTGTAATTTATCTCCTATGAGATGAACATGCCACCGGTGGGGTACGGTGTATGATGATGAAGGTAAGGGCTTATGTGGGCCTGTGGTGTTGGTGTGCAGGTAAGGGCTTATGTGGGCCTGTGTAGTGGTGGTGTGAAGGTAAGGGCTTATGTGGGTCTGAGGTGTTTGATGTGGAGGTAAGGGCTTATGTGTGCATGTGGTGGAATGGTGGTGATGATGTTTGAACTCTGGGTTCCAATTGGTGTTGTCATAGCAATTGTTGGAACCAACAATGCCCCCAGTATTTTTCCCTTAAGACAATATGAGCTAGAGTTCATGGCGATCGATCCGAACGATCGATTGCCCCAGTATTTTTTTTATTAAACGTGCGAATGAGTCTCATCCTCACAGGGTCAAGGCTTATGTTTTTATGTGGTGCTTCCTAACCTACACTCGGCGTGTTTGGTGCTTGCACTCGTTCCTCATCTACGGTCACAACTTCTAGACCATTGAATTTGATATTTGATGGATTTACGCATTTGATCTGTTACTTTCACGTGATTGGACACACAACTATCAAGCCGGAAGTCTTTAAAGCTTATAACGTGGCCATGGGGTGTGATGAAGGACAACGGGACCATGGAGGGATATTTGAGGTATGTGGAGCTTAAGTGGGTGACCAAAGCTGCAACTTGTGTCTTCTCGGATTCATCTTCCTTGTCTTGAAGTCGTCTAGCTGCTTTGTGTTGACGTTGTTTTCGAGCTTCTGGACTTGGACTTTTGAAGTTGTCCTTTACACCATTTCTCTTTTTATCATTTGGATTTCTTCGAGGCACTTCGGGTTTGCCTTTTTGCTTTATCCTTTCTTGATTTCGCCTTCGGGGTTCTTGTGTTTCCCGGTTTTGAGTTTTGAGAGCTGTTTTGGTGTGAGCTCTTTGGATCCTATGTCACTTTGGGACCATTTGCGGATCACTTCGTCATGCTGATAGCGGCTTTGCTTCTCTGGACTGATGAAACGTTATCTGAGAGTCAGGCTCCTCGCTTCCTTTGGTCACCGGGTCGGTTATTCATCACGGGCTGGCTTATTTTGTGGAGCTTTGCAAAATCGAAAGGGGATATATGAAAAGCTCAAAGGGGGTGCCTAGGGTTTAATGTTAGGGTTCACAAGCTTTGGCTATGTGGTGTGGTGCTGTACCTAGGTGCTTCGTCATTCCTGATAGTTGTGTATCCACTCTTTGTTACTTTTCGCAGGTCTAAGAGTAAATTTACAAATTATCTCCTTCGGTCGGAGTTATGCCGTTTACCTTACCTTTGAATGTTTCATTCGGTCTTAGAGTCGTGTAAAAATGACACGTTCGTTCACTCTTGGTTTTTCCGCTCAAGTCACTCTCGTGAACTCTCACTCTGAGACTTGTTCGCATATTTAAACGAAATGTGAAGATGATGAACTTAGACTCAGATTGCCCCTAGTATAAATCTAGGGTTTATAACAACAATTTGACAAATGTAGACTTGAACCGCTTCGTGGGTTGTTGGATGTTTTGGGGTGAGTAGTGGTATTTGGTTGGACATGTTCATCTTTTAAGAACAAAAGACAAGTCATTTTGTTCAGTTGCCAAGAAATGACCGTTTCATGAACATTAGTTTTAAGAAATGTTTGCAAATGAGCAAGATGATTTGGTTGAAGGTGCAAGGTGAACGAACGCATTTCTTTTATTATCATTTTTGTGATTACAAACTGAAAAAGTGTGAAAAACTGAAATTTTAAAATCTAAACTTCATTAAAATAGAAATGTGATAAACTTCCCACAAAATTGAAATGAGTAAAAAAACACTGCTAGACTTTTGCCTACTCAACAAACTGGAGTCCTTGCTCGATAAGGTCTTCGATCTTGTGCTTCAATGCTCTGCAATCATCAGTACTGTGTCCTGGTAGTCGATGAAACTGGCAGAACTGATGGGAGGTTCCCCGGCTGGGTGATCCCAGGACTAGGTGTGAGGGTGTAGTAAGTCTATCTCTTGTAGCTTCACGAGTGCTTGACTGAGAGGCCGGCCCAATGTTGGTAAACTGTCTGGTGCAGAGAACCCTTGGATCGGGGTGAGGCCTTGACGCTCTTCTTTGCCACTGGGTTTTCGTTTGTATGGTGCTCACTTGGTACGAAACTTGAGCTGCTTTGGCCGGTCCTGACTTAAAGGTCTCGATACTCACACCCTGGGCTTTGGGTTGTCCCAGCTTCAGCTCGCCTTTGTGAATCTTTTCTTCCATGACTCTTACCTGTCCATCAGCATGTCGAAATTAGGGAAGTATGTGCAACTCAGCTCGTTGTTGTATTGTCTCTGCATATTGTCCACAATCATTCGAATTTGTTCTTGCTCATCCATTTTGTAGGCATAGCAGCGGCCTTCATCCTCCACCATTTGATGAAGTCGGACATTGATTCAAATGGTCCCTGCCGGGTACTGGCAAGGGGACCTGGTGACTTCAAGATTCTTAGCATACTCGAAATGGTGGCAGAAAGCCTCACAAACCTCTTCATAGGTTTTGGTGTCATCCTCTGAGTCAAGTACCAACGTTGAGGTATTTCATCGAGATAAAGGGCAAAAACCTTGGCCTTTTGCATGTCATTCAACCTGAGGATGGACATTTCCCTATCGAAATAGCCAGATGGAGCGGGTCTGAGGAACCTTTGTACAGAGCAAGTGTGGGTTAGCTTCAACTTAGAGAGAGCTTAACCTCGGGGTACGATTCCATAGAAGAGTAATCGAAACCAGCTGGCTTGCTTGCTTTTTCCATGCGCTCAATCTTTTCAGAGCCTTCGTGAGTTCTGCAGTTAGTTGGTGGTCCACGGGCGGCTTCCCTACAAATCTTTGTGCATCGTGGGGCTCAACAGAGTTAACTTCGAGTGTGTACGCTCGTTCCAGAGTCGCAATCTTTCCTGAAAGTTTTTTACTGATGACCAACCTCAAGGGAATTGATTTGGCGTTTCAGCTATTCGACGATGGTGACATACTTAGCCTCCATGTCATAGTGGGGGACCTATGTTTTTGTTCCATGGCATCAAAGGCAGCCATGTACCTTTGATCAAGGCTGCAAACTGGGCCTCCGGCTACTGGGTTTCTCTCTGCCACTTGGGATTCGGGCTGATCTGTTGAAAACAACAGTGGTTGAGCTTAAATTCTGGACGCGAAGAAGTTTTGGTGAAAACTTGTTTTGGGCCGCAAGAAAAGCATATGAGTGGACTGTTCGAAGATTGGGGGTAGGCATCTGAGGCCCAAAATAAGTTGGAAGGGAGGCGCCTAGAAGTGTTTGAAGAATGTGACTCTTAGGCCAGAATATTTTGAGAATTGGTGCAAACAGGTGAAATGATAACTAAAAACTAAGAAATCAAACCTAGAAATTAATAAAAAAAAAGCCTGTCGGGTTGCGAAAATCCGGTCACTATAGTATAGGAAATTAAGTAACCAGGTATCGAATCCACGGACTTGAAAGGAAATAAGTCTACTCCTAAGAAAACTGGAAATCAATTGGTTGTTTGTTGTTTTGAAATAGAATTTGCTAAAGTGAAATTTAAATAAACAATTAATGAAATTAAATGATAAATTTGATCAGATGAATGGAACTCCGGGTTTGGGTTGTTCTTTACTGGATGTAGTTAGCAATTTCTACAATTTTCTTACGAGATTCGGATTGGCCAATTCTTTCTACTCTTTCAATGCTAAATCCTAGTTCATTGAAGAGCTCACCTATCAGAACATGTCAGCTCTAATCCAGTAACAGACAAAACACATATAGGTGGAATAAGTGCGAAGAATTATTAGCAATTGCAGGAGAACTCATCTATCCGACTAGCTCTCCACAAATTTCTAGATTAATTTGAACTCTTTGTTAATCACCTTATCTGATCATAACAGGATTCGCAAAATGACTCTATAAACGCGCAAATTTAATAGAGAAGATGAATGATTAGCATTAATCTAGAAACAATCCGATACAATCTCATAATCAAATTGCAGAAATTCTAACTAATTTGTATCCATTACGAACAACTCTCCCCCAGAGCAAATCCTATCTAGCGAGACATAATCATAAAATAGACAGAGAAAAGAGATTGAGAAATCATCTGGAATAGAAAACTTCTAAATTCGCTCTACTGTCCAGATCTGGAGTTTGCCGGGCTAGAGGTTGAAGATGGTGGTGGTGATGGTGTTGATCGATGGTGATAGAGGGAGGTGAGGCGTGGCGTGAGAGCCTCGTCTGAGGCATCCGGCGTGAATGGTCTTGTTTCCCCAACCGTATGTGACTTTTTATAACAAAAATAGACATTTTTAACTATTAAAAATGTCAATTTTCGAATTCTGTATGCGGCGTCCGAACTTGGAAGTTCGGACACATGTTAGGACAAAATTTCAGGAAGTTTCGACCTCTGTCCGAACATAAATCTTCGGACGTATGTTCGGACATGTTAGTATCTTGACGAGTGAAAACTTGTTTCAGGCCTATATTCTTCGTTTGGACTCCGTTTTGCTCCCCGTTTGTTGCATTGCGAAGCTTGTGAAGTGAAGAATGCAATTTCATGGCTTTTACCTACATTTGAAACATAAATTTCATCAATTCTTATCTAAACACAAGTCATAGGAAAAACAAATGGTAAATGAGAAATATTTGCCAAATCACTATGAAAATAAGCAAATTAAACCTTTTAATTGCTCTATATTTCACACTTATCAAACTTCCTCACACTTAGCTTTTGCTTGTCCTCAAGCAAATAAAGAATAAAACTCACTCCAAGGTCGTAGTATCAAACCTCAGGATCAAACAAGTGCAGAAGGAAATCAAGCAAAATGGCAATCAAAAGAATAATCATGCTCTCAGTTGTAAGTTTTTGCAAACAGTGAAAATGAAAATTTGATAAAGGCATGGAGAAGTTAGATTGCAAAAACTAAACATATAATAGCTTAGGATCTTCCACCAATTTCATTCCTCAACCTTTGGATGACAAGGGGTGTGAAGTAATGCCATATTCCGCAATACCTTTCAACACCACGCACTCATGATCAAATAGGAAAATTGCAATAAGCATTCAGCTTTAAGGGCTTTCCTATCTTTGCATTATTATTTATCTTATTTTCTGCACAATGTTTTCATCCCCCAGACTTTTCTCTTTATCCGTGTAACGGTGTTGGGCCTTCTATCCTAGATCACGAGACCTTAGGTAGATGGGTGATGAAGCACCCCAAGGACTTAATAACTGGATAAACGAGGCCTGTTTTGGTTCAGAAAATTCATGATCAGAGGAGTACCTTGCCTTATACTTCATACAACAAACTTTCATATCCCAAAGCACCAAGCCCAACTAAGTTAATTTATGATCATCTAATCCTCCATATTTTAGTAACATATGAATTAATTTGAAATAGAATTAATTTGGAGAAAACAATTACAGTACACAACTTTAATAAAAAGATTCTTGAGGTTGTCATCAAGCTCGATTTCAAAACTTCCACAAAAATTATCACCCAAAAATTCAACATTTACTGGCACTAAAAGAAGCTATATCTCAAGCACAAGCCAAAGAACAATCAAAAACTAGTGTGGCATTAAATACAATTGGCATATTTTCAGGAAAGGTCTCCACTTCCTCACACTTAAGAGGAGCAATGTCCTCATTGTTCACAAAAGAAAAAAGACCTTTCAAAATATGCCAGAATCGAAGGATTTCATTCACGAATTCACATATATTAAACATTAAAGCATGATAGGCTAAACACAAGCAGTAAAATAGAGAAACTGCAACTCCCCTGATATCTTTAATTGGGAAGGTTCCCTTCCTCACACTTAAGCTTGAATGGCGGGGTAAAGCGTTCCTCACACTTGAGTCCAAGCAAGTGTCCAGCCTTGAAGAGATAGGAATACCAAAAAAAATTGCACCTACATACACTTTATAAAACACGAAATAACGCTAGAAGCGTTGTATTAGTAGCAAGGCACCACCATCACTTCTGACTGAAGTAAACTAAAATAATTCTAGAAAGAAGATAAAACTAGATAAATGCCAAACTAAACCTTTACCACTAGGTTGCCTCCCAGTCAGCTGCCCAGATTTAAAGTCCCTGGCTGGACTTTTTCTTTATTACCCCCAAAATCAAAAATCAAAGTGGTGTCAACGGGAATACAAAGTGGCTAGTAATCAAGACTAAACCACCTGGATCAAAACAAAACGTTACATCAACAGATAAAATAGGAAAATAATTACTCCATAAAACTGAGTGTTTGAGGAGGTATTGAAGGTAACGATCTTCAAGGTGAAGATGGGTTGATGAAGGATCTTTTTCCTCAAACTTAAGGATATAAACATCTTCATATATCTGGTAGGGCTCAAGAGACCATCATAATGGCAGAGTGGTGATGGCTCGTCCTTCTCAAACTCTAGGATGTAAACATCCTCTTTGATTGGGTGAGGCTCAAGGAAGAATCCACACCAATGGTCAAATGCATATGAGGTGGGGAGGGAGGGTAATCTGAATCTTCATTAGCTTGCTCCTCCTCAAACTTAGAAAAATCCTCCACAAAAACAGCATCTGAAACCATCAAAACCTTCAATTCTCTTTTAGGATCCGAATCTACTTGAGAAGGAAGTGAACCAGGAGTTCCATGCTGCAAAGAAAATTGACTCAATTGACTCATCTGCCCCTGCATATTTTGAACATCCGGCTCCAGGTTCTGATCAATAAACGTTTGGTGATCATATTGACTCTCCTGGGTGGCCACCAGCTTGTCTATCATCTCCCGGCTTAGCATTATTTGAGATAATGACTTGTTTAGAGGAGAAAGTTGTTCATGACAAAGATTTTTCCCTTGCTCATATTCAAATTGCTCCTCAATCCGCCTCATCTCCTCTATCTCTGAACAAGCTTCAAACTCGTGGGGTCCCCCACACTGAGAGCAAAACGGATCAAAGGATTCCGAAGACACTTGATATTCACCCACATAAAGTATGGTACGTCGGCTCAAACGTCATCTTTATTCACACACCAGCGACTGACCAACTCATGCGTCATTATTAAAATTAGGTAGAAAACTAAAACTAAATAAATAAAATGTAAAACTAAAATAAAATTGATTTCCCTTCTAGTTCTCTGTGCTCAATGAGAAGTGTTGTCAATCTCCATATCAAGATTTCAAGATCAAGTACTGCGCATCCACCAGACACCTACTACAACTAAGAAGGGCAAAGACAAAATGCAAATTAGAACTAAAATAAACAAAAGAGAAATAAAGTATCAAAAATAGTAAAAATACTAAAAACAAAACAACAAGAAATAAAAATAATAATAAAATAAAGAAAAAAACAATAACAAAACAAAGCAAGTGACAAAAAACTTATGAATAAAACAAATAAACAAGTAAACAAAATATAAAAATAAAAATCAAATCAAATTAATTAAAACAATAAAAATAAAATAAAGTATAAACAACTAAGAATAATCAAATTAAAATTATGACGAAATCCAACCGAATACAAGTAACGCAAGAATTACGAAAATAAACAAAACTAAGAGATACAACTAGTGAAAGTAAAATAAAGTAAAATAAACAAATAAGCTAAAAGAAAATATATAAGAAATAAAAAAAATAAAAGAAAAACAATTGACAACCAGGGCAAAGGACTAGACAAAGTCAAGTCCCCGGCAACGGCGCCATTTTGCAAACAGGTGAAATGATAAACTAAAAACTAAGAATCAAACCTAGAAATTAATAAATCAAAAAGCCTGTCGGGTTGCAAAAATCCCAGTCACTATAGTATAGGAAATTAAGTAACCAGGTATCGAATCCACGGGACTTGAAAGGAAATAAGTCTACTCCTAAGAAAACTGGAAATCAATTGGTTGTTTGTTATTTTTGAAATAGAATTTGCTAAAGTGAAATTTAAATAACAATTAATGAAATTAAATGATAAATTTGATCAGATGAATGGAACTCCGGTTTGGGTTGTTCTTTACTGTAGTTAGCAATTTCTACAATTTTCTTACGAGATTCGGATTGGCCAATTCATTCTACTCTCTTCAATGCTAAATCCTAGTTCATTGAAGAGCTCACCTATCAGAACATGTCAGCTCTAATCCAGTAACAGACAAAATACATATAGGTGGAATAAGTACGAAGAATTATTAGCAATTGCAGGGAGAACTCATCTATCCGACTAGCTCTCCACAATTTTCTAGATTAATTTGAACTCTTTGTTAATCACCTTATCTGATCATAACAGGATTCGCAAAACGACTCTATAAACGCGCAAATTAATAGAGAAGATGAATGATTAGCATTAATCTAGAAACAATCCGATACAATCTCATAATCAAATTGCAGAATTCTAACTAATTTGTATCCATTACGAACAACTCTCCCCCAGAGCAAATCCTATCTAGCGAGACATAATCATAAATAGACAGAGAAAAGAGATTGAGAAATCATCTGGAATAGAAAACTTCTAAATTCGCTCTGCTGTCCAGATCTGGAGTTTGCCGGGCTAGAGGTTGAAGATGGTGGTGGTGATGGTGTTGATCGATGGTGATAGAGGGAGGTGAGGCGTGGCGTGAGAGCCTCGTCTGAGGCATCCGGCGTGAATGGTCTTGTTTCCCCAACCGTATGTGCCTTTGTATAACAAAATAGACATTTTAACTCTTAAAAATGTCAATTTTCGAATTCTGTACGCGGCGTCCGAACTTGGAAGTTCGGACCATGTTAGGACAAAATTTCAGGAATTTTTTGACCTCTGTCCCGAACATCAAAGTTCGGACGTATGTTCGGACATGTCAGTATCTTGACGAGTGAAACTTGTTTCAGGCCTATATTCTTCGTTTGGACTCCGTTTTGCTCCCCGTTTGTTGCGTTGCGAAGCTTGTGAAGTGAAGAATGCAATTGCATGGCTTTTACCTACATTTGAAACATAAATTTCATCAATTCCTATCTAAACACAAGTCATAGAAAAACAAATGTAAATGAGAAATATTTGCCAAATCACTATGAAAAATAAGGCAAATTGAAACCTTTTAATTGCTCTATATTTCACACTTATCAAACTTCCTCACACTTAGCTTTTGCTTGTCCTCAAGCAAATAAAGAATAAAACTCACTCCAAGGTCGAAGTATCAAACCTTAGGATCAAACAAGTGCAGAAGGAAATCAAGCAAAATGGCAATCAAAAGAATATCATGCTCTCAGTTGTAAGTTTTTGCAAACAGTGAAAAAGAAAATTTGATAAAAGCATGGAGAAGTTAGATTGCAAAAACTAAACATATAATAGCTTAGGATCTTCCACCAATTTCATTCCTCAACCATTGGATGACAAGGGGTGTGAAGTAATGCCATATTCCGCAATACCTTTCAACACCACGCACTCATGATCAAAATAGGAAAATTGCAATAAGCATTCAGCTTTTAAGGGCTTTCCTATCTTTGCATTTATTTATCTTATTTTCTGCACAATTGTTTTCATCCCCCAGACTTTTCTCTTTATCCGTGTAACGGTGTTGGGCCTTCTATCCTAGATCACGAGACCTTAGGTAGATGGGTGATGAAGCACCCCAAGGACTTAATAACCGGATAAACGAGGCCTGTTTTGGTTCAGAAAATTCATGATCAGAGGAGTACCTTGCCTTATACTTCATACCAACTTTCATATCATGCCCAAAGTCACCAAGCCAAACTAATTTAATTTGAGCAATCAGCTAATCCACCATATTTAAGTGAAAATAGAATTAATTGGAGAAAACATACATACGAACAACTTTAAGTAAAAAGATTCTTGAGGTTGTCATCAAGCTCGATTTCAAAAACTTCCACAAAAATATAACCCAAAATTCAACATTTACTGGCACTAAAAGAAGCTTATCCGTCATAGCAAAAGAACAATCAAAAACTAGTGTGGCATTAAATACAATTGGCATATTTTCAGGGAAGGTCTCCACTTCCTCACACTTAAGAGGAGCAATGTCCTCATTGTTCACAAAAAAAAGACCTTTCAAAATATGCTAGAATCGAAGGATTTCATTCACGACTTCACATATATTAAACATTAAAAGCATGATAGGCTAAACACAAGCAGTAAAATAGAGAAACTGCAACTCCCCTGATATCTTTAAATTGAGGAAGGTTCCCTTCCTCACACTTAAGCTTGAATGGCGGGGTAAAAGCGTTCCTCACACTTGAGTCCAAGCAAGTGTCCAGCCTTGAAGAGATAGGAATACCAAAAAAATTGCACCTACATACACTTTATAAAACACGAAATAACACTAGAAGCGTTGCATTAGTAGTAAGGGCACCACCATCACTTCTGACTGAAGTAAAACTAAAATAATTCTAGAAAGAAGATAAAACTAGATAAATGCAAAACTAAACTTTACCACTAGGTTGCCTCCCAGTCAGCTGCCCAGATTTAAAGTCCCTGGCTGGACTTTTTCTTTATTACCCCGGATCAAAAATAAAAGTCAAAAGTGGTGTCAACGGGATACGAAGTGGCCAGCAATCAAGACTAAACCACCTGGATCAAAACAAAACGTTACTTCAACAGATAAAATAGGAAAATAATTACTCCACAAAACTGAGTGTTTGAGGAGGTATTAAAGGTAACGATCTTCAAGGTGAAGATGGGTTGATGAAGGATCTTTTTCCTCAAACTTAAGGATATAAACATCTTCATATCTGGTAGGGCTCAAAGAGACCATCATAATGGCAGAGTGGTGATGGCTCGTCCTTCTCAAACTCTAGGATGTAAACATCCTCTTTGATTGGGTGAGGCTCAAGGAAGAATCCACACCAATGGTCAAATGCATATGAGGGTGGGAGGGAGGGTAATTTGAATCTTCATTAGCTTGCTCCTCCTCAAACTTAGAAAAATCCTCCACAAAAACAGCATCTGAAACTTGTTCGGACATGTCAGTATCTTGACGAGTGAAACTTGTTTCAGGCCTATATTCTTTGTTTGGACTCCGTTTTGCTCCCCGTTTGTTGCGTTGCGAAGCTTGTGAAGTGAAGAATGCAATTCCATGGCTTTTACCTACATTTGAAACATAAATTTCATCAATTCTTATCTAAACACAAGTCATAGGAAAAACAAATGGTAAATGAGAAATATTTGCCAAATCACTACGAAAAATAAGCAAATTAAACCTTTTAATTGCTCTATATTTCACACTTATCAAATGGGCGCTTGGGCCAGAATGTGTCTGGGCTAGAGGTAAAGCATATGGGCTAAAATGATTCCTAAACCATGTTCTTGATGTGAATTGAAACCTGTGCCAAGTAATTCAGATTGGTCCTAAAATATGATGCATGTGTCTTGGATCTTGGGTCAAAGCCCAGGTGAAAAGTCTTCATAGACTAGAATGAGCCTTGAAATGGAAAGGCCTGATGGATTTTCATGAATTGCTTTGGGTGGATTTGTTTTTTCGTGGGCCTAGAACTAAATTGATAATTCAAATTGGCTGAAAGAGAGAAATCACCAAAGTCTAAACTTTTGGGCCTGAGCCCGAACAAACATTCATTCAAACCAAACAAGGCCTTTGGGCTGCAAACAATAATGCTGTAAATTCGGGTTGGGCTAGGTTGATGTTGTAGAAGCTCCTATCAATCTCTAGGCTGGGTAGTGGGCTGATCATACAAGCAGACAAGGCCCACACAATTCAACATGTCCTCACTAGACGCTTAAACCAAACCGGGTGTGGATCGATCCGGAGAGGTGCTTGGAGCATGGGCCCAGGTCACCACAAAGGAATAGGGCTTGCACGCTATTCTCTTTGGCTTCTCCACTTTTTTCATATCACTGTTACGTGTGCGTCTACGGTCGGGTCTTTGAATGACCAAACATTGGGCTTGGTAAGGGCACTGCCAGGAAAACGCTTGGGGCTAAGGCCCAGGTATTAAGGAGGTGTGGTTAGACGACACCCTCCTCTCTTCCCCCGCTTATTCACATCACCTAAAAGGTGTGAGTCCCTGACAGGGGACCCTCAAACGGGTCCCGGGGTGAAATCGGTTTGTGTGGACCCTCGCTCTCATATGATGCAAAGGTGCAGAAAAACAAGTGCGCACGAAAGTAAACAACAGAGTAACAAAGCCATAAATAAACATTTTCGAGTTAAGCCCTCTTTCTTAAAATTAAACAAGTTAAAAATTATGAATTTTGTCCCCAGCAGAGTAGCCAGTCTGTGAGCCTCGATTTTAAACCCTATCCTGTGTTGATAAAGCTGATTAGGATCTAACCGGGTTTTAGGTCCACTTATAACCTAAGATTAATAACTATGTCATATAACAATAATTATTAAAACCTAAGCTAGCTCACTGGAACCCTTATGAGTCGCCACCTAATTTTAACCTAGGGTAAATTAGGAAAGGTAGAGTTCGGGTTCGGGGGCTTGGTATTCGACTTATTTAGGGTTCAAATTACTTTCATTACCCTTCCTAGGTCGCTTTTCCTTACATGGTTAATTACGGCTTATTACGAGTCGTTTTAACCTAAGTGCGCGAGCTTCTGTTTTTTTTTGTGTTTTTTTAGCATTTTTTGACTGAAAATAAAAGTGAAAGTTGAAATTACCTAAACTAGGGTTTCGGATGCAGAATTAGGTCAAATTTTGTTTCCGTCCGTAGCCACGGACCTAATGTCCGTAACCACGGACCCTAGTTAACCTATGTGAAAATAAAAGTCGAATTAAACAGAAAACAAAATTTGAAAAGTCCGGGGCCACGGACAGGATGTCCGTAGGCCCGGACATAGTTTAGCAAAACCTAAATTTTTAAAATTTTAAAATCCCGCCGCCGTCCGTGGGTGTCCGTGGCCACGGACAACCCGTCCGTGGTCCCGGACCATAGGTCCGAGATCCCGGACAACCCACGGACGGGGTTTTTATGGTGTTCCCGAAGGTGTTTTCGGCTCAAAATTTATGCACGTGTAGCTTGAAAGATGTACAATATGTTAGTAATTGAAAGATCGCAGTTTGAAGTCGAATTATGTACGAAACGTGATAAACAAGTAACAAGGCAGAAGCAAAAGTAATTAGCTATACAGAAGCCGAAAAGGGTTGGTTTGAGCCCAAAATTTAACAGAGAGTTAATGAGGTTGTGGGGAGTTAGAAAAGTAGAGTCATAACCTGTTTTACCTTCAGATTTGTGGTGTTTCTTCACATTGGGATTCTTCGGAGGCCTCGTTGATGGCGGATCCAGAAGAACTTCGAACCCAGCTTCTGACCCTTTGTTGTTCTTGATGTTCTTCACGTTTTGGTGCTGTTTTGGTGAGGGTTTGATGATGGATGATGTTGTGGGAGTTGAAAATGTGTTTTGGTGTTGATTTTGGTGAGATTTCGGTGTTTGATCGTGGCTCTGGGGTTCAAAACGTGAAGAGCAAGAGACGGCTGCCTTCTTTGAGAGTCTAGGGTTCTTGAGCGTCTGATTTGATCATGGGATAAGGTTCCTTATATAGGCTTCCTTAAAGATAGAAAAATCCGGTAAAAACCGAGATTTACCGACGTTTTAGCTCAAGGGCTTCCAAAAGGAATTTGATTATGAAATTTCACACATGGGTAAAGGATGATATTTAAGATTTTTATAAAGTGGAATCGAATTTTTTGGATATTGGAATATTTTTAAATTCAATTTCTCGTCAGATTCAATCAGAAATTGCTAGGAAATTATTGGAAATTCGAAAAATCAAAATTCCAACGCCATTATGCTTCAAATGTCATCCTCTATCATGGGTTACAATTTCAAAGCATTTTGAATTGATTTGACCCTTATTTGGAGGAGAGAGAAAGCCTATAGGGGGCTTAGGAGCCTTGAAAAATTACGAAAATGCCCCTGGAGATGACTAAGCTGTCCCTAGCACTCTGAAATGTGCCGATCGAACTGGGAACCCTCGCTACTAGCCTATTAGTAGAGGCTCTCTTAGGGGGGGGTTGAAATTTTGGGTATAACACTACCGAGAGAAACAACTCCCTGAACCCAGAGTACCTTTCATACTCCCGATCTATCGCTTTAATTTATCTGCTATTTATTTTCTTGTCTGTTATTAATTCCAAAACCAAACAACCCCCCCTTTTGTTACCCATTGCCTAAGGCTAGACTTATTTACCTCAAGTCCCGTGGATTGATACCTGGTCGCTTCTAAATTACTATACTACTGTGACCGGGATTTTTACAACCCGACGGTCTGTTGATTTGTTATCTTCTAGGATTATTTCTTAGCTTTTAATACATCAAAATAACCGTTTGCAGAGTTTGAATTGTATATACTAATATTAAAACAACATATGTACCAGAGGTATGAGTCGGTAAACACGAGTCTTGGGAGCGCTAGAGATTACGCGGGGGTTGTCACGCGAGCGCTCGACGGTGTACGGTATGTTTATTATGTGGTCTGAACCTCTGAGGGAAGCATCGGTTCGGGCATTGGTTGACTTTGTGACAAGAGCGATATGTTTGCCATGCATGACTGTGTGGATTATTTATAAGGTTGGTAAGCGATTGTTATTGTGCGTGACATCTTCGGACAATGTTACTATGATTGTTTTTGCCGTTGGAATACTAATATTTAGGATCTTTTCCCTAACTGACCTAAGTAAAACACTTAGGAACGAGACTCGGGATCCCCAGTCTCTAGAGCTTATACTCGAACATGACTATAACCTAGACTATGCCTAGGGAAGTACATAAGACTTCAAAGGTAATAATGGTAAAGACTTCTTTAGACCTAAGTATTTACTTAGAGCAGTTGATTAAGGATTAATCATATATTGGAGAGTGTTGGTTATGGTAAATGGTATGGGAATCCATTTAGTTTCGACTAGTTGGTTGCACATTGGTGATCACCGGAGTATAACGTCCGTATCGGACAGACTCCCTTTATATTCCGACGGGCCTAGATAGACTGTTGGACTAGGGTGCCGACTTTGGCACGCGGCTTTGGCCATTCACGGACGCCTTCATTAGGCAAGTGGAAGCCCGGGATCAAATGATCCTTGGCAATGAGCACTTCGTGCGTACGGGAGGACTACTGTCCAGTAAGGTTATTTCCGAGTTGTCCTAACATGGCGCCCAATGGTATTGAGAGTAAGACTAAATGGTGATTAACATAATTTAAAGGGAAAACTACTAACATGTCGATGGAAGTACCTACGTGTTTGTATGAATGTTTATAGCACATGGTATTTGGTATGTCGTGGATTGTATGTAATGTATGGATTGTCACTTTGATGGATTACTGTATGCTTATGCATGTTATTTACTGCTGTTATATAAACTGTAAAATGAACCAGCACGTAATCAACCTCATGTTCAGACGGCTAATTGACCTAAGTGACCTAAAGGGTCTAGGATTACACTTTAGCATACCAGCATATAGTTTGCTGAGCCCCTTTTGGTGCCAACACATTTCAGGTGGTGGATCAGGACGTGAAGCCAGAGTGCGGGAATATGGTAGACGACCTCGACTTTACTTATCGCATTTTTCGGTATAACTATTTAACTCTTTAGTCTTTAAACATTTAAAAACTCTTAATTGAACTCTTTAAATGCTCACTTGTCATAGTATTAGTTTTGCATATAGGATAAAGTAATAAATATCTCATTTATCACTGCGGTTAGTTGTTGTTAATTGTTGGATTACCGTTATGCTTCTTTACTCGTATGGGCGAGTAATGGCATGTGACACCCAAGTGCGGATTAATGTAGTTTAACTTCCGTTGTGAACATCTCTAATTATGCTACATGAGTGATTATACGAGAGTGATTATTACGAGATTAGTGAGTGGGGTGTTACACAACTTCCATCCTAAAAATCCAATGCCATTAAACTTTGGCACAAGGGTACCCACGGTAGTACCCAGGAACCAACTTCCTGCAGCATCAAGCACTTGGCGCCCCAAACAAGGTCTTGCGCCTAAGATTGAAATACCCCGTAATTAAAAATAGTGATTAATTAGGCTAATAAGTTATTTATAAGCTTAATTATGTCTAAATAATCATGAGCGAACAAATCCCAAAGAAAACGGATCCTTAAAACAGATTAAAAACACAAACGAACCTTAAAGCGCGTTTTTTGAGAAAACTGGGAAAAGGTGGCTTTAAGCGGGTCAAATAGACTCGTAATAAATTTGGTCAACTAAAAAGTCATTAATAAACATTAGTGAAGGTCTAGAGCCAATAGAATAAATAAAACGAGAAAATAGTTAAAACTGTCAAAAACGGGAAGTTGTGGGTAAAAACATAAATAACCCAAACTAGTGTGTCCACTATTGAAATAAAAATGTAAAGTGTGTGTGTGTGCTGTAGCAGCCGGTTCCCCTCCCTCTCTCACACACTCTCTTAATTCTCCTTATTTGCAAAAGACAAAACAATTAAAAAGCAAAAGTAACCCTTTACTTATACTCACTCTCTCTCCTACTCCCCCTATCCTCACTCACGTACAGCCCCTCTTCTTCTCTCTGTTTTCTTTCTTCTTCAACGGGCCAACAATGGACAATTGAAGAACCCACACAAAACCTCACTTCTCTCCTCCTGTTAAGTGTCCAAACCTTCTTCAAAAATTACAAAAACTATACCATTGTGTTCCTCTCACCAAGGAGAACACTATCCTCTTTTCAAAATTCGAAAACAAGCATTTTCATCTCCATGGGTGTGCTGCATGTGGAGCTTCAAGACCACCATTAGAACCACTTCATCTCCTTATCACTTTAAGGTATAAATAATCTTGAAACCTCATCTTTTTCTAGCCCATGTGGGCAAAACGAAATTTAAGCTAAACTCTTGTTTGGTGCTTTGTATTCTAGCCGATTTTGGCTTCTTGGAGGAGTAGAAATCTTGTTCTTGAGCCATCCTAAGCTTCATCTACACCCTTGCAAGGTAATATATTCCTAACCCCTAAAATGTGCATTAAGCTTTAAAGAATGGTTAAGAGTTAGTTTTTGTATTTAAATGGTGGTGTGTATTGATGGGCTGTAGTGTTAGAGAATTTAATCTACAAACCAGTGGGAAGGAAAAGAAAGAAAGAGGAAAGAAAGAAAGAAGGAGAAAGGAGAAGCTAGTAAAGAACAAGGTAAATTACACTCTCTTGTGTAGTCTTGTAACATGCTTTATGCAACAGATTTTAGAAGGGTAAAATGTGTATTTGAAAATGGTAATGAGTAGTGGTACAATGTGGAAGAAGAACATAACTATTTTGAAGCTTAAAAGACATTTAGAAACTTGTCAAACATAGTTGGGAATTGGATGTTGAGTGTAGGAATTTTAGGAGTGTTTGGTGGTTAGTATTTATGTGTAAGAGCTTATATATTTATATTGTTGTGTTTTATAAACATGTGAAATGGGTAGTGTTAGTGAGTTAAAACATGTGGTGAGAATGTAAAAATATAGGGAGACAATAGCAAATTTTACCTAGAAACTAGACACACTTAACTAGGTAGGAATTACACTTCGAAAATAGATTTTATAAGGAGCTAGTTGAGTGGGTAGGTTGGGAGAGATGGATAATGCATTGTATGCTTTAGGAATGACATTAGAAGAGGAAGCTATAGAAGGAAAAGTGAGAATCAAAATCTGTAGCATAACTATGCTAGGAAGAAACAAGGTGAGTGTTGAAATGGAAGTTAGAAAACAAGTGTGTAAATTAGTATAGAAATGGGTAATGAGTTAATGGATGAACTAAGGTGTATTAGGAGGTTTGTTTAGTGTTAAAACATGTGGGAATGAGTGTAGGAACAATGGGGAAGTAATGGGTAAAAGAGAGAACTGAAAACAGAAATAAAAATGCAATTACTGGACTGGACCGACCTTGAGACCGGACTTGCAAGGTCGGTCGAGCCCAGATTTACAAACGGAAACCTTCTGGAATGGACCGACCTTGGGGGCCGGACTTACAAGGTCGGTCGGCCAGAAAAATTTCCCATAATAAAACCTTCTGGAATGGACCGACCTTGGGACCGGACATGCAAGGTCGGTCGACTCCAGAATGTCAAAGCCAAAACTTACTGGAATGGACCGACCTTGGGACCGGACATGCAAGGTCGGTCGGACCTGAAATTTTCCAGCGTAATTACCCTACTGACTTCGACCGACCTTGGGTCCGCCCCTGGGTAAGGTCGGTCGAGTCATAAAAAAAAATATAATTATAATAAGTATATATATATCATATATATGTGTATACTCACATATACATATGTACATATATGTATAGGTACAATTGTTAAGTAAGGAAGTACTTAAAGTAATGGAGAGTAAGTAACAATGTGTAAGTATAAGATTGTAAAGACATAGTATGAGTTAGGAAACATAATAGGAATACGAGTTAAGTTAATTGTAGATATTAATCACTCGAGCACATGTATGCTATAGGACTTGATTTATGAACACCGGAGGAAAGTCGGTTACGAGTACAACGGTGAACGGTATGAACTTCTCATGCCCCGTATGCTACCTGGTTACTCTGATTTGTGTGTTGTGTGCTAATTGATCACCAAATAAGATAAATGCACGAATCAGAATTATTATGCTTACATGAGAACATATGATGTTGTCCCTTGTTTGGGATATTTTCTTAAATCATAGTTTGTATAATTCATGAAATGTATAGATGAATATGAGTGTGCGTATGCATGATTTATTGTATTGTGACCGAATGTTATTGTGATTAGACTTCTAACTGATTCCTAACAAGCTAACAAAACTAACTTAATAAATTGGTAATTAAATTCGAATGAGTAGAAGTCCGATATAGTTTCGGCCACGCGTGAGGAGGCAGAGTCACATGAGGTTGGCTCCAATTCCTGACTTTTAACTGGTCCACGGCCAAACCCCTTAAATGGGTAGCATCCTGGATTGGTGAGTCAAGTAAAACCCGGTGGTGGGACGGTGTAGTCCCTGCCTGGAGGTCATAACGACTTAACATGAGTAAAAGTAAGTAAGTAAGAATGAGTAAACAAGTATGGTAAAGTAAGGAAGTAAAGTAAGAGTAAGTAATGTGTAATGAGTAAAAGTAATGAGCATCCGATTAACCCAGATGCGTAATTTGGCTAACCCTTGTGAAGGTAAGTATTGTGTGTGCTATTGTACTGCTGCCTTGGATTGTATATGGCATTGTATATGATTGTACGTTGTATGCAAAGCATGTATGTATAAAATTAACGAACCGCATGTACAGTCGACCTTAAATAGTCGGTGTACCCTAGTTAGCACGCGGTATATGCGAAGTTTTTGCTGACCCCTTGGGGCAATGTTTTTAATCTAATGCCGGTCCTCGTGAAGGGTGAAGACTATGAAGAGCTTAAGTTTGATTTCTTTTTGTTTGTAATTAATGAATTGTGAAAGGTGTACTATGTTGTACACGGCTGTAGGTTTTTGTTAGCCGGTGTACCATGGGGTACACCCTTTTGGATAATGAAAGGATGGTGAATTGGTATAGATGAGTAGCTTGTAGAAACTCATTAATTTGGTAGACTTGAAAAGGATGTAACTAATTATGCTATTGATACTCGGTAATCCACATCTGTAAGTATTTGAGATTCGGTATTTGGTATGCAATATAGTAGCTCAGTATATTTAGACATCAGACCGACCGTCACTGTAAGTAGTATAAGCCTAGCTAGCCGTATGGGCGGTTAGCGGCATTGTATCACCCGCCGTAGTAGTAGTATTTCCGCTGTGAGTAGTTAGGATTATTGGGATGACCGGACGGTAAGTATTGGATTAGCGGTAGGGGTGTTACAAAAGTGGTATCAGAGTGAAGTGTCACTCTGATGTCGTAGAATTACCGAGCGTTGGATTACCGAGTTAGGATTTTTTAACCGTTTCAAAAACGGATACTTTTGAAATCTAGCTAGGAATTACCGTTGTTAACAACAGATACCCTTGACGTCCTTATGGACGATACCTTGCTTAAATTCCAAGACCCATTGATCATATGTTACAAGCCTAATGTGGATGTTAACTGTTCAGATGTCATGACGAGGCCGACAGGTAGCCGTACATAGCGCAGGGGAGGTCGTACTAGAGGAGAGACCTCTGACAGGCCAGGCACACAGACGATAGCAGAGATCGTCGCCGCCACGATAGCGCAGATGCTACCTCGAGTAATCACGGTCGTGCAACAAAACCAACAGAACCAACAAACTCAAACGGGACCAATCCCGCCCCTCCACCCAGAGAAGCAAATTGGGTAAAAGTTATCACAGATCTCCGACCCCCGTGCTTTAGAGGCGAGAGCGACCCTGCTAAGCTTGAAGCCTACATCTCCGAAATGGAGACTGCGTTTGAGACCGTCGAATGTCCTGCTGGAGTTCGAGTGAGAATATCCGCCTACTACCTCAAAGATGCTGCTATGGATTGGTGGAAGCTCGTAAAGCATGAGTATGTTGACGACCCCACCTTCGATTGGGAGTCCTTCACCACTATCCTCCAATCCAAATACTATCCGGAGCATGTCAAAACCAAGAAGGGACTGGAACTTGACACTCTAAGGATGACTGACAAGATGTCAGTAGATTAGTATTACCGCACCTTCACTTCTATCCTCCGTCTTCTACCCGACCTTGGGTACACGGCCAGGTATTGGTCGATCGCTTCTATGGCGGTCTGAGCCATCGCCTTCGGTACGGCATGGGCTACCCTAGATTTACCTCCCTCCAGGTAAATATCAGTTAAACCCTTAGTACCATGTACATCTTTAAATACCTTATCTTCCTTTCTAAATAGGAATCCGGCTAATACCTGAAACTTCGGGAGTGTTATCACGCGGCATCTCGCGTTGAGATCACATGCCAACTAAGGGATGAAGAAACCGCGCTTAAGCGCAAGGACAACAACAAGTATACCAGTGCTAAGGAGCAGAACCAGGGTAAGAGCTGGAAAAAGAAGAAGGGGAAGTTCTTTCAGCAAACCCAAAAGAACTTCCCAAGTGAGAGCAGTGCCCATGCTGAGAAGAGCAACCCGGTTGAGATTCTTCAGCTAGGTTCTTCTGCGCCCGGTGGCTGCGAAGCCACTGAGATCACACCCACCTAAGCGTAAACTTCTAATCTAAACTCGTATTCGCATAAGTATCATTCCTAGTATCCCCGCACAAATGTGCTAATCTCTAAGCCTTAGGTTCTAGCTCGGTTTGACCAAGAACTACTCCGACGGCCGCACTTACGTGTGCAGAAAGTGCAACCAAGACTATCCCGGCAAGGATTGCCAAGGAAGAGAATCCGGTGCTACAACTGTCAGAAGCCCAGACACCGAGCTAATATGTGCCGGAGAATGCCAAGCCTAGAGGAAACTTCCAAAACTACAAATAGAGGGAAGGCAAGGAGGTTGCATCTGGCAATGCACCAGCCCAGCAGGCGCCACAGGGACAGGGATCCCGAGGTCCTCCGAGGGGCGCACCCTAGAGGCAGCCTGTCTTGCACGTTATGACCGTGACGGGTCCGGTTCTAAGTCCAGCCCAGGTAATTAGTCTAAACTTTGAATCCTTGTGAAGCATGTCTACTAGTATTGGAGTAACTGTCTGAGTGAATGCATGAGTAAATAAATTGAAGTAGGTATTGAGCATGAAATGAAGTAGTTGAAATTAGTACTCACCGTAGATGAAATTACAACCATATGAAGCTTAGTATCTGCTATCCGATACCTTCGAAACCAAATCAAGAAGAGACCGACATCACCGATCACTACTACACCAGCGAGAAGTGTCAGGTCATCCGACCAGGTATGATTTTATTAAAGGACTACCTGAGACCCGAGGCACAAACTTCAATCATACGACGATGCAATGAACTAGGAATGGGTCCAGGAGGATTTATACACCCGAATTCCCCAGTGGAGCGAAGATGAAGCTGAAGATGATGTGCTGGGAAAGGACTAGGATCCTTATACCAAGTCATACCAAGAGACACGAATACAAGACGGAGCGACGCCACCGACAATACCCCCAGAATTTCTTACCCTTGTTACACAAGCAGTAGAGCTTGCACAACAATGTGAAACTGACCCGATCCCCGCAATTGAAGTGGACCTTTGTGTCGTCAACTTCTATGAGAAAGAAGGACGACTTGGGTTACACTAAGACAAGGACGAGACAGCGGAATCTCTTGAACAAGGAGTGCCCGTAGTGTCTTGGTCCATTGGTGATGCGCATCTTTATGTATAGCGAGCTGAAGCGTGTGGACCTCACACAGAAATTGGTATTGAGATCAGGAGATGCCTAATCATGGGTGGAAAATCTTGGATGCTGTATCACAGGATCAACAAGATCAAGTTGAATACGGCACCGCCGGCAATAATCAATGCCACACAAATGAAACCTGGACGCCTGAACCTTACCTTTAGGAAGTATTAAATTCGTAATACCATGTAATGTATTAGTAACGTGTATTTGAGACACGGTATGTATGATGGTTGGTTATCAATAAAGAGCAGTGTTGATTTAAATTCCACTTGTGTCACCATCATTACTTATGAACTTGTGACTTCAATAGGTTGTGGACTCGGTACCGAAGGTAACCTGAGTATCCTCACCGAAGCACAAGCTGGTAAAAGCAGCACCATCTTAATGGGAACCTTCCCAGTGAACGGCATTGAAGCTCAGTGTTATTCGACTCCGGCGCCTCTCACACCTTCGTATCACCATCTTATGTGAAGAGGTTGAAGCTAGATGCGGTGAGTGTAATACCCCAAATTTCTTAAACTGTGATTAAAGTCTTATCTGATTGTAAACCTTAGGAAACCCCTAATTTCTAAAGAGGGAGAAGGTTATAATTAGTTTGGAGGTGCTTGGTGAACATTAGGAACTTTAGTTCCCGGAGTATCACCCGGTAAACCTTAGTTTCACAAGATTTCTGAAATTCCTGAAAATTACTGAATTCCTCAGGAACTGAGAGTGGGTATCAACCCTAGGAAGTGTGTTAGATACTTTTGAGAGTGTTTTGAGGAAAGAAACAATCATATCTTTCTTCTTTTAATATAAGACAATCTAGTTACGTTTTTTAGTATTTAGTGATTCTGGGCAAACGGGGCTTAAGGAGAGCTCAAAAGTGACTCGAGGAAATTCCTTAAACTTGATAACTCACACTAGTATTAACATACCTACATATATAGTCTTAATTCCCATAAAAAGTTCAAGCCAAACATGGCCTAAGATGGGGCCGAAAATATCAAGGAAGGAGGAGAAAAATATCTCGGTTACTATTCACACCTCCTTACTATTTGCCAATGATTACAAAATCAACTTGCCCCCTCCTTATCCATTCAATGGCGGTTGGCATGAGTGGTTAGGATTGGTTTTTCACCTAACACAAATCTATGGCTATGGACAATTCTAGAAGTAATAATTACAAATAGTAAGATAAGGACGAAAAAAAAGTATAAAAGGGGGGGTGGAGGTCGGCCATGGTAGGTGAGCAAGGTGGCCATTCCTCTTCATCTACCTTGATTCTCCTAAGCTAGAAAACACCATTGGAGCATAGGCAACAACACTCCTCCATTGGAAACACAAATCTAAGGTAGTAATTAAGCTAAAATCAAGGAAAAGGCAAGTTTAAGGAGTGGAAGCCAAACTCCAAGGTGGGTGACTTGGTTGTTGGAGATTTTGAGCTCAAGAAACTTATAATCAAGGTAGAAAAGCTCCAAAATGGCTAGGAGAGGACAGGTAACATCTATGCACATCACTTTCACCCTTTAAGCTTATTTTCCTTCTTAAGTCATTCTGTTTTGTTATCTACGAATCCTATCTCCTATTTTCTTAAAATTTTTACAGTAAACTAGGGATGAATAGTTAGTGATTATCCTAGAAAATCAAGTCGAAATATGTTGGGAAGCAGGAAAACTCTAAAGAATCTTGAAAATGGAGAAAAATGAGCTTTAAGCTTTAGGAATTGTTTGGATAGGTTTCCGACATGGGTTTGAGCTAAAATTTTGAGGGTAGTCTTGAATAGTGAATATATGGTTATGGTTGAAAAATCAAGTCGAATGAAGAAATTTAAGTCGGTTAGACAAGGTAAAGAAGCTAAAAAATGAGAAAATGTGCTTTAAGCCTTTCCGAATGTTTGAATGGGTTCCGAATTTATCTTGAGCTGAAATTTTGAGGAGATACATGTGTTGTTGATATTGGATCATGGTTAAATGTTTAGGCCAATACTCGTTGGGAAGTTGTTTAAGTTGGTGAATAGAGATTTTGGCTAAAAAATAAATTTAAGCTTTCTAAGGTGGTTTCCTGGAAATTGTTTGATCCTCTGGTTTATTGGAGCTTGTATGGTAATATTATGTTGATATTAAGGTTATTTTACAAGTGGTGAGCTTGATGTGTGAATTACTACTTGTGTAAAGCTTGGTTATGATATCTTACTCATGGTTTGCAAATGTGTTTAAGGATAACCTCTTGTGGTGGTGGTGGAAAGTATGTGTGATGTTGATATCATGGTTATCCTAAGGCTATGCCTCTTGTGAGAGCCTTTAAGGCCAAGCCGACGTTCCGGCAACAATATAAGCTCCTACTAATGAAATTGGAGCTGCCACTATGATCTACTCTATTCGGGCAGAAGTTTCCAATAGGGGGGTGTGCACACTTAAGGACATAGGGTGGGTGGTGGTGGTGGACTTCATTTGGAAATATCTTGTATATGATATTAATTATCTCTTGATAATTCTTGGTACAGGTAAATGGTGTGTGATCTATTCTGATTTGTTATATTTGTAATATTTGCTGGGAACAAAGGTTTTAAAGAGAAAATAAGTTTTTACGGTGTGGTAGTGTTACTCAGTTTTTTACTGATTTTTGGTTGTGTTTCCTGTGTATATGTATTCTGTGAATTCAGGGTAACTGGGATGGACACCTTCTCTGCACTGAGGACGAGTCCACCGATACTTTCTATATTTTCATGTTTGTCACCTATCGTAGAAGTTTACAGCCTGGGGTCACCGAGATAATTTATGAGGAGTGGAACAAGAAGATACAAGGTTTTAGGCACCCGGAAAATGGCACCAGTCAGTCCATCACACATGATGTTTCCACTATATACGAGTATATGCAAGTGGTCCCTAGTTAGATGCTAGCGATGTAATAGCCTTTTGATACCCCTTTACTTTTGGTGTAAAATAGGAGTAGGAGCTAACATAGTAGTTGGCTGGAAGGGGTCTTTGGTACTAAGGTGTAAAGTGACGGGTTGGTTGTCACTCTTTTGATAGTAACAGCGATGTAAGATAGCTAGCGTAGGGGTGGTGGTGGTAATAGCCTTACACTTACTAGTGGTTAGTAAGTGTGGCGGTAACCCCCGGTGATAGTATTAGGGGACCTTTGTAAAAAGAAGACTGACGCATGTATAATATAAGCTGTTATTTCAGTTATAACATGTCTCTCTAGATTTCGAAAAAAAAAGAGGCTAAGTAAATGGTGGTGGTAAACCGGGGCGTTACAATGAGCTACCGAATTTTCTCGTTACTCTCCCATCAAAGGAGCGAATACGATGTACCAAATACTACAAGTCAGCCACTATCAAAATCAAAGGCGAATCGTTTCCCATCTCCTTCATCGAGTTTAATGGAATGGAATTCGACGTAATAGTCGGAATGAACTGGTTGGAGCGGCACAAGGGTAGGATCCTCTGCGCCGAGCATCGATTGCTGCTCAAGAGTCCTTCTGGGGTTATTGTATCATACCGCCAGAGACTGAGAGAGCCTTCGACCACAGTCATTTCCGCTATGGCTATGTATCAGGAGCTCAGAAAGGGCAAGGAAGTGTATTTGTGTTATGTACAAGACCTGGAGAGAGATCCAGAGTTCAACCCCAAAGTACCTATTATATCTGAATTCCCTAATGTATTCCCTAAGGAGCTGGCTGGTATGCCACCTCGACGAGCAGTAGAGTTTGAGATTGACCTTTTGCCAGGTACTGGTCCCATTGCTAGGGCACCGTACCGTATGACACCTGCCGAAATGACAGAATTGAAAGAGCAGTTACACGATTTACTCGACAAAGGGTTTATACACCCGAGCGTATCACCCTGGGGAGCACCAGTCCTCTTCGTGAAGAAGAAGGATGGTAGCCTCCGACTTTGTATTGACTACCGCGTGTTGAATGCGGTTACAGTAAAAAATAAATACCCATTGCCACGCATCGACGACCTATTCGACCAGCTGAAGGGAGCCTCAGTCTTCTCCAAGATCGACCTCCGTTATGGGTATCATCAGATTGCTATCAAAGAGCAAGACATAGAGAAAACAACATTCCACACCAGATATGGCCACTACGAATTCACAGTCATGCCATTCGGTTTGTCAAACGCACCAGCAAAATTCATGGACCTTATAAATCGACTTTTCAGTGAGCTGTTGGATACTTCATTTGCAGTATTTATTGATGACATCCTTGTGTATTCCAAATCAGCAGAAGAGCATGAAATTCATTTGAGGAAAGTACTTGAGACACTGCGCGAGAACCAGCTGTATGCGATGTTCTCCAAATGCGAGTTCTGGCTAGATCAGGTATCATATTCCTTGGTCATGGCCTAGACCCAAGGCTGTTACCGACATTAGGAGCTTTCTTGGTGAAGCCGGTTACTACCGGAGATTTGTAAAGGACTTCTCGAAAGTCGCTAAGCCCATGACTACACTGATGAAGAAAGATGCACCGTTTGTATGGACGGACGAGTGCGAAGTATCATTTCAGAGCCTGAAAGACTCATTGACCCCAGCGCCGATTCTTACACTTCCAGAGGGCACAGAGTGATTTGAGGTATATTGCGACGCATCGGGAAAGGGAATGGGATGCGTACTCATGCAGCATGGCAAGGTTGTAGCTTATGCCTCCCGCCAGCTGAAAAAGCATGAGGAGAATTACCCGACACACGACTTAGAGTTAGGAGCCATTGTCTTCGCCTTGAAGATATGGCGACACTATCTCTATGGGGTAAGCATCACCATCTACTCCGACCACAAGAGTTTACAGTATGTATATACATAGAAAGAGTTGAATTTGAGACAGAGAAGGTGGATGGAGTTTCTCTCAGACTACGACATCAACCTACAGTATAAGGAAGGGAAGGCAAACGTGGTAGCCGACGCCCTGAGTCGTCGAGCACACTCGCTCCATTCGCTACTCGCTTCTTCTAGCTTGGTTGACGAGGTGCGAGACGTTCAGTTGAGCAACCCTTACCTGACCGAAATCAGACAGAAGATCATAGATGGTACATTTGAGAAGAAGAAATATGATTTTAAGTTGCATAAAAATGGTCTGATTCGGCTGAATGGCAGGCTATGCGTCCCCCGAAGTAATGCTGAGCTAAGGGATCATATCCTGTGGGAGTCACACAGTTCCACATTGTCCATCCATCCAGGAGCCTCCAAGATGTACAAAGACATGAAGAGGTACTTCTGGTGGTCTGGAATGAAATCAGATGTGACAGAGTATGTATTGAGATGCTTGACATGCCAAAAAGTGAAGTTTGAACATCGTAGACCGGGCAGAATGGTACAATCGATGCCAGTTCTGGAGTGGAAATTTCATGATATCTTCATGGATTTTGTTGTAGGACTCCCACCTACCAGGGGAGGACTAAACATGATCTGGGTTGTAGTCGATCGCCTCACCAAGGTTGCCTGATTCATACCGACGAAAGACACCTGGAAGGTAGTGAAGCTCGCAGAGCTGTTCGACAGGGATATTATCAGACACCACGGAGTCCCAAAGACTATAGTATCTGACCGCGACACCATATTTCTTTTGAGATACTGGAGAGCTACACGGGAAGCGTTCGGTACAGAATTGAAGCTGAGTACTGCCTTCCATCCTCAGACCGACGGTCAAACAGAAAGGACCATCCAGACACTGGAGGACATGCTTCGGGCATGTGCCTTAGACTTTCAGGGGAGTTTGTTAGACAGACTTCATCTTATTGAGTTTTCGTACAATAATAGCTATCATGCTTCGATTAAAATGTCGCCTTTCCAAGCTTTATACGGTAGACCTTGCCGTACACCCTTGTGTTGGGATGAGTCAAGCGAAGCGGTCATCATAGGACCGGAGTATCTAGAACAAGTCCAAGCGGAAGTGCGACAAATTCGAGCCAATATGAAGGCAGCCCAAGATAGACAGAAATCCTATGCGGATGTGCGACGACGCGACCTTGAGTTCGTCGTGGGCGCCCAAGTGTTCTTGCGTGTTTCACCTATGAAGGGCGTATTCCGTTTTGGTCAGAAGGGCAAGCTGAGCCCAAAGTTTGTAGGGCCGTACACTATCACCGAAAGAGGTCGATCCGTAGCCTATAGGTTAGCACTACCTGAGGACTTGGGGCGTGTCCATGATGTCTTTCATGTGTCAAAACTCAAAAAGTACATTTCTGATCTTTCTCATATCCTAGAGCCCGAGAGACTATCCATTGAGCCGACCATGAGATATGTCGAAACCCCAGTGAGAATCCTTGATTGGAAGACCAGAGACACTCGCCATAAGTCTATACGAATGGTGAAGGTCCTATGGTCAAACCATGATGTCAAAGAAGCGACATGGGAGTTTGAAGATGCCATGAAGGCTAAGTACCCACAGTTATTCATAGACTAGATAGTCAAGTATTTAGTAGATACGGGTACGGGGCGTACCCCTTTTAAGGGGGTAGAGCCTTTTGCTTTTGCATTGCTTCGGGTGAGCATTGCATAGTGTGTGTGTTGTAGTATGTGTTGATGGCACATATAGTGCAAAGTGTATTTGGTATGTAATGTGCAATGTATGGTGTATTGGTGTATGTGTATTGTGAATTGCAGTGGTGTATTGCGTAATGTGGATATGATGTGTATGGAAATGTGGATGTGTATGTGAATTGTGTATGGTGCTTGAATTGTGTGCTTGTAATGTGGAAGAAGTAAACACTTCATAGGTGGTAGTAAGACACATTATGGCAATTGGTTTGCCTAATGAGTAGAATTATTAAACTATTAACCTTGAGAAACTTTGAGGGCAAAGTTCCTTAAGGGGGGTAGATTGAAATACCCCGTAATTAAAAATAGTGATTAATTAGGCTAATAAGTGATTTAGAAGCTTAATTATGTCTAAATAATCATGAGGGAACAAATCCCGAAGAAAACGGATCCTTAAAACGGATTAAAAACACAAACGAACCTTAAAGCGCGTTTTTCAAGAAAACTGGGAAAACGTGGCTTTAAGCGGGTCAAATAGACTCGTAATAAATTTGGTCAACTAAATAGTCATTAATAAACATTAGTGAAGGTCTAGAGCCAATAGAATAAATAAAACGAGAAAATAGTAAAAACTGTCAAAAACGGGAAGTTGTGGGGTAAAAACATAAATAACCCAAACTAGTGTGTCCACTATGGAAATAAAAATGTAAATTGTGTGTGTGTGCTGTAGCAGCCGGTTCCCCTCCCTCTCTCACACACTCTCTTAATTCTCCTTATTTGCAAAAGACAAAACAATTAAAAAGCAAAAAGTAACCCTTTTACTTATACTCACTCTCTCTCCTACTCCCTCCTATCCTCACTCACGTACAACCCCTCTTCTTCCTCTCTGTTTTCTTTCTTCTTCAACAGGCCAACAATGAAGAATTGAAGAACCCACACAAAACCTCACTTCTCTCCTCCTGTTAAGTGTCCAAACCTTCTTCAAAAAATTACAAAAACTATACCATTGTGTTCCTCTCACCAAGGAGAACACTATCCTCTTTTCAAAATTCAAAAACAAGCATTTTTATCTCCATGGGTGTGCTGCATGTGGAGCTTCAAGACCACCATTAGAACCACCTTCATCTCCTTATCACTTTGAGGTAAAAATAATCTTGAAACCTCATCTTTTTCTAGCCCTTGTGGGCAAAACGAAATTTAAGCTAAACCCTTGTTTGGTGCTTTGTATTCTAGCCGATTTTGGCTTCTTTGGAGGAGGAGAAATCTTGTTCTTGAGCCATCCTAAGCTTCATCTACACCCTTGCAAGGTAATATATTACTAAACCCTAAAATGTGCCTTAAGCTTTAAAGAATGGTTAAGGGTTTGTTTTTGTATTGAAATGGTGGTGTGTATTGATGGGCTGTAGTGTTAGAGAATTTAATCTACAAAACCGGTGGGAAGTAAAGAAAGAAAGAAGAAAGAAAGAAAAGAAAGAAGGAGAAAAGAGAAGCTAGTAAAGAACAAGGTAAATTACACTCTCTCTGTGTGTAGTCTTAAATGCTTTATGTAATAATAGATTTTAGAAGGTAAATGTGTATTTGAAAATGGTAATGAGTGGTGGTACAATGTGGAAGAAGAACAAAACTATTTTGAAGCTTAAAAGACATTTAAAAACTTGTCAAACATAGTTGGGAATTGGATGTTGAGTGTAGGAATTTTAGGAGTGTTTGGTGGCTAGTATTTACGTGTAAGAGCTTGTATATTTATATTGTTGTGTTTATAAACAAGTTAAATGGGTAGTGTTTGTGAGTTAAAACATGTGGTGAGAATGTAAAAATATAGGGGAGACTATAGCAAATTTTACCTAGAAACTAGACACACTTAAGAGTTTAACTAGGTAGGAATTACACTTTGAAAATAGATTTTATAAGGAGCTAGTTGAGTGGGTAGGTTGGGAGAGATGGATAATGCATTGTGTAACGCCCCTATTTAACGTATTTACAGCGGAATTAAAATACTAAGGCGACTATAGACCATCGGGTTCCAAACACCCGGTACCAACCTCACCAATTACAACCATTACAATTATCTAAGTTACATTCTGAACTCAAGAAAACAACGTAAACAAAACTGAACGTAAAACAGAATAACTCTCCACAGTTTCTAATTCCCATCCCAATCACTCATGCTCTTCGTGGCCACCTGTATAAATAATTTTGTACCTGCAAGATGAAACCAAGCAGCCCACCCCGAGAGGGGTGAGTCAGTTCCCTGGAATGGAACTGGTACAATTCTCCAAAACAATATTTAAAACATAACTCTTCAAAATAAACAATAACTTGAAATCAAACTCTTGAAAGTAAATCAGGGAAAGGAGGCACTTCAAAACAATCAATCATGGAGAAGAGAGAACAAGGTAAGGATAGAAACAAAGAACTTAAGAACCAAGTCAACCACTTAAGAAGTCACACCATATAGTTAGTAAGCATCCATTATTGATGTTAGAACCAATTCTCATTAGGAAGAGAAAGACTCAGGTAGTCACAAAGGACTAGGAATGATATGATTACCCATAACCCGTGGTAGACAGTTTATGTCTCCACCATTTCAGAAAGTTGATTCCCTTAGACAAAATATACTCAAGAGTGGAATAAACCAATTGGGAGAGATGACCCCCACCGCCAAGTACGTCCTTTTAGGACAGGGGATATACAGCCCCTCACTGTTTACTACGTCCCTTTGGGATAGGGGATATACAACCCCTCACTGTTACCATTGAAGATGTGCGCACGTCAAAACAACAAGACCCAACTCATGGATGAAACGATATCCAGAGTCAAAAGAAGAATTACCAAGATTGTCCTTCTCCATATTCCCATTAGATCACTAACTACCCACAGCAATACCAAAACACTCAGTCCTACAGAGTGCAGAAGCGTAAACCCTAAGCAGTTAATGTCTAATGGAACAACCAAATAGAAGGAACCAATACCCATGTAAGTTTCACATTCAAGGCTCAGTTAGTCACACAAGCTGAGTTAGTCACACAACCATTTCCTTTTAGAAATCCATTTTAGCTCAATTAGCGTTTGTCAAAAACATCCCTTAAGTCTTGCTAGCAAAGCATAAGAGTACGAGAAATCGTACCTGGGTAACGCTGTAGCAGTTCTAGTCAACTTGCGCAAACAATCAACAGTACTCTGAAGAATATTAAAGGTAGTCTATCATCAATCACTTGTAGCCTACGTTAAGCTTAAATAAACTCCCCACTCTTATTTCTAAGTCTCAATTGTCTTTTAAGCCCTCACTTAAATGTTATATATAACCTTTGACTTGTCTTAGAATGTTGTATAACTCAAGGTTGTAAGACCAAGGAATGTATTTTATTAACACTTGTTAATTGTTCCACTCTTATCCACTTTACCCATACTTAACCATAATTCTGACATTTAAGACCTTTATAACATAAGTGCATTATATGTTATTCAATCAATCTTAGAATTTTAATAACAATTCTTAAGCTCAATACTTTTACTCTTACTTTAGAATAAACATCATCTTATGACCTATAATAGGTTTTTTTAGAATACTATACTATTAATTCACAATGTAATGATTATGTACTTTATCAATGTTACCAAATAATCCATCATGATTAAGTTTTCCCCTTAACTTAATTAAGATCTACATCTTGTATATTGGAATCATAGTGTTGTAGAGACATTTTATTATAACTTAATTGAGCCACTAAACTCAATTATCATATCCTTAGTTCAGAATGACTCTCTATCATAACCGTCTAATAATCTTGTCATAAGATGTTGAATTACCTCTCATATTGAAATAACTATATTATTATTAACTTAGACTTTTATAACTCTTACATTTAGTATTCACAAGATATATTATTTACTTTATCATTAACTATATAATAAGGTGTTTTAAGATAACCTTTTATGTATCCTTTCGTACATTTAATTTCCTAAATGTTTTATTTTTACACACATTCCCTCCATAGACTATGTATAATCCTTTTATACTAAACCTCAATAAACTTAAGTCTTAAATACGTTTTAATTATTTACAAAACCTAAGGTTTCAAAGGAGTAACATAATAAGTTATTTTCCTTTATTATGTTTTAGGATAAACATTATATCTTAACATAAGGTAAATATTATCCAAGAATTAAATCCCCATTCATAAGTGAAATTGCCAACTATTTAATAAGACCATCTATTCTGAAAATTCTCATATTTATATTCAAATAACATATCAATATTTCTCATTACCGTAAAGTATATCAATATAATATCTTATGTAACTCAGTTCCGTCTGATTAAAGGTTTAAAGTTTTAATTATCTAATTTATATTTACAAACCTTTTTACAAGTTCCAGCTATTAACCACAACACTTATTTATAAACTCACATTCTAAATATTGGCAGTTAATGTTATAAATTTATTTTATGTGGCTTATCTACTTCTAGGAAACTTAAAAATTATTATCTAGATTAATTCCCTAATTATAGTTTAATATAGTTTTACATCACAATCCTTTTATTGATTTTATCTTAAAACATTAAGCCATTATTCAATACTATATATGTTATGAGATGATTAAATCTAGACTTATAAATCCACTTCACATTTAGATAGAAGTATTTCTGTTATACCCAAAATTTCAACCCCCCCGAAAGAGAGTCTCTACTAATAGGATAGTAGCGAGGGTTCCCGTTTCGATCGGCACATTTCAGAGTACTAGGGACAGCTTAGTCATCTCCGAGGGCACTTTCGTAAATTTTCAAGGCTCCTAAGCCCCTATAGGCTTTCTCTCTCCTCCAAATAAGGGTCAAATCAATTCAAAATTCTTTGAAATTTTAACCCATGATAGAGGATGACATTTTAAGCATAATGGCGTTGGAATTTTGATTTTTCGAATTTCCAATAATTTTCTAGTAATTTCTAATTGAATCTGACGAGAAATTGAATTTAAAAATATTCCAATATCCAAAAAATTCGATTCCACTTTAGAAAAATCAGAAATATCATCCTTTACCCATGTGTGAAATTTCATAATCAAATTCCTTTTGGAAGCCCTTGAGCTAAAACGTCGGTAAATCTCGGTTTTTACCGGATTTTTCTATCTTTAAGGAAGCCTATATAAGGAGCCTTATCCCATGATCAAATCAGAACCTCAAGAACCCTAGATCCTCAAAGAAGGCAGCCGTCTCATTCTCTTCACGTTTTTGCACATCCAAGCACCAAAATCACATCAAAAATCCCCCGAAATCACCATCTAAACGCATTTTTCAACTCCCAACACATCAACAATCATCAAACATCAACCAAACCACCTCCAAAACGTGAAGAACACCTTCAACAATCAACAACCAGAGGCTCGGGTCGAACTCAATCCGGAACAGGCACCATCGGGGCCTCCAAAGAATCCCGACGTGAAGAATTCTCCTAAATTCGAAGGTAAAACAGGTTGCAATTCTACTTTTCTAACTCTCCACGACCTTATTAACTCTCTGTCAAATTTTGGGTTCAAACTAACCTTTTACGCTTCTGTATTGCTAATCACTTTTGTTTCTGCCTTGTTACTTGTTCGTCAAGTTTCGTACATAATTCGACTTCAAACTGCAATCTTTCAATTACTAACGAATTGTATACCTTTCAGGCTACACGTGCATAAATTTTGAGCCGAAAACACCTTCGGGAACCACCATAAAACCCCTCTCCGTGGGTGGTCCGGGATCTCGGACCTATGGTCCGGGACCACGGACGGGTTGTCCGTGGCCACGGACACCCACGGACGGCGGCGGGATTTTAAAAATTCAAAATTTAGGTTTTTCTAATGATGTCTGGGCCCACGGACAGCCTGTCCGTGGCCCCGGACTTTACAATTTTCTGTTTTTCTGTTTAATTCGACTTTTATTTTCATATAGGTTAACTAGGGTCCGTGGTTACGGACATTAGGTCCGTGGCTACGGACGGAAACAAAATTTGACCTAATTCTGCCTCCGAAACCCTAGTTTAGGTAATTTCAACTTTCACTTTTATTTTCAGTCAAAAAATGCTAAAAAACAAAAAAACAGAAGCTCGCGCACTTAGGTTAAAACGACTCGTATTAAGCCGTAATTAAACTAAGTAGGGGAAAAGCGACTTCTAGGGGTAATGAAAGTAATTGAACCCTAATTAAGTCGAATATCAAGCCCCCGAACCCGAACTCTACCTTTCCTAATTTACTCTAGGTAAAAATTAGGTGGCGACTCACAATAGGTTCCAGTGAGCTAGCATAGGATTTAATAATTATTGTTATATGAAATAATTATTAACCTTAGGTTATATGTGGACCTAAAACCCGACTAGATCCCAATCAACTTCATCAACATAGGATAGGGTTTAAAATCGAGGCTCACAGACTGGCGACTCCGCTGGGGACAAACTCTTAATATTAACTTGATTAATTTTAAGAAAGAGGGCTTAACTCGAAAAATGTTTATTTATGGCTTTATTACTTTGTTTGTTTACTTTTGTGCGCACTTTAATTTTCTGCACCTTTGCATCATATGAGAGCGAGGGTCCACCTAAACCGATTTCATCCCGGGACCCGTTTGAGGGTCCCCTGTCAGGGACTCACACCTTTTAGGTGATGTGAATAAGCGGGGGAAAAGAGGAGGATGTCGTCTAACCACATCCCCTTAATACCTGGGCCTTAGCCCTAAGCGTTTTCCTGGCAGTGTCCTTACCTAGCCCATTGTTTGGTCAGTCAAAGACCCGGCCGCAGATGCACACCTTCAGGTGATGTGAAAAAAGTGGGGAAGCCCAAAGAGAATAGCGTGCAAGCCCTATTCCTTTGTGGCGACCTGGGCCCAAGCCCCAAGCACCTCTCCGGATCGATCCATACCCAAATTGATTTAACCGTCAAGTGAGGACATGTTGAATTTGTGTGGGCCTCGTTTGCTTGTATGATCGGCCCATTACCCAGCATAGAGATTGATAGGAACTTCTCCTACATTAACCTAGCCCAACCGAATTGGCGGCTCTACTTGTTTGTGGCCCAGAGGTCCTGTTTGGTTTAATATGTGAGTCATTCGGGCTTCGGCCTAAAAGCTTAGACTTAGGTGATTTCTCTTCTGGCCCAATTTGAATTATCCAATTAGTTCTAGGCCCAAAAAAAGAAATCCACCTGAACTTGAAATAACCCGCAAGTTCTGAAAATAAAATCTTTTTCTGCTTAGCAACCATCTTCTCTGGCCCAAAGAAAGTTAGGCCCATTTGTGGTTTAGGGACCATTCCTGCCCATGTGCTTTACTCCAGGCCCAAACACATTCCGGCCCAAGGGCTCATTCTAGTCTAGGTAGACTTCTTATTCGGGCCTGGTCCAAAACCCTAGATCTAGGTGTTACCTCTCAGGCCCAATCAAACCATCTGTTTACATTTTGATCCAAATTCCAATTCATAGTCTGAGAGATACTCCAGCCCAAACACCTCATTCTCTGGGTATCCTGGCCCACTTGCTTTCAGCCTAAGTCTGTTTTGATCTATCTTGTGAAGCGTCATTCTCACCTTAGTATCTTTCAGCCCACTTCCTTTTGTTAGCTAATAATGGACACCTTGGACACAGGTAGACTCAAGTCCTAAGTGCGGTCCAATCGACATGGAAGCCCAGCTCGCAATTTTGGAACAAAAGCACATGGCCACCATTGAAGCCATGGAGCAGAGGCATAGTGCTGCCATGGACGCTGTGGAATCTAACTACGTTGCTGTTATCGAAGAGTTGAAAGCAAAGGCTCTTTCCCTCGAGTCCGAACGTCAAGCTCGGGATGATTTAGTGGACAGGCTTCTCAACACCCTTTATGACTGCATTGAAGTTGGCTCCATTAGGGTCCGAGGATCGGAGGAGAATGTCAAAGAAATTGCTACAGAACTCAGGAAAGTGATCAGACAACCAGGAGCAGCAACTTGCATCCAAAGCTGCACCCGTAAGAGAACCAGGCAACATGAGGAGGGCACTGATCGAAAGTCAAGAGGACCTGGTTGGAGCGTTGGGACAGTAGAACCATCCCGACGGAGTTCTCGACAGAGAGAGTTTACAGACATCGGCCGAACACCAAGACAAGCACTTGAGGAGCTTCGAGGAAGATATCCGATGCAACCGCTCGCCCTGAGGCCAGGAACTACTCATTTGGGGAAGAATCTTAATCAATTTTGTCACTTCCATCAGCTGCCCGGTCACGACACTGACCACTGCAGGGCCCTACAACACAGAATCCAGGACCTGATCGACCAAGGGCTCCAATTATAAGAACGTGGTGGAGAGCGCAGAGCACGCGTGCCCAAGCATCATCAGAAATGTTGTTTTTTCTCATTAAATGCGTTTCTTTTCTTTGATTAGTCGTCTTTCAACTTTTGTAATAGTTAGTTTCCCTGATCATTTTCGATAGTTTTCCCGAGTTTGTAATTTCCAACTTTATTTTTCGTTGAATAAAACATAGTTCCATTTTCATAATTTTTGTACAAAGCATCATTCATTAATTCGAAAAAACTTAAAAAAAAAGCACTCATGTCTTTCAAGGATCACGAAGTAATCATTTTCTGACTATGCAATGGAACGACTTGTCTCTTGTTTCTAAAAATTTGAACAGGCCTAACCAAATTCCACAACTCACCCCATAATATCCAAACAACCCTCAATGAGGTTCAAGGCCCACATCTATCAAACTGTTGTCACAAACCCCAAATCAATACTGGGGGCAATCCGAGTTTAGAATCATTGTCTTCGAATCTTTCGGTTAAGCGTGTGAACTAGTCTCTGAGTGAAATTCACGAGAGTGTCTTGAGCGGAAAAACCATGAGTGAACGAGCGTGTCATTTTTACACGACTCCGGTGAGACCACATTCAAAGGTAAGGCAAACGGCATGACTCCGATCGAAGGAGATAATTTGTAAATTTACTCTTAGACCTGCGAAAAGTAACAAAGAGCGGATACACAACTATCAAGAATGACGAAGCACCTAGGTACAACACCACATAGCTAAAAGCTTGTAAACCCTGACATTAAACTCTAGGCACCCCGCCGAGCCTTTCATATATCCCTTTTTGATGTTGCAAAGCTCCACAGAGCAAGCCAGCCCGTGATGAATAACCAACCCGGTGACCAAAGGAAGCGAGGAGCTTAACTCTCAGATAACGTTTTCATCAGTCTAGAGAAGCAAAGCCGCTATCAGCTTGACGAAGTGATCCGCAAATGGTCCCAAAGTGACGCAGGAACAAAAGAGCTCACATCAAAATAGCTCTCAAAACTCAAAACCGGGAAACACAAGAACCCCGAAGGCAAAGTCAAGAAAGGATCAACACAAAGAGGCAAAACCGAAGTGCCACGAAGAAATCCAAAAGACGAAAAGATAAATGGTGTAAAGGACAACTTCAAAAGTCCAAGTCCAGAAGCTCAAAAACAACGTCAACATGAAGCAGTTAGACGACTTTAAGACAAGGAAGATGAATCTGAGAGAAGACGCAAGTTGCAGCTTTGATCACCCACTTAAGCTCCACATACCTCAATATCCCTCCATGGTCCCGTTGTCTTCATCACACCCCGTGGCCACGTTATAAGCTTTAAAGACTTCCGACTTGATAGTTGTGCATCCAATCACGTGAAAGTAACAGATCGAATGCGTAAATTCATCAAATATCAAATTCAATGGTCTAGAAGTTGTGACCGTAAGTGAGAAACGAGTGTAAACACCAAACACGTCGAGTGTAGGTTAGGAAGCACTAAATCAGAACATAAGCCTTGACCCTGTGAGGACGAGACTCGTTCGCACGTTTGATCAAAGAAAATACTGGGGGCAATCGATCGGAATGATCGATTGCCATGAACTCTAGCTCAGATCGTCTTAAGGGAAAAATACTGGGGGCAATTGTTGGTTCCAACAATTGCTATGACAACACCAATTGGAACCCAAAGCTCAAACATCACCACCATCATCCCACCACAGGCGCACATAAGCCCTTACCACACAACAAGCACCTCAGGCCCACACAAGCCCTTACCTTCACTTCATACACCACGCTGGCCCACATAAGCCCTTACCTCCACACCTCTACTACACAGGCCCACATAAGCCCTTACCTGCACATCAAACACCACAGGCCCACATAAGCCCTTACCTTCACATCATACACCATACCCCACCGGCGGCATGTTCATCTCGTAGGAGATAAATTACAAGTCCGAAGTCTATAGTTAGGAAATGATAATTCACTTCCTTTCACTAAACAGAATTTTCTTCAAACACTGCCACGTTTGGCACCTCTTTCAACAAATTCTTGTCTTGAACAACTTTCCTCTAACCACTTCGGTTTCATAAACCACATCATGGCCACACTTGGCACACTTTCTAGTAATGTCGTGCTTTGGAAATGGAAATTTTGACCCTTAACATTGCCATGTTTGGCACTTTCATAATCAACTTTCATAGATGATTCATTTGCAGTAGAAGTTCCCTGATACAGTCCGTCCGATCAGACGAAACCTCCATACAGATTCTTCAGAGATACAGATTCTCACCCGATCAGAGATACAGATTCTCAGCCGAAGATACAGATTCTTCAGAGATACAGATTCTCACCCAGATCAGAGATACAGATTCTCAGCCGAGATACAGATACAAGAGATTCTTCGAGATACAGATTCTCCCTACGATCAGAGATACAGATTCTCAGCCGAAGATACAGATTCTTCAGAGATACAGATTCTCATCCGAGCAGAGATACAGATTCTCAGCTCGAAGATACAGATTCTTCAGAGATACAGATTCTCATCCGATCAGGGATACAGATTCTCAGCCGAAGATACAGATTCTTCAGAGATACAGATTCTCACCCGATCAGAGATACAGATTCTCAGCCGAAGATATAGATTCTTCAGAGATACAGATTCTCAACCGATCAGACATACAGATTCTCAGCCGAAGATACAGATTCTTCAGGGATACAGATTCTCAGCCAAGATACAGACTCTTCAGAGATACAGATTCTCAGCCAAAGATTCAGATTCACTAGAGCAGCAGAACTCACTAGAGCAGCAGAACTCACCCGAATAGAAGAACTCGACCCAACACCAATTTTCAATCACTAATAGGTAGTCAACGCCTCAGAATAGCTTGACATCATCTCATTCATTATAGGTAGTCAACGCCTTAGAATAGCTTGACATCATATCATCCTTATAGGTAGTCGGCGCCTTAGAATAGTAGTCTAACATTACTTCATTATTACCTTTAGGTGGTCGACGCCTTAGAACCGCTCGACACCCTTCCACTTTACTCATAGGTAGTCAGCGCCTTAGAATAGCTCGACGCAACTTGCCGGATTGCACGTGCGGTCTTTTAAGATCCAAAATTTGGAGGTATCACTCAAGCATCAACTAGCCTTCTCATTTCCATTACAAAGTCTAGTTGACGGGGGGCAATCTGTTTATACCCAAAATTCAACCCCCCCCGAAAGAGAGTCTCTACTAATAGGATAGTAGCAAGGGTTCCCGTTTCGATCGGCACATTTTAGAGTACTAGGGACAGCTTAGTCATCTCCGAGGGCACTTTCGTAAATTTTCAAGGCTCCTAAGCCCCCTATAGGCTTTCTCTCTCCTCCAAATAAGGGTCAAATCAATTCAAAATTCTTTGAAATTTTAACCCATGATAGAGGATGACATTTGAAGCATAATGGCGTTGGAATTTTGATTTTTTGAATTTCCAATAATTTTCTAGTAATTTCTAATTGAATCTGACGAGAAATTGAATTTAAAAATATTCCAATATCCAAAAATTCGATTCCACTTTATAAAAATCAGAAATATCATCCTTTACCCATGTGTGAAATTTCATAATCAAATTCCTTTTGAAGCCCTTGAGCTAAAACGTCGGTAAATCTCGGTTTTTATCGGATTTTTCTATCTTTAAGGAAGCCTATATAAGGAGCCTTATCCCATGATCAAATCAGAACCTCAAGAACCCTAGACCCTCAAAGAAGGCAGCCGTCTCATTCTCTTCACGTTTTTGCACATCCAAGCACCAAAATCACATCAAAAATCCCCCGAAATCACCATCTAAACGCATTTTTCAACTCCCAACACATCAACAATCATCAAACATCAACCAACCACCTCCAAAACGTGAAGAACACCTTCAACAATCAACAACCAGAGGTTCGGGTCGAACTCAATCCGGAACCGGCACCATCGGGGCCTCCGAAGAATCCCGACGTGAAGAATTCTCCCTAAATTCGAAGGTAAAACAGGTTGCAATTCTACTTTTCTAACTCTCCACGACCCTATTAACTCTCTGTCAAATTTTGGGTTCAAACTAACCTTTTTACGCTTCTGTATTGCTAATCACTTTTTGTTTCTGCCTTGTTACTTGTTCGTCAAGTTTCGTACGTAATTCGACTTCAAACTGCAATCTTTCAATTACTAACGAATTCTATACCTTTCAGGCTACACGTGCATAAATTTTGAGCCGAAACACCTTCGGGAACCACCATAAAACCCCTGTCCGTGGGTGGTCCGGGATCTCGGACCTATGGTCCGGGACCACGGACACCCACGGACGGTGGCGGGATTTTAAAAATTCAAAATTTAGGTTTTTCTAATGATGTCCGGGCCCACGGACAGCCTATCCGTGGCCCCGGACTTTACAATTTTCTGTTTTTTCTGTTTATATTCGACTTTTTTTTCATATAGGTTAACTAGGGTCCATGGTTACGGACATTAGGTCCGTGGCTACGGACGGAAACAAAATTTGACCTAATTCTGCCTCTGAAACCCTAGTTTAGGTAATTTCAACTTTCACTTTTATTTTCAGTCAAAAAATGCTAAAAAAAAAAAAAAAAACAGAAGCTCGCGCACTTAGGTTAAAACGACTCGTAATAAGCCGTAATTAAACTAAGTAGAGGAAAAGCGACTTCTAGGGGTAATGAAAGTAATTGAACCCTAATTAAGTCGAATATCAAGCCCCCGAACCCGAACTCTACCTTTCCTAATTTACTCTAGGTAAAAATTAGGTGGCGACTCACAATAGGTTCCAGTGAGCTAGCATAGGATTTAATAATTATTGTTATATGACATAGTTATTACCTTAGGTTATAAGTGGACCTAAAACCCGACTAGATCCCAATCAACTTCATCAACATAGGATAGGGTTTAAAATCGAGGCTCACAATTTCATTTACTTTATTATTGATTATGTTATAATATCTATTTGTGTAACATTTTATGAAATCTAATTACAAATTTTCCTAAGTGTTAACTTATTAATTTCTTAACCCAATTATAGACTTACATTATGGTCGTTGACTAAAACTACACATGTATTTTAATACGGTTTATATAAATCTTAGAAATTCAAAGATAACTCTTTAAGTTTAATAACCATAATCTAATACCACCTCATATAATATTCTTTTATTAGTATTATGTAGAGGTTTAGTTTATCTCATTAATTCCTTCCTTCATATTATATTTTCTATAAGGTATTTTATTTCTTTTATTTATGTTCAGTATATATATATACTAGCATTTATTCAAGACATTCTTTATGTAGTTTTATTGCATTTAATTATTTATATTTACTTTTACACATATCTATATCCAATATATGGTTTATAGAATAAAGTATTTTCCTTATTTCCAATTAAGTATATTAACTTCAATTCTATATAATTAATATAAATGAAGATTATTTAATCCCTTGATTTACCTAAGTTACTATTTAATTCCCTTTTATATATATATATATATATATATATATATATATATATATATATATATATATATATATTTCCTTAGTTTTAATTAAGAATGTTAACTTCCATACTACATAATAATTAAATGTAGATTAGTTTAGTTCCTTGATTTAACATCAGTTTCTATTTTTATTCTCTCTCATATAAGTATATATATATATAATGATGTATATATGTAAATAATTTTTACTTCACTTAAAAGTTAATCCCTAAAATATTTATAAACATACTGTTACTAAATGTTAGTTTAATCTTTTCATTATTTCCCAACCTAAAAAGTTTATCAATAAACTATACTCTAACTTTTGTTACATTAAAAACCATATATTATAAGTTATTCTTATGAAAATTCATAAACACAATTTTTTTAACCCATTTACCATTGTTCAAAAATTCCCAAATTAAGTAAACAGCAACTATAACATTTTAGACATATTATAAAAATTTTATTTCATAAAAATATCTTTTTAAATTTTCCAAATAATTCCATAATACTCATAACTTGCAAAAATTATAACTTACGTTTAAAATCTCAAAACCCGTATTAATTTACATCATAATAAACTAGATTTTATAAGGAATCTATGGTTAAAATTTCAAGTCAAAATACATTCGGGAAGACCATTAACTAAATTCAACAAGTTAGGGTTTAATTCTGGAATTTAATATAAAACTTAAACAATTTAAACTCCTCTGTTTTAATCTCGGCCATCCGTCTCTATAGTTCAAGATCGGACGGCCATTGAAACTCCAGTTCTTCAGTAACCCTCAACACAACCCGAGTACTAAATCGGTGATTCCTCTCAACTCACAGAACCAAATCGAGTGATTCTTGTTCCATTAGATTTGAAATCTCCTTGCGGTTCTATTGATACCAATTTCGCCACCTATAATGCGGTATTATACAAATTCGATTCTGGGTTCGAAAGTTAGGTTTTTTTTTCCGGTTTCGAATTCGAATTGACAAATTCTCCCGATGTAGAACGTAATTGGTTAAATTGATAGAGGGGAATGAACGGAAATGCAAAAAACGAACATCATAGATGGTGGAATTTGGTCGGAATCATACCGGAGATGCGCCAACGAGGAGAATCAAATTCGTTTTTCTGGAAAACTATGATTTTAAGTGGTGACCAAGTGGGGAACTTTAGTCACTTATATCTTCCAAACGATAGAGAATTAGCTTGAGGTTCCTTCATAAGAATTGTAGAGGAATCAGAGATTTTTAAAACGAGCTATAGAACAATTATTTTCACCCACGGATGAAGAAGATATGATAGGACGAAGTTTACCTGTTCAACTGAAATTTCCGGATTTCTGGGTTTCCAGAACTCGGGAGGCAACATTCGATGCCTTTATCTTTCACCCTATTGAGAATCAGCCTTTGGTGTAAAAAGGAAAGTTGGAGAGGGATTAGAGATCTTCCAAACAAGCTAAAGAACACGAATTTTGGCTGCGAAACGAAGACGTTATGACGAGACGAAGTTACCTGATTAATCACGTTTTTTTTGGAAATCTGGGTTGACAGTTTCAGGAAGGCTATTTAGATCGAATTTGCCGTCGATGTAGAAGGAGTTAGGTTGTGTATGAGTTATGGTTGGAAAGAGAAATTGTAGGAGAAGAAAATGGAGAAGACGACACTAAAAAATTCTCAAAGACGAGTGAGATATCGGTGTTTAAAGTTAGGGCAAAAACGTTGATGGTAGTTAGGATTCTGGCCGATTTTCGTGCTAAGTACAGGCGACCCGTGTGAGCTTGACACGTGGTAGTTTTCACAACATTTTGGCTCTAAACTTCATTCTATCATAACTTTGGCTAGGATGATCCGTTTTTGACGTTCTTTTTATCGATCTTCATGGTTTTCCATAACCTATTTATTGGTATAGGTTTTATGGGCTGGTTTGACCATTCTCAAAAAGTCAACCATAGCAAGGCTTAATAAGCTTTATGGTTTCCATGATTTTATATTGACTTTTATGATTCAAATAAATGTTCCAAATATTTCTAAAATCTTTATAATATTATTAGAGTGTCTAGGAATTTTTCCAAGATTTATTGACTAATAAATCTTGTTATTAATTCATAATACCTTATAATAAATTAATTTAAATGTATTATTATTTAGAATTTAATATAAGAAGTCCCCTAAATAATTTTTAAATAATACCATACACTAATTTAGGCCCCATTCTTTTGCAAAAAGAATAAACCAGCTGATAGCTAATATTGGCTGATGACTGATTTCAAAATTAGATGATTGTGTAAAAACCTATATAAGTTGTTCTTTTTGTACTAGAGTTTTGAACTGATAAACCAACTGATAATGTGACAGACAATATGTAAACCAACTGATAATGCAACTAGTAATGCGTAAACCAGCTGATTAACTAATTGATAATGCTATTTTGAATAAGCTTCATAAGTAAATGGTATGTGACCCATAATACAACAAAAGAATGAGCTGAGCTTGATAAACCAACTGATAAATCATAAACCAGTTGATTCTTGTGCAAAAGAATGGGGCCTTAGTGTTTAATAATATTATTTAGGGTTTTTATAAAAGAAATCCCCTAAATTAATTTAAATTAATTTAGGGGTATTTCACATTGTAAGCTTTAGGAATGACATTAGAAGTGGAAGCTATAGAAGGAGAAAGTGAGAATCAAAATCTGTAGCATAACTATGCTAGGAAGAAACAAGGTGAGTGTTGAAATGAAAGTTAGAAAACAAGTGTGTAAATTAGTATAGAAATGGGTAATGAGTTAATGGATGACTAAGGTGTATTAGGAGGTTTGTTTAGTGTTAAAACATGTGGGATTGAGTGTAGGAACAATGGGGAAGTAATGGGTAAAAGAGAGGACTGAAAATAGAAATAAAAATGCAATTACTAGACTGGACCGACCTTGGGACCGGACTTGCAAGGTCGGTCGAGCCCAGATTTACAAAGACGGAAACCTTCTGGAATGGACCGACCTTGGGGATCGGACTTGCAAGGTCGGTCGGCCAGAAAAATTTCCCGTAATAAAACCTTCTGGAATGGACCGACCTTGGGACCGGACATGTAAGGTCGGTCGAGTCCAGAATGTCGAAGCCAAAACCTACTAGAATGGACCGACCTTGTGACCGGACATGCAAGGTCGGTCGGCCCTGAAATTTTCCAGCGTAATTACCCTACTAACTTCGACCGACCTTGGGTCCGACCCTGGGTAAGGTCGGTCAAGTCATAAAAAAAACAAAAAAAATATATAATTATAATAAGTATATATATATATATATATATAAGGAAGTAACTTAAAGTAATGGAGAGTAAGTAAACAATGTGTAAGTTAAGAAATTGTAAAGACATAGTAAGTATGAGTTAGGAAACATAATAGGAATACGAGTTAAGTTAATTGTAGATAATTAATCACTCGATCACATGTATGTTATAGGACTTGATTTGTGAACACCGGAGGAAAGTCGGTTACGAGTACAACGGTGAACGGTATGAACTTCTCATGCCCCGTATGCTACCTTGGTTACTCTGATTTGTGTGTTGTGTGCTAATTGATCACCAAATAAGATAAATGCATGAATCGGAATTATTATGCTTACATGTGAATACATGATGTTGTCCCTTGTTTGGATATTTTCTTAAATCATAGTTTGTATAATTCATGAAATGTATGGATGAATATGAGTGTGTTTATGCATGATTTATTGTATTGTGACCGAATGTTATTGTGATTGGACTTCTAACTGATTCCTAACAAGCTAACAAACTTGTAACACCCCAACCGTTAAGCTCGTCATTACCTCTTAAATTGTCACCAATTACTCTTACTCACGCAGCGGAACTCTAATTACAACGAGGGGTGAAACAACGCCGTTAGCCACCCATATGGCTAACCAGGCCTATCTCACATACAGTAACGGTCTGATGGACTGGAACAACCGAATACACAATACCAATACAATACTCAACTCACTTCTTTACTATACCAAGTCTACAATGTATGGATGCCGACAACACGTTCAGTCTTACACCTCTTCAATACATAAGTAATTAAAACTAACTACCCATGCAACCCACCGACCCCGTCCTACTCTCGAACGGTAACATCCTCGGTGTACCTGTAAAATAAAGCATCACCCATAGGGGCTCAGCTTAACGTTGCATATGAAATTCGCATACCCGAGCGCTAACCGGGGTACGCCGACTACTTTTGTCAGATATACATGGAGTTCATTGGTCAAACAACATGCATCATAGCAATACAATATATATGTGTATTACTCAAGGAATCTACATCCAATCACGGAACACAATTCCTAACTAACATAACAAGGTTGTTAGTTGCATCTGCTTACTCTTAGGCCTTGAGGGTTATACCTCACTATGCCTTGTTTACTTATTCAATACCTCACCCGCTCTCTCGGGTTACTTATTCATATACACACCCATTCTCTTGGGCTACTCGTACTATACTCACCCACACTCTCGGGTTACTTATTCTCATTATCTCATATCTCACCTCTTGGGTTATTTATACTCATTATCTCACCCACACTCTTGGGTTATACGTACTCAAGCTCTTGTAGATTCTTGAGACACTACAGGTCTCCTACGTCACGCTTGTTACTCTGAATACATACTCTAGGCCAAACTCATGGCTCTCAAGCATAGTCTTACTTCCCCGTTTCGACCCTACTCTGGGTCTAGCATGGTGGGAAGGTTCAACTAGCTCACGGAACTCTCTCTTAGTTCCTATCTCTTTTACTTAGGTCCGACTACTCTCGGACTACTTACATTCCCATACACTCCTCTCTCGGAGTTATAGTAATATTATGTATATTAGTCTAGAAGCATCACTCTCGATGTTTCTAATGACCTTGGGAACATTACTTAAGTTTGGTTAATCTTAGGTTTTGAGAGTTACCCATACATTTACTTTACTCATACTTTCGGTTATTTGCATATATCAGGTAAAATCCTCATATAGGAGGTCGACCATGTCTCAAGGGAGCTACTAATCCCTCAGGTCTCTTTTACCTTCATCACTAGTTCACATCTTTGAACTGTCTTAAATCCTCTTGAAGGAGGTTCACTTATCTTTCCACTCTCATTTGTTTCGTGGATTGTTTCAATGTGTTTTTCTAACCATTATCGGGTATTTACTCATCCCGTACATCTCCTCACATTCTAGGGAGTTCATATGTTTGCGTTATCGTTATACTTTAACGGATAGTTTGTGTGTTTGCACGTTTTCGTTATCATAAGCGTCGACCCGATCTATGGGTCTCTAGCCAAACGTTACTCACTACGAGTCGGTCCATTCACTATGTTAGACCACACCGGCATACAAGTATATTAGCTCATTCAACATACAACAAGGCATACATAATCAAACAAGGGATTATTTCCATGCTTTAATCTTGATTAAGCCGCACACAAACACACACATCAACGTAACTCGGTTAGCACGCGGAGTATGAGAAAATCATACCTTTCACCCATGGATATACTTTACCGTTACCGGGTCACCACTCGTTCCTCGGTTCACATTTGTTCCACTGATAACATTCAAATGTTTTTATTAACATCAAAGCGTTACGGTATGTAAAACTATTACTCCCGTACTTAACCCCGTTAACCCGTTTAACTTAGTTTTACTCATGTGTTCTTAAGCTCACAACTTTCTCATTCACCTCTCAAACTTGTTTACACTCCTAATGACCTTTAAAACATCATTATTCATGTCTTAATTAACTTATACTATCATTACCATTCAATTCCCCATCATTAGAATGCAAGAAAACACTTTCTGTGCAATTTTTGGGGTGGTCCGGGTTTGTGTACCGGTTTGCAAACCCGGACCAACCCTGGAACTTGTCAAAATTTACAGTTTTTGTCCAGTTTTCAACCCCTAATCCACCTCTAATCATTCCTAGATCATTCCACATATATTCTAGCATGTTTTGACATTGATTAGGCACTCAAAACTAACCTAAACCATTCTCCATACTCATCTGTTATTCTACCCTTTTTCACTGTAATTTTCTCATCTGTTACAGACCTTAGTTCCTTGTCCCTGATGCAGTTTCGATCCTTTCTTTCTTGCCATTGTAACTCCACGCCTTATCACACTCAAGCCCATACATTCCTAGGCAAATTTTGACAGAGTTTGTCTACTTTCCTAAGCATTCTCCACACACTAATCAACTCACAAAATCTGTTTTTCATCCCTGTTATATAAGCATTAAAACACTATTGCAGCACATTGTTTTCCCTCTGTTATCACACAATACTAGCTCAGTTTCTAAGTTTGTTTTGCACCCCCAAACAACATTAAAACTTCACCATTCAACAAACAATATTGTAGTACCCAAGCTACACTAACTCACGGTCATTATTTACGTTCAAAAATGTGTTTTACAGAGAAGAAAACTGATAAGTGCAAAACATATAGACTTATTAAGGTTTAATCACCTTATAATTTGTAGCATTTTTAGTAATGTTTCTCACTTATCTTGTGTTTTTTCCTATAATTATGTTGTTATATTAGCTGATGTATTATATGTGTTAAATGTAGGAAAAATGCCAAATAAACACATATATTATAAAGGATTAAACAAGGTCACGCGTGAAGCACGCATCAGAGGCGTGTCCGCCCTGCAACCGCCTAATATTAGGCGGACGTGAGATGCAACCGCCCATGCAACCGCTCCATATTAGGCGGATGTGAGACATGCAACCGCCCCTGCAACCGCCTGATGCAAGGCGGACAAGAGACAAGGCATTAAAGGCGGACATCTACGCGTGTAAATATCCAGATCTGGAAATTAACGCAACGGGTTATCTTCTTCGCCGACTGTCTGCAAGTTGCTGCCATATCCATTACCAGTCGGCGCCCACCTTAAATCACTCACGCGTTGCAGCTCTGTCCCCTGCAATCAATGAGCTGCAATCAATCAGCAATAAATGCTCTTCCAGATCTGCCTCTTTTCCTTCCTATATAAAAGCCACGCTCCATTCATCTTCTCCAGTGTCCTTCCGGAGGTTCCTTCTGTGGTTCCTTCCGGAGTTCCAATTCACCCCTTCATTCATCCATCTTCGTACCACTACACCTTCACTCACTCGTTCATTCCATTTCTAATCTCCCGTCTTCTCCATTTGTTTTCTTTTCATTTCATTAGTCTCACCTCTAGTCTCACGTATTTAAATAGCAGATCTCTATTTAATATGTTAGGCTAGTTTACGTATACTCTGGGAATAATTATTATGTATCTGTATTAATTATGCAATATGTTTTTACTGGTTTTAATTTTAATGAAGTTTGTTACGCTTAAAGGTTTTCTCGCATCTTTTTAATAAACCTCATGAATTTATTAAAATGCTTTACTAAGTCTGTTTCTAATCTGATCGGTGACAAACAGATAGGTTAATTAAGCCGTAAAACTGTAGGAACTTATTTTCATCGTTTAAGTTAGTACAAGTGCAAGAACAAGATAAAATTCCTCATACTCCTCTGCCGTCCACCAGTGGGTGCTTGAGTTTTCATCGGACCTTGCATATCTGGAACGAGTTCTTATGAGTTTTCATCGGACCTTAAGATAAAACAGGAATCTTGCCAAACAATTATAATTAAATCAGTAAACCTAGCATGAAAGAGCAGATATTATATTAACGTGAACCAGAGTCCCATTTAGTTTATCTGTTAACTTAGTTTATTTTATCTTCCCCTTTTTATTTATAAAAACAAGTCAATTAATCCCCCCTTTTGTGACACGCTTAGGTACTATAATATGTACATTAGTCCCACGGTTCGATATCCGATCGCTTACATTTTTACTATACTACCACGACCGGGATTTGTTTGCAGCCCGACGTTTATTTTGAGTTTTAATTTCTTTTCTTTTATGTTAATTACACCAGTTCTAACCACTCAGATATACACGTCTGCAAAAACCATCTCAGGTAGGTTCATTTACCTTACTAGCTTTCTGTTTCCTTTCTCTTCTTCCTTCTTCTCTTGTTCTCTCTTTCTCTTCTTGTTTTCCATACCAAGCGGAGGGTATAGATTGTTAACTACAATCATATCCCCAAACCACATACAACAACAGCTAGTTTAATACTCACGTTCCTCACAAAATTAATATTTCAAGAGCTAGCTTTTAGGGTTTAGCTTAGGGATTACCTTCAAGTGTCCAAATGGAGAGTTAGACAATCAAAATGATGAAGCTCCAGCACTCCTCAAAGGCAAGAAGAAACCGGCTGGACATGGGGAAAAATTCAACGTGGGCATTCTTGATTTTTTTACAAGAAAAGCTAGGAAAGGAGAGCTTTTGACTTTCTTTTACCTTAGAGTATCTAGAAGATGAAGGAGATCCAAAAACACTCCTTTAAGCTCCAAAGCCCTACTTCCATGGAGATGAAGATGAATGTTTCAAGCTTTTGAAGGGTGGAAAATGTTGCTCTCAACAAGAGGAATCCAACGGTACCAATTTTATGTGATTTGGTGTTGTATCGAGTAAGAAAAGAGAGAATGAAGATGGGCTGTTTTACTCTCTGTTGGAATCGCCATTGTAATACAGAGGAAGAAGAGGTTTAGTCTCAGAGGGAGGGGAATCGTGACTGGCTAGGTGGAATAGAGGTGAGAGAGTGTAATATCACTTTTCACTATTTGAACTTGTTTACTTTATTTCTCTTGTCACTTAGAGTATTAGAACAAGGAGGGAGCTGCTAGGAAAATAAAACGTGCCCCCATTATAGCTTAAGTGACCGGCCACATAAATAAATTACAAGGGGGTATAATTTTTACTTATTACATTTACACCCCCACACTTCCTGGTTTTTAACTATTCACTAACCGGGTCCGTTTTTTCGGATTTTTCTCTCGTTTCTTTATTTTTTAATGGTTATTAGCTTCCATTAATACTTAATTATAGTTATTTAATATAATTTTTTTATGGTGTTTGACCACTTAAAGTCATGTTTTCGGGTTTCCTCGAAAAACGTGCTTTAAAACTCCGTTAGCATTTTAATCCATTATTTGGATCCGTATTCTTCGGGAATCACTCCCGTACACTAATTAGGCCTAACTAAGCCTTAGTAATCCATCTCGGACCCTTACGAGATCATATATCTCTTATTTTCATTTAATGCGCATTTTAGCGTTTTCTTCACTTTTCAAGCGTTTTCTCTTTACTACTTTGGTTTTATTTTTATTTAAAATACTCTATAGGCACCATTGGCCTTTAATAATCATATTAGAGTAGTTTATCACCATTTTTAGATCTGGGGTATTAAAAAACTAACTAATAAATGAGTAAGTATAAAATTGCAATGAGTAGAAGTCCGATATAGTTGGTCACGCGTGAGGAGGCGGAGTCACAGAGGTTGGCTCCAATTTGTCCTGAGTCTTAACTAGTCCACGGCCCAAACCCCTTAATGGGTAGCATTCTGGATTGGTGAGTCAAGTAAAACCCGGTGGTGGGACGGTGTAGTCCCTGCCCGGAGGTCATACCGACTTAACATGAGTAAAAGTAAGTAAGTAAAAGTAAGGAAGTAAAGTAGGAGTAAGTAATGTGTAATGAGTAAAAGAGTAATGAGCATCCGATTAACCCGGATGCGTAATTTGGCTAACCCTTGTGAAGGTAAGTATTGTGTGTGCTATTGTACTGCTGTCTTGGATTGTATATGGTATTGTATATGATTGTATGTTGTATGCAAAGCATGTATGTATGAAATTAACGAACCGCATGTACAGTCGACCTTAAATAGTCGGCGTACCCTAGATAGCACGCAGTATATGCGAAGTTTATGCGCAGCTTTTACTGAGCCCCTTGGGGCGATGTTTTTAATCTAATGCCGGTCCTCGTGAAGGGTGAAGACTATGAAGAGCTTAAGTTTGATTTCTTTTTGTTTGTAATTAATGAATTGTGAAAGGTGTACTATGTTGTACACGGCTGTAGGTTTTTGTTAGCCGGTGTACCATGGGGTACACCCTTTTGGATAATGAAAGGATGGTGAATTGGTAATGATGAGTAGCTTGTAGAAACTCATTAATTTTGGTAGACTTGAAAAGGATGTAACAAATTATGCTATTGATACTCGGTAATCCACTTCTGTAAGTATTTGAGATTCGGTATTTGGTATGCAATATAGTAGCTCAGTATATTTAGACATCAGACCGTCACTGTAAGTAGTTTTAGCCTAGCTAGCCGTATCGGCGGTTAGCGGCATTGTATCACCCGCCGTAGTACTAGTATTTCCGCTGCGAGTAGTTAGGATTAATGGGATGACCGGACGATAAGTATAGGATTAGCGGTAAGGGTGTTACAAAGATAGTGCCCGCATGCCCCTAGGAGCACATGACAAGACTCGTGTGCCCTCAACGACACACTTCATGCCTACAAAGACTAGTAAAGGTCTACCGAGTGCCCACAACCAGGCACTCGCTTGGACACCCAAGGGCACTTATGTGGCATCGGTCCAACTTTGTTGCCCGCTCCACGATTCCCACACCCATCGACCATGATAACCCCACAACACGCACAAGACATCAAGAGAACATACATCTCTTGGGACACTTTGGAAAGACATGAATACTTATTTTATTATTCATCCAATATGATTACAAGGTACAAGTACATGGACCCATTCTGATGACTTATTGCATGGACAACATTCCAAGGCCTAAGACACATTACAAGGGTCTACTAGAAATTAGACGTGACAAACCATCCCCCGCTTAAACCTTTGTCATCCCTGATAGAGAGTCTAGATATTTTTGAACCTTATCCCTAAATTGCCATAGTGTTTCCTTCCTTACCAAGTCGTATCCTCTCTTAATTCCCTCTTCCATTGGAGTAGGAAATCAGTTCACTAGTTTAAGTTTCTTCTTCCTCGCATTCGATAAGCCAGGATTTTTTTTTATTTGATAGTTTGATGGAAATCCAACTACAAAGGCAAGACTATGGTATGATGCCTTTCTCGCCAGATAAGAAATATAGATAGCTAGTACATGGTATATAAGAGATGACGCAGGTTTTTAGAGGAGAAGATACCATGTGACGGTAGAAGTAGTAAGTGGCGACTTCATTCGAAGCTTGCATGTTTCACTGGTTCTGCTGCTTTTAACCATAGTGTCGTGGATCCAACAAGTAGTGTCATATAATGTTGGAACTAGATCGCCCTAACTATACTGATGTTTTGTAGTGGGCACATCTTAGATGTCGTAGACAAAGAGAATTTTTTGGATTGTAGCTAGCCTTGGAGGAAGAAAACACACAAGTAGTTCAATCCTTGGGGGCGAAATCATGCCAGAAACTTTGTACCAAGTGAGTGTGGCTCGCTCGAGTGACATAATAACTTTATAAAATGATTTTGAAGAGTACTCCTCATCTCTTGAGTATGTCCAGATCTGTTTATCCTCCTCTTCATTCAAAATTGGAGACGTAGCTTCTATAAAGTTCACACTACTTGCACTCTTTAATATAAGAAAAGAGGCCTTCTCCATATTAGATCCAGTTCCACTCTGAACTAGTCCCTAACCTGTAACACCCCTACCACTAATACCATCATTACCGTCCAATCTCCTCATACTTCCGTACTCACGCAGCGGATACATACTTACACAACGGAGGGTGATACAATGCCATTAGCCACCCACGTGACTAACAAGGCTTACTACTACATACAACATCGGTCTGATGGACCGGAATATCCGAGTACTACACAATTACAATACACTTTTCAAATACAAACCGAGTACTACAATTCTCCTTTCAATACAATACTCCATGATTTCAATACAATATAATACACCGAGTTTACTAAGATCCTTATCCATGTACAATACCTCTTTCAATTTAATACATACTCATTAAGAGTCTGGCATCTACCCATTCCTCACAACTACATACTTGCAATTACAAAATGGAGTACCCTTGGTACACTTCTACATCAAAAGCTACAAGCCTTATTCCATTCGCTACTATCTACAATTCCTTTATAGCTATATAAACATAACCGCCGGTCTCTTACCATGACCTTAGCCGCTTTGGTACCTGTACAATAAAAACATTGCCCCTAGGGGCTTAGCTTACGCTGCATATGACTTCCGCATACCCCGCGTACTAGCGAGGGTACACCGACCACTTGGTCGAATACGTGCAGTTCATTTCATTCATACATACATACATACATGCTTACATTCGTAATACTACAATACATCACAAAGAATACATACATACATTTCAATACATACAAGGCAGACAATACAAGTCAACCGATACATACTTACCCTTACCGAAATACTGATAAGTGTGAAATTGATGTAGTTTTATAGGTATTTAAATACTTATTTTGGTAACTTTTTACGCACTTTCTCACACTTATCCTATGCTTTTCATGACTCTTACTTTGGGCAAGAACTGATGCCAATTTATATGATAAAATCAGGAAATGATGATGGAATGAATAGTTCTCCTCACGAGCTTTCCAACGCCACAAACGGGGAACAAATCAGAGCTAAAACGAAGAATCAAGACGCTGTCGAACTTACTCCTGATTAAAATAAATTTAGTTGTTAAAAAAATCAAAACTATTGCAAACGCGTGAGTGTTTGTAAACAAAAAAAATCAAAAAGTCCAACGCGTGAATTCAAAAAAAAATCAAAAGCTAAAGCGTGAAGTTCCAAAAAAAATTGTTGGAGTCTGCACGCGCAGACGACAAACAACACCAAAAACAGACAAAAGACTCTGCAGACATATTTTCCAGCACACGAAGCAGAAAAAGAGGCTTATCGAAGCACTTTCAGCTTTCGGTGCCGCCGTCTGACTCAAATCTCTCCCTCAATTTACTCACCTTCCACCTACTATATATTGACTACTCCCTCCTTTTTCAGTCTATAAAAAACCCCACATCCGCTCCAATTTTTTTTCATCATCGATCACCCGAGAGCAGACCATCATTTCCCCCCCCACCATCTCTTCTTTTCCATTCTTACTTTCTCATTTTCCCCATTCCATAACTCACGTACACATACACACCATTTCCTTATATTACCAACTCCACCACACTTCCACTTATTTTCCATTTCCACCACAAACTTCCATCTATTTACACTTCTCTACAAATATTATCCAATATTGCAACCTCTAGTCCAGTATATTAAAAGTAGCAGAATAAATGCAGGAGTTCACTACAGATGATTTCTTCTAATCTTGTATCTGTTTATTTATTTAATATGTCAGGCTAGAATATTTTATACTCTAGGAATGGTTATTATTAGTTTGCTTTAATTATGCAATTTATTTACCGGTATAAATTAATTATAATTTGATACAATTAATGTTATTCTCTCCATTTACAATAAATTACATGAGTTTATTGAATTGCCTTACGAAATCTATTTTGATCAGGCCCGTGATAAATGGATAGGTCATATATATTGTTATGTCTGTGGAAAAGCTTATTTTGGTTGAATAAGTCTAGTATTTCAGATGCAATATTATATTTTCTTTTACTTAGCCGTTTGCATGTGGTTTGCTTGAGTCTATATCAGATCTTGCATGTTCTGGTAAACGAGGTTATTAGGATTTATGGTTTAAATCTGAAGACTCTAAAAGGAATTTTGCCAATTTATATTTAATTAAACCGGTAGATTAGCATAATTAATCAAACGAGTAAAACCTAAACCCAGTCCATTCTTCCATATTTACAACCACTTTTAGTATTCTGTTATTTTAAATTCTTAGCTGATATTTAAATTCTCATTGTCTTCATTTTAATTTACAGATCAAAACAAACAACTTCCCCCCTTTTATAACCTTTGTTAAGATTAGATTATTATTCACATAGTCCCTCGGTTCGATACCTGGTTTCTCACAAACTCTACTACAATAACCGGGATTTTTGCGACCTGACGGTCTTTGATTTGTTATTTTCTAGGATTATTTCTTATTATTTAATATATCAAATTTATCGTTTACAAATTGGCATGTTGGCGCCGTTGCCGGGGACTAGATTCCTGTCTAGTCCTTTGCTTGGGTTAAAAATTTGTTTTACTGCATTTATTTAATTTTTACTATTATTATTTCTATCTATTTTTTATTTTATTTTATTTGTTTCCAGTTTTAAGTTAATTTTCTTTACTTAGCTGTACTATTTTTATTTTATTTTACTCTACTTGTAAACTTTTGTGGAGCCTATTTTTCTCTTTTGGAGACAGTTAATGGTGTACACCCGTTCTTGGTCAGACACTCATCTCGATTGGGACAAAATCCTTGACCCGGAAATCGAGCGTACCTCTCAGCTAGCCAGACGCCAACAAAGGTTCTGAAGAGAATACAAATGGCAACTCCTACGAATGGTGGTCAAGCAATGAGCAATTTAACAAACCAGCGGCCATTCCTAGAAGTAGCCCAGTAGCTCTTCCTACGTTAACACCCGACTTAGTAAAGGAATGGAAGGATCTGAAGCCTTCACATCAGAACAAGGTCATACGGGATATGCCCTCTGCACATTTGACGGCTCTGACCCCAACGACGCCTTAGATCATGTTAACCGATTTCTAATTAATGTTGATCAAATTGGGTGTTCCGATAGTCTCCTGGAGTATGCTAGAATGAGTTTATTCCCTAGCAGCCTCACTGGTGAAGCGATGAAATGGTTCTACTGTCTTCCTTCTGGTATTATCACTACTTGGGGGAGATGACAACCAGGTTCTATGAAAAGTATTATCCGATTTCTAGAACTATGAATTTGGTTGCTACCTTACTTGCTTTCAAACAGGGAGGTGCGGAAACTATTTGTGAAGCATGAGATCGTTTTAAAGAGATGCTCCGACAGTGTCCTCATCACGGGCAGGACCTCACTTGTATTGCTATGACATTCTTTCATGGATTACAGCATATACATAAGGCCGAGGTTAGATCAGCTTTGGGAGGAAACATCCTCAATCGATCTAGCACTGATTTCATGGCGGCCATGGAGACGTATATTGAAGAGGTTCGTCAGTGGGGAACGAGGGAGGCAGGACTATGACAATGGGTGCTAAAGGAGCTAGGAATATGGATCCTTGGATGGAGCAGATTACAGAGTCTCAGGCTCAACAGTCGACATTGGTAAGCTCACTGGTAAAAAGGTTTGATGATTTTTTAATTAATGGTCAACCTTCTCAGCAGGTAAAGAGGATAGCTTCCTCATCTTCATCTAAGCCTCTTTGTTCTCATTGTGGTGTGACCACTCATTTGAAATATGCCCTCATCTGCAGGAAATCGGATTGTTGAAGAAGCAAACTTTTGGACAAGGGAATTAGCAACAACACTGGAACCGGAATCAATCAGAATCTCAAGTATGGTAATCCTAACAACCATGCTTTAAATTCTAAACTTTTACAAAGTAATATGCAGGGTCCCCCAGGCTTCTCTAGGCATCAGACACCAAGCCCGTCCTCAGATTTTGCAGATGGGACAGGGCCAGAATTCCTACCAGCCACCCGTTAAGTCAGCTTCTGATTAAAAGATGGAACAACTCCAGGATATAATTACTTTCGATGGCTACCACCTAGAAGGAGCAACAGACTCTTAACCAATCCTTGATGAATAGTTAAAGAAATTTAGAGCAGCAGATGAACCAGATACTTACCAACCAACAGCAAAGGCAGCCTGGCTCGTTTCCATCTCAACCTTAGCAGAATCCGAGGGAGACAGCCAAGGCCTTAAAGATCTGCAACTGTGGTGTATCTGTAACACCCCATCCAACATTAACACACTTACAATAAACTGCAGCGGAAATACAAACCTCATCACATTACTTAACTCGTTGGTGTTACACGCCGTTAGCTACCCACGTGGCTAACAAGCTAATCCATATACATTGTACCGGTCTGATGGGCTAAATTCCCGAGCAACTACCCATTATTATCCCCTTCCATTAACAACAACAACAACAACAACATACACCTTTCAACTATACCGAGTATTTATAAACTGATGCCGACAACAATATCGGTCTTACTACACCTACTGTATATATACACTTAAATGAATACCCATGTACAATGACTACCCCGTCCTACTCTCGAACGGCTTCCAGCTCTCTGTACCTGAAATAGAAAAGGAGAGAAAGGGTGGCCCCCAAGGGGCTCAGCACCTTTGCTGGTATGGTAATCCCGCAGCCCACATGCTACCGGGCCACGCACAACTAATTGTCGTCTTAGCATGCAGTTGATTATATTTAAATCATGCATACAAACCATAAACACACAACACAAAACATTTTGCCTCATTGGGCTCAACAACGGATAATACATCCTTACTTGATGAGTCACTCATGGTATTCATTATCCCTAGAGTGTTCCTCCTCTAACGGAGCTACTTCCTTAATAGACGACACTTACCCTTAAATCGGGTTATCCTTAAACGCCTCTTGTCACAACTGGGATTCATTTCCATGATCCATACACTCCATATCTTACAACATATCACATTCCTCACATAGCAAACACAACAACACTTTTCTCGTTTCGACGTACACATGTTAACATCGAGTTCATTTTAAACATCTAACATAAACATATCATAGCATAGCAAGGGAAATTGCCTAGCACAATAAAAACTCATAACACCATAAGATTGGTTCACACAAGGAACCCTCCACCATAGTTAGTATACATAGTGAGCCTAGAGATTATTGCCAATCTCATGCTAAACTCGTTACCAACCTCGTTACCGTCCAGTTATATCGAACGGTTAACTTGTACCCAAGGTGTGTCGGATATAGTAATCCCAAGCACACCGAAATAACATTCATATGCCCCTGTGGCCCGACGTGAGTCAGTAAACTAGCTTTGGATAAGCTAAGGGAAGGTAGAAACCAAATTGGAATACAACCTATACATACACCAAGAGAGCCGAACCGGATATGACATCGACTCCCGTCCATCTCACGCGTGGCCGGAACAACCGGACTCCTCACCCCCATTAGTACATATATACTTATAAATAAGTAGTTAGAGATCCATTATGGAGCCTATCACATCCACACACCATACGGTATCATAACTGAGTTAAGCACACAAGGGGGGGTTCACACACTTGCATACAACAACAATATCCAACTAACTCACACATAGCCGTGGTCAGAACGTTCCCAAGGTTTGGGTCGTTAACTCCGAATACCGATCACTCATGTGTTCCTAGATTTGGTTAGCTAAGGTTTAACACATATTTGAGGTTAAATGGTATCGGAGGCCAAATTCGCCACATAAATGAATTACTATAAACTCATTACATGTTTTTATCTTACAAGGTGGCAAACATTCAGAAAAACACTTTGGCATACAAGCCGGTGTAATCCGGTAGGACACAGGTTGCAAGAAAACCATACCTGTCGCCGGAGTCCACTTTACCACGTCCACTTATGTTCCTCGAGCAATTCTCGAACAACTGATAACATTACATATACGTTTATTAACATCGGGGTTGCATGATTATTTAATGTCTAATGCTTATAATTTTTCCCCGTTAGTTTAGTTACATAACTTTGCATTTCTAACTTGATTTACTTTCACATTTTATTACAACTTTTCACCTACTTAATTGTCATTAAAACTCACCTAACATGTCCTAAACAACCTTAGAACACCATTAACCATCAATCCCCAACATTACACACATTTCCATACCTTATTAACATTAAATCATCTTACTAACTTAATCTCTTAAGTCCTTTTATAATTATTTTTCTAATCATCAATACTCTCTTAATGGCATACCACTAATACCACTTAACATTATTAAAATTAATTAACTTAATTTTTTTTTAAGGTCCGACCGACCCACCCCCTGGGTAGGTCGGCTGCAGAGAACATCCCACTTCACAGTTTCAGCCCGACCGACCCAGACTGGGGTCGGTCCCCTGGGTAGGTCGGCTGCAGAAACTCTCCTAAAAATGCCTATCTTATTCCAAACTCCTCCACAAGTTCCTTTATATGTTCTAACACCATTTGGGCACTTAAACACCCTCTTAAATCATCCATTAAACTCATTAGTTGACCCACCATCAAGCTCCTTGATCATTCACTCAAATTCTTGCAAAATTCCTAAGACTTGTAATGTTTTTCACTAAGTTCCTAAGTGGTGGTTTATACTTATGATAACAACTAACTAAAATGTTTTCTCACCACCATCACGTCTACTCCAAGCATCATTCCTCACAAACACCTCCATTACACAACTCCTTCTATATCCACAAGTTTACACTTAGACCTTCACAAGGCATTACTTTTCCTTTGTTTACCTAAACTTTAACAAGACTTAATACTTCACATATCATAACTTTGGTGTGTATAAAACACTCATTTGATTTCTAAATCCTCCAAGATTATGCCCAAGGCATCTTAACACTTAAGAACACCTTAATTCACCATCTTCACACTTAACCATTCCTAGCATCCTCTAGGTCATAAAATCTCATTACAACACATGAACTCCTTTGTTCATCAACTAAATTTTGCCATAGCTTCTCTTGTATATTCTAACATCCAAACACTTAGGTTTTTTTTCCTTATTCCATTCAAGAACACCTAAAACCACCAAGAGTATTCTCACACACAACATTTACCAAATTACACTACATCACAATATAGTGCACAATTTAAATTGCTTGGCACTTAGGCCCTTAAATAACATGGCTCTTAGGCCCTTAAATTGCATAAACCTTAAACACTGAATTTCCACAATATATATGCCTTTGACCTGCAAATACATACACCAAGACATATGTTCTTTTACTAGTCTCCTTGAGAACACTTTACTAAGTCATTCACCATTTGCTCTTTAGGTAGTTTTAACAAGCATTATAAGCTCATTTCTCCCAAGGCATTAAACCACATTAGGTTAGTATATTTACCTCTTTTCCACCCAAACTTCTTCTTGTTTCCTTATAAAACCGGTAAGGTATTTGATTCCTTGTCACTACTAAACAATATACCAACATTGAAATGAGTATATAAGCTTTATGCTTCATCTCATTGTAAACCCTAGGTTTACATTGTTTCAAAGAGCATTAAGATAGTTGTTTTACCTTGGTCTTTGAAGGGAATTGGAATATCTATCAAGAGAGGACTCCACCAAGTCCTTGAAAGATTCAAATGGAGCTAGAACAAAGCAACACAATGAGCACCATTAATGGTGATTTTCGGTCAAGGTAAAAACATGGAGGAAACATGATTTTTCTTTGAGATTCCTTACCTAGAAGCAAAGGAGATCAATAATATGTAGAAATATAAGCTCAAGCTCCATCAATGGTGAATCTGCATGGCACCGAAATTGAGTTCTTGAAGATTTGAAAAAAGGGAAATGAAGAGCTTGCTCCAACTAGCACAAATATGGTCTTGAAATTGAATTTGGATCATGGAACTAGGAGTTACAAGGATTTGAATATGGAGAAGTCTACTTGCTGTAGCAAAAACGAGATTGAGAAGGGAGGATGAAGATGAATACGTTGGTGAGTGAAGGAAATAAAGAGAGGAGGTGAGATGTTAGCCTTTAGTTAAGATATTTATGTTGTAAAAGGTAAATAGTAACTTTTGCTTACTTTTCTTTTTCTTTAGTTGCTAGCCAAGTGTGATGACTCACACTCCAAAAACCGTGCCCCCTTCCATCATAAGGATATTTATGGTCTTTGTTGACCATTTAACTAATTAGAGTTGACTTAAGTCAAAACTAGCACTATTTGAGCACTATTCACTAACTAAGGCACATATTTGTGAAATTTTTGATTTCCCATTGATATAGACTTCCAAATGTGATACTATATAGTACACATGTTAATTAAAGAGTAATGATGGACATTTAGTCATTCAAAACTCATTTACAAGACAATTTTTCAAAAACGTGCTTTAAGACTCCTTAAAGCACATTTTGTGTTTTAACTTGTTTTCAAGCTTGGTTTTTTGGTAAATGATTTAATATGTTCATTAACATATTTATAAGGTATAGATATGACCATTAGGTCTTATACAAATTTATCCCAAGCTTAGAGCACATTTTAGCCCATATTGACCTTAAGGTATTTATTTGTGTTTTGTTTGGTTTCATTGTCCACCAAGGTTTCCTAAGGACTTAATTAGCCTTATAGAATCATAATTAAATATTATCAAATCTTGGTAGGCTCTTTGGGTCCTAACCAAGTTTACTCCAAGCTTAGAGCATGTTTTTGCTCGAACCGTGTCTCAGTGTTTATTGCGTTTTAACTATGGTTTAAACTATGCACTGATGTTCCTAAGGCACTTTTTAGCCTTTAGATACCTATTTTAACATTTAAACAACATACCAAGGTTTGGGGTATTTCAGTATCTTCGGATGTCCAATCTGAGGGTGACTTCAGTGCAGCTGTGACGTTAAGAAGTGGGAAACAGTTGGGAAACTATCATCAAAATCAAGTTACTGTAGATCAAACTGGTGAAAAGATCACCGCTCTCTTTCAGACATACCATCAGGGCCTACAGTCCCACCTGTGGTAGTTTTTGAGGAGATACAGGCTCCTAATCTTCCCCCTCTTCTCCCTCCCCCTCTACTATTCATGTTGATGTGCCTTCTTATACTCCTAAGCAAGTAGAACTTCCATTTCCAAATAGGATGAAAAAGAAGCATTTAGACGAACAATTTACTAAATTTTTAAGTTTTTAAGAAACTGACTCTTGATATTCCTCTTATTAATGCTCTATAAGAGATGCCAAATTATGCAAAATTTCTGAAGGATCTCCTCACTCAAAAGAAGAAAACGAAGGACAAAGAGACTGTCCACCTGATTGAGGAATGCTCTGCCACTTTACTTCGAGCACTTCCTCCTAAGCAGAAAGATCTGGGCAATCCCATTGTTCCTTGCTTTATGGGGATGTAGACTGCGGCAATGGTGTGTGTGACCTGGGTGCGAGTATCAACATTATGCCTTATGCCACCTTCTTGAAGGTGAAAGGAGGAGAGCTACACCCGGTCCCTTTCAAGCTCCAACTGGCCGACAGATCCGAGATTAAACCAATGGGGATTGTGCGAGATCTCGTGGTGCGGGTTTACCGCTTCATCTTTCCTGCAGACTTTGTGGTTCTCGACATGGATGACGATGTAGAGGTTCCGCTCATTCTGGGACGTCCTTTCCTAAGTACTGCTAAGGCTGTCATTGACGTTCATGATGGTAAAATCACCTTGCGGTATGAGGATGAAAAGATTGAATTTGATATGAAGATGATGATGAAGTCTAGCTCCACCTCAGCTCATTCGGTTAGGTCGGTAAGTCTCCTAGATGAGGATGGCGAGGTATGTGAACTTTCTGCTGATGAGGAGGTTTATTCTATACCTTCTTCCCTTTTTTCTTATTTTGAGCCCTTGGAGCATGTTCTTGTCTCTTCTATTGAAAATAAGACTTTTGATATGGATGTTAATACAGCTCTAGCTCATGTCGAGAGAGGAAAGACAGGTTTTCAAGCCTATCGCCCTCCTTTGGAGAAGCTTGATAGAGATATCCAACGACCTATTCCTTCTATAGAACAACCTATAGTACTTGAGCTTAAGGAGCTCCCCTCTAATCTCAAATATATCTTTCTTGCTGATAACAATTCTTTGCCTGTCATTGTCTCTTCTACTTTGACTTCTGGGTAGGAGACTAGGTTGCTAGAGGTGCTCAGGAAGCATAAGAGAGCCATTGGATGGACCTTGGCTGATATCAAAGGGATTGATCCTACCTTCTGCACTCATCACATCTATATGGAGGAGGATTACAAGCCTGTCAGATAGCCCCAGCGTCGGCTGAACCCTAACATGAAGGAAGTTGTCAAGACAGAGGTGTTGAAGCTTTTAGACGCTGGAATCATTTACCCCATATCGGACAACACGTGGGTAAGTCCTGTACAGGTAGTTCCTAAGAAAGGGGGTTTTGAAGCTGTTCTGAACAACAAAGGTGAGTCTATTCCTCAAAGAAATATCAATGGATGGCATATGTGCATAGATTATAGGCGTTTGAATTGTGCTACAAGGAAAGATCATTTCCCTCTCCCTTTTATTGATTAAATGCTTGAGAGGTTGGCTGGGAAGGAATATTATTGCTTTTTAGATGGGTTTTCAGGGTACTTTCAAATTCCTATTGCACCTGAGGACCAGGACAAGACTACTTTCACTTGTCCATATGGTACCTTTGCATATAAACGGATGCCCTTTGGATTATGCAATGCCCCTGCCACTTTCCACCGTTGCATGCAGGCTATCTTTGCAGACTTCATTGAGCAGAGTATAGAGGTATTTATGGATGATTTTTCTATCTATGGTTCTGACTTTGATGTTTGTCTGGCTCAGCTTGACCGTATCCTTGGACATTGCGAAGAGACCAACCTGGTTCTAAACTGGGAGAAATGTCAATTCATGGTAAAGGATGGGATTGTGCTTGGCCATAAGGTGTCTGGCAAAGGGATTGAGGTGGATAGAGCTAAAGTAGAAGTTATAGAGAAGCTGCTAGCACCTACTTGTGTAAAGGATATAAGAGCTTTTCTTGGGCATGCTGCTTTCTATCGACGGTTTATTCAAGACTTCTCTAAAATAGCTAAATCGTTGACTGATTTGCTTATGAAAGATGCCCCTTTTCTCTTCTCTGAAAATTGTCTTGACGCTTTCAATTTGATTAAGCAAAAGTTGGTAGCTGCCCCTATTGTTGTTTCTCCTGACTGGTCATTGCCATTTGAGATTATGTGTGATGCTAGTGATTTTACAGTAGGAGCAGCCCTATGCCAAAAGAAAGATAAGGTGTTGAGAGTTATTGCTTATGCGAGTAAAACTCTTAATGACGCTTAGAGAAACTACACAACCACTGAGAAAGAGCTCCTGGCTGTGGTCTTCTCCTTAGATAGATTCAGATCATATTTATGGGGAAGTAAAGTGATTATTCACACTGACCACTCTGCTCTTAAATATTTGTTTACTAAGAAAGAGGCCAAGCCTCGCTTACTACGTTGGATTCTTCTTCTACAAGAATTTGACAGTGAAGTGAAGACAAGAGTGGTAAGCTCAATGGCGTGGCTGATCATCTCTCGAGGATGGTAACTCCTGATGACGGTATTCCTTTAAACGAATTCTTTCCTGATGAAACCATCTTTAGTTTGAAAAAGGTGGGCAAGAGCCATGGTATGCGGATATGGCTAATTTTATTGTTTCTAGAATTGTTCCTTATGATTTATCATATGCTTAGAAAAAGAAATTTCTTTCTGATTCACGCCATTATATCTGGGAAGACCCTCACTTATTTCGAGTTGTGTAGATAGCTTAATTCGTAGGTGCCTCCCTGATGATGAAGTACCCAGTGTTCTAGAGTTTTGTCACTCCCGAGAAGCTGGCGGTCATCATGGCTCTCATAGGACGGCAGCCAAGGTTTTGGAATCTGGATTTTATTGGCCCACACTACATATGGATTTTCAAGCCTTTGCGGCTAGTTGTGACAGTTGTCAATGCATGGGCAATACTTCTAGGTGACATGAGATGCCTCAGCAAGGCATTTTGGAGGTCGAACTTTTTTACTGCTGGGGTATAGATTTTATGGGACCCTTTCCATCTTCTCAGGGTTTCCAATACATTCTTGTGGCAGTAGACTACGTGTCCAAGTGGGTTGAAGCAATTCCTTGCCAACATGCTGATTCCAAGACAGTGGTCAAATTCTTAAAGAAGCACATCTTTACCCGCTTTGGAGTCCCTAGAGCTATTATAAGTGATGAAGGCACACATTTCTGCAATCGAAGCATTGATGCACATATGGTAAAGTATGGGGTACACCACAAAGTTGCCCTTGCTTACCATCCTCAGACGAATGGGCAAGCAGAAGTGTCAAATTGGGAGTTAAAGTGGATACTTCAAAAGACGGTAAGCACCTCCAGGAAAGATTGGGCTCTAAAGCTAGATGATGCTCTTTGGGCCTATCGCACAGCCTATAAAACCCCCATTGGTATGTCACCTTTTAATTGGTTTATGGGAAGGCTTGCCATCTCCCGGGGAGCTTGAGCACAAGGCTTATTGGGCTATCAAGGCCTTAAATTTGATATGACTGCTGCTGGTGAGAAAAGGAAGTTGCAACTCTCTGAGCTAGAAGAGCTTAGGGATCAAGCTTACTACAATGCTAAAATTTATAAGGAGCAGACCAAGAGGGTCCATGACAAGTTGATCCTCAAGAGAGATTTCAAAGTAGGTGACTTGGTTCTACTCTACAATTTTAGGTTGAAGCTTTTTCCTGGAAAGCTCAAGTCTCACTGGGCTGGTCCTTTCCGGGTTGTTGGTGTGACCTCATATGGTGCCTTTGAACTACAGAACAAGAAGGGTGACACCTTCAAAGTTAATGGGGCCCGTCTAAAGAGGTATACTTGCCCTGCTGATGTTTCTACTGACTTATTAAGAGTTTCTTTTGTCCAGGAACAGCACGACATTTTTACCCCTGTTCCGGAGCCAACACCACCTAAGAAGAAGTCTCTCCCATGGCGGTTAAAGCATAAATTCCGAAAGCTGCGCAACTTAGCTCGAGGAAGTTGTGGGACCCTTTCCCACTTCTCTCCCTCTTTCTCCAAATCGGACTGATAAATCTATCTTGAGACTTTAAACCAGAGCAGCTTGGTGGAAGGCAACACATCACTTCTTTTAATTTCCAGGGAGCATTCTCTCCTCTCTTTATTTTTGCTTAACTTACATTCAGTTTTTTGTGTGTTTGCTTTCCCTTTATTAATTTAAATTTTATGTGTGCTTAAATAATATATCTAATATTATTAATAAAAAAAGTCTGTTTTCACTTTCATAGTTTATTTTGCTCTTTTCTTTTTAGATTGTGGTGTGTCAGCTGGTACTATGCTTCTGGAAGAGCCTTGCTCTTATTTTTCTACTAATGGTTTGTCTGGTTCCACTTGAGTTCTTCTTGTTTTGCAGATTATATTTCTCAGCTTGCTTATTTGTCGCTTAGCTGAACTCAAGTGTGGGGTAGGCCTTGCTACATACCCTGAGCGGACTCTGGGGAGTATTCTAACCTTTTCCCCTCTGAACTGTTATGTGTAATATTGTTTCCCCGTTGGATTGCTTGCACAATGTTAATTCTTCCTAAGCAATGAGGACATTGCTTCACCCTAAGTGTGGGGTGGGGTAAACTCCTTCGCCGCTTACTTTTTGTGTGTCTTTGAGCTCTTTCCTCTTGCTTTTGTTTAAGTCTTGTTGTGTTGCTCAACTTGGAACGAAGCCATAGAGGAAGTATAATTGGTTAGCTGATCTTGGGGTGCAAAATTTTTAAAATTTTCTGGTTTTAATTGATTAAAACGAAGTCTATGTTCTGTGAATGCTACAATGATTGAGAATACTCACCATCTGAACCCTGTTTTTAGCCTTGAGCCTTGGAATGTCTGGATTGAAATGGTTGGAAAAAGAACAAGGCAAGGTACTCCGCTGATCCTGAGCATGCTTAATTTTAATTCTGATCCAAAAATCGGGCCTCGTCCACTTGGTTATCAAGTCCTTTGGGTGTCTCGTCACCTAGCTACCTAAGGTCCTTGTTGAAATACCCCTAACCTTAAAAACATAAATAAATGGCCTATTAATGATATAAGATGGTTAATAAACATCTAAATACCATTGAGGAACAATCTAAAGATCTCTACAAGGCAAAACATGCCTTAAGATCGGTAAAGCCAAAAATGAGCTTTAAGACACCATGGAGATTGTATGACCTCAAATAGGATCCAAAGTGGATTCCTAAGTATTATAATGAAGTAATGAACCATATAAAACCATTCTCAAAGGAAACCAAGCTCTAAAACATGTTCTAACACAAAATGTGCTTTAAAATTCCTTAAAGCACGCTTTTGAGAAAATTGACTTTTTGAGTGGGTTTTGAGTGGTGTCAGGCATTGGGTTAGACCTTGTTATACTAATGTACTATAATGTACCACATTAGAAGGTCTAAATCCAATATTTCAAAAAAAATCAGGAATATGGCATTCATTTGTGAATAGTAACCCAAATAGTGCATTTTTAAGCAAAATTGACTAAGTTAGGTCAATGGTCAATACTTGACTTCCATATCCTAAATGAGGCGGAAGCCTAAAGCAAGGAGGACAGCACACTTAACTTTAATAAAAATATCTAGCCAATTTGGTGAATCACCATTTACTATTCCATTTTATACTTTTCATTCATTAAAACACAAATTCTTTCTTTCTCTTTCCTCTCATCCCATTTTACCCGAGCCCCTTTGAAGTTATAAACCTCTCAAGCTGTGTTCTTGAGTATTCAAGGCAAATCAAACTCCATTCCACCTAAGGTAATGATTTAAGGCTTATTTTAGCTCTTTTTCTTCACCTCTTCATTTCCTACACATGGAGCTAATAATCTATCGCTTTCCATGGCTTATTCTTAGTGTTTTAACCTTGAACAACTTTCATTCTCGGCTGAAACAAGTCTTGGGACCAAGGAGAGCAAAATTTACATTATAAGGTAAAAAACATACCTTAAGGATTTCTATTCTCCATCCGTTTTCTTCTTCTGTTTTCTATGAGTTTATTAACTCATAATATTCATATTTACATGTTAATTCAGTTGGTTAACCATTTGGAGCAAGGGTGGCCGAAAATCAAAGGAAATGTCATTCTTTAAGGCATTTTGCCAAGGTAAAACCTATTACCATAGCAGCTTGTTGTTGTCTAGCTATTCCCCATGTTTTTATGGTGATTTTAACACCATGTGGCGTGTTCAATTCAGGCTGAAACTTTTGGAGACTTCCTTGCATTTTAAGGTGATTTTTGCCTTAAATCTTACATTAATTGTTCTTTATTGTTAAGCTCATGCTTGGAGTATAACCATATCTTATTTTGGTGTATTAAACATGTTTGAGTGCTGTGGTGATTTTCCTCCAAGCTGCCGAATGGATATAAGAGCTTTAAGTACATAAATCAAGGTATAAACACCTTAAACTTATGATTTATGATTCTTAGCTTATATAAATTATGTGCCGTGAGTGGAGGTATTTATATGGGTGATTTTAACCTAAGTATGGAAAAAATGACTTAGATAAATTAAGCTAGTCATTTAAGTTGTTTATTTAACATAATGGTCAAATTATGACATTATGTGGAAAAATAAATAAAGTATAGTAAGGCCGAGAGCTTTATATATTTTGAGCCATTTATGTGTAATTTATGCTATACAGCAAAGTTGTAATAAGTCCATGTCATTAGGCCATTTTATTTAAGTTTAAAAGCCAATTTGATTTATTTATGTACTTACTATTAAGTATGGGGTCAAAGTCGTAAATAAATAAATATTAGAGGGTTGTAGGTGAATATAGCCGAAAATTGTGATTTAAAATGTATTTAAATAAAAATTATAAGATTTTATAAAGTTTTGGGGTGAAATTGTAAATATTGGAAAGTTTGGGGTAATTTATGTAATTACCGAGAAAATAGGGTCAATATGATGTTTGGAAGTCAAACATTGACCAAGTAAAAGACTTTGACCAGATTTGATGAATTATTAAGTTAATTATCAATTTATACTAAATTATGTATTTAATTATAAAATTTACATAACATATGGGGTATATGTGAAATTACCGAAAGTTTTGGGTATGAAATGGTATTTTATACACCTATGAGTTATTAGGAATTTTTAGGAATTTATTGGTTAAATTGGAGTTGATATGGATTATATAAGTATAATATATGATATTTTATATCATTGTTACATATGGGTAACATTTGTGGTAGAAACCATAAATATGGAAAGTATAAGGTTAGGAATGATATTATAACCTTTTGTACAGTTTGGTAATTTTGGAATTATATATGAGGTTTTATGAAGATATATGTATAATATATAGTTTTAATGACATTAGAAACTATATGTTATAAAATGGGGTTATTTGGTGAATATGGAAAGTTGGTGGGTTGGAAATTAATTTAGAACAGACCTAGGGTCTGTTCGGTTATTTTGAGGATTATAACCATAGGTTATAATTATAATAAGGTTTAAGGATTATAATATAAGGTATATATTATACGTGTGACAATGGAATATAATTTGAGGTTGATTTATAAATTATGGAAGTATGGAGGAATATAATAAAAACCGAGAGTATAAGGGGCTGTTTGGTATTTTATAACAATTTATAACTATAGGTTATAATTGTTTTAGTGACATAAATATCATAGTATATGTTATATAACTATAATGTAACATTATATAAATTATGTGGCGGATTTTGTAAATAATAGAGAACAAGGGTGCTGTTCGGAAATAATGGAATTTTAGAATAAGAATTTATAATATGGTTTTCAATGTTATAAAGGTTATAACATTTATAATATAAGAAATATTCATTAAAAGAGAATGAATATATTATAAAGATTTACCATATAACAAATGGTCCCATAATACATATATATATAATAAATATATGTTATGGAGTGAAAAATACGGTATGGTTCAATAACCATATAATACCATAATTAAAATGATATAAGGTAAGAAGAAAAAAAGTTATAAACATTAGATAAGGAAATTCTAATGTTATAGTTTATCATGGGATAATAAGGAGTTATATAATTCAAAGTATTTTTACATATGAATTATACTACATTACACTTGGAAAAACTAACCTTAGGAAAATAAATACTAAGGTGAGATGTATAATATATGATTAAGATTATACATGCAACATAGTGACAAACTATATAACATACAAATGTGCATTGAATTACATGTGATAACAAACGTTTAAAGTTAAGTATATTATTATATATGACGTAACTACGCATGTAATATAGCGTTTTTCCTAATCCCGAGTTAAACCAAAAACCCGACAAACGTTATCAGCTAACAATGGGGAATAAACCGGGGTGGATTAGTAGCGGTACGGGGGGGTGCTGGAGTGTATTGTTAGTATGAGATGCTGATGCATAGTGTGATGCATATTATTAGATTGTTAGAGGCGTCTCGAGGATTGCCAGAGGATTTAGCTGATTCATACTCCACGGTCTTATAATCCCGATGCATGGTATGTTATTTATAAGGCTTGATTGTCTTTGACGATTTCCTCGGTTCAGACATTGTGTGATATCTGTGTTAAGATTGAATGTCTGGTGTGTGAATTAATATGCTTGGGTGGTGTATTAATGCTGCCTTATTATTATTACTGTTGAAACGATAACAGTACCGTTCGTATATATGAACATATTATAAAACGAACTAACGGCAACGATGCTATCTTATATGTATAATATAAGGAACGTAAGTAAAACGTTGTAGCATTAGGATAATAAGATATATATATAGATATATATATATATATATATATATATATATATATATATATATATATATATATAATATCCGAGACTAATATACGGAGCATTGGCCTTTTTGAACGCTGCTCTCGTATCTAACACTGGATCCCGAGTCGACATACTCAGGATTGGACTAACGACCTTAGTCTGCTGTGTTAGGAAAATAGTAAAACGATGCGATGGTATAGATAAGCTAACCAAGAGGATGTGGCTCTTACAGTGTATTGTGATCAACTAACGATACTAGGATACCGTGTGGGCATCCGTAAGTATCAAGGTAAATTTCCAACGAACTACAGATGGTTCGTGGGTCGGAGACTCTACCGCTGGAGTGGCTACTGCCGTGGGTGACCCGCCATAGGAGATGGGTAACTTAGAGATACGTCGCTCTAACGAGACTCGTCATTAGGCATGACTGAACAATTACAGACGACTATATTAGCGCGTACATTAGGCGAACGTATTTGGGGCTTGCATGCCAAAGATGGGAAATTATACTCGTTTATAAATCTTGTTGATTCGCCTTGTGCGCATTGGTTATGCTTTGTGGTATGTGTATTGTAAATTAGTTTAATTGAGTTGATGTACTCATATGTGTGTTGTGAGTTTGTTAATTGAGTCGATGTACCATAGTGTGTGTGAGTTGGTTTAATTGAGTCGTTGTACTTATATCTGTATTGTGAAATGGTTGAGTCGAGTCGCTGTACTCGTGTATGGGTTATGGCATTGTTGGTCGAGTGAGTCGCCGTACAATCAACAAATAACAAGTTTGGTTGGAATGGAGTCTCTGTACTCATACAAGCGTTTAACGCTTTCATCAGTGGTTTATTGCGATGCGATGTGTGAAGCCGGGGGCTTGTGGCTATTTGAGTTTACTGCAATATATGTTGTTGCTTTACAGTTTTATATTAAACTACTTTCATGAAAATGAATTGCATGCTCTCGACCAATTAACTGAGGGTCCGTGGGGGCATGACTGTCATGTAGTAACATACTCAGCAGGGGCTGATTCCATACCACAAACAAACATTTTGCAGGTATGCAGCTTCCGGTGTCGACAAAGAGCGGGACGCGCTGGGTAGTTAGTTACAGTTGTTTAAATATGCACTGTTGCATTTTGATACGAACTTAGAAACGTGTATAGGATTGGGATACTTAGAATGCTCACTGTGAATGTATTTTATATTGGTTTGGGAAGTTTAGATCTCTCTTGTTGTCACTGTGGGAAATTGTTTCGTATTTACATGTATCAGTAAGCACGTTATTACTGCGTTGTTGGGCGAGTGAGAACGGTGACACCAGTAGTTCATTTGTTTAGATTACCGCTGCGATTACAAAGTTAAGTAAGATTGTTAGGAGCCGATTAGAGTAGGGGTGTTATAAAAGTGGTATCAGAGCGGAGTACCGCTCTGATGACAAGAGATAGTAGGATTTATACAGTGAGCATATGCTTTGTGAATACGGGAAACGTTGTGAGGATACGTGACCTTGCGGGGCTGATGCAATGCTTAAGGCTTACACACCATAGCCGTAGAGGCACTTCAATATTAAATGACCGAGACTACGGTATTAGGCGAGTAAAGGTCTAACCCGTCCTCTTGACATATGTCAGGGAGAGGTCTGGGTAACTGTACTAAGGAAGAACGCGGCGCAGCGGAAGGTGTGATGGTCCTGCAACCCCAAGTAACGCGAAGACGGTATGAACCGCTCGCACTTGATGGGAGAGCATCTTGGGAAATTTGCAATGGTACCCCACCCGCCGCAAACCCGTACCTCGAGTGAGTACTACCTAGTGAGGCAATGAAATGAGAAGCACCACGGAGATAACTCTCCTGATCGGGAAAACCCGATGTGGATGCTATGAGAACTATGTTAAATATAGAGAATAGGATTTTGTGTGTGGTGAGAGTTATTTAGGACAGGGGGTCCAGGTAATGACGTAATGTCTACCATATGGGTATGAGATGAGTATTAAACCAAGGTTGAGGAGGTAATTCCTGTAGGACTAATGGGGCTAGCTTGCAATAAGCAAGGCAACCCTGTCCTACATCCAGGAAAGCACTGATATTGCGCTTGGGGGGAAGGAGGAAGTGGAAACGACGAGTAATGATTAGTTTATGAGATATGTAACAGACGGAATGGATGACCTTTTCGAAGTCACACCCGAAGCGAGTAACTCTAATCCATGGCAACACTGAAGGTTTCAAGATGGCCTGACGTGCATGAGGAGAGATCATGAGAGCTGTAGAAACAAGAACTCGCTAAGTTGCTACCATGCAACGCCGTGAGAGGAAGTAAGATCTTACTACCACGGTACACTTGTGGGAACGAGTGCGGGAATGAGACTGTATTTAATTTGAATAAGAACTTCTTCAAGGAACAGAAACCCGATTAGGGGAAATAGCACTGCACTGACACACCGTACCGGTGGCTCAGTCTGCATGGCGCACTTGCCACTGCAAGTGCCACACTAACCAAAGTACTAAATTTCAACCTGCCTTGCGCACTTGCTACAGCAACTGCAGCGACGGTAAACTATCCCTAAAGGACCGAGTAGTCCAGATGGTACCAATAAACAACTAAACTTTCATGTGAGTTCGTAATACAATGAAGCAGGACATAGCCTTCTGAAAGGCAGGGTTACAAAACCCTTGGGTGGAGGTCGATAAAACCTCGGGAAGACCTAGCCGGTCTGACCATTAAACCTGAAAAATAATACACCATTTAGTAGAGTGTGGAAAAGGAGTCAATGAGAACAACTGTAATTAGTGCCTACAAGCCTAACCCAGTGCCGGTATGGACATTTAAACGTCAATCATTACTAGTGGGGAGTGTCGAGTCTTCAGGACCAGCATAACCATATTTAGGGAGTGCGCGACACTTGTGGTTAAACCACTACCATTGAAACGTGCCATGAGGGCAAGAAGTGAGCTATTAAAGCCAAGATTTATGTTAAACCTAACCAAGCTGAGTTAGTAACGTCAGCTTATAACTCGAGTGAGGGTAACAAGTGATGTGGACATGGTATTTGGGATCCAGATGAGTGCTGAACTTGCCTACCTCGTCCAAGTCTGGAGTTGGGCATCCCGATTTGGCCGAGAGAACGGCTCAGGTGTATATAGTGTTTGAGGAAATAATAGGCAAGTGCTGTATGGCAAACTATTTTGTAGCTGTAAGAAATGATTAGGCAGATGCGACACACACCGAGGGTGGTTGTGAATCCATTTATGCTACTAGACTCCCGTACGGAGGGGTAGTAGTGATTTTAACTGAACATTGAATTTGGATGAGGACTGGAAGATACCGTTACCTCGAAGAGGATGGAGGAAATACGAGTTAAATAAGAGTAACAACTACACAATGAAGAGCGATGATCAGTGGAACCCACTAAGTTGTGGGTATACAATTGTAAATCTTAGGAGAAAGTATTAGAACCAACTAGGATTAAATTAAATAGAAAGACCAACAATCATTTAACTATCAGGATAAGCACTGAGCCTGAATATGGTATGGCATAGGCCTACGGAAGGATAACCTTAGTACCACCAAAATGACCCAAAACTAGGAGAACAAAAGTGATGAATCACAAATACAGATTAATATCAGGCTAAAGAGGGACTACCATAAGGCAGGGGAAACACGATGTGTCAACCCTTATCATGGAGTCCAGACTACACCAGAGGGTGTAACCCAATGGATTGGGTGGAGTTTGAGAACTGAAAACTCATATCTGAAGGCATTAACAGCCTAGGAGTGAACGGGAGACATAGTAAGTAGTTACTGTTCCCCACTCACAGATACCAGAAGACGAGCATGTGGAAACCAATATTAGGGCTATAAGTCGCAAATACCTATCTTAGAGAGGGTAAGGAAAATATACATTATAAAGGAACCATAGAACCCAGAGAACCCTCTTGGGCCAGTCTGACATTAAAGGTTAAGAATTGGCAACATAGTTACTTCAACATAATTACCGGGACTAAGAGTACGATAACCATCGGGTACGAACACTACGAGTGCACTAAACGAGACATGGGACGACCACACTCCTAGGAGCTTGTGGGCCTGACAAAACTTACATTAAGTTAGTTGGGTAAGTAGTAATGTATCAGTATGGTACCCCATGTATGTAACGAGTAGTGTAAGGACCCAGGAGGTAATCATCTCTATGTCTAAGTCAATGAATGGAATCCTGACTAGGTAAACCATGAATTGACGAGAGAGATCTCAGTAAAACTAACAAGGTTAGGAAAGGACATAAGGTCGCAACTCCACAATGGATGAGTTAGAACTTAAGTTTTGGAGATTTTAGTAATGGCAAGGTGAACCCTTGAATGAGAAGAGGAATTATGGTATCTTAGGAAATTATTTTAGAGAAATCTTTGTAATATTATAGATGCTACCCAAAAAGGGGGCACAGAGAGAGTTATGTCATGCGCTGCGCTGGGCGCTGTGATGATGTCGCATTAAATAATAATAACCACATGCTCAAGCAAAAAAAAACGTTAGTATGTTAGTACCAATTAGGGCTGAACAGAAAACGAACGCCAAGCTAAATCCCACAGTCATATTGTATGTTTACAACAGATGAAGGGCAAAAGCGAGCATTACAAGAGATACTCTAAGCTGGAGATTAGATACTCCATGCAAACCGAAATAGCGGATAATCGTTCAATCGACGGGTACATGGTGCGCAACAAAGCGACCATTATAATAACTGTTAACCGAATTATGTTGGTGAGAAGCAGAACGTGGAAGATCAGATAAACAAATGGATTCCCCTAATAGAGAAGAGGGATGAACCATATGTGTGGGTACTAAAATACCAACACACGAGGGATATAAGTTCACACCAGCAAAAGAGGACCTACAAGGTACCTAGGGACGAAATCATTGCAGAGGGAAATAACTTGGAGTCATGAGGCGCCAGTTAGTTGCGCATATCAGATTCGTCTTAATATTTTAGAGACAACTGCTGCAAGCACTAGCTGCTAGAGCATAGCTCGACAACCCTTACACCGAAGGTTAGTTCGGTAGGGTGGCATGAACTCTTGGGAATATACCATGAGCATGTATAGAGGTTAGAGTGACTGAATAAAAGCTAGTCGAAATACCTAGCAGGTTGGGAAAAATGATGTGTTTACATCTCCCGATCAAACCGTATATGAACATACATACACCTAACCGAGATAGGCAGTATAGCCTGAGGGGCTAAAGCCCGACCGTAGAAAAAAAAGGGGTAATGAAATATGTAGCACATTAGTGCACGAATAATTCCACTGGAGTGGAACATCTTGAACTTATTACTTCAAGATGATATATTCATAGATTACATGGGCGTAATCATTTTTAAGGGGGGTAGAGCGATTTCGCACGCTTAAAGTATACCGTACGTAGGAGTACGTAGCGCATGGTACACATGCTGCAAACTATTATTGTGCGTAGAGTACACGTATTATGATTGTGTTATATTACTTGAGGTAATATTGTGATGTATTATGTGTATGAACATATATATATTTTAGTTCGCATTAGTTGTGGTGAATAGGAAAGGGAGAATAGATAAAGCGTTCTTATCCTATTTCCGATTATTTATGCAAACATTGCGAACATTAAACACATAAACGCCTAGCTTGTTAGCTCCGGTGGGAGTTCAAGTAGGTCTATCTGGTAGCTCCGATGGAGATTTCAAATAGAAGGAGTAAAAGCTCCATACTATATGATTTTGACTCGTATAAACCGTTATTGAATGTGATGAGTGAATCGGCATGAGACAGATGTGTAACCTAGTGGAGTAAAACTCTAGGATTTGTATGAATAATTATAATCTCGAGAACTTGGTACATGGTTAGGATCATGATCCTATATGCCATCCTAGATTAATTACACTAGTTGACTTGTGTATCATTTGAACACAAGTGCAAATATCAAGAGGAAATAAGATTTGAAATGAATAAAACAATTAATTGATTGAAATTGACGTGGGAAGTTGAACTTGATCCTGGTCTGATCAAGGGAAACCGAACACAAATTGAGGTGAGAGATAGTTCAACACTGACGCTGACCACGTCGGGGTTGAATGACTCTTGAAACTTCCTACAAGCGGACACAGATATGAATAGAAATTGGAATTTAGGGCGTCACTCAAAGAGCCGTGGACCGCGGAGTCCTTCGTCATTAGACCGGTGTGTCTGCGAGTGACATCACCCAAAGAGCCGTGGACCGTAGAGTCCTTTGTCATTAGACCGGTGTGTCTCGCGGTGATTAAGGAAATTAGGTGATACTATCCAAGGAGCCGTGGACCGTAGAGTCCTTTGGTATTAAACCGGTGTCCACGGGTAGTTGACGTTGGTTAGCATGGGGTTGGGGATCGTCAAGTCCTGGTCTTTTAGACTGCTTCCCTCTGATTTGCCATTGTTAAATATATGTGCACACGAACACGCGGAGTGATGTGTGGGTATCCTCGCGAGATACTAACATATAGATACGGATGCATGGAGTATCCCTTGCGAAACACCTTTGAGTACTCTGTTTAGTTTTGCACCTTGTCTAGTGCTGTGTATGATTGAGTTTTGCACCTTGTCTAGTGCTGTGTATGATTGAGTTTTGCACCTTGTCTAGTGCTGTGTATGAATGAGTTTTGCACCTTGTCTAGTGCTGTGTATGAATGAGTTTTGCACCTTGTCTAGTGCTGTGTATGAATGAGTTTTGCACCTTGTTTAGTGTTGTTTATGAATAAATGTGTCACGATTATTGATTATATGGAATGAGATTAATGCTGTATCAAATGTGATACATATAGACTAGGTCTGAACGTAGTGGGATGTACTCCCTAGTGATGATCTGTCTGTGATTACTTAGTGGAACTGGATTCCTTAGGTGAACTGATTATGAATAAGGACTTCGGGATGAAGCCTTTTAAAGCGGGGTAGATTGAAATGCCCCTAACCTTAAAAACATAATTAAATGACCTATTAATGATCTAAGATGGTTAATAACATCTAAATACCATTGGGGAACAATCTAAAGATCTCAACAAGGCAAAACATGTCTTAAGATCGGTAAAGCCAAAAATGTGCTTTAAGACACCATGGAGATTGTATGACCTCAAATAGGATCCAAAGTGGATTCCTAAGTATTATAATGAAGTAATGAACCTTATAAAACCATTCTCAAATGTAACAACCCTACTACGCACTTACCAATACTTGAAATCGCAGCGGAATTAAACAACTAAATGAATACTAAACGATTCGATGCTACAACGCCGTTAACCACCCACGTGGTCAACAAGGCAGAATAAATACAAACGTACCGGTCTGATGATCAGACTCCCGAGCATAGAACTAATAACCTTTAATACATTAACATAATACCGAGTTTGTAACTACATCCATAACTGTAAACTGTACACCACAATCTGTCACTGTGAACTTTCAACGACCGTCATTATAATACAAACGGTACCAAAATATATCGCCACGGGAGCACAGGCGCATCCCGGGCTCAACACCCAAAACTAACCAAAAGTATTCCTGCAGCCTAGAATCTATAGCCATTCCGCTTCCTCGATCCTCATCCTGCAGTAAAAATATGGAGCCCCCGAGGGGGTCAGCAACCCTTGGCTGGTATGGTTAACGCACAGCCCATCGGCTACCGGGATACGTGCAACTAATTGTCATGATGACATGACATTCATTTTGATCATACAACATATATATCACAACAAGATATTGCACAACAACATCACACATAAGATACAAGAACGAATCCTTTTAGGAAACAAACCAACACAATTAGATCCCATGGAGAGCCTAGAGAATGTTGCCAAACCCATGCTAAGCTCGTTACATAACTCGTTACCGTCCTGTTAGATTGAACGAATAACTTAACACAAGGTGCCTCGAATAGTGATCCAAGCACACCGAACAAAACATAGTATGCCCCTGTGGCCCGACGTGAGTCAGTAAAATAGCCTTGGTTAAGCTAAAGGGAAGGTTGGAAACCAAATTGGAAAACAACCATAACATACAAAGAGAATCAAACCGGTTATGACATCGACTCCCATACTCACACGCGTGGCCGGAACAGACCGGACTCCTCACCTCCCCCGTTAGCACTTGTTAGCAATTCAACATCGAACTCAACAAACAAATCACAAACAGTTGGTTAAGTCTTGTTAGACACACACAAGGGAAGAGAGAGTCACACTTAACAATACAATAATATTTAACAACTGTAAACTCATTACATGACTTAAGTCTTACAAGGTCATAAACACACAGAAAAACAAACAACACACAAGCAGGTGTAAACCGGTAGGCAACAGACTGCAAAAAACCATAACTTGGTCCTTGCTTTGACTGGTTTCCACCGTAGGTCACTCCTATACATGATTAATAATGTCGGTCAATTTACTTACTTAACTTCGAATTTTACTAAATGTTTAACATGGTTATATGACATGTTTTATTGGCCAAACTTATCCTTGATTACCTACATTATACCCCCTAGGGTTAACTACTTAAGCCACTCTTTGTTTGTTTTTTTTTATAAGTTTTGGTCCGACCGACCTTACCGACCGACCTTACACAAGGTCGGTCCATACCATAACATATTACCGTCAAAATTTCTACTCCGACCGACCTTGCAAGTTCGGTCACAAGTTCGGTCTATTCCCGAAAGTTTCTTCCCTTTGAAAATTCAGGCCCGACCGATCTTGGCAAGTCCGGTCGCAAGATCGGTCGATTCCCGAGACTCACTTACGTACAAAAATTTAGGCATGACCGACCTTGTAAGTCCGGTCCCAAGGTCGGTCTATTCCAGAGACTCAATCCGTACTAAAAATCCATGCCCGACCGACCTTGCACGTCCGGTCCCCAAGGTCGGTCCATTCCAGAGACCATTTCTCGCAGGGTAAACTGGGCTCGACCGACCTTGCAGGTCCGGTCCCCAAGGTCGGTCTGCTCCAGACCCTTGTTTTTAATTGCCCATTCAACTCCAAAATTCACCTCATATATCCTAGTATACTCTAACCTTATTTGGGCACTTCAAACACACCTTAAGACCTCCATTAAACTCCTTAAATCATTCATCAAAATCCTCCTCAAGCATTACACAAATTCTCATAAAAAGGTTTACACTTGTAATGTTTTTCACTAAGTTTCTATGTGGTGTTTCATACCTATAACTTCCACTATTCCCAAATGTTTTCTCACCACTACAACATCCTCTCCTCAAACATCTTTTCTTCCTAAACCACTAAGATTGCACAAGTCCTAAACAAAATCCCAAAACACTCACTTGCATTCTAAATCCTCTAAAATAATGCTTAAGTCCTTTTTACACCTTAGAACACCTAAGACATTACTTCTCCTCTAGTAAAACACCTAAACATCTCTAACACTTCCTAGTTCACCAAATCTTTTTTAAACACTTAGAACTTCTTGTACATTACCTAAATTTTGACATGAACTCTCCTAGAACATTACTAAGCCAAAACACATTGTTTTCACCATTAAACAATCAAGAACACTAAAATCCATCAAGAACATTCTTGTACACAAAACTTCACTCATTTAACACTACATCACAATATTGTGCATAATTTAAATTGCTTGGCACTTAGGCCCTTAAATAGCATGGCTCTTAGGCCCTTAAGATGCATAAACCTTAAACACTGAATTTCCACAATATATTTGCCTTTGACCTGCAATTACACCCAACAATACATATGCCTTTTACTAAGCCCTTGAGAGCATTTTTCTAAGTCATTTACCATTGGCTCCTTAAGTAGTTTTAATAAGCAATATAAGCTCATTTCTCCTAAGACATTGTAAGCTACATTAGGTTAGCATATTTACCTCTTTTCCTCACAAACTTCTTTCTTGTTTCCTTATTTAATAATCGGTAAGGGTGTTTGATTTCTTGTCAACTTCTAAACAATATACAAATAATGAAATGGGTATACAAGCTTTATGCTTCATCTCATTGTAAACCCTAGATACATAGATTGCCTTAGAACATTTAGATGATTGTTTTACCTTGGATATGAAAGAGAGTTTGGATATGTAGCAAGAGAGGACTCCACCAAGCCCTTGGAAGATTCAAATGAAGCTAAAACAAGCAAGGTAAAGGGCACCATTAATGGTGTTTTTCGGTCAACATCAAAACAAGAAGGAAATGTTATTTTTCTTTGAGTTTCCTTACCTAGAAGCAAAGGAGAACAATAATATGTGAAAAGATGAGCTCAAGCTCCTCCCATGGAGATTCATCTTGGCACCGAAATGGAGCTCTTGGAATTTTGAGAAGATAGGAATGAAGAGCTTGGCAAGACAAGGAGAATGGTGGTCTTTGTTTTTGATTTGGCAAAGTGAGCTAGGAGATAATGACAATGGAAGTTGGTGATGGTACTATTGCAAAACCGTGAATGAGAGAAAGAAGCAAGGTAGAAGAGAGGTTGGAGGGGTGGGAAATGAAGAGGGAAAGAAGAAATGAAGATAAGTTTGCTTTTGAAGATATTTAAGTAGTAAAGCAAATAGTGTTTTTACTTTAGCTCTTTACTTAGCTTATTTTTTTGGTTAAGTGTGGTGAATCACCAAGAAAACCGGCCCCCATAATATAATAAGGGGTATTTTAGTCTTTGTTGACCAATTGTCACACTTATATTGACATATGTTATAAACTTGGTTAATTTGGTTACTATTCACAAAAACAAGGCACATAGTTGTGAAATTTTTGATTTCCCATTGATTTAGACTTCCTAATGTGATACTAAGTAGTACAAATATTAATTAAAGAGTGATGATGGACATTTAGCCATTCAAAACTCATTTACAAGACAATTTCTTAAAAACATGCTTTAAGACTCCTTAAAGCACATTTTGTGTTTTAACTTGTTTTCAAGCTTGGTTTTCTTCGGTAATTGGTTTAATATGTTCATTAATATATAAATAAGGTCTTGGTAAGCTCATTAGGTCTTAACCAAGCTTATCCCAAGCTTAGAGCACATTTTGGCCCTAATTGACTTTAAGGCATTTATTTGTGTTTTCTATGGTTTAAATTGTTCTCTAATGTTTCTAAGACTCTTTTTAGTCCTAATATACCACATTTTAATGTTTAAACAACATACTAAGGTTTGGGGTATTTCAATCTACCCCCCTTAAAAGAACTTTGTCCCCAAAGTTCATACTTCCCACATATCCTAAATATTAGAACACGGGAACACATATAAACAATGCTTCCATAACAACATTAACAATATACTTACATAGCATCGGACACAAGGTCCAAACCACATAACAACACAACATCATTCAGACTCAACGATCTGTAACATAACAAGGTAACAACATAACAACATAACATAGACAATGTATCCAAATACATGTCGTACACACATAACTGAAACGGCTCTACCCCCATTAAATAGGGGTACGCCCCGTACCCTATACATATAAATACTAAGAAGTAAATAACGACGGGTACTTCGCCTTCATCTTATCTTCCAGCTCCCAAGTGGCCTCCTCAACGTCCTGGTTAGACCAGAGAACCTTCACCAGTCTCACTGACTTATGGCGAGTGTCTCGAGTCTTAGTATCCAGAATCCGTACCGGAGTCTCCACTGATCGCATGGTCGGCTCTAAGGTTAGCCTTTCAGGCTGAAGTACATGAGACGGATGAGACATATATTTCTTCAACTGGGACACATGAAATACATCATGTACCTTGCCCAGCTCGGCGGGTAAATCAAGTCTGTAAGCTACCGGGCCGATCCGCTCCGTCACAACATATGGCCCCACATATTTCGGGCTCAACTTGCCTTTCTGGCCAAAACGAAACACTCCCTTCATGGGGGATACTCTCAGAAATACCTGATCGCCCAGGGCGAACTCCAGGTCACGTCTGCGCACATCGGCGTATGATTTCTGCCTATCCTGAGCTGACTTCATGTTAGCCCAGATCAGTCGTACTTCTGCTTGAACTTGTTCCAGATACTCTGGTCCTATAATGACCGTCTCACTCGACTCATCCCAGCATAATGGCGTGCGGCATGGTCTACCGTATAATGCCTGGAAGGGAGACATCTTGATCAAAGCATGGTAACTGTTGTTGTAGCTAAACTCGATCAGATGTAACTTGTCAATCCAGCTGGTCTGAAAGTCAAGTGCACATGCACGTAACATATCCTCAAGTGTCTGGATGGTGCGCTCACTCTGACCATCTGTCTGTGGGTGGAACGCTGTACTTAGCTTCAGTTCGGTACCAAGCGCTTCCCGTGTGGATTTCCAGTACCTTAAGAGGAATCTGGTATCCCTGTCAGACACGATAGTCTTCGGTACCCCATGTTGCCAAACAATCTCTCTATCAAAGAGCTCTGCAAGTCTTGCCACTTTCCAAGTGTCCTTCATCGGAATGAATCGGGCCACCTTGGTCAGTCGGTCAACAACAACCCAAATCATATTCAGACCTCCCCTTGTAGGCGGAAGCCCTACTACGAAGTCCATTGAAATGTCATGGAACTTCCACTCAGGCACTGGCATTGGCTGTACCATACCACCAGGCCGTCGGTGCTCAAACTTGACCTTCTGACAAGTGAGACACCTCAATACATAATCATTCACATCGTTTTTCATGCCAGTCCACTAAAAGTAACGTTTCATACCCTTATACATTTTTGAAGCTCCGGGGTGAATCGAAGTCGTAGAACAGTGGGATTCACTCAGTATGCGCACCTTCAGCTCAACGCTACTCCTCGGAATACACAGTCGGCCATTAAGCCTAATCAGGTCATCATTGTGAAGTCTGACGTCATACTTCTGACCCTCGAATGTGCCATCAATAAGCTTCTGCTTGATCTCCAACATGTACTGATCCGTCATCTGAGCACTCCGCACCTCTTCAACCAAGCTAGAATGAGAGACTAGCGAATGGAGAAAGTGTGCTTGGCGACTTAGTGCGTCAGCTACCACATTTGCTTTCCCCTCTTTGTACTGTAAATTGATGTCGTAGTCGTTTAGAAACTCGACCCACCTTCTTTGTCTCATGTTCAACTCCTTCTGAGTGAACAAGTACTTTAAACTCTTGTGGTCAGAATAAATTGTCACGCTTACCCCATACAAGTGATGTCGCCATATCTTCAGTGCGAAGACAATGGCACCCAATTCTAAGTCGTGGGTAGGGTAGTTCTCTTCATGCTTCTTCAGCTGTCGGGAGGCGTATGCTACGACCTTCCCGTGTTGCATCAACACACAACCCATACCTCTGCCTGATGCGTCGCAATAGACCTCAAAACCATCTGGACCGTCTGGTAAAGTCAGGACTGGTGCAGATGTCAAAGCATCCTTGAGACTCTGAAAAGAACTCTCGCAGTCATCTGTCCACTCGAATGGAGCATCCTTCTTCACCAAGGAAGTCATCGTTTTCGAGACACTGGAGAAGTCCTTCACAAATCTCCTATAATATCCTGCCAGACCGAGGAAGCTCCGAATGTCGGTAACTGTCTTCGGTCTAGGCCAGGTGCGCACTGCATCTATCTTTGTCGGATCAACAGCGATCCCGGCTTCAGAAATCACATGACCAAGAAAGGATACTTGGTTCAACCAAAATTCACACTTTGAAAATTTAGCATACAACTGATTCTTTCTCAATGTTTGTAACACACTTCTTAGGTGGCTTTCATGCTCACCTCTAGATTTCGAGTACACAAGAATATCGTCGATGAAGACTACCACTGACTTGTCCAACTGATCTTGGAACAAGCGGTTCATTAAGTCCATGAACTTAGCTGGTGCATTGGATAAACCAAACGGCATAACCGTAAACTCATAATGTCCACATCTGGTTCTGAATGCGGTCTTCTCAATGTCACTGTCACGGATGGCAATCTGATGGTATCTGGATCGTAGATCTATCTTGGAGAATACTGATGCTCCTTTCAACTGATCAAATAAGTCGTTGATGCGTGGTAAAGGGTAACGGTTCTTCACCGTAACTGTATTCAGCTCTCGATAGTCAATACACAGGCGGAGGCTACCGTCCTTCTTCTTCACGAAGAGGACCGGCGCTCCCCATGGTGAAACGCTAGGGCGGATAAACCCCTAGTCGAGTAGGTCTCTCAGCTGCTCCTTGAGCTCTATCATCTCTGCTGGAGCCATACGATAGGGCACCTTCGCAATTGGTCTGGTGCCCGGAACCAAATCAATTTCAAACTCCACTTCCCGTGCTGGCGGCATGCCCGGCAGTTCCTTAGGAAATACATCAGGAAACTCCGACACTACCGGCACATCTGGGCTAAACTCTGGGTCTCTCTCTATGTCCTGGACATAGCAGAGGTATACATCATTCCCTCGTCGTACTTCACGATACATAGCCATGGCGGTGATGATCTGAGTCGAAGGCTCCCTGGGCCTCTGGCGGTAAGATATAGCAACCCCAGACGTACTCCGAAGAAGCAGACGATGCTCGGCACATAGGATTCTGCCCTTGTATCGCTTCAACCAGTTCATCCCGATAATCACATCAAAACCAAGTCCCTCGAACTCTATTAAGTCGATCGGAAACTCTTCACCTCTGATTCGTACAACAACATCTCGGTGGTAGCGGGTACACCTGATCCGCTCTTTCGACGGGAGAGTGACTAGGAAGTCTGGCATCTCATCACCGTCTAACCCCAGCCGCTTCGCAAAAGATAGCGAACTAAATGTATGTGAGGCTGTAACACCCCATCCAACATTAACACACTTACAATAAACTGCAGCGGAAATACAAACCTTATCACATTACTTAACTCGTTGGTGTTACACGCCGTTAGCCACCCACGTGGCTAACAAGGCTAATCCATATACATTGTACCGGTCTGATGGGCTAAATTCCCGAGCAACTACACATTATTATCCCCCTTCCATTAACAACAACCCATATACTTTATACATTCCAATGGTACCAAGTATTTACAGACTAATGCCGATAACAATTTCGGTCTTACTACGCCTATCATACTCACGCCATTTAAATGGCTACCCATGTATAAACATCTACCCCGTCCTACTCTCGAACGGCTTCCAGCTCCTTGTACCTGAAATAGAAAAGGAGAGAAGGGTGGCCCCCAAGGGGCTCAGCACCTTTGCTGGTATGGTAATCCCGCAGCCCACATGCTACTGGGCCACGCACAACTAATTGTCGTCTTAGCATGCAATTGATTATATTTAAATCATGCATACAATCATAAATACACAACATTTTGCATACACCCAACTATAGGGCTCAACATACATCCAACACATCCACACTTAACAAATCATCCAATGATTCCTTTAACCCTAGAGTGGCTCTCCTCTTAAACGGAGCTACTTCCTTAACGAACGACATGTACCCATTAATCGGGTTATCCTTAAACGCCTCTTGTCACAAACTGGGATTCATTTCCATGATCCACACACTCCATATCCTACAACATATCTCATTCCTCATGAAATGGTATAAATCCCTAGGCTCCTAAGCAGCCTTCTCACGTAATTCCTCGGTCGGGATCCTAATCTATCATCAAGCTCTTCAAGTTCTGTCGAATTACCTTGTTACCGAAAAGGGGGTGCGCTAAAGAGGGGAGAGGGAAAGAGAGATTCGTAACAACGCAATGCAATAGTGAGAATTCTGGAATACTGTTCGCGTGCCTTTTATTGAGGGGTGAACCCCTATTTATAGTGTTTCCTACGGGCCTTTTACCCGTTACATTGTGCCAGGTTGGCACATAAATATCTTGGTAAGTCTACAAAATATCTGATAAATATCTTATCCCAATTTCCCTATCTTTTAGTCGCTATCCGTACTTGCTTTGCTCTCTTTTGGACCGGTCACAGGCGACCGGCCGTATTCGTGCTTTATTTGGTGTATTTGGTGCCCGGTCACAAACGACCGGACGCTTTTTACGCTTTATCTCGTACTCCTGGCGTCTGGTCATAAATGACCGATCGAAATGCTTCCTATGGCGACCGGTCACAGACGACCGGTCGTCCTCTATACCATGTTCTAGGGCTCTCGATGACCGGTCATAAGTGACCGGTCGCTGCTTGCGGCCTACTTGGGCCTGGACAGGGACGCCCGGTCGTTGCCTTGGCCTCCCTTTTCCCTGTTCTTTGCTCTGTTGGGTTGTTGCTTTCTTTTTGGGTCTTCTGGGCGTATTTTCTCCTCTTCATCAGTCCCACAAGTTCTACTTTTTGCGTCTTGCGAGGAAAGTAGAACTTAGAACCTGACTCTTTCGGTCCGGATTTGGAGGGTGAGGGTAAAAATTTTCGCTTTTCGCTTTCTCGTTGGGCCTTGCCTCCTCATTTCCTGTCTCCCAGTCAGTCCCACAAGTTCCATCTTTTTCCCTCGGGCAAAAGGATGGGACTTACTATGGTTCGTGCGATGCGCGTGCGCCATGGCCGTGCCCCACACGCGCCTGTGTTCGTACGAAGTGGCCGTTGCAGAATTTTTATCGTCTCGCGCACGCCAGCCGTCACTGCAGAATTTGCAGAGTCTCTGCAATTTTCCTGCAAAAAGCGCCCTTTTGTTTGGTTTTATATTTTAAATATTTCGGAAATTGTGTTACCTCTTTTAAAAGGTGTTGGGAGGGCAACGTTTTTCTCTTTCCTCCAACTCTCGCATTTCACAGTTTTTCGAACTTTCTCCCTTTCGCTCCGTTATTTCCGCTTTCTTTCTCTTTCTTCACTTCGCCTCTTCTTCCCTGCTCTACTTCGCTGTTTAATGGCGTCTTCTAGTTCCAAATCATCTCGCGTTTCTGCTAAAAGCGCCATCGTGGGCTTCAAATCGGACGGGAAGTTTCGTCCGACACTCTTTAAACCAAAGTCCGCCTATTCCAGTAATCGGGAGCCGTTGCCTAGCATTCTTGATGTTAAGGCTCTCGATTCGCTTCTTGCGAATGTGGACGTTCCCACAGGAACCCAGGTTTTTCTTCCCTCTGAAGATTCGCATCCCATGGACGATTTTGGTCGTGGGTACGTCGTGTACTCCGACTTCTTTTTGCGTGGGATGACGGTTCCTCCCCACCCGTTCGTATTGGGGTTTCTAACTCGCCGCTGCTGTACGCTTGCTCAGCTTCACCCGAAAGCGGTGTGTCACCTCCATGCTTACATTGCTCTGTGCGCCGAGAAGGGGGTGGCGCTTTCCGCTACGGAGTTTGTTCAGTTCTTCACTAGCAGAGTCGATTCCAACAATTTAACCATATCCGGTCGGTCCGGATATTCGCTTTTTGAATACAAGAAGCTTGCTCAACGCTGGAACGCACGGTGGTTTGTCATCGTCCCACCCCGGGAGGTATCTCGGGGTCGCCTATTGCCCCTCGATTATCAGGGGCTCCCTGCATAGTCCCACGGTTCCGAAGTCGGAGCTCACCATGTCCCGAGCCCTGAAGGCGGTGGCTGACCTTCGTCCGAGCGTGGAGGACTTTTTTACCGGTCCACGCCTGGCCTCACTTACACATTCTGAGGGTGAGAGTCTTCCTCTCTCCTTCCTGCTCTTTTTATCGTTTTCTGCCTCGTCCTGGGCTTACCTATCTCCTTTTCGTCGCAGATTTTCCTCAGCTCGGGGCGAAGGTTGGCCCCTTTCACAGCTGGCAACTGGTGACCTTCAAGACCGGGGAAGGAAAGGTGGACTACTACGCCACCTTGGAAGCTGTGGAGGAGTCCGTTCTTCGCGAGGAAGAGGCGGTCGTTGTTGGCCGGAAGCGGTCCGGGGAGGAAGCTGATCACCCGGTCAAGAAGCCGAGATCGGCAAAGGATGGGGAAGGGAGTTCCCCTCGGACTCCAGAGGCCCGGTCGCCTGATACTTCAAACCAACCAGGTACTTGGTACACTAGTCCAGGTTCCGGCCGTCGGGTATTTCTTCCTCTTACGCCCGGGTCAGATCTCAATCTTAGTCCGTGGGACGAGAGAGGGCGTGCATGTGCGGTCTTATCCTTCGTGTTCCACCTGTTTTTTTTTATTTACTTCTTCGTTCCCTTGGTCGTTACCTGCCGCTAATGTCTTGGCTCTGCTTTTCTTTGCTTATCCACTCTTGCGTGTTTCTCTGCTTTGCAGCTCCCGAGGCTGAGAAAGCCAGGGCCAAGGGGGAGGCGGCCGGTCAGCCGCTCCCTACTCAGCATCGCCAGAAGACCCTTGGCTCGAAGGGTAGGATAAAGCATATGGCCAAGACGAAAGCCTCCGACATAGTACATCTCGATGAGTCGGGTGCTTCAGATGCCGCCCCACAACAGGGGCCTTTGGGGGAGATCGCTCCTTCTGGGCCTGGGACTTCATTACCCGGGGGCGACGGCGGCGGTGCGGGCGCTGCGCCGGGTGCGGCTCAGGGGGAGCCCGCGGACTCAGGGCTTCGCTCGACGAAGGAGGGTGTTGTGCCTCCCCATCGTCCTCTCCTCCTCCGCCCGCTCGTGAGTCCTTCTGTGGCCCGTCTGCGAAGGATGGCTGGTGTTACCACCGTGGTCAGCCTTTTCCTGTGCTGTCCGTGACGGAGTCATCCTCCTATACCGAGCTGTGGAAGGAAGCCACCCGTATGTCCGGATCTCCTGATGGTCTCTTCGCCCCTCTGAAGACCACGACCGCGGCCAAAGAGAGGTTGAGGATCGGTGGGGGTGGAGCGGACGCCATTATGCGACACTCCTTTCCGCTGGAGGCCTCGCTTAACCTCATGTGGCAGGGGATCTTCCGAGTGAGCGGCTCATCCCTTCTTAACTTTTTTGGGCTGCTTCTTCTTCTTTTTCCTTTTTACTTTCTTTGGCTTATCATTTTATTTTGTGCAGACGGTGGCCTTTGCACAGGGTGTGGACTTGCACGTGCAATCTCTTTTCTCGAAGCTACGCCTGGAGGAGAGCCGGGCCCGCAATGCTCAGGAGGAACTGAAGATAGAGCGATCCTCCAACAGCATCTTTGTTGACACCGTTCAGGAGGAGATCTCCAGGCGGGTGCGCGAGCAGACCGCGGATATGAAGAAGGAGCTGGGCGATGCCCGCCGGTCGTATACAAAGCAGTGTGACGAGTACGAGGAGCAACTGAAGAGGTTGCGTGAAGAGAACTTTTCCCTCAAGGGTCGGATCCGGTCGCTGGAGACGAAGCGAAGCTGCGTCTTTTGAAAAGGTACGAAGTGAGTTTGCTGACCGGTCGTTTGCTTTTTCTGATTTGGAGTCCTTGGTGGGGCAGGCTCGGGTTTCCCACGACCGAGAGGTTGAGGGCCTTCGTGCCGAGAAGACCACTTTGACGCAGGAGAAGGCGTCGCTTATTGAGGGGAAGGCCAAACTTTCTCAAGAACTTCATTCTGCCTCCGAGGCGAATATTGTCCTGAAAAGGGACCTGTCGTCCTCCGAGGCGAGACTGGCGGAGGTGGCCCGGGCGGGTGAGGTCCTGGCTTCCGAGAAAGAGAAGCTGTCTGTCGAGCTCCAGAGGTTGGCTGGCGAGCTTGCGGCTTGTAAGGAGCAACTGCTTTCCTCTGAAGAGAAAGCAAAGGTGTCGGGGGAGGAGTCCGCTAGGCTGCGGTTAGAAAACTCCGAGCTGGCTTCGAGAGGTGATTCTTCGCCTCTTCGCTCGTTCCTTATTGTCCTTACTCTTTTTTTGACAAGGGGTTTCCTCCTTTCTTTTTTCCTACTTAGGCCCGAGGCCTGGGAATCCCGTTGAGGGACTGGAGAAACTGAACCTGCGGATTGATGATCTTGAGGAGGAGTTGATTACCGCCAACGCTAGCCGCGACCGGTATCGGGCTTGGGGTCAGACGTTGGAGCAGCAGGTGGCCAGCCTCGAGGCTTACTCTCGGAAGGTGCGAGAGGACCTGCGGCAGCAGAGCACGAGGCTCGCTCACTTGAAGGAATCCTTCACCTCTCAATGCGGGAGGATGGTGAAGACCTGCCGTCAAATTGTTTCGAGGTTCTTCGCGGGTAGGGGTGAGGTTATGGATGACGGTCTTTACCAGGAGTTATCCTTCAAGGGGGTTGCGCACAAGACCTCCTTTTATGAGGTTCTTGAGAAGTTCGGGCGCCTTCCCGGGGAGACGTGCCTTGTCCCTGGCCAGGCATCATTTCTGCCTCCCGGGAGTACTGCGAATCAGGGTGGGGTAGGCCTCCGGTCGTCTCCCGGGAAGTCCGGGTCCTCGGAGAGTGTTCAAGGGGCTGCTCCTGCGAATCTTGACGCTGTTTAGGAGACTTAGATCAGAGGAAATTTAGATTAGTCTTAGTTATCGTCCGTTTCCATCTTGTTTGTTTTGATATTGTACATACTTTCAATGATTAATGGAATTACTTGCCAGTTATTTCGCTGGTTTATGCTATCTTTGTTTCGCGGCCCGGTCATTACGACCGGTCGCTTTTGATTGCGCGTGTTACCGATTGCCTTTTAGTTGATTCGTTTTTGCGGGCGAGACCGGTCATACTCGAGCGACCGGTCGCCACGCTTTTGTCTTAAGGACGTGACCCGGCCGTTTTTGACGACCGACCGTTCCCGTCCTCGCCCGGTCGTTTTAGCGACCGGGCGCTTTTTTTTTCTTTCCCAATCCTTGCTTTTGGTAGCCAAGCGATGGTACTTGCGGTTATCCCCTTTTTCCTTTTCCCGAGAGGGAGAAAGAGTTTGCCAGGGGAATTTAGCCGAGGTACGGTGTGGCGTCCCACACCTAATGATTCACCCATTACAGGCGACCAGAGCTCCTAGAGTTTCCGGAGATGGGTTTTCCGTTTTTGTTCTTGCTTGAGTGCGACAACTCATAGCAAGATTTTTCAGGGCATTGCATCCTGTAGGGCATTGCCCGGGTGTTTCTTTTCCAGGGCATTGCATCCTGTAGGGCATTGCCCGGGTGTTTCTTTTTCAGGGCATTGCATCCTGTAGGGCATTGCCCGGGTGTTTCTTTTTCAGGGCATTGCATCCTGTAGGGCATTGCCCGGGTGTTTCTTTTAGCGTTCGAATCTTTCCAAAAATAATTCCTTTATTGATGTTGTCAATGAGTTACATTGATTTTCATACATAGAACTTCTTGAGGCATTCCGCATGCCAGGAATGGGGCAGTTCGTATCCTTCGACATTTTTCAGGTGATATGAAGCTCGTCCAACCTTCTGATGGATGATGTAAGGACCTTCCCACTGGGGGTCGAGTTTCTTGGGCTGCTTAACCTCCCTTAGGACAAGCTCGCCGGGGATAAAGCTTCGTTCCCTGACCCTGCGGTTGAAGTACCTCTCGACTTTCCTCTTGTCTTTCACCATCCGGGCGGCCGCAACGGCTCTTCTTCCTCGAGAAGGTCTAGGCGGTCTTTTACCCCTTCGTTGTTGAGCCGCTCATCATAGGATTCGCAACGGACCGACGGGATCATAATCTCAGCTGGGACGACTGCCTCCAGGCCGTAAGTTAATCTGAAAGGTGTTTCTCCCGTCGGTCCCTTTTCCGTCGTTCGGTAGGACCACAAGATTTGGTGTAATAGTTCGGCCCATTCCCCTTTTCGGCTTCCTAACTTTCTCTTTAAGGCTTTTATGATCTGTCCGTTTGCATTCTCGACCTGTCCGTTGGCCTGGGGGTGTGCCACCGATGCGAACCTTACCTCGATTTTCCATTGCTCACAAAACTCCCTGAACCTGTCGCAATTGAACTGCGTCCCATTGTCAGTTATTATAATTCTTGGCAGCCCGAATCTACACACAATGTGCCTCCACACGAATTCTTGCGACCTCTTGGCTGTGATGGACACGGTTGGCATTGCCTCCACCCATTTTGTGAAATAATCAATAGCCACATATACGAACCTGAACCTCCCGGGAGATGCCTCTGGGAAAGGACCAATGATGTCCAGTCCCCACATTGCGAACGGGATCGGGGATAGTATGGCCTTTTGCACGGCCGGGGGGTTATGTATTTTGCTGCCGTGCTCCTGGCACTTAGTGCACTTTCGGATGTATTCCTTGCAGTGGCTTTGCATTCTCGGCCAGTAGTAGCCGAGTCTCATGATTTTGTGGGTCGTGGCTCTTTCCCCTTGGTGGTTTCCGCAAATCCCTTCATGTACTTCCTTTATAAGTTCAATTCCCTCTTCGTCCGTGACGCATCTGAGGGCGGGTCTGGCGAAAGACCTTTTGTAGAGGCGCCCCTCTTCAAAAAAGAATGACGCCGCTCGTCGCTTCAGGGTTCTGGCTTCTTTATCCTCCGGGGGCAATTTTCCTTCGAGGATGTACTCCACGATCGGGGTCATCCAAGATTCTTCTGGCACGAGGGACTCGGCCGCCAGGACCTGTGCCTCGTCTACGCTTGGGCTGGTTTTTGTCTCCAACCACACCTTACTTGGTATCCTTTCGGCCATGCTTGCTAATTTTGCTAGTGCGTCCGCTTCGGTGTTTTTTGCCCGAGGAAGGTGTTTCAGCTCACATCTCGAGAAGCTTGCCTTTAGCTCTTGAACCCTTAGCAAGTACCTCCAGAGCTTTTCTTCCTTTACTTCATATATGTTGTCGTGCTGGCGGGTGACCAGCAGGGAGTCTGAGTATACCTCCAGGTCTGTCGCACCTAGGGCGATGGCGACTTCTAGGCCTTGAATGAGAGCTTCGTACTCGGCCTCGTTGTTAGTTACTTCGAACTCCAGCCGGAAGGCGTAGTTGATGTCCCGTCCGTCGGGAGTCTGGACTACAATCCCCGCTCCCGCTCCCGTTTTGCACCGAGCGCCGTCTACCTGGATGATGAAGGGGGTGGGTGGCTTTCCCTCTTCTTGATCGAAGCTAGTCTCTGTTATGAAGTCCGCTAGGGCTTGAGCTTTGATCGCCGTCCGCGGTACAAAGTTGATCTCGTATTGGGTGAGTTCAACTGCCCAACTTACCATGCGTCCTGACGCATTGGGGTTGTTCGTTATTTGTTTCAACGGCCAGTTAGTCCTTACAAGGATTCGGTGTGATTGAAAGTACGGTCGTAGCTTCCGGGACGCCACCACTAGGGCCAGGAAGACCTTTTCAATATTGGTGTAGCGTCTTTCTACGGGAGTCAGGATTTTTCCTGTGTAGTAGACGGGGATCTCCTTCTTTTCGTCTTCCATGATCAGGACCGCTGCCACCGCCCAGGCCGATGCGGATAGGTAGAGATAGAGGTCTTGACCGGGCGTTGGGACTCCCAGCTTGGGTAACTCTCGAAGCATTTCTTTGATCTTCTCGAAGGCTTCCTTGCATTCTTGACTCCACTGGAACTTGCTGTTTTTCCTTAATGTGTTAAAAAACGGGATTGCCTTTTCTTGCAATTTTGAACAAAACCTGCTTAGGGCGGTGAGTCTCCCGTTAAGGGCCTGGACGTCCTTGATGCTCCTGGGGGGGCTGAGGTCGAGAATCGCCTGGGTCTTTTCTGGGTCGACCTCTATTCCCCGCTGCCCCACGATGAAACCAAGGAATTTTCCTTTGGTGACTCCGAATACACATTTCTCCGGGTTTAGCTTGATTTGGAATTTGTCGAGCGTGGTGAATGTTTCCTCCAAGTCTTTCATGTGCTGTTCTTTGGACGGGCTTCTCACGACTATGTCATCCACATAAGCCTCCACATTTCGCGAGAGCTGCTCCCGGAACACTTTGTCTATCATTCGTTGGAAAGTTGCGCCGGCGTTTTTCAACCCGAATGGCATCACCTTATAGCAGAAAACTCCTGCCGAGGTGACGAAAGAAGTTTTCTCGGAGTCCTTCTCGTTCATCTTTATCTGGTTATACCCGGAGAATGCATCTAGGAAGCTCAGGACGGAGCTTTGGGCCGACGAGACGACCAGTCGGTCAATCGATGGCAACGGGTAAAAATCTTTGGGGCATGCCTTGTTCAGGTCGGTGAAGTCCACGCACATCCTCCATTTCCCATTAGATTTCTTTACCATAACTACGTTCGCCAGCCACTTGGGGTAAGACACTTCTCTGATAAAACCCGCCTGCAGGAGTCTTTGGACTTCTTCTCGAGCAGCCTGGTCCCTCTCGGCCCCGATCACCCTTCTTCTTTGGCGGATTGCTGGGTGTGGGGTCTACATTGAGGTCATGCTGGATAACGCCTGGGTCTATTCCGGGCATCTCTTCCGTGCTCCAGGCGAACGTGGCCCTTCTTTTTTCCAGGAATCTTGTTAGATGGACTTGTTCTTCGCTGTCAAAGGCATTTCCAATCTTGAAGGATTTGTTAGGGTCAGTTCGTAGCGGTACCTCTTTTGGGAGATCAGCCGGGGTCTCGTACCGCTCCGTCGCTTCGTCGGGGAGGGGGAGTTTTCCCTTGAATTCCTTCTCAGACCCCACGGTTCTGACAGTCTCATTTCCTGGCAGGTTTTCCATGATCCGTACCTCGCATACCCGCGCGACTTTCTGGCTTCCTCTTACCGTGACGAGCTTCCCTGACCTGGTCAGGTACTTCATCTTCAGGTGGTGGGTGCTACAGATGGCTCTGAAGGCATTTATTCCCGGCCGCCCGAGGTACATATTGTACCCTGACAGCCCGGGAAGGATGAAGGCTGTCAATTCTTCCGTGCGTCTCTCATCCCCTTGTCCTAGGGTGATGGTGAAGTCGATGCTCCCTGTAGACTTGGCCGAGATCCCTCCTACGAAACCGCCCAACACAGCTGAATAAGGCTTGATCCTGTCTTCCGGGATCTCGAGTTTTTTCACCGCCTCGGCAGAAATGACGTTGGCACCCGCTCCGCTGTCGACCAGGATTCCTCCCATCATGCGGTCATTCACCTGAGCCCTTATGACCAGTGGGTCGTTATGCGGGTATAGGACTCCGTCTTCATCATCCTCAGTGAAATAGATCGGGGGGAGCTTTTGGTGTTTCGCATCCTTCTTGTCCGGGAGTTCTTGGTGAACTTCGTGGACGTGCCTTTTTCTTTCATTGGGGGTCAAGGGCCCTACTTCTGAGAATAGTCCTGTGAGCATTCTCAAGGAGGATTTTATTAGTTTTTTTTGTTTTGTTAGCATTGTTTTATTTGCGAACTTCAAGATACGTGAAACTTTATTGAGATGCAATCATTTATGTAAAAAACTTTAATAAGATAGCAACGAGTTACAGCCCCCTGCCGGGTACAGAGGTGATTCTTTCTTTCTAAAGGGGGGACTTCGCCCTCTATCTTAGAGAATTACCCTAGGCAATTTACAGACCTGTGATTACCCCGAAAGACTTGCTATGGTCTAACTCGGGGTGGACCTCTCCCTCCGGTTTGGGCCGAGAGGACTGGCTACCATGATGGTGCTTTTGCTGGTCCTCTTCCTTTCTTCTTGTTCTCCTCAATTATCCTTAGCTCCTTGGCGAGGTTCGCGCAGTTTATGGTTCTGTGGCTGCGGTGCCCGTGGTACTCACAGAAGGCCACCGGCACCTCTCCTGGGAAGGGCTTTCTTGGTGGGGGCAGAAGTCCCTCTCTCACGGCAGCGGCATACTTCCCTGGGTCTATAGATACCGTTGGGAAGGTTCTGGAGCTCGAGGCCTGTTGTCCCTGGGGGGCCGGGGTCTTAGAATAAGGCTTGTATCGGCTTCCCCCTTGGTGCGATCCTCCGGTCGCGACCGCCCCTCCTGTCTGGCTTCTTCTCACCCGTGGCGGGGGCTTTAAAGCTGTTGAGGAGCTCCTTGGCCCTTATTCTCCGCGACTTCTGATTTAAGGAAGTCATGGATCATCTCAGCCAACTCACCATGCGACTTCGGCGCCCTGGTGGCTATTTTTCCAGCGAGGCGGGGGTGGGCCAAGCCATTCCCGAAGGCCTTGATCAGTATCTTTTCGTCTATATCATCGATTTCGGCCACCTGCTTGTGGAACCGCTCGCTATATTCTTTCACGGTTTCCCCCTTCGCCTGCTTCACATCCATGAGCTCTATTGTTTCTCTTTTTACCCTTTTGCTGGCCGCAAAGTACTGCTGAAACTCCTCGGTGAGTTGTTTGAAACTGGAGATCGACTGGGGTGGCCTAGACGAGATCCAGCTCAAGGCTCTCTTGGAGAGTGTCCCGGGAAATAAGTTGCACAGGGCGAGGGAGCTAATCCCCTGGGTGTTCATGGCGAACATGAATTTCTTGATGTGGGGCCGGATCCCCAGTGCCGTCGTACTTCTCCACCGCCGGGGCGACGAAGTGGGGCGGAAGTTTAGCTCTGCGGATCTTCTCAGAGAAGGGGTACAGGCTCATGTCAATGGCATCGTCTTCTTCTTCTTCGAGGGTGATTAAGGCCTCTCCTCGGGTGCCTCTTTTCCCGTCATTGCTCCCGGCCGCATCCCGGCCCTTTAGGAGGTCTATCGCCTCTGACATCTCTTCCCACTTCCGTTGGAATTCTTCGTCCCTCTGCATCAACTCCTGTTGCAGGAGCTCGTTTCCTTCCACGATTTTCTCGTCGATTGATCTAGTGAGGCTTGCCAGCATGTTCTCCAAGTCCTTTTTGGAGATGGAGTCGTGGGTTGTCTCTGGTCCAGTGCTCCCGTCGTTGGTTTGGGGATTTTTCCTTGTTCTGGGTGCCATCTCCGTACCTAACCTGCAAAAAACACAATTTTGTTCTCAGATGTGTCGACTTCGTATGTTTTCCAAAGTTATTATTCCCGTTGTGGACTCGTGGTTGCTAGATCTGAGCTGTTCGTTTCCCACAGACGGCGCCAAATGAAATGGTATAAATCCCTAGGCTCCTAAGCAGCCTTCTCACGTAATTCCTCGGTCGGGATCCTAATCTATCATCAAGCTCTTCAAGTTCTGTCGAATTACCTTGTTACCGAAAAGGGGGTGCGCTAAAGAGGGGAGAGAGAAAGAGAGATTCGTAACAACGCAATGCAATAGTGAGAATTCTGGAATACTGTTCGCGTGCCTTTTATTGAGGGGGTGAACCCCTATTTATAGTGTTTCCTACTGGCCTTTAGCCTATTACATTGTGCCAGGTTGGCACATAAATATCTTGGTAAGTCTACAAAATATCTGATAAATATCTTATGGACCTGTCACAGGCGACCGGCCGTTTCGTGCTCTATTTGGTGTATTTGGTGCCCGGTCGCAAACGACCGGACGCTTTTACGCTATATCTCGAATTCCTGGCGTCTGGTCATAAATGACCGATCGAAATGCTTCCTATGGCGACCGGTCACAGACGACCGGTCGTCCTCTATACCATGTTCTAGGGTTCTTGATGACCGGTCATGAATGACCGGTCGATGCTTGCGGCCTGCTTGGGCCTGGACAGAGACGCCCGGTCGTTGCCTTGGCCTCCCTTTTTCTGCTCTTTGTTCCGTTGGGTTGTTGCTCTCTTTTTGGGTCTTTTGGGCGTATTTTCCCCTCTTCAGGTGGAGGTGGAACTTGATTTGCTAGCGATCAAGGGAAGCCGAACACAAATTGGGGTGGAAGGATAATTCAACACCAATGCTGATCACATTGTGGTTGAAGGACTCTGGAAGCTCCCTTAAGTGGTCACAGTAATAACACTAGTATTAGGTATAATCATCATAAATGGAATTTGGGAGATGTATGCAAAGTTTTCAAAATGAATTTCCAAAACTAATTTGGTACAATGTTTTCTTCAAACTTGAGAATGAGGACCGGTTTTAAAACCGCTCCCACGGGGCTAGTGGATCTTCCATGCCTAGGCACGGGTATTCGGTCGAAACCATAGGAGGTGAAGCTAGTTTTGAGCCTATGGAAGTGTAGAGTAGTTTGAAACCACTACACCGGGTGTACAGTAATAGTGGGTGTTTTGTATTTTTCCAAGGGCACTGGGGCAGTGTAGTCCCGAGTAAGTATGAGTAAGTATGAGTAAAGTATGAGTACGTAAGTATGAGTAAGTGCCAGAGGATCTCTATATGTGCAAATGAATTTGATCAGAACCAAAGGACCGTAGAGCCAGAAAGCGTAAGTGCTCAAGTCATGACGGCCGTGAACCAGAAAGCGTAAGTGTTCAAACATGACGGTATCTGAGGGATCACTCGCCATTGGGGGAGGATTGTACCTAATTGTCTGCGGATGGACCCCTTGGGGAGGAGTAAAACGGATATTTTTGATTACTATGCATGCAGTGACATGCTGTTTGGATGTGTAGTATGCATCATGTCAGACATTTGGAGTTTGACAAGTCATATGTAGAGGTCATAACCTTAGCATAGAGTATTAAGGGGGTAGATTGAAATACCCCGAACTTAAATATGGTGATTATATTATTCTAATATAGTATTTAAGGGCCTAATAGTGCCTAAGTAATTTGGTAAAGAAAATAAATCCAAAAAGAAATGAGAAAAACGCTTAGGAAGTGGAAAACGCTAAAATGAGCGTTAAATAACCATAGGAGGTACGAGACCTCGGTTATAGTATCGTAAGTATTCCTAAGGCTTATTCATGCCTAATTAGTATACGGGAATGATTCCCGAGAAAACGGATTCAAGAAGTATTAAAACGCTAAAAGAGCTTTACGCACGTTTTTCGAGGAAACCCGGAAAACGTGGCTTAAAGTGGTCAAACAGACCCGTAAAAAGTATAAATCATTAATTATAATTATTAAGCATTTATGGAAGCTTAATAATCAATAAAAATGATTAAACGAGAAAATTCCGGAAAACGGGTTCCGGTTAGTAAAAACTGTAACAACCGGGAAGTAGTGGGGTGAGAATGTAATAAAATAAAACTAGTGTGTCCACTTTTGTAAATAAAAAGAAAAGTGAGTGTGTGTGTTGTGGTGTGTGTGTGGGTGGTGGTGTGTGTGTGTGTGTGTGTGTGTTTGTGTGTGTGTGGTGTGTGGTGTGTGTGTGTGTGTGTGTGTGGTTGGGTGTGTGTGTGTGTGTGGTGTGTGTGTGTGGTGTGTGTGTGTGTGTGTGTGTGTGTGTGTGGTGTGTGTGTGTGTGTTGTGTGTGGGTGGTGGTGTGTTGTGTGTGTGGGTTGTTTGTGTGTGTGTGTGTGTGTGTGTTGGTGTGTGTGGGCGACAGCCCCCCCCCCCCCCCCCTCCTCTCACACACCCTCTTCCTCCCTAATAAACTAAAGGACAAATAAGAAATAAAAAGGTAACCCACCCTCTCTCACCTCACTCTCTCTCTTCTCTTTCTTCCTTCTTCCTCACCCCACCGATTTCCCTCCTCTCTTTCCTCTGGTTGGGCGATTTGAAGCCCCAAAGGGAACCTCCATGGCTACTCCACCTTCATCCTCATGCTCCATCCACATGTGAGCTCCAAATCAAAAACAAAATACATATTTGCAATCCCCTCATCCTCCTCTACATTTCTATCTTTTCAAAATTCGAAAAGGATGAGTTTCATCTCCATGGGTTTTCCCCATTTGAAGAGAAAGCACACCATTGTGAAGCTTGGACCTTCTCTTTCCAACAAGGTAAAAATCTCCATGAAAGACCTCACTTTTCTCCATCCCTTGGTATGGCCGATTTTGGTCTCTCTCACTTACCTTGTTTTTCCTCTTGTTTTGGAGCTTTGCTTCAACCCTCCAATGGTGGTGAGAACACCTTCTTGAACCAAGGGCTAAAACCCCTCCTAAAGCACTCCAAAGGTAAACCTAGAAATTTGTATTTTGAACACTTCAATGAACTAGCATAAATCTAAGGGCTAGTGTATTAATTATACTTGTTTGATGTGCTTTGGGTGATGGGAATGGAGTTTGGCAACTCCATTCCCCATGGGATCGATTTGTGCAAGAAAGAGGGAAGAAGAAATGGAAAAGAAAGAATGAAGTATAAGCTCAAGGTAAGAGCTCCTTCCTAATGTAAATTCTATTGCATTAGAGTAATGGGAAGGGTAAAATATTTAAAGAACCCAAAACCTTGTACTAGTATTGAGGATTGTGAAATTTGAGTATTTAAAAACAAGTATTTGAATTGAAGGCTTTGGAGCCAAGTGTAATGAGTATGTGTATTGGTATTGTGATTCATGGGTATTGATGTATTAAGATTGCTTAGTATGTGGGCTGGTATAACCCTTGTGGTTTGGCTAGAATAGGAATGAATTTGATGGAAAAGTAAGTATGTGGAGAAGCTAAAATAGTAGGTGAACTATAGCAAAATTTGAGTAGAAATTGTACATTTGTAGATGACTTGGTGAATGGGAGAACCAAGGTATGTATTGGGATTAGTAGAGATGTTTAGTAGCTATGGAATGGTAATTGTGGTATGAGGAATAAGAAGTGTAAAATATGTAGCAAAGTGTATAAGAACACATTGGAGAAGTTAGGAGAATTTAATGTGCAGGATTTTGGCAAGATGAGTGTTGGAACTTGAGTATAGGTAGTGCAATGGCTTGGAAATGAATTGGTATGGTAAGGAGAGGTATTTAGAATGTAGGAGTAGCATTGGTAGGGGGAGTATTGAATGGTAGGAGTTGGTTTAAAAATCTGTAGCATAAGAGACACAAAACTGTGCATAAGTGTGAAGAAGAAGTGAAGGAATTGTGTATGTGGATTTAGAAATGAGTAATGGATTTGGTGGGTGAATTAAGGTATATTAGGAAGCCTAAATGGCACTAAACATGTGGGATTACAGTAGGAAGATTGGGGAAGTAATGGGGTAAAGAGAGGACTGAAAACAATTTTAAAACTGAAGTATATGGGCCGGACCGGACTTGCGACCGGACTTGCAAGTTCGGTCGAGCCAGATTTACAAAGACGGGAAACCTTCTGGAATCGACCGGACTTGCGACCGGACATGCAAGTTCGGTCGGACCAGAAAATTCTCCCGTCTGAAACCTTCTGGAATGGACCGAACTTGTGACCGGACTTGCAAGTTCGGTCGGCCAGAAAAATTCCGCAGATGAAAGCTTCTGGAATGGACCGAACTTGCGACCGGACTTGCAAGTTAGGTCGGGCCAGAAAATTTCCCATACTGGTAGCTACTGGAATGCGACCGAACTTGCAAGGTCGGTCGCAAGTCCGGTCGAGTCAAAAAAAATTATTATATATGATTATAATAATCATATGTAATATATATATATATAATATATATATATATATATATAATATATATATATATATATGCCTATACACATATATGCATAATATGTAGTAGTACACTATAAAATGAAGTAGTAAGGTAAGAAAGTAAGTATATGAGTAGGAACACAAGTGTAGGAAGTAACCAAGTAAGTTGAGAATATGAGAACATTAAATACACCGGGATAACGGGGTAAGTACGGGAGTAGTAAATATTTGTGTATCGTAAGAATATAGTATTAATAATAATGTTGAAACATTATCAGTGGAACAAGTGTGAACCAAGGAACAAGGGAACACATGGTAGAGCTAACTTCGGTGAAAGGTATGATTTCCTCATGCCCCGTATGCTAACCGAGTTACGTTGATTTGTGTGCTGTATGCCGGCTAATCAAGACTAAAGCATGAAAACGGTTTATTGCCTTTCATATGTCTTGCTGTATGTTGATTGAGCTAACCTCTTGATTGATTGTGTGGCTACTTAGTGCGTAGACCGACTCGTAGATGAGTCTTATTGTATATTGACGTGGTAAGAGTCCTGTTGGAACCAATGGAACCGTAGCAACGCACTAAACCAACGACCCAATAAACGATAACGAAATCAATGAACTCACTAGAATGTGAGAGAGTGTACGGGAGTATATAACCTTCTGATAACGGTCGAGAGAAACGAAATGAATAATCCACAAATAAAAAGTAGTGGAAATATATAAGTAACCTCTATTAGAGGAATTAATCTTGGTGCAAAACATGAACCATGAGAGTAGTAAAGAATGATGAGGGATTCCAAACCCTTAGTAATTAGTCGACCCATTATGAGAGGACCCGACTGATGTAAGTATGCCCCGAACGAGAGAGTATTCGATATGTTGGGGAAACCCTTAAATCTGAGGATACTAGACGGTGGTAATTCCCTAAGCTAACAGAGGTTATTGAGAGAGATACTTCTAGGCTAATCCATGAGGTTGTATTGTCCTCTGAGAGAAGAGTTGGGAATTCGTGTAGCCGGTAGAACGGACATTTGAGTATTTGAGGAGCTAAGCGTATAGCCCTCGTATTGTAGGTCGTGGGTGGAGTCTTGAGTATGACTCCGCCCAGAGGCCAGAGTAATGAGTATTGCGTATGTATGAGTAAGGTAATGAGTATCGAGTAAGAAGCAAGTATAAGTATGTAATGAGTACCGAGTATTGAGTATGTATGAGTAAGTGTTGAGTATCGAGTATGTAAGAGTAAGTATAGAGAATTGAGTAGTGAGTATGCACCAGTATAGTAACGAGTACAGAGTAAGGATCGTGTACGAGTAAGGTATTGGACATGGAGCGATGAGTATGCAAGAGTGAGTAGCGAGTATGAGTAGAGTAACGAATATCGAACACAGTACGAAGAGTAATGAATGTATAATAAAGACGAATGGTTGACTATTGAATTGTCTTCCTAGTAAGTATTGAACTTGTTATTTATGCAGGTATCTTTGATTGTATTGTTGTAGTATGAGTATGTATGTATTCATATAAAATGAACTCCATGTATATCCGACCCAAAGTAGTCGGCGTACCGCGGTTAGCACGCGGTATATGCGGATTTCATATGCAGCGTAAGCTGACCCCCTCGGGGGACCGTTTTAGTGTGCAGGTACTCGAAGCTGACCACCGTTCGAGAGAGTAGGACGGGGACTGCTATGTAAGCATGGGTAGTAGTATGGAAGGGATGGAACCTGTAATGTACTGGGAAATTTGGAAGTCCAAACTGTATTGGTAAAATTAAGGATCGTAGTATACTCGGTATAGTATTGTATTGGAGTTGTATCGAATCATGGATTGGTATGCAAGGGAAAATAATGTATTGTGTAGAGCACTCGGTATGTTCATGTTCATCAGACCGATAGGATGTAGTATTGTAACTCGCCTTGTTAGTCACGTGGGTGACTAACGGCATTGTACACCCGCCGTTGTGTAAGGAGTATCCGCTGCGAAGGTAAGTATATGTACAGTAATGACGGTATTAGCGGTAGGGGTGTTACAATTAATATGACTGTCCACTAAATATTACAGTACAGTCACCGTAGAGTTTATTCTCGTTGTATACTAACTCTGTATGTCATTTGTTTTCCCCGGTTATTTAAACAGTGGCTCTAGAAACCCTAACAATTCATTATTTTATGTGAAGTTCACATGTCATAATGAATTATCATTATACGATATAACCTTATCTTATTAATTAAACACATAATTATTCCCACTTATCATTTATATCATATCATTTAGTTATTCTTGTTATAACCACTTTTATTTTATAAACTTTATAGATATTTCATAATATACCATAATACATTATAGTACATAATCTTAATTCCTTTCTTTACTAAGTTACAAAACCACCATAATAATTCGGTATTTATAAACATGTACCCAACAACTTTTATAAATTATCAAATAACCATATAACTTCTATAATTTACTAATTAACCATACCAATTTTCGGTAACTACATTTGTGCCATAATTCTCGCAAATTACTATATAACCATTTATAGTTTCGATTGTGTAAAAACTTTCCTTTATTCATAAATCAACCCTAAAACTTTATATAAGTTACATTAACTTATAAACTATAGTTTTAATATTTAATTTTTCCTTAAATACCAAAGGACCCTTATACTTTGTAAATTATGCATTCGCCCATAACTAAATTCGGTTTTCCATTATATTCTCATAAATTACATATTACCCCAAAACTTTTATAAACTTTATATTTATGTCATAAATCATTTTAACCCAAAGTTTTTAGTCAAACACTTTGACCAAGACTTAATTCTTAATTAATACTTCAATACACCCATAAAATCATATATACTCTCGGTAAAACACACTAAACTCTCCAATAATCACAAAATAGTCCCAAAACTTTATTAAATGTCATCCTTAACACTTAAACACTCATTTAAACTTACCAAAAATTCATAATATTAATCCTATATTATAATATACTATAAATATACCAAATAACCCTTATGTTCACGGCAATTAATATTTGTTACTCTAATCTTTTCAAAAATTACATTCTAACCCATAACTTATTAAAATAGCCATTTAAATACTTGTAGCTATTTTTAATGTTCCAAAAATTTATGAAATAAGCTAATACACTTGATGTATTTCAAAATTCACCAAACTCTTGTATTGTTCTCGGCTTAATAAATTCTACCATATGGTTTTAAAACTTGATTTAAACTTTATAATAGTATATATATAAATGTATATAAGCCATATAACACTTCTAAAAATTAGCTAATGACATAGAATGATTATAAACTAAAAATAGAACATTAAACCCCTAGGTATTTCGGTTTACATATATGTATCTTAATTAATTTTTGTGACACATAATTATACCTTAAGGTAATAATCTTACTTATATGTTATAAATTTTTTCTGACATTATAACCCACAATATTTTCGGCCATAATTTATCTAGAGGTTATATAATTTTTTTATCAAAGTTTGAAGCTAAAATCAAGCTTAAACTTAATAAACCTTAATTATATAAACTTACTCCTTAAATCAAGACAATTTTGTACTTGATTTTCTCCTGAATTCCAAGCTCCCAAATGCTTTGATGTAGAGAATTCGGCCACCTTATATATATTTAGGAGATCCATTTGTTAGACTTCTAACAAAATTTATAAATAAGATATGGAGTAGTTTTACAAGAGTTACCTTAGGAATTTTTCAAGGAATTTTTGGTAGACTGTAAACCCCCGAATAAACATTCAACAGTACAAAACCAACTCCGGTCATATTGCATGATAACTAAGCAGCGGATTCTCGATATCTTTCGGGTGCTACAGTTGCCAACCACCCACGTGGTTGACAGACCACACTACTAAGTTACGGTCTGCATGACTGGAACATCCCTCAACCAAACCTTTTATACAATATAAGATACAAATCTGAATACCGAGTGTCTACAACAAGAATACCAAATCATAAACTAAGAGTTACATCTCGGGTTCAGTATCAACCCATATATTACATGTGCTACTACAAACTTAAAGGTTGTGCCCCGGTGGACTACCCCCATGGTAGTCACCCTGCCTACGCTCCGTCGTGATCCAGATGATCACCTGTAAAAAATAAAGGACTCAGCAAAACTATGCCGAGTATGAACGTGTGAAGCCCGCATGTTACCGGGCTACACGACTACTTGGTCGAATATTATTAAGTCCAATTTACATGCCATGAATAAGCAGTAGCACACAACATGAAAAGGCAACACACCAATTCACAACACGCTGAGCACAGAGACAGCCACAAGCACATCAACACAATCACAAATAGAGTGTGTCATAGAATACAAGTGATGACGATCCTCACAGCGGGATCATATAAGCGTTGTGTGTTTTCTTTTCTTTTCCTTGTTTCCATAATGTGTATTCTCAGTCTCTTTCCTTGTGTATTTTCGTTCTCTTTCTTGTTTTCATAATGTGTATTTCATTCTTTCCTTGTTTCCATAATGTGTATTCTCATTCACTTTCCTTGTTTTCATAGTGTGTATTTTCATTCTCTTTCCTTGCACCCGGTCTAGGGATATAGTTTAGATCCCGTGACCATATAGTATGGGTGCTCATCTTTCCCTGTTTCTCATAGATAACGGTGTATTCTTCTGTTACCGCACGTTGGAGGACGTCTCCTCCTTAGTTCATACCTTGTTCTACCTTAGTTCATACCTCCATTCCCGGCGTCGTATGTCGAGAAAGAGGGGTCGCCTTTAGACCCCAGGCTATGTTCTTCAATTAGCTAATCCTCCAATCCCGACGTCAGGTCGAGACAGAGGGGTCATCTCTTGACCCCAGGTCATGCTTCCCAAATTGCCAATCTTCCAATCCCGGCGTCGTTCGTCGAGAAAGAGGGTTCGTCTTTTAGACCCCAAGATGTGCTCCACAATGGTCGGTCGAAGGATCTGATGTAGATACCAACTCCCGAATATCCATACCGCGCGGCCCGAGATGTTGTCTTCCCGGGTTATTCTCATGTTCTACCAGTTGATAATTATTATGTGTCTTTTCTTTTGTTCAGCTTGACACCATTGTGGGTGTCGATAACCGTCCTCAATAGGGCATTCACTTATCGTAAATAGTTTGACACCATAGTGGGCGTCCTTGAGAGTCCTCCAAGGTTAGAGAGGAGTTTTCCTTTATATAAGTAGTTTCCTTATTGTTTGTATTATTCGTTAAGTTCCGTCCCGTAGTTTACATAAACGGGGAGTGACTAAGTTACTGTGTGCACGCAAGTAATGTATAACAGGTATAGAGCAAACAATACCGCAATTTAAATGAGCAATCCGTTATCATACTTCACACAAAACACACCGCAAGCGAATAAGCAAGATAGACAAACAATCCATTTCATGCTTTAGTCTTGAAGTCATTGGCAAACAAGGCACACAGCACACAAGCCGTGTAACACGGCAACATACGAACCACACATGTCCATACCTCTTATTAGTCGACGTGTATACCGGCGCTACGATTCCTCGCCGCTCGTGTGACACACTCCTATAATTGTTACATGATCGAGCGGGTTAGTTGGTTGGTCACACGTTATTATTCGTAAGAATTCTTATAACATTTACTCTAGCCATATACGGTATAAGTGGCGTTATTAGTCCTACTGCATTAGTTAAGTCCGTTCTCTAACCAATGTTTTTAGCGTATTTTAAGCATTAATAGGTAACAAGTTTATCCAAGAGGGACTTTAGTTTGCCTAAGATGCATTCCCTCCTTAGCTACACAGGTTAGCACTGTTTTAAGCCTATTATCATAATAGCTTGGTCTTTGAGATACCCCCTAAAACCCATTTGTACAGACACCATTCAGAGAAAAACTGAACACCAATTCCAAGCATACTCCCCTTACGTTTCTCTTGTAAGTACTAGCTTGCGTTACTATTTCCCAAGTGTTCACAACCCTCAAAGTGTAGTAGTCAGATTTTAAATTTGTAAATAAGTCATCACACTCTTAGCTTTACTGAAAATCAGTTATATTGAACACAAACCAGAGACGAACTAAAACACGAATCTGGGCACACTCCCATTTCGCTCCTCTTTTTAACGTGTTGATTTACTTTATAACTTTTCCCAAAGTAACTATACCCTTAGGTGGATACATTAACCAGCGTCTAAGTTCATTTTTCCCAGGCCTATCATATTCCTACAGCAACTGTATCATAGTATACAGAAAACGATCAAGAATGAAAATCTGAAACCATAATCATTATATTTCTACTTTTTCTTTTCTGTGCCTCAACCTGTGCGTGTCCAGTTCCCCCAACCTATAAACACTTTGGCTTATGTGTTAACCAAGTCTTAAACTCAAGACCAACCCAAAACCACCTTGATAACAGGTCTGGAAGTTCATTTTACAGAGACAGACGCTGGAAAGAAACTGAAACAGCAGTGTGTGACATCTCTTCTTCACTTGTTCCTTAATCGATCCAATTGACTCCTAAACCTTCCCCAAGATGTTTACGGACTTGGTTAAATGTGTTAGTAAGATTTGAACTTATAAACACCCTAAACTCATTGATAACTCTTTTATACAGAAGCTGGAGAACTGGAAACAAAGCTGAAACATCCACTGATGTCTTTTCTTCAAATTTTTTCCTTCATCTATTAATCTGACTTCTTAGTTCCCCCAACGCCCTTATAAACTTATTAAGGTATGTTAGATGTATCTTAGATTGATTGGCACCCAATACTACTACTTCAGACCTTTCTGTACAGGGTCACACGGAACTGAAAAAGGAAGTGAAAGTTGAAAACCTGAAACTGTAAGACTGATACGTTTGCATCTATCTCTGTTCTTGGTTTGCTCATATAACTCTCAATTTTTTTTGATTTTTTTCTTCCCCGGGTAGTTAGGTGTTGCATCAGGACTTTACTTTAGAACCAGATCGACACAATATGAGCAACATCCCTGGGAAACTACTCAGACAGAAACTGAAAGTCGCAGGGCACTGAGACAGAAACTGATACACATATTTGTCTTTCAGTTCCTTTCATTGACCAAGTTCCTACTTTCCTCGAATGGTCTAGCTCCTAGTTACGAGTCTTAGTATGAATTTAAACTCTAATCTAGCCCAACACCACATGGACTCACTTCTGAAACTCTTTACACGGAACCTGGATGTTGCAGGAAACGGAAAGTATAAAACTGGTATGCCCTATATCCTTTCTCTTAAATCCCTTCTGTTAGCTCGTGAGTTGATCTCCAGTTTTCTTCTTATTACCAACCCAGGTAGTTTAGGGTATTATAGTTTTATTTTCCAAGTTCTAACAGACCCAAGGTGACATAGACCCCAACAGATAGAAATCTGAAACTGGAACTCGAAATGGTTAAATCACTGCAACATTCTCTTAATTTGTTCTCTGTATGTTTTCTAAACTTACTTACAACTCTTTCCCCAAAATGCTGACCCAGATGTTAGGTGTTTTATCTTGGTTTTACCCTCAGAACAGACTCACGGCAATTCTGCTAAAACTCCTGAAATGCTCCTATCCTGACATGAAAGAACTGAAACCTGAAATATGAATCTGCTAACTTCCTTTCCTTTTTTTTTATTTGATCACGAATTGACCCCCAACTTCTCCCTCTTTGTTTGCTTACATTGTTACGTGTCTTATTAAGGTTTTAAATCCCAGCCTAACCTTGTTAATAACACTGGCACAATCAAAACAGAAACTGGACAACTGATGAAACTGAAACCGAACGAAAAACAGGAATTCTTGAACTGATGAGTTCCTTTCCTACTGCTTATTAATCTAGTACTTCCTCATTTTCTCTTTTCCCAAATCACTTCGCTTCCTAGTGAGATGTCTTAATATTATCCCATCCTCAAAATAAGCCCACGACACATGGTTAATGCCACTTAAATTTCATTATACAGACTGTGATGTCTGCAGGAAACCGAAACAAAAACCTTGGATTGGTTTAATCTTTCTAGTTCATTTCTTCTTTCAGTGCGTTCAACTAGTTTCTAATCCTCTAAGTGTACATGCCTACCTAGTACACTCAGTTAGCAATGTCTTGGGTTCACTTGCAAGCCAGTACTACACTCGTATCACAATTATGCAGAAGCAACCCCCTTTAAGGAGAAACTGAGACAAAAATCAGTATGTTTCAGCACGAGTTTGTCTGCCAATTCTCCCAAGTTATCTATCCGCTTATTAAAACGTTCTAGCAAGGTCTTTTAAACTCATAAACAGCCTAGAACACCCAGTTTTCCTTTCAGTTACAATGTTACCAGATAAGCTGGTGCCTTTAGTGGCGTAAAAACAGAAACAGAGGGTAAGGGACATGGCAGGTTTGTGGCCTCACCTTAGATCCGGTTTAAGGACAGTAGGAGGATGGGTCTCTGGATGATTTTTGGTGCAACCCAAGGAGGTTTTCCAGAGCATCTCATGCATGCAAAAGTTTAGGCAGAAAAGAAAGTCAACAACCGGCTATCAGACGATAACAGAGGAGATGGAAGAAGTTTAGCCAGCCAGAGTTACCGTTCTCCTGCACTTACCTTCGAGGGGTCTTGGAGGGACTGTGGTTTGCAGTTTTTTTTTGAGAGAGTACTACCAGGCGATTGCATGCAGGGTCCTCGCGTGGAAGAATGCAGGAGATTAGAAAGATTAAGCATAATGTTTCGGACAGAATCATAGAAGGAAAGGAAACCAAGGCAAGAGACAACCGGTAGAATTTACCTTGCTTGTTGGTCTCGTGTGATTCCAGATTTTTTTTCGAGACCGGTAACTTCAACAGGCTTCGGACATGCAAGGAAGAATCAGAGAAGTTGAGTTCTGGTGAAATTGCGAAAGGCAAAAGAGATCGCCAGGAGAAAAAACTAGGGAATGGGATGAGATGTTTCGAGCAGAACCAAGGAGGGAGCAGGGCTCACAACGCGTGGAAATAACGGAAGGTTGCAATTCCTTTCCTCTGAACTCGCACCCAGCGTGAGGTAAGGTTGGAAAACAGGGAAGCACCTCGCATGGGGAAGGTGGAATAAGTTGAGTGGGTTTGTCCATCTGTCACACAAAGAGGGCGATCATCTGAAAAGCAGGGAGGGTAGTTGCATGGAGAAATAGAAAGGCTACAGAGATTTTGGTATTCAAAATCAGCTCGGTACATAGGTAACATCCATCTGTAATGCGTGACTAACTGACTATGGGTTAGTGGGATTGCAACACTTACAGATGTCACAAGAGTGGGGCTGCTGTTATTGTAGCTTAATAAAGGAATTTAGTAGTACATAGGTAATATATGCCATGGAATATAAATCGGTGGGTATAATTTTATGTGTTAAAATGTTACTTGTGCTTGTTTTTATCCTATAACATGGTTCGTACCTTATAACTTCGTAATGTATATTATTTAGTACAATTGTTAAGTGTCAGGATGACTCTCCGTGTTTTATACCTCACGGTCCACTACGTAAATAATGTAATATCCAAACATGGTATAATTTAATTTGTTCAATCGTTTTGATAAAGTCAAACCGATGAGTACCCAAGCTTGTATTATGACTTGTTATTTCATTCACGGACATATGTATGTCCCTTGGTATCTCCGAGTATATGTTGTAGTACAACTATACATTACTGTGACCGTTTAACTACACATACCACAAGTATTCATGATTTCATGCGTTTTAATTATTAGGGGTGTTTCAACCTACCCCCCTTAAAGAGACTTCGACCCGAAGTCTTGTCTCGTTAATTAGTGTTCGTATTCTGGTCACTTACGGGATCAAGTCCCGAATTCATTCTCACTAACGAAGGGATCATGTTCCGTAAATTTCCACAGTTCTATTTCACCATTATAAGCACTACGCCACATCTGTGGCTTCACCAGGCTCTCAATAATATCTCAATGTACCAACAATATTCACAAACTGTCCTCATAAGCAATCAGATAAACAAGTCATTCTTTCATAACCACAATGCATCCAACCAATTCGTACACAGTTCACACACATAACAACCAAAATCACACATCACACGCGCAATGACACAACACAAACGCAACACGCCTACCCCCCTTAAAAATGGATTACGCCCACGTAATCCCCACTATATCATTCTTGAACCCTTGTTCAAGATGTTTAAGTATCCTGGAGCAATTTCGTTTCTATGCAATGTAGCTCTCACTATAATCCCATCAAAGGTCCTAACCATGTAAATGGCTTGGGTTTTTTTTTGTATCAAAAGGCCTTTATTGGTATTCATACCGATCTAACACGGATTTGGATTTAGCCTCTCTGGGTCTAAGATATTGGCTGATATGTCGCTTGTTATTCGACTTGAGGATGTGAAATAGGGTCCACCAGCTTCTGCTGTGCGACTCTGATTACTTTCAGGTTTAGTTTTCCCTCACTATACCTCTCAAGGTGGTGCATGACTTAATAGTATAGGAGTAAAAGTCTCTTGACCGACATTGGGTATTTTAATTTATACATAATCTCGGTGGATTGTAGTTTGTGTATCCATTTACTCTGGAGGATGGAGGTTCATGTTTTTTTTTGTGCGTTTTTAAGCATTTGAATTGTTCTTCCTCGCTGACCCCTTGGTTTTAATACATTTATGTTCTGTAGTAACGATTTTTTTTTTGTTCTTAGTGTTTGATGTGTCATTGTTACAGCAACATGTTTGGTATGTATTACCGATTATGATTATGTGTAGCATAGGATATTTAATTTCCTTATCATCACCATTGTTCGTAGGAATTAAAATGATTTACTATTACTGGTTACGTTTTGCAATTGATTGCGATAGTATATTTTCTTATGTGGTAACTTTTAGGTTAATAGTTACATCACACCATTTTAAGTCTTCACATATTTGTACCCTCGAAGTGTTTGAATAATGCACCAATGATTGACTTGTAAGATTTCCCACTTATTTGTAGTTCATGTGTCCTCTTGTAGGAGGTTTCGGGAATTATCCGACACCGACGTGATCAGCGTAAGTGTTGGACTACCCCTTAACCCCAATTTGTGCTCCGTGTCACTCGACCTGGCCAGGGCCGAGTTCAACTCTGCACGTCCGATTTAAACAATCAGTTTATTAGTCAAACTTGAGTTCTCATCACATTCGTTTCTAGTCACCTAACAACAATTTTTGGACTAATGCCCAAGTCTAAGTCTTTAGACTAACTGTTCAAGTTCTCCAACTGTATCCACCTCTAGGTGTGTGCATAAAACATACTCATGTGTCATAATGTTCGAGGTCGTATTTATATTACAATGGTCCCTTGATTTATATACAGCTTCATATGGGTGTTCCCTTCAATATACATTTTCTTGAATTATAAGTTCTTCGCACTCCAATCCTCGTACCATTTGGGTATGTATATGTGTTCATTCGCTACATGGTCTCAATATTTATTTCCGATCGTTGAGTTGTATTGTTAACTCAAGCTAGGTGTGGTTGATTTACTAATCATGACCTTCTTTAATTGAACCCGTTTACTCCTTGGGTTTTATTGGTGACTTGTCTTTTCTGGTATGTAAGTATGTACATTGGTATATATATAGGATTTGGTAGATCCTGTTTAGAGTCCCTGAATATGTAGTGGGTTTGGAGGGATTATTTCGCAATAGTGGCATTATTCATTGCCATTTCCTATCTGCTTGATTTATGTTTGGGTGGGTAACTAGTGCCCCATGATAATGGCTATTTACAAGGTTCGAGAGTTCTTTTTATGATCCCTTTACCAATGTGTTTTTCTCAGGGAACTGTAATTGGTGTCTTAGAAAATTTGTTACGTCAGAGAATGAAGAGAAACGTAGGAAGAAGCAGGTAAAGGGATTTAGTGTGTAAAATTGTGTCATGCTTTATTCAGCGTTATCGATCGTACCAATTTTATGGTGTAATTACGCCTCGAATTATATTCTCTGATTTCATTATTTTACGAGAGGTTTTCTTACATTACCCTCTCGGGTGTTCGCATTGCAATATTTATCTCAATACCATCCTTAGCTTAATTAATTGCTTATTTGGGCTTTATTTATTACATAAATTTTATGGTATTTTGGTACTCTCCTTTTTTGTGAGGTAGGGTCCTATCGACTGCTAAGCATGTCGACCCAAGTTGTCGCTAAAATTGGTCCCTCTACGGGTATTATCCTTTTTGGCAAACCTGAGGAATAGTATAGTTTCTTCTCGGGTTGATAGTATAACATTAAGTAGATGCCAGATCGGGTTTTCCCGATGTGAGGAGGCTTTCTTCCTCTCTGGCGTTCTTTCTCTGTTTAAGAGGAAACTAGGATGTGAGGTTGGGTGTAGGTGTGTTAGGCATCCGTGTTACGGGAAGAATCCTAACTAACGGCCTCACGTACTAACCCAACCCTTCCCATTTAGGTTTTCTAACTCGGTATTTCACTGTTCCAGTCATCAGAGCGCAACTACGCTCTGATACCACTTTCTGTAACACCCCCGAATAAACATTCAACAGTAAAACCAACTCCGGTCATATTGCATGATAACTAAGCAGCGGATTCTCGAGATTCGGGTGCTACAGTTGCCAACCACCCACGTGGTTGACAGACACCACTACTAAGTTACGGTCTGCATGACTGGAACATCCCTCAACCAAACTTTTATACAATATAAGATACAAATCTGAATACCGAGTGTCTACACAAGATACCAAATCATAAACTAAGAATTACATCTCGGGTTTAGTATCAACCCATATATTACATGTGCTACTACAAACTTAAAGGTGTGCCCCGGTGGACTACCCCCATGGTAGTCACCCTGCCTACGCTCCGTCGATCCAGATGATCACCTGTAAAAATAAAGGACTCAGCAAACTATGCCGAGTATGAACGTGTGAAGCCCGCATGTTACCGGGCTACACGACTACTTGGTCGAATATTAAGGTCCAATTTACATGCCATGAATAAGCAGACACAAACATGAAATGGCAACACACCAATTCACAACACGCTGAGCACAGAGACAGCCACAAGCACATCCACAATCACAAATAGAGTGTGTCATAGAATACAAGTGACGACGATCCTCACAGCGGGATCATATAAGCGTTGTGTGTTTTCTTTCTTTACCTTGTTTCCGTAATGTGTATTCTCAGTCTCTTTCCTTGTGTATTTTCGTTCTCTTTCCTTGTTTTCATAATGTGTATTTCATTCTCTTTCCTTGTTTCCATAATGTGTATTCTCATTCTCTTTCCTGGTTTTCATAATGTGTATTTTCATTCTCTTTCCTTACACCCGGTCTGGGGATATAGTTTAGATCCCGTGACCATATAGTATGGGTGCTCATCTTTCCCTGTTTCTCATAGATTAACGGTGTATTCTTCTGTTACCGCACGTTGGAGGACGTCTCCTCCTTAGTTCATACCTCATCTTAGTTCATACCTCCATTCCGGCGTCGTACGTCGAGAAAGAGGGGTCGTCTTTAGACCCCAGGTTATGCTTCCAATTAGCTGATCCTCCAATCCGACGTCAGGTCGAGAAAGAGGGGTCATCTCTTGACCCCAGGTCATGCTTCCCAAATTGCCAATCTTCCAATCCCGGCGTCGTTCGTCGAGAAAGAGGGATCGTCTTTAGACCCCAAGATGTCCACATAGTCGGTCGAAGGATCTGATGCAGATACCAACTCCCGATCATCCATACCGCGCGCCCGAGATGTTGTCTTCCCGGGTTATTCTCATGTTCTACCAGTTGATAATTACTTATTATGTGTCTTTTCTTTTTGTTCAGCTTGACACCATTGTGGGTGTCGATAACAGTCCTCAATAGGGCATTCACTTATCGTAAATAGTTTGACACCATAGTGGGCGTCCTTGAGAGTCCTCCATGGTTAGAGAGGAGTTTTCCTTTATATAAGTAGTTTCCTTATTCGTTTGTATTATTCGTTAAGTTCCGTCCCGTAGTTTACATAAACGGGGAGTGACTAATTACTGTGTGCACGCAAGTAAGGTATAACAGGTATAGAGCAAACAATACCGCAATTTAAATGAGCAATCCGTTATCATACTTCACACAAACACACCGCAAGCGAATAAGCAAGATAACAAACAATCCATTTTCATGCTTTAGTCTTGAAGTCATTGGCAAACAAGGCACACAACACACAAGCCGTGTAACACGGCAACATACGAACCAACATGTCCATACCTCTTATTAGTCGACGTGTATACCGGCGCTACGATTCCTCGCCGCTCGTGTGACACACTCCTATAATTGTTACATGATCGAGCGGGTTAGTTTGGTTGGTCACACGTTGTTATTCGTAAGAATTCTTATAACATTTACTCTAGCCATATACGATATAAGTGGCGTTATTAGTCCTACTGCATTAGTTAAGTCCGCCTCTAACCAATGTTTTTAGCGTATTTTAAGCATTAATAGGTAACAAGTTTATCCAAGAGGGACTTTAGTTTGCCTAAGATGCATTCCCTCCTTAGCTACACAGGTTAGCACTGTTTTAAGCCTATTGTCATAATAGCATGGTCTTTGAGATACCCCTAAAACCCATTTGTACAGAACACCACTCAGAGAAAAACTGAACACCAATTCCAAGCATACTCCCCTTACGTTTCTCTTGTAAGGTACTAGCTTGCGTTACTATTGTTCCCCAAGTGTTCACAACCCTCATTAAGTGTAGTAGTCAGATTTTAAATTTGTAAATAAGTCATCACACTCTTAGCTTTACTGAAAATCAGTTATATTGAACACAAACCAGAGACGAACTAAAACACGAATCTGGGCACACTCCCATTTCGCTCCTCTTTTTTTAAGGTGTTGATTTACTTTATAACTTTTCCCAAAGTAATTACACCCTTAGGTGGATACATTAACCAGCGTCTAAGTTCATTTTTCCCAGCCTATCATATTCCTACAGCAACTGTATCAAGTATACAGAAAACGATCAAGAATGAAAATCTGAAACCATAATCATTATATTTCTACTTCTTTTCTTTTCTTTGCCTCACAACTTTGCGTGTTCCAGTTCCCCCAACCTTAAACACTTTGGCTTATGTGTTAACCAAGTCTTAAACTCAAGACCAACCCAAAACCACCTTGAAACAGGTCGGAAGTTCATTTTACAGAGACAGACGCTGGAAAAGAAACTGAAACAGCAGAGTGTGTGACATATTCTTCACTGTTCCTTAATCGATCCAATTGACTCCTAAACCTTCCCCAGATGTTTACGGACTTGGTTAAATGTGTTAGTAAGATTTTGAACTTATAAACACCCTAAACTCACTGATAACTCTTTATACAGAAGTGGAGAACTGGAAACAAAGCTGAAACATCCACTGATGTCTTTTCTTCAAATTTTTTTCCTTCATCTATTAATCTGACTTCTTAGTTCCCCAACGCCCTTATAAACTTATTAAGGTATGTTAGATGTATCTTAGATTGATTGGCACCCAATACTACTACTTCAGACCTTTCTGTACAGGGTCACACGGAACTGAAAAAGGAAGTGAAAGTTGAAAACCTGAAACTGTAAGACTGATACGTTTGCATCTATCTCTGTTCTTGGTTTGCTCATAACTCTCAATTTTTTTTTGATTTTTTTCTTCCCCAGGTAGTTAGGTGTTGCATCAGGACTTTACTTTAGAACCAGATTGACACAATATGAGCAACATCCCTGGGAAACTACTCAGACAGAAACTGAAAGTCGCAGGGCACTGAGACAGAAACTGATACATATTTGTCTTTCAGTTCCTTTCATTGACCAAGTTCCTACTTTCCTCGAATGGTCTAGCCTAGTTACGAGTCTTAGTATGAATTTAAACTCTAATCTAGCCCAACACCACATGGACTCACTTCTGAAACTCTTTACACGGAACCTGGATGTTGCAGGAAACGGAAAGTATAAAACTGATATGCCTATATCCTTTCTCTTAAATCCCTTCTGTTAGCTCGTGAGTTGATCTCCAGTTTTCTTCTTATTACCAACCCAGGTAGTTTAGGGTATTATAGTTTTTATTTTCCAAGTTCTAACAGACCAAGGTGACATAGACCCCAACAGATAGAAATCTGAAACTGGAACTCGAAATGGTTAAATCACTGCAACATTCTCTTAATTTGTTCTCTGTATGTTTTCTAAACTTACTTACAACTCTTTCCCCAAAATGCTGACCCAGATGTTAGGTGTTTTATCTTGGTTTTACCCTCAGAACAGACTCACAGAAATTCTGCTAAAACTCCTGAAATGCTCCTATCCTGACATGAAAGAACTGAAACCTGAAATATGAATCTGCTAACTTCCTTTCCTTTTTTTTTATTTGATCACGAATTTGACCCCAACTTCTCCCTCTTTGTTTGCTTACATTGTTACGTGTCTTATTAAGGTTTTAAATCCCAGCCTAACCTTGTTAATAACACTGGCACAATCAAAACAGAACTGGACAACTGATGAAAACTGAAACCGAACGAAAAACAGGAATTCTTGAACTGATGAGTTCCTTTCCTACTGCTTATTAATCTAGTACTTCCTCATTTTCTCTTTTCCCAAATCACTTCGCTTCCTAGTGAGATGTCTTAATATTATCCCATCCTCAAAATAAGCCCACGGCAGCATGGTTAATGCCACTTAAATTTCATTATACAGACTGTGATGTCTGCAGGAAACCGAAACAAAAACCTTGGATTGGTTTAATCTTTCTAGTTCATTTCTTCTTTCAGTGCGTTCAACTAGTTTCTAATCCTCTAAGTGTACATGCCTACCTAGTACACTCAGTTAGCAATGTCTTGGGTTCACTTGCAAGCCAGTACTACACTCGTATCACAATTATGCAGAAGCAACCCCCTTTAAGGAGAAACTGAGACAAAAATCAGTATGTTTCAGCACGAGTTTGTCTGCCAATTCTCCCAAGTTATCTATCCGCTTATTAAAACGTTCTAGCAAGGTCTTTTAAACTCATAAACAGCCTAGAACACCCAGTTTTCCTTTCAGTTATAATGTTACCAGATAAGCTGGTGCCTTTAGTGGCGTAAAAACAGAAACAGAGGGTAAGGGACATGGCAGGTTTGTGGCCTCACCTTAGATCCGGTTTCAGGACAGTAGGAGGATGGGTCTCTGGATGATTTTTGGTGCAACCCAAGGAGGTTTTCCAGAGCATCTCATGCATGCAAAGTTTAGGCAGAAAAGAAAGTCAACAACCGGCTATCAGACGATAACAGAGGAGATGGAAGAAGTTTAGCCAGCCAGAGTTACCGTTCTCCTGCACTTACCTTCGAGGGGTCTTGGAGGGACTGTGGTTTGCAGTTTTTTTTGAGAGAGTACTACCAGGAGATTGCATGCAGGGTCCTCGCGTGGAAGAATGCAGGAGATTAGAAAGATTAAGCATAATGTTTCGGACAGAATCATAGAAGGAAAGGAAACCAAGGCAAGAGACAACCGGTAGAATTTACCTTGCTTGTTGGTCTCGTGTGATTCCAGATTTTTTTCGAGACCGGTAACTTCAACAGGCTTCGGACATGCAAGGAAGAATCAGAGAAGTTGAGTTCTGGTGAAATTGCGAAAGGCAAAAGAGATCGCCAGGAGAAAAAACTAGGGAATGGGATGAGATGTTTCGAGCAGAACCAAGGAGGGAGCAGGGCTCACAACGCGTGGAAATAACGGAAGGTTGCAATTCCTTTCCTCTGAACTCGCACCCAGCGTGAGGTAAGGTTGGAAAACAGGGAAGCACCTCCCATGGGGAAGGTGGAATAAGTTGAGTGGGTTTGTCCATCTGCACAAAGAGGGCGATCATCTGAAAAGCAGGGAGGGTAGTTGCATGGAGATATAGAAAGGCTACAGAGATTTTGGTATTCAAAATCAGCTCGGTACATAGGTAACATCCATCTGTAATGCGTGACTAACTGACTATGGGTTAGTGGGATTGCAACACTTACAGATGTCACAAGAGTGGGGCTGCTGTTATTGTAGCTTAATAAAGGAATTTAGTAGTACATAGGTAATATATGCCATGGAATATAAATCGGTGGGTATAATTTTATGTGTTAAAATGTTACTTGTGCTTGTTTTTATCCTATAACATGGTTCGTACCTTATAACTTCGTAATGTATATTATTTAGTACAATTGTTAAGTGTCAGGATGACTCTCCGTGTTTTATACCTCACGGTCCACTACGTAAATAATGTAATATCCAAACATGGTATAATTTAATTTGTTCAATCGTTTTGATAAAGTCAAACCGATGAGTACCCAAGCTTGTATTATGACTTGTTATTTCATTCACGGACATATGTATGTCCCTTGGTATCTCCGAGTATATGTTGTAGTACAACTATACATTACTGTGACCGTTTAACTACACTACCACAAGTATTCATGATTTCATGCGTTTTAATTATTAGGGGTGTTTCATAGACCTTGAGATGATTGTAGATCTAGATTTCCTTCATGAAATGATGAAGAGAATATAGGTTTAGAAGCTCATAATTTTCGGAAATGAGTTAAGGAATCTGTTTAGGATTTTTCACCATGTCTTACCACAATTTCCGGATTGCGCACTCTCTACGGTTTTGTCCCCCAGAACTGAAATGACCACGAAAACTAATGATCTTTATATGGTTGGAAATATAATTCAAAGAGGAACAACTTTGGTGTTGAGAGGATTTTGAGAAAACTTACGGAAAATTCAGAATAACTCCCGAGCTGAGACCTATTGAACAGATTCTCTGCTGTGAACCACTTCGCCTTCTTCTGTTCACCCAGAACTGAATACACCATGAAAATTAATGATCTTTATATGTATGGAAAGCTAACTAGAAGAGGAACAAGTTTGATGTTGGGAAGATTTCGAGATAACTTACTGAAAATTACAGAATCTCTCCCGAAGTCAGACCTCTTGAACAGATCTACTACTTGATTCTTGTTTTGTAGAATTAGCTAGGAATTTTGACATAAAATGGAGTTAGAACTTAAACCTCCATTGTTGGAGCTTGAAGCTAGGAGATAAGAAGAAGAAAGAGAGCTTAGCAAGCTTACCAATTCGTTTTTGGGCAAGGAAGGAATGAGCACTCTCACGTAAGTATTAAGGCAAAGGTAGAGAGGAATCAATTTTTGGAAATTATTGGCATGTCACATGGCATTGTTTTAGGACATGCTTTTGATTATTTGATTACATAATTGGCTGCCAAAGTCTCTGATTGAATAGACTTACGGCTGGCTTGAGAAGACAATGGAATTTAATTGCCAATGTGAAAGAAGAAGACAAGACATGGACACCTCTTTCTTCCTTGATGAAATCGGCTAGCATGTGCCTTAGGAGACAAGTTGCTTTTGTCCATTCTTGACTAGGAACTAGCTTAATTATGTAGTTGTATTATTTGACCAGATAGGCAATAAAACTCCCTCATTGCCTTGGTCCAAATCGGCAGCCCCATGTGGTGGTGATGAATTATTTTGTTGGCATGTGATGTACTAGTCTAAAGTTGATCTAGTTAGTCTTTGTTTTTGTATTTTAATTCCTATGATCTATCAAGGTTAATTGGTTATTGTTATATTGCAGGGAAATCGGTGCTGCACACCCAAGTTGACTGAATTTTATTGTTACATTATCATATAGTATATGCTAGGTGAGTCACATTATCATAAGACATATTTTTGAAGCAAAACTAGCCAAAATAGGCCTTAAATCTCGCCCCCATTGGTGGTCAAATGGGACTGATTTTTCATTTGATTTTTGTTACACTATATTGTACTAAGATCATAATAATATGTGTAATAGGTTCCAGCATTTAATTGGTACATTTTTATTATGGTAAAGGATGAAAGTTTTAAGGTAAAAATGCTGATTTTAAGTACCTTTTTGTTCTAAAAATCGCCCCCACTTGTGCTATGAATTTAGCACTGCCATTAATTGATTTAGATGGTCAATTTATCCACTTTTAAGTTTATCAACTCGTGGCTCCTCAAAAACTTCAAGGCAATTGCGTAAAACGCATTTTTATGACACCCGAAGGTGCGTTTTTGTGCTTTAAGGATTTTTCTGAAAACTAATTAGTCGCTATGAGTTCCAAGTGTTTATTGACATTGTTTATAGTAAATAATAATATTTTAAGGTGTTACCTTGAATTATATGGGGTTATAACCACTCAGAACACAACTCCCGGGCTAACTGGGTAAAAAGGAGCGTTAAGAAATTCGTCCGAGCACTTTGTTTACTTTTGAGGAAGTAGCTCGTGCATTCTCTTTATAATGTTAAATAATGATGTTTGGTTAACTTCATGTGAAGTTTATAGCTTACATAACGTGTTTAACTTAAGGCCGGGCTTTAACGCATGTTTTTGACCTTAAGGAGTTTAGGTGCGTTTTAACGCCCAAGTGTTTATATACTTTTATTAGAGTTTAATAATCCCCTAAATAATATATTTTTCCCTTATTTAATTATTTAAATGTTAGGGGTATTTCATTGTTTGGCTACACACCCAAAATTGCCTTAAAGCATGAAAATGTGTTTTAAGAGTTTACTTACAATTTTGAAGCTCAAAACCAGATTTTTCTCCACACCCTCTCGGCCCTATATATTATATAGCTAGGTTATATTTTTACATAAATCTAAATCTTAATTGATGATTAAGAAGATCTATGGTTTAGATTATGTACTAACCCTTCAAAAGATGATTTTTAACTTTGATTTTCCCTCTTTTGCTCTTGGCCTTGAGTAATTTCACTCAACTTTCAGCCACGGATTTAAAAAATTCAATGGAGTATAGTTAGGGTATAGTAATGGAATAAACATAAGGAAGAAGCTTAAGGTATGAAAATGAGCTTTTAGGAGATTGTTTTACCTTTGAATTTCAAGGAATATTTCTAGCTCCTTCTCGGCCTATTATAGAGAAAAATGTTTAGAGTTAAATCTCTTGTAAATCTATAGATAAAGAGTAGATTAAGGCACATAGAAACCTCAAATTTTACTCACCCTTGAAGTCTCCTTTTAGGAAGAGCTCAAGCTTTAACATGAAAGAGGGAGAAAAATGAGCATAAATATTCCTTGGTTTCGGCCATATAAGGAATCACATGAAGGGTATAAGCTTAAAGCACATTTTTACCTTTTGATTAGCTTAGTTCTTCCCTTGCTCCAAGCTTGATAAATTTCTGATTTTTCTCACCAAAACTACTTCTTTTATGTAATATTGAAGAGTAAAGATGAGCTAGTTGTGTGCTCTTTGTTTGATTGAAGGAAAGGAGAAGAAGATCTAAGGTGAATGAAGATGTGGGTTCAACCTGTGTTCTTGGAGTTCATGGTGTTCTTCATGCTCAAGAAAAAGCAAAATGGAGAGGGAATGAAGAGTGAAGCTCGGTTGAATAGGGGAGGATGAGAGAGAGTTAGTAAGTTGCCTTACTTGTCTTAATGAATGAAAAGATGACTTATGACTAGTATTTGTATGACTAGGCACTTAAGAAGATATTTTATGTCAAATTTTTCAAGGTGGAAAGGAGTAGGAGGAGTTTGCCGGACACATTTGGCTTTAGGGGGAAAATGGTCTTTTTGCTTTATTTGCAACATTATGTTGTATATTTTAGACTTGTTTGATGTGTTAGATGTGTAACACATGTAATTAGTTGTCTTAAGGTGTATACACTTGTATTTAAAGTAATTAGTTTACCTACAAGTCATTAAGACTTCTTAAGGTATATTTTTACCTTAAGTGTTTGTGTTCATGTAATAATGTGTTACAAGATAAACCAACTTGTTAGTTGATTTCCTTCTTTATAATGCTTCACTTACATCCATGTTTTAATATAAGGTTTGATAACCTTCATGGACTATGTACCTTTATTTTTATAAGTGTGTTAGGAATTTCATGGTTCATTAATTCATTAAGGCTCATTAGTCTTCCTAATCCCATGATTTGTCTTTTAGTTAGCTTTATAAACCTTAGAGGTATTTCAGAGAGCCTAGGAAGTAAATGGTCAAAATTGACCAAAAAATCAACTTAAAACTATGTTGGAACATTTGGCTAAGTTAAGTGGTGATGAATGTACAAAACATTAAGTTAAAAGGGCTGAAATGGAATTATTGGAAAAGTTTGGGGTATAAATAACTAAAGCCGAGAATGGACTTTAGTTTATGAGTATTTTGGTGCATTTTGAGCTTATATTAAAGCCAAATGTTTAGACTTTCATTTATAAGGTTTTGTAACATAAAATGCTATAAAAGCATAGATGATAAAATCTAGAGATATGTGCCGAAATCTAGGGGTTATTCGGTGAATTAAGTCATTTGGAGGACTTAGGAAAAATATCTAATAAGTGATTAGAAAGTGGTTGGTACATTTAAGTACAATACAAAGAAGTACTTTAAAATGAATTCTAAAGTTTATATGATGATTCAATAAACTTTAGACTATGGAAAGGTTGTTAAATGAAAAGGAAGCAAAATTTGGGTGCTAGGAACATTATTAGGCCGAGAGTATAATGTTTGATTGGAAAGAAATGGAGAAATTTAAGTTTAAGGAATTTTTGGAACAAATTGTAATCTAGAAAATATGGGACCCAAATCGTAATTTTATGAAGTTCTGGGTGTTTATGAGATAAATTGGTCAAATATAGCTTGGGTCAAAACGTTGACCAAGTTTAAGGAATAAATAATGAGAAATGGGATTAAATAAGAAATATAGTATAAATGTAAAGAATAAAAACTTTATGGGGTGGAATTGTAAATAAGGAAAAATTTGTGTAGCAGCCAAATGACATATGGATATGGGTTTGTACTGTAATTTTTGGACATTAAGGCTGAGTTGGAAGTTATTGAGTGTAAGAGCTAAAACTATAGATTAAATAGGAATTATGACATAATTGTAAAAGTTGTAAAACTTGAGGGGCCAAAGCATAAATAAGGCAAATATGGTGTATAGGCCGAAAACTGGAGTTGTGGCTTGTTGGTAATTACTGAAAGTTTAGGGGTGAAATTGGAGTTTATTAAGATAGAATTTAGAATTAAAAGATAGTCACATTTGTGGTAAATTGTAAGATTACAACAATATTGTGGTCAAAGTGTAATATCCGAAAGTTTTGGGCAATAAATCATATTTAAAGAAAGTACAGGTTCTGTTTGTAGGTTAGAAGCAATTAGAAGTGGAATATTGAGATAAATAAGTAAGGAATTAAAACTATAGGTTATACAAGTATAAGGATTTAAAATGTAGACATTTTATGACATTTGGGGTAGGGGTGAGCATTCGGTTATTCGGTTCTACCCGAAAACCGAATAAGGAAAAAAGTTTGGTTTTCGGTTTTTGTTCGGTTCTACCCGAATAACCGAATTTCAGTTTAAGAATCGAAATAACCGAGAACCGAATAACCGAATTTTTTTCAACGCTAGAACCGAAAACCAAAAATTTTAATTCAGTTTTCGGTTCTCACCGAATTATAACCGAGAACCGAATTGAAAAAAGGAACCGAATTGCAAAAAAACCGAATTAAAGGAAAAAAACCGACATACAAAATATAAAACTGAATTACAGAAGAAAAAAATCTGAAATTTTGTGCATAACTGAATGACATTCCACCTGCTAATGCTATGACAAGATCCAAATCTAGACTACAGCTTATGTCATTACAAGATCCAAATCTTTCAAAAAAAAAGGAAACATAAGCAAAAACGAAATTAAGCTGTTATCTAGACAATTCTCTCTACTTCTGAACAGTAGAAAGAAATCACAATATGCAGTTCCTCAAGCGGCAAGCGGCCAAACACAGCTGGCAATGGCAAAGATCCTTCAAGAGAATTCAAACACAGATTCTTGTTTATGGCATTACAATTCAGAAACTTAGTATGAATTATTTACAAAAAACAGCAATAAAAAATCACACACAAAAGATCTAACAGTATGAATTATTTACAACAGTAGTTGCAAAGTAATGAGCAAGAATACTGGTTTAAAAAAACAGCAAAGATGTACAAAAAACAGCAATCAAACAATCATAAAAAGAAGAAGAAAAAAATGCTAAGTTTGCATCAACTTCAAAACGGTGTCGTGAAGTGCTGTTGAATATAAGTTATAGTGCAACTGAAAAAAAATCAAATTTTATTTGTATAAGCAGAAGCAATTAATCGTGGCCAATAGATGAAATCAAAACTCTAAAGCAACTCTAATTGGCGAACTGAACAAGGAACATACTTCAGAGTTCAACTTTTCAAATGGTGTTACAGCAGAAATCAAAAACATTAGTGCAACATAGAAAAAAACCATGTTGTTTCTAAAGTTCTAATGCCACCCAACCTACTAGTCTACTACTACTGTTTAGTACTAAAGTGCCTTTCAACCCGCGGAAGCTAGATTAGTGATTTTTGACACTTCTTTTGTCCCTTTCATCTCGTGATAGAAAAAACCAGAAGAAGTCAATCTTTGCTTTCACGGGACTACTTAGATTTTCTTATCCACTAGCTCAATGCATCATAGAAAAAAAAACCATTCTGTTTGTAAGCCCTCTGTTCTATAAGGAATCCAACTATAACTCCCCATTGAGCACATAATAAATTTCAGTGCGTCTTTTAGCAGCAATAACAGTTATCACCAAGCTTAAACCCTACCAGTGCAACTTAGGCGGGCAAGAAATTGACCCAACCACAAAGCGTAATTATCCATCGATCATAGCATACTAACCAAAACCCCAGAGAAAGAGAAATCAAAACTTCAGACAGATAAACACCAGAATCGAATTTCTGTCGTCATGGGCAGATAAAGACTAGAATCGAATTTCAGTCGTCATGGGCAGATAAAGACTAGAATCGAATTTCAGTTGTGGCCACAATTGACATCTCAGCAGAAGCAATAATATCGTACGTAGTGTATTATAAATGCTCGGTAGTTTCAAGAATGGAAATCTGCGCAGAAGAAATCAAAACTTCAAACAGAAGATAAGTTCTAGTAGATTACCAATTCCAGAATTTTTGCTGAGAAAGATGAGCAGTTCCAGCAACAGTGCAGGCGCAGACACGAAGAAGAGAATTAACAGAGGTGCGGATTAAATATCTCAGCACAAGGTGGAACTGGCACAAACACAAAGAAGAAGATAATGAATATAAGCGCAGTGATTGATCTCTGCAGTGACCAGAGAAGAAACGGACACACAGAGGAGAATGCGGAGAGGTTCAGTGCTTAACCCTTTCAAAAATGAAGAAATTACAGTGCTAACCGTTCCAGAATGAAGATTGAATTGAAGAGAATGGAGAAATCAAATTACCGGCTGAAGCTGGTGTGAGAGTCGAGAGATGTGCAGAGGCGCTGAGCAGGAACAGCAAGACCAGCGGCGACCAGGCGTGACTGAAAAAAATTGAGGTTGAAGAGAAAGAGAGAGGCGCGTACGCGGGCTTACAAAATTTTTCAGAATATTATTAGGGTTGTATTTTGACACACAAAACGCAGCGTATGAAGTTTACATATTATTCAGTTATTCGGTTATTCGGGTAAACCGAATTATCCAACATGGGAACCGAAAACCGAACCGAATTTTAATTCGGGTATAACCTAATAACCGAATAGCCGATTTTTTTAAAAAACGGTTAAAAATTTTGGTTAAAAAAAATTGAAATAATTTCAGTTCTCGGTTATAACCGAATAACCGGAACCGAATGCTCACCCCTAATTTGGGTCATAGTGTAATAAGTGAAAGTTTTGGGAATATAGTCATGTAATTCGTGACAGATTAAGGGTTATCAAGGAATTAACCAAGTGGTTATGACATTAGGAAGAATGGCAATATACCATACACATAAGATAAGTATATGTATATATTTAAGGATTATATGATATATATATATATATATATATCAATATATGGCGGTATGGGTATATTAAAATCTATAATTGTATATATAGCACATATATATATAATACCTAAACACAAGAGATAAATGCTATATAGTGATAAGAATTATAATAGCATACAATGATAAAGAAGATTATTGTGTAAGTGACTATATATATGATACATATATATATAAGTTGGAGGAATGAGCAAAAAACCTATAAGAGGTATGCTTGTAATATAAGATTATAATTCTTGAATGTAAATATTACATGAGTTAAGGTACAAAAAATAATACCTTAAATGTAACATGATTATTGAATAAAAGAGTTAACAAAGATTTAAGGATAATCTTGTAACTCACATGAAATAACGAACATGGAATATCAAACTTTACACAATATGATTAAACGTTATACGGGAATGATTGACAATTAACGCTATCAGTTAATTAGAGTATAAGATTATGATTGCCGGGACAATAGTCGAGATTAGGCGAGTGTCGCCTTTGGTGAACGGTATGGTTTCATGTACCATCCGTGTTACCGAGTTATTCTTGGCTTGTGCGCTAAATGTTTATTTGATATGGCCTTAAGATTTGCATGGAAATGGACTATTGTATTGGTTGTGTTATTGTAATTCTTTGAGCTTGACCTTTGTGTGGTGTGCTACTAACTGCACCTTAGAAGAGACATGAACACACGTATGGTACATTCGAAACGAATAGAGAACTTTAGAGGTTCAAATATACGAACTATCTAACAGTGGAATTGTATGAGAAGTTTCTCACTAAATTCCCTTCAATACTTATTCGACATCCATGAACAGAAAGGTTGAACTATCATATTAGAAGTAGGACTAATGTTACTTGTACTTCTAACGAACTGGTTGTTGAAAAGAGAGGAGTCCGAGATGGTTCCAGCCGCGCGTGTATTTGTTTGGGAGCGGTATCTATATCAGACCTGTTCTCGGTTAGACCATTGTCGTCGGACATGGTCCCTTTGAGTTAGTGATTAACTTCGATCGCCCACTTGCATAGTGCTACCGGGCATGGTATTGGTTTCCTTGAGTCAGTGATTGACTCCGATCGTCCACCAGCTCACTACTACCGGACGTGGTTTGAACATTACGTCAAAGTGATGGTTGTTCATTTGGTAAATTGACACTCATATAACAGGGTCTATACATACCCACTTGAGTTGTTGAAACACCCCATAAATTAATCTAAATTAATTTAGGGGATTCTTTTATTAAACCCTAAATAATACTATTAAACATTAAATTATTATATGGTATTATGAATTTAATAATAAGATTTATAAGTCAATAAATCTTGGAAAACTTTCGAGACACTCCAATTATATTATAAAGATTTTAGAAATATTTGGAGCATTGATTTGAATCATAAAAGTCAATATAAAATCATAGAAACCTTAAAGCTTCTTAAGCATTGCTAGGTTGACTTTTTGCGAATGGTCAAACCAGCCCATGAAACCTATATCAATAAAAAGATTATGGAAAACCAAGAAGATTAATAATAAGAACGTTAAAAATGGATCATCCTAGCTCAAGATATAATCTAGGGAAGTTTAGAGCCAAAATTTGAAGCTTGCTGATGTGGCTAGGGTTTTCTGACTCAGCGCCGCCTCGAGAGTCGCGCCCAAGCCAGTTTCCCACAAAAAACGGCTAAGTCTTCTCAGCAACTATCAGAATGTTGCCCCATTTTCAGACCCCGATTTCTCAGCCATAACTTCGTATTTTTGAGTGCCGTCTTTTGCATTTAATTCTCCTACAACTCTACTTTCGAACCATTACTCCCACTTGACCTAACTCTTCCCACATTCATCACAAAATCGATCGCAAGTTGCCTCCCCGATTTCTGGAAACCTAGAAACCCAGAAAATCCAGAAAGGTAACTAAACTTCGCCCTATCATATCTTCTTCGTTCGTGCATCAAAATTCATGAACCATAGCTTGTTTTAAAGATCTTTAGCTGCTCTACAATTCTTCTGAAGGAACCCCAAGCTAATTCTCAATTGTTTGAAAGATTAAGCATCTAAAGTCCTCGCCTCGATCACGTCAGGTCCCTTGCCCAGTATTTTTTTTCAGAAACGACCTGGTAAACTCGGATCTTGTGAGATCTATAACTTTCTCCCTAGTTCATTAATTTCAATGATTCTTCCACTCGTGTTTATAGTTACATATCTAGTTTAATTTGTGATAGGTTTCGTGGATCGAATCCCTCTCAGTTAGCACGAGTTGATCCGTGAAGTGGCCTACCTGAACTTCACATAAAATATCAAAATTTTCTTGAAAACGCAAGGTATAAACCCGAATCTTTCGACTTAGATCTCTTCGTGTGTATTACGAGTTGGATCTAGATCTTTTGTCTAGTTGTAGAGCTACATGTCCTCTATCGATTAACCCTAAAGCCATAGATTAACTCGATCTATAATGAATCTTATAGGCCTGCAAAGTTTGTCTCTTGGTTTGACCAGAAAGTTCAACTTTTCCAGAAAACCTTATCAAATTCCCCCGCCGGTGCTATTCCGGTACGTTTCCGACCAAATTACACCAATAATGTCACTCGTTTTTGCATTCCCGAACATACCCACCTATTAATTTGACCTATAACCCATTGTGTCGAGGGAATTTGTCGAATTCGAACAAGACTAACACAAACCCTAGGTTCGAACTACCTAGAATTGAAATCATAGCACACTGCACGATAAACCATGAAACTGGTACCATTAGAATCGTTGTGAGATTTCGAGTCGAACAAAACAAGAATCACCAAATTTCATTCTGTAGATTGAGAGAAATCAATCGATTCCCAATCGTAGAGTTTTAAAGATTGTTTGATGAACTCGTGCGTTCCTAAGCGTTGGATCGTGGGTTATGAGGATGGACGGCCGAGATTAAAACGTAGGAGATTAATAATGTTTAAGTTAATATAAAACACAGAATAATACTCTAACTTGCTGGATTTATTTAATGACCTTCCCTAATGTATTTTGACCCGAAATTTTAACCATAGATTCATTATAAAATCTAGTTAATTTTCTTGTAATTTAATACGGGTTTTGATTTTTTAAACGTAAGTTACAATTTTTGTAAGTTCTGAGTATTCTGGATTTATTTAGATAATTAACAAAGGGATTTTTATGAAATAAAATTTTTATAATATGTCTAAAATATCATAATTACTATATATTAAATTTGAGAATTTTTAGACAAAAGGAAACAGGTCTAAAAATTGTTTTTCTGAAATTTTTATAAGTTACCTTATGGTATATGGTTTTAATGTAATGAAAATTAAAGTATAGTGGAATAATAAACTCTATAGGTTGGGAATAATATAAGAATACTGAACTAACATTTTATACAAAATGTTAACAAATATTTTAGGTTATAAACTTTTAAGTAGAAACAAAGGAATAAAAGATTATCTTAGGTTAAATCAAGGAATCAGAATTTACTTACTTTTATGTTAACTATATACTATGGAAACTAATATACTGAATTGAAACAAAGGAAAATACTTTATATTATAAAGCATATATTGGATGTAGATATGTTTACAAGTTAATAGGAATAATTAAATACAATAAAACTACATAAAGAATGTCTTGAATAAATCCTAATATATATGAACATTAAAAATAAATAAAAGAAATAACATACCTTATAGGAAATATAATATGAGGAAAATATTAGAGTAAACCTAATTGATACGTAACAATTAAAATATTAAATGATAATGCGACATCTAGGTGGACCATTAGGAGAAATACATATCCTAAACCTTAGAACTTTAATCAGGTATTAAAGTAAATTAGTCAACTGTAACTTAAGAGTTTAATTAAGCTAAACCTATGTTCAAGAGTAAATAATTGAAATAAAATTAAAATGTACACTTCAGACATACAAATTCAATAGCGTAAATGGTCAAGTCAAACCCGAAACTAGATCGAGGTTGCACGTTCGAAACCTCGCAAAATCCTTTTTAGAAAATTTAATCAATCAACAAAAACGTAACGCGGACTTGGGCTATCCTACTGGGTCCAAGTCCATGAACTCCAAAAGCCCACTTAAACAATTCAACGAGAGTTTGGGCCACTCTCAGGATAAAACCCTAAATCATTCCAGATTAAATGAAATGGACCCAATGAAAGATTTAATTAACAAGATCTAGCCCAGATCCTTATGAGAGAGTAATTGTAAACCAAAAACTATAAACCAGTAAGAATAAAAGATGTTTAGCTTTATAAGTTTCTTAGCTAATCAGTACTTGAAACACCTTAATTACAGGTTATTAGTGGAAGTTCGCACATTCAAGTTTGGTTACTGCTTCTGCTCATACCAGGTATGATTTCTTATACTCGGATGCTTCTGCTAACAGACTTAAGGAAACGTTTTTGAAAAACGCTAACTGAGCTGATAATGAATTTAAAAAAGGAAGACTACTTGTGTGACTAACTCAGCTTGATATGACTAACTGAGCCTAGGATGTACAACTTGCATGGTTACTGTTTCTTCCTACCTTAGTTGTTCCACTAGGCTATTAATTGCAAAGTGTTTATGCCTCTACACTCTATAGGACTGAGTGTTTTGGTATTGTACCTGTGCAGTTAATGATCTAGTGGGGAAGCTAGGAATACGGAAAAATGTCAAATCTTGGTAAATTCTTCCTTTGACTATGGGTACTATTTCATCCATGAGTCGAGTCTGGGTCAGCCTTCTTGAGTATGAAGTCTTTTATTAAGTGGTGCGCACACTTTTCACCGATGACTGAGAACGGGTCGGTGGCAGCGAATATCTGCTTTACCTCGTCCATGTGGACAACTGACTGGCGGTGGGGGGCATCTCTCCTTTGTTTCTATTACACTCTTGGGTATATTTGTCTATGGAAATCAACTTTCTGGTATGGTGGTGACATAAACTGTCTACCACAGGTTATGGGTATTCTTTCATTCCTAGTCCTTTGTGACTACCTAAGTCTTTCTCTTCTTAACCAGAATTGGATCTAACATCAAATATGAATGCTTATTAACTTTATGGTGTGACTTCTTAAGTGTTTGACTTGGTTTTAAAGTTATTTATCTTTGTCTTCGTCTTGTTATCTTTGACTTGATTGTTTTGAAGTGCCTTATTCCTCTGTTATGTTTTTAAGAGTTTGATTTCAAGTTACTGTTTATTTTAAGGGTTATGTTTTAAATTATTATTTTTGAGAATTGTATCAGTTCCATTCCAGGGAACTGACTCACCCCTCCCGGGGTAGGGTGCTTGGTTTCATCTTGCAGGTACAAAATTAGTCATACATGTGGCCACGAAGAGTATGAGTGATTGGGATGGGAATTAGGAGTTATGGAGAGTTATTCTATTTACTTTAAGTTATGTTTAATTTGTATTTTCTCGAGTTCAGACCATAACGTATATAATTTATAAGTTGTAATTGGTGAGGGTTGGTACCAGGTGTTTGGAACCCGATGATCTGTAAACGCCAGTAGTTTTATTTTTCCGCTGCATTTACTTTAAATAGGGGCGTTACAGAAATTGGTATCAGAGCGTAGTTACGCTCTGAACCCGAGAAAACAAGCCGAGTGAAATACTTAGAATATAGGTGCACTTACAACTAGGGAATTGGGGTAGAATTGGGAAGTGAGGATTCCAGAAAGGCACGTTACCCTTACCCCATACTTCACTTTACTTGCTTTACATTACTACACTTATTCATGAACGCTCTATCTACGCACCGTCCCTAAGACGTTATAAACACTCCACACTTTACTACGTAGATATCTAGATTTAACACACAACTCTTGAGTAACAAAAACCATCATTACCAGTTAAATGGCTCGAAGAGGAGGAAGAGGAGCGGGTCCCCCAGGAGGCTACGGACCCGACGTTGTTACTCCAGAGGTCATAGCTCAGATTGTGACGGGTGCATTAGCTCAGCAGTAGGCTCAAATTCCACAACCACCACCGCCACCACCTAACGGTCCCCGGGAGTTCAACTAGCTGAAAGTGGTCAACGACCTTCGTCCCCCAGTCTATGAAGGCCAACCAGTACCGAAGGTCTTGGAGAAATACATCGACGAGATTCAGAAAGCTTTCATCTCTCTACATGTTCCAGCAGATCACCAAGTGGACATAACGGCCTACTTTCTCCAAGGACCCGCTCATCGATGATGGCTGACCGCCAGAGCCGAGCTGACTGCCTAGGCGAATTTTGACTTCCAAGCATTCCTGGCGGCCCTGAGAGCTAAGTTTTATCCATCTTATCTATAGAAGAGGATGAGAAGTGAATTTGAGCAGCTGAAGCAAGGGACTTCCTCTGTTGCTGAGTACTATAACAAGTTTATGGAGTTGTTTGCTGTCATTGGAGAGGGAGTTTACGCTCCGAGGTACCTGGTGGACAAATTCCATACCGGCTTGAACTTCAGGATCATGACTATGATCGGTTCCACCAGAGGAATGACTTTACAGGTATGGAATATGACTTTGAAATTTCTAGTACACTAAGATTTCCCCACTAACACATATTGTAACGACAGGAACTAGCTGATGATGCAAATGGCTGCGAAACCACCATTGTCTATCAGGATTCGGTGTTAGGAAAGAGGAGGAATGATAATGGAGGAGGAAATGGAAGAGGTCCCTCTCAAAATCAGGAAAAGAGGGGAAATTTTTCAAGGGAGGAAACGAGAAAGCCATCATTCCTTCTCCTGCTGATGCCAAGCCACTTCGCTACGAGCCACCCAGGGGAGACAGACCCGTGAGGAAATATTTTTGCAAGAAGTGCAAGCAGGACCACCCAGGAAAGGAGTGTGATGGAACCCTTGCGACTTGCCACTACTGCGGTAGGAAGGGGCACAGATCGTTCGAGCGCTTCTCGAACCCGGATTCCAAGAGCTACAAACCACGCACCGGGTCAGCGATGAGATCCCCAGCTACTCATACTACTGGAGGAGGAGGAGGTAGAGGTGGCACAGGAGGTACTTGACCATCTACCAACCGCCCCTCACAGAACTACCCTCAGAGGCCAGGCAAAGCACCGACTCTCAACCTGGTGGACCGTGTTGAGGCAGCAAGTGATGACCCGAGTTCACCTGGTGAGGACTATCTTCCTATCGAAGAAGCTTATATCTTCGTTTCACTTCATTTCTTAGTTAGTCTTTCCTTCTCATTGTAAAAGGGATGAACTATAAATCCCTCTTTTGTTGCGCATCTTTCATTGGCAGTTGTGAACCTTATCTTAAACTGCTTAATAACAATCATTGTTTTTCATTGAGCTTTCAATATTTGCTTTCCTATTTTGCCATTTCCACACCCACCATTTCCTTCGAAGCCAAACCACACCCACAAGAGAAGTGTGAGATATTGAGACCCGGGATGATCTTATTACGAGAGTTCTTGACCCCAGCAGTCCAGTATGCATTGATCCTCAAGATCAGAGAATTAGGTGTGAAAGGAGGAAACTTTTACACCCCTACCTTTAAGAACGGTTCAACCATGAAGGTGAAGATCATGTGCCTAGGTAAGAAATGGAACCACACCACCAAGAGCTATGAAGAGGTGGAGGTACCACCAATCCCGGAAGAGTTGCAGACCATCATTGGAGCTGCAGTTAATGCAGCACAAGAATTGGAGGATGAGCCCGTCCCAGACCTAACCTTAGACGTGTGCATCATCAACTTCTATGGAAAAAAAGGTAAGCTAGGGATGCATCAAGACAAGGACGAATCTCTAGAGTCCATCACTAGAGGAGTTGTAGTGGTGTCCATATCACTTGGAGACGATGCGGAGTTCCTATTTGGTGACCAGAAGAGTATGGACCTTGCTACCAAGATCCTCCTGAAGTCGGGTGATGAGCTGATATTTAGAGGAGCAGCTAGACTTATCTACCATGGGGTGAAGAGGATCAAGCCCAACACAGCCCCCACACCCATCATTAACCAGACTCACATGAAACCTGACCGTTTAAACCAAACCTTTAGACAGATCTAGCCATGTATTTTACAATTTCAGCATTGTAATCTTTAAGTTGCTCATGAAGCTTTCAATAAGAATATAAATCTTATTAATTTTAATTGCTTCGTTGTAGGGGTTAGAAACTCAGGGATCAAGTTGGATGTGTTGAACTAGGCTCAAGCAAAGAGCAATGGAATGGTCATCACAGGTATAACAATTAACCCTGAATAGCTACCTTGGAAAAGTCACCTAGAAATCTTAAAATCTACTCTCTAAATTCAGGCACGTTCTTAATTAATGGAGTGGAGGCCACCATTCTGTTTGATTCTGGAGCCTCTCATTCATTTATATCCCAAGCATTTTATGCTAAGATATATGCCCTTACAGAGGATATCCATGACTGCTCAGTCTTGTTGCCATCCAGGGAGTTGATCAAGTGCAGTAAGCAATGCAAGGATCTGAGCATACACATCAAGGGAGCGGACTTCCTCCTTGATGCCATTGTCTTCCCTGACATTGGATTCGACACAATTGTGGGTATGGACACACTACAGCGGTACAGAGGCAGACTACACTGTGCAGAGCATCGTCTCCTCTTGAAGTCAGCTACATGAATCACAGTATCATACTGAATGCAGCCCAAACAGCCAACTGTGAAGGTTGTATCGGTGTTATCACTGATGAAGGAGGTGTCCAAGGGCGCTACCGCCTACTACTGTTATGCCCAGGATCTGAGGACGGATCCAAAGTTCAAGAGCGACGTTCCCATTGTGTCGGAGTATCCCGACGTGTTTCCAGAGGAGCTACCTGGACTGCCACCCCTGAGAGAGGTCGAGTTCAACATCAACCTCATCCCTGGTACAGGACCGATTGCCAAGGCTCCCTACCGGATGGGCCCTGTAGAGATGGTTGAATTGAAGAAACAACTGCAGGAGCTACTAGACAAGGGTTTCATCAGACCCAGTGTCTCACCTTGGGGCGCTCCAGTGCTGTTCGACAAGAAGAAGAACGGAAGCATGAGACTTTGTATTGACTACAGGGAGCTGAACAACGTCACGATCAAAAACAAGTACCCACTGCCCAGGATCGATGACCTATTTGACCAACTGAAGGGAGCAAAAGTGTTCTCCAAGATTGATCTACGTTTCGGATATCATCAGATTGTTTAGTTGTTGAATTAGATATAGAGAAGACAGCATTCCAGACCAGATATGACCATTACGAGTTCACAGTGATGCCGTTTGGACAGACCAATGCACCAGTGAGATTCATGGACCTGATGTAGAGAGTCTTCCAAGCCCAGTTAGACAAGTCAGTGGTCGTATTTATAGACGACATGTTGTGTTCACTCTTTCTCTCGTTGTGGTCATCACGTTTCCCGACATTATGGTAGGTTATCGCTCGGGCTTCTTGTCTTTGCTATTCTTACTGGAGTTAGTGATACTGGTGGTTTTCCATCCCGATCCTATTGAGGATTAACATGTTTTTCCCTTTTTCTAAGTATTTATTGTGTATTGGCGTGTGCCATTATGGGCATAGTGTTGGCCCTAATTGATATATGGTTATATCTCATCTACAATTTTCTACTAGGTTGAGAATGAGTTGCTACGTCGGGTACTCGTATCTGTTACCTCATCCGTTAAATTGGATGTTTTCTAGCTATTTAACAGCTGGTGTATCACGGTTCTTTGAATTCCTACCATCATTAAGGATGGTGGTGTATCTAGGAAGTGTTATAAATTTTCATATGGGTCGTGTTTGTCCTAAAGACTAAACATTCATCACTGATAGTGATTGACATTCAATGCCAGCATATGTTTATGGTGTTTGGCTCTTAAGTCGATGTTAATGGTTCATTAACGTTTATCCAGTGTAGTTTGTTACGGGCTGGTGTATGCCCTTTAGTTGTAGCAGTCGGACTCATCGGGTTCTTCTGAGGTTTGTAGTCCTCATGTTTTAAGGGTTATGCGACCCTATCTTATGACAGGTTGTGTTTACGGGGTTTGTACGAAGGTCATATGAATATTTAATGGTTACCGGTGGCCATGGAATCATACCCTGTGGTCTACACGGTCTTGTAGTATTCAGTTGTAGGTGCAGCACTTGCAGTGGAAAGTGCGCAAGGTAGGCGGAATTATTAATATATTAACTATCATAGCGCTTGCTGTAGCAAGTACGCCACACTGGTTGAGTTATCGGTGTTGTATTTATTGGTCTCGTTGACACTCTGGTCGTTCGAGTTTGGTTTAGATGATGTGTCTTGAAGAGGGTGGTATTGGAGTTATTACGGTTCGTTAAGGTATGATAAGTTTTCTAAGGTAGTTCTAATTCTAGGTTCTCTGAGTTGGGCTCTTTTCTGAGTTTTGTTTTAAACTCTTCATGGTAGAAGGCGGGTTTTTTTTGGACGCACACGCTCACACAGTCAATTTATTAAGTTAAGGGTGTGCGGTTACCTAGATCGCGTTGCGTACTAGTACCAGCGCCTAAGGTTCCCGTAAAATTCGGGGCATTCTGCCCCTAATGAATCCTTTCCCCTTTTTAATTACTCGTATCAGCTGGGGTCTACCCCGCGTAGCTACCTCGTGGTGCTTCGGGTCCAGCAGATGGAGTACTCTAATTGTCCTTGGTACGACATCCGTCTTCTTGAGTGTTGTGTTGTAGTAATTTTAGGAGTTTAGCTCGTAAGCTCATATGGTTATTGCGATTGTAGGTCAGGTTCTTCTGAACCTTCTAGGTTGTATCGGGTTGGAGTTATCCCTTCCTGGGAGAAACTTCTAAGTGGTCATCGGTCCCGCATGTTATGCATTTTCGATAGTCGTCTAAGACTCGTTTTTCTATCCTTCTTCACAACATGGTCTAATGTATATTCTTCACTGCGTATTAGCAACACTTCTTGATAGTACGTAACTATCGGGACCCCCCGGTCCTTGTTGATTTACTTGATCATCAGTTCTTTTATGTAACTTGTTGTCACGACAATTATAGTAACCACATTGGTCTTCCGATTGGGAGGAATTATTCCGTCTCCTTGGCGCCATCCATTACATTGCTTCAACAGGCGATTTCAAAGTGTGGGCAGCGACAGGTGGGGTACCACTGCTGTTTCCCGGGATGTTCTCCCATCAAGCTGGTGCAGCTACTGCCGCCTCAACACTATTCGGGGTTGCAGGACCTCCATTACCCCCGACATGCCCCGCCTTACGTGGCTTCTACTATACTCGAATTATGTAATACCGTATGTCGTATCATTTCTCGGTAGTTAAACGCATGGTAGTCATTAATATTGAAATGCCATTAAGGAAAATATTGTCACGCATTTAGCGCTACTAAGACACTGGTTCATTTAAGACCAGATGTCTCGTACCTCACAAACCTTTCCCGTATTCCCGTAATCCTAAGCTCACTGTCTTAATCCTAATATCCTGTCATCAGAGCGGTACTCTGCTCTGATACCACTTTTGTAACACCCCTACTCTTAAATCCGGATAATCTAACGGGCCTAACATAATTAATTAATCGAGTCGCAGCGGAAATAAAACCGATAATAAACTAAACCTGGGTGTTAGTCGTCATTACTCACCCACGTGAGCAATGAAGCGTTACCAACAATTCAATCCCAAGAATCCGCAGTGATGACAAAGACATATTACAATCCAAAGCTTACAATAATCCAAAAAGAGTAGCTGTCTAACTAAACCAATATCATAAGTTCGGGATAAGTTTAAACAGGAGTCTAACTATCCCATAAGCCCGCTCTCACGCATCGGTCTTCAATCAGATACCTGTAATTGGTGGCCATAAAGGCTCAGCACAACTGCTGGTATGCTACCATATGATCCTCCTGGACCTTTGAACTACTTAGATTAATTAGCCAAATTGTTAACATGCAGTTCTGGTTTCATGCTATTTCGTTTCACAACATAACAACTGTAACATGCAATAGTAAAGCAAACAACAGGCCATCCAACAATCACATAGTTCATTCCATTCAACAACAATCATATAAACATCCAATGCATAAGAAGGTAAAGTAACGCAACGAGTGTTAGCTTGATGTTTTCTTGTGTCGGGCCTCTAGGGTCGTTGTTCGTTCTTTACATGTAGTAAAGTTCTCAACTTAATCCTTGTTCCATTCCACTTCTTAACTTTTCCACTTTACCACCACACTCTCACTTAGTTCATAAGTTCTGGGCCCAAATACCCTTACTCAGTTTAGAAATTCTGGCCCAAATTCCCTTACACCAGCGGCGGTGCCCCCGTCCAACAAAGTTTGCGTTTGTTGGAAATCCACAACTTAAAGTTGTAGGATATAATGTTACTGGGGCCCAATTGCCCGTTCCACCAACAGTGGTGTCTCTGACCAAGCAACCATTCGATACTTGGAGTTTCCTTGAGCGGACCTGTTGTCACTCGTCCTCTCTATGATCACAATGCGCAACCAGGCGGTCCTGGATTTCTCACCATCTTCAATTTTCCCACCATAACCAACCTCTCACTGAATTGATTAAGTTCTCTTAATCTAAATGCCTAAGATTCAATCTTAGGTTATCCAGTTATTAACTTCTTGAATGTATGTGGACCTTTCAGGTCTTTAATGTATACCTAGAAGTCATCTAGTGTATTTTTGTACTCGAGTTCATTTCCTCTTGAGAATGGTATTCCCGTCTCTTCTTAGGTTACCTTAGGATAAATCATTTATGTTGTTATCCTTCCATGAGTGATGCTTCTCTACCACTACTCATATCTTAATTTAAGATATATGAATACATATACAAGTGTTTGGTATCTGTCTTAGTTTGAATGACTATCGCGTACAAAATTATGGCGCACGTATTCGACAGATAAATCATACAACATATTCACATACAAGCACACATATCCTCTTGTCAAACATTCCACACATCCAAACCCAAGGAAGTCCTCAGGCACAATTAGAACATACAATAACATACCGTTCACCGCTTAACAATGCTAGTGTGACGTATCACGCTTATCCTCTATGCTCGTACCGCTCGTATCTATCGGCCCGCATCTCTGGAATATATATATATTGCTCTAATATTAGTGTCTATATTACGAGTCTACTCAATCATTCCAGAATAAACTCTAATCACCATCCCGTAGTTAACCCCTTAGTTGGATGTTTGTTTAACTCGGGTTCCTTAATCCATGGGATTTCGGTTTTTGTTATATAATATAGTTTACGAGCACGTAATATTCGATACTCCCATAATATTTAGCACGTAGGAATTATACTCTTAATATCCCATGTGTTTATCGAGTTTAATTGTCTTTGCATGTTTACGTGCACACCTACGTGCATGCATGGTTTTCTATATAATATATCTATGCATGCATATAATATGGTTTGTTGACATGTTTCACTAGACCAAGTTATATCCCCACATATAAGTACATATTATCTTGTGTATTGGTTAACTAACCCACTTGGTCAAGTTGTGTTGATTGGTCAACGTAGTTTGACTCGGTTAATACTTCAAGTAAATATTTCATTATAGTCGATATTTAATTATCAACTCATACTACATCATATTATAACACTTGTAATTATATTTCTAACCCATAGATCTTCCCACATTAACCTTATATGATTTATACTCATATTACATGTTTACCTTGTATTGTAAATTCATAATATGTGAATTATAAAGTTTCTCCATAATGAATTTATTCATTATTCTATGTGAAACACACTTGTCTTTATTTGTGTTATTTATTCACAAATCTTTTACCAAGGATTAATTTTAATGTTATACAATGTATTTATACATTATCATACTCCTTATATTATAAGGTTTTTAACCATATGTTATACTTCCCAATTTAATCTCATCATTTTATGTGATTGTTTACAAGGTATATTTATACCATAATAATTCCCCTATAATATGCTCTCTTATACTTTAATATAATGTCACATTATAACATTTTGAACTTTATAATATATTCAGCCTATACTTTTAAAATTACAAACCGGCCCTCCTTACATTTTCAGAAATTATAAATCTTTCCCCATTCCTTTTGATTATTTACAAAACCAACCCAAACATTTTATTTGTTACATTTCTAACCTTATTTAACTTATAACCTAAGATTCCCAAACATTATAATATACACATATATAAATACATGTATTCGAACAACACCCTACTATTTTCCAGATTTATTCTTTTCACCCACAACTTCATTGTCCCTCTTTATTTTGTAAACTTACAATTTAATACCTAAAACTTTATATTATACACATTAACTTATTTACTTCCAAAAACTCCCAAAATAATTTCTTAAATTCTCGAACAGCCCCTAGGCTGTCCCAATATTATTTTCCACCCCTTAGTTTCAGTTTTTTACACAATAACCCCATAAGTTTATAAATGTCACATTTTAATACTTAACTATATATTATAATCCTTAGTTTATTAAATTACCAAAACCAGCCCAGAAATTCTCAAATAATTCCAGCAGACCCTTATGGTCTCAATATTCATATTCCAGCCCATATAATTCTCATAAATTACATAGTCACCCCATAACTTTATATAATTGTTATTTTTGACTTAATATTTCTTTAAATCACCAAAACAATTATTTCTATTATTATAATTTGGTCAAACCTCACATGTGGTCAAAATTGACCACCCAAAACATTGCTTTGACCCATACTTATATAATTACGATTTGGCCACAAATATTTAGCTAGTTTACATTTAAATACTTAAACTTTATAAAAATCACATTTTATGTTTTTAAAATTCCTAATCAACCCCCTTTATGTTTTATTTATAGTTTAGTACCCTAAACTTTATTTAATTATGGTTTGACCCCTTAGCAAGTCTTTTGCTCATTTAAATACTTATAAAGTTTATAATTCATTTAAATCATATTATAACTTTACATTTAATTTATGTAACACCTAAATTCACCAATATTCATCTAAAATGTTCTTAGATGGTTATGTTCACTAAAATTACACTTTTGCCCCAGAAACTTATATAATTCATTTAATCACCCCAAAAACTTAATAAATAATATTTAAAGCTCTAAATAACCATAATAAAAATGGCCTAACACATGGCCTTAAACATAACATAAACTTAACCATAAAATGACATTAAAATGTCCATAAACTATATATTATACATGGCTTGCTACAGATTTTTCATCTAACTCATAAAAATCATTTTTCTTTCATTTTTAACTTATAAACTTGACTTTAATAAGTCATTAGCACCTTCACTAACCAAACATATAACCATAATTTTCTACACATTTTTATGGGTCAAACAACACATATACATCTACCATTCTCGGCCCTATTTGTTTCATGACATTAGTAACTTTAATGTATATAATTAAGGGTTTTAAGTATCATTACCTTGTTATAACCACAAGGAAGTGCACACCAATGCTCCTCCCCCTCTCGGCACTATTAAGCAGCACCATAGGTTAGGTTTTATCTCATGAAATCAAGCTTAAACACTACCATAGACCTCAAGTCTTGTTTTAGTAGTTTACCTTCTTAAAAATGGTTTTCTCTTTGGGATGATGTCCATACTGCCACAGCACTCCATGGGTGATTTCAAGACCCTCTCGACCACATATTAACGAGGAACAAAGCCTTAGTTAGTGCCTTTAACAAGTTGATTAGTTTAAGGAGTTTTAAGACATGAAATGTGAACATTAAAAGGAGGTGTTCTTACCTTGAGATTTGGAGAGTTTTAGGACATATTTTCGGCCACCTAACAGAGGGTAAAATGAACTTTAGTTCATGGAAAACCCAAGGGAAGGAGAAGGGTTCAAGAGGTACATAAGTTCTTAGTTTTACCTTGCCTTTGGAGCTATTTTAACAGGTGTTTTGGAGCAGCTCCTTGGCTCACTAAATGAAGTAAATATCACCTTCATTTGGAGCATGAAATGGAGTATAAACAAGTGCCATTTTCGGATCTAGGAAGAAATGAGTAAAAATGTGCTTTAAGGTAATTTTTCCTTTACCTTGACTTACCAAGCTTGTCTTCCTTGGTTCCCCACGTTTTTATTGGCCCATACTCCTATAATTTGAGCTAGAATGGAATATGAGAGGTTGGTGGTGATTTTTGTGCAAGAAAATGAAGTTTTAGAGTGTAAAAAGCCTTAAAACACCATTGTTGAGCTTAAAGCTTGAAGAGTAGAAAATAATGGTGAATGGGGGTGGAGAAGATGTTACTGTCGCATGAGAAGGGAAGGAGAGGGAGCTGGAGTTGAGAGTATGGGCAAAGGGGGAAGTGAGTGAGAGTGTGGGTATTAGTAAAAGGAGAATTTGTCTTAGGTACCTAGGTGTGGAAGACTAGGTTTTTGTTTTATCTATGTGTCATCTTGCTTTTCCTTTTGTCTCTTTTCTAAGTAGCATCTGTAGACATGAAGAGGAGTTGGGAGACTTTTCCCATTTTGTGTGTGTAAGAGAAGATGATGTGGATCTGTCTTATGTAAGGTGAGTTGTTCTTTAATGTTTATTTTTGTTTCTAACATGCCTTTTTAACTTGCTTTATCTCTTGTGCAGCCGAGACCAAGGAGGAGATGGAATATATGCCAGCTTTGTGTGAGAAGGGATGAGAGAAAGACTGGTAGAAAGTCATATTTGTTTTTTTTCCTCATTTGTACATTCTTGGCTGTGTTCGGACGCAGCATGAAGTTGGTAGTTTTGTGGGTGGTCCCTGCGTGGGTCCCACGTGGGTCCTACGTTCTACTCCAATAATATACTACCACATATAAAACAGCCACAAAACAGCCAGACCAAAACAACCACAAAACAACCATACCGAACCAAAACAACCACAAAACAACCATACCGAACGCAGCCTTGTCTTCTTCCTCCTTTCACTTTTTCATTTCTCTCTCTCTTTTCTTCTATGTATGGCCGGCTGCACATGTGTGTGGGGGAAGATTTTGAATTTTCCTAGACTTAATATTAAGACATTAAGTTGTACACTTGTGACTTTATTTAGGTGTTAAGTGGTAACATGTGTTATCCTTGTCTTAAGGTGTGTATATAAGTGGTTGTTGTATTTAATAATTTGGTTTGACTATATAAAATGTTTTATATAGTCTAATGAGTAATGTTTGTGATATTTAATACATGTACTAATGTGTTACATGTAGTATTGATTTTAGGAGTTGATTTCTCCTCAATAATGTTCTCTCTTTGATTAGAGATTTAATGTATAGTTTGGTGTCCATTTTGGACTATATGTTTATACACTAATGTATATAATGAGTATTGCTCATTAGATGGATAATTGTTGATTATAAACTTCCATTTGATTTAATTCCTTATTAATTAAGGTAATAAATGTTTGGGGTATTTCAGCGTCCCTTCA